>OX465285.1:16722924-17387218 GCA_949987705.1 Thereva unica
TTTCTGTTATTTTCTCACTTCAGGTGAATTATGCAAAATACAGAGTCAGCCAGATAGATTAGACTGGCTTGAAAATTCTTTTGGGTGCTTTTCTTTTCGACAATTTTGCGGGAAAAGACGAAAATCTTTTTTTGTCTATCACAGTAAAAACAAAAGGGTTAGAAAATAGGGTTAGAGAGTGAGAATTTGAGATTTTGAGGTGATATCTTGTCCTTTTTTTATAGGAAAATCTAAGCTCAAGGGGTACATTTTATACTACCAGTCTATCACGTCGTTCACGTCATGAGGCAATGTATAGCAGTAAGCTTAGCTCGCTTAGTTAGCTTAGTTCACTGACATGCCACCTAGCCCAATAACCGGAGTAAAAAAGGAGGGAGGGGCTTGTAAAACCTTACCATGAGTTACAGGTGGCAGTGGGTCGAGCCACACGTTAAGTAACATTATATTACAGTACCTGTGAGAGTCGAATGTAGCATCGAACTACTAGGGCCTGTTTTCCTGTGAACAAATACACGGTACAGAAACAAGACTTCAAAAGATGCAACCTGGACACCCTGTTCATCACGACTAATGCTCCCGAGCGCTTACAATCGAGTTGAGTGAGTCATGCGTACAACCTGCGGGATCTATTTCAAAAACAATGCGCAGCCTTGACGTACAAGCGAAGACTGCCCCCGATTGTCGTGAGACTAGAGTACGACTACAGCAACTTGCAGGTAGAGATTGCCCAACAGTCGAATTGGTATGGTTATAAACGAATGTCTAGACCAGAATATGGTCTACAGACTGTGTGAGTGTGAGTCATTGCCTCTGCTGGCATGGTTTGTTATTTCAGAATAACAGTCATTGTAGTAAAATTTTGCGGTAAAATTTTGCAACAGCTTCTACACTCAATGGCTCAATGAGTCAATTGAAGAGCAAATGGCACCAAATTTCAGGTATTGTTTGCCCTTTTCTCAAGTAGTTGATATGGACAATCTCGCTTGCCATCCAAAGCAAACGTGGCCATCTCCTCATAAGCCGATTTCACAGTCTTCGTCTTATTCGTAACTGGCTCTCTTATAGAAACTCAGAGTTTTAGGGTATTCAAGAGTAGTATCTACAGTTGTACATATATCAACGCAGAAATTTGCAGGATTGTCACTTAATAGTTCCAAACCAGCCGTCGGATTGACCACACGAACGCGCTTATTCTACAACGAAAGTAAACTTGGCACCCATCTTACCGAGATTTTGTTCTCACTTCCTATTTTTCGCGTTAATATGAAAACATGTAAACAATGTTTACATGATTATCTTTCGAGGCTTCTTCTTCTTAAATGACACTACAGTCCTCACAGAACTCGGACCTCTCCAAGTCTACTCTTCCAGCCTTGCCAGCTCTCTCCAATTTGTTATGCGAAGTTTCCATATATTTTCAAGTACGCATGTATACTCATCCTGACTTTAAAAAAGCTTGGATCAAATCCGACACAATTTTTTTCTCCTCCCTCCTCCATTTTTGGTGCTAAATTGAAAAAAAGATAAACATGTCAACAATAATGTAAACAAAGTGTACATATACTTATTTGAAGTCTACGTGATGTTACATTCAAGTAATTATATACGCATGTAAACTCATCTTGACCTTGAGTAAGATTGAGCCAAGTCAGGCACGTAAACTTTTGCTTTGGAATTAAAAAATCTCATGTAAACGCATCGTGAATGAGAAACAAGAATGTAAACAACGTTAACATGTTTACTTTAATCTTACTTAAAGTAGCCTTCAAGCATTTAAGTATTCATGTAAACTTTTCTTGACATCAAGCAAGCTTAAGTGAAGTCAGGAATAAAAACCTTCTTTCTGCACTTGAACAATGTTGTGTAAACACGTCACGAATGCTTGATTTGAGAACATTTTTGAGAGCAAATGTGGCCCCTATCTTGACGAGATTTTTTTGTCACCTCATTCTGCAACAAGAATGTAAACAACGTTTACTTGTTTACTGAAAGTCTTCATCTTAGTTTTAATCAAGTCAGAAACAAAAACGCTTGTTCTGGAATTGAAAAATGGCATGTAAACACATCGTGAGTGCTAGAGTACACCTTGCCGAGATTTTTTTCTCAGTTCCTATATTTCGTTCTAAAATGTAAACATGTTAACAACTTTTATGTAGTAACTTGAATCGGTCTTAAAGTAATTTAAAACTGTGTAAATTCATTTAAGCCGTTCATGTAAACCTTGTAATATGCCTGGAACCTCAACTATTTTATCGACATATTTTGATTGGACGACACCATCACTGGACGTACCAAACGATATTCATCACATGGCGATGTAAGGCCTCATGTAAACTCATTTACACAAATGTAAACAAGCGCAAGTTCAGGAGTAAATGTGCCTTTGATGTTAAGTTTATTCCAAAAGACGAAATTAAACATCAAACCAAGCTGACATTTTTGCAGTAGTCGAATGACAGATGACTCTTACGAAGTAAACTTTTTTTATACTGAAACAAGGGCCACCTCTTTCAATATTTCAAGGACTTGTTAAATGAACCTTACCTTCCCTTTCCTAGATTACCTATCTAATCTCAGATATTTTCGTACAGACTAAGTCAAGGTGCAGGCAAATTCCATGGCATTTGTTAAAAACCTTGAAGCTGTCTTTTGTTATGATGTTTTATTCCAATGACCATTTTTAATTAACTAACAAGAGGTTCCATCTCCTCAAAGCATAAAAATTAGTTGTGATATCCGAACAATAACCTTTTCATTTTTCTTAACAATTAACTTAATCGTAGCTCGGATTTTTTTTATTATTATTAGTATGCTCAAGTCCTCTCAGCATAATTAAAGCACCTTCAAAATCCTTCTTTTCTCCAAAAAAAAAAAAAAATCTGTTCAGCTTGTTTTTTTTTAATTCGTGCAAAATGATTTAAAATTTCTTAAATACAGTCATCGACCCTTCAAAATCATGTCCTCAATATCTTCCTCCCACTACCTGCCCCTTTAAAAATTTTCATCTAATCTACCGTAAAAATCTGAACCTGCTAAAGATAATCTTCTGACAGAAAATTAATAGAAAAAGGGCCATTCCTGCCCCTGGTCCCGCGTTCGCCAGTCGATGGTACATCCGTTCGCCCGGCTGTCTTGTCCTCCTGAAGGAAAACAATT
The DNA here is from genome assembly GCA_949987705.1 of Thereva unica. Classification (NCBI taxonomy): domain Eukaryota; kingdom Metazoa; phylum Arthropoda; class Insecta; order Diptera; family Therevidae; genus Thereva; species Thereva unica. Next base: position 16,726,081 of record OX465285.1, read on the forward strand.
CAATTAGCCACTTACAAACGAGAAGCCCCTTAAGAGAGTAGTCAACCCTTGAAATGAGTGTAACTTAGGGATAACAAGAAAACATTCACATCTGTGTATATAAGTGGTACACAAGAAAAGAGGCAACAACAACAACAGCAAAAAAAAAATACACACAGAGAAGCAAAAAAGCAAAATGGAATCAAAAGGAAGGATGCCCAGCACAAAAAGGAGTTCTTATTGAGAATGAAAGCAAGTGGTAAATGGGATATCCAAGAATACTCTTAATTATAGCCTCTCCTCCCTCACCGGCACCGGGCCGATCTTCTTGCTCCTTACGCTTGTCAAAGGTCCGAATGGATATGTAATTGGCTGCACTTCAAGGATTAGGAATGAGGACACAACAACAGTGGCTAATTGGTGCATTTGTGGTCATGACTTTGGGAGTTTGGGATGTGAGCCTTTTGGGGGTGGAGAGGGTTTTAACGAAAAGACGCTGGAACTTTTCCTTCCAACTTTAGTGGCGCTCTGTTTAAGACTTTTAATTGCGTTGAAGTTGTTTGATTTGATCAAGAATTGATTAAATCCTTTCACAAAGTGTGCATCGAATTGGTGATTGTGAGGTATTTGTAAACATCGTCGATTTATTGTGAATATTGGAAGTCGCGAAGGATGGACATTGAAAAGATCCTCACCTTTTAAGTCCGCCACTAGACGGCTCAAACCCTGATTTGGAAGTTAGATTAGACGCCTTTATCTATTAGGCGTAGCATTTCTAAGGCGGTGAGTCACTAGGCGATTGTTTTCCAAACCGCAGCAATATAAAAGAATAGACGAGTATAGGGTCGGTCTATATCTCCACAGGCACCAATGCCTCTACCATCCATTTAGATGACCAGGGTACTCTTAAGGCGCTTATAGTCTTTAATGCTAAATCAGAAACAAATTGGTATTGTAGTGCTCAAAGTCGTCTGTTAATCTGAAACAGATTCACACTGAAGATGGCAATTAGAGCTGGAAGACAGAAATGGCGATTTATGTGCCACTTAAGATCGGCCAAGTAGAGGATTGATTCAGTTTCCTCGTCGTCAAGCGAAATTTGTGGAACTGAAATCGCTAAAGTTAATGTAAAAAAATCCTCTCATTAAAGAGATCAGACTACAGAATCATTTTGATACATTTCTCTAGCTTTGGTGATGACAGTCTTTGCGGGTCACCTACGGGTTCGAAAATGTAAGTCTACGTGCCAAATCTTGTTTTTATGGTACTTAACGCGTGCGTTACCTTAACCAACAATAACATCGAACTTATTCTTGAGCCGCAGGAATCGTATTTAACGAAGTACTGTCTCAATTCTAATCAAACTTGTACTACCCTCCTCCCCACACCGCCGCCAACTCCTGCATAGTGTACTGGATCTATAATAATAATCTTCTTCTTCTTTAACGGCTCTACAACCGGGATCCGGTCCTGGCCTCGCGCAACTGTTCTCTCCACCGGTCCCGATTCTGAGCCGATGTCATCCAGTTTGGCATCCCTAAACTCTGGGCGTCCTGGTCGACGCCATCCTTCCAGCGAAGATCGGGCCTCCCTCGCTGTCGCACCCCATAGGTCTTACCGCAGAGAACTTTCCGAGCATTAATAACATTATCTAATAAAATAGTCCGAATTGCTATAAAAGCATCTCATTTTCTGGTTAGATGCAAATTCGGCATGTGACTCGACCCATGACCCACAAGTTTTTCTGGCACCTATTTCGACACAACAGATTGCATTTTCTTAACCGATGGTCCGCGATGAACTTATAACATATTCCAAATTGAACAAGTTTTAGTAGATGCAAATACGCGTGCGGCCCGACCCACGACCCACCAAGTTTTCTGAGTCGAGCCCCAGACCGCTCGAATAACTCCAGCAGTTTGAAGATTTCTTTTTCGCTCCCGCAACGGTCTAAGAATTCGTCTTTAAGTAAAAGAACTCGACTGTGGATCGACCTTCCTCTGTAAATATTCCCGAACTCATACAAAATCTAAGAGCTTAAAGGCAGGAGTTTTTCGGCTCCTCCTCATACCACTAAGAAGTTCTTGTCAGTACTCACACCATAAGGGCTGTTTTACTCATTTTTAAGAGAATTAAGGTTATCTTGCTTGGGTAAAAAAATATATAAATAAGTATCACCTCGCTAAATTAAGATTGACCCATGACTCAAGCTGTCGCTTCTGTCTTACAGCTATCGAAACATCGGAGCATGTACTGTGCAGATGCGAAGCAAATACCTGGATCATCTCTTTTTAGCATCAAAAAAGATATGCAAATTCAATCCCAGGCGCTATTTACAAAACGTTAATATGACTCGAGAATAGCACTAGACAGTATTCCTTTTAGGCTGCTGCATACTCAGGATTCCTCGGATCACTCTCTAATTATCCTCCTTCAACACTTGATTTCTAATTCCTTTTCCCAATTACGACAACAAGGTTCATCCTGGACTCCTTTTTTTTATTAGCAAGAAGAGCCTGCAAAAAACAAACCCGACTTTCCTTGAAGTTGAGTCCAAAAAAAAGAGGAAATGATAAGTAGAATATCCTTTGAATATTTTTCTTGCGGTTCTTCTTATTTTTTGCTTTTGTTTCGCCTGTCACATTTTTCAGTGTGTGTTATCCGAAGGAATATATAATATTCAAACACGTGTGTTTACAGAGGGAAATTTATCCCAGGAACAACCCTTCCACTTCGTACATGTGTCGTTTACAGCTTTCTTTTTTTTTTGCCTGCCTTGCCCCTGATGTTGCATTCCGTTGTATGTATATAAAACGCCATTAAGTATTAAACTTCGAGAACCCATATCCAATCTACAAATTCAATATCCTTGCTATTACGGTTGGTTTGTTTGTCACATTTTTGATACAAAAAAAAAGAAAAAGAAAAACAACAACACAAAAAAAAGAAGAAAATGACACATGGACGTATTAGAAATGGATTCATGTGTGTGCGGATGTTAGCACATTTTCCTCTCCCCTCTCTCTCTCGGCTATGTTTTTTTTTCTATCACGTAGGAAAATTGTTTTCATAACTTATTCATGGATAACAATTTCTGTACAATATCTACATAGGAATTAGGAGTTGTGAATTATTTTGTGAATCGAAGAAATCCTTATATAGGCTTGACGGGGGGCCAGAAACCTTGAAGTGTATGGGGTATAAAGATTTGCTGGGTTTTTTTGTTAAGGAGATGTTTTATAATTTTATTTATGCGTCTTAAGATTTTGAAATAAAAATATGAACTACTGATGTTAAACAGTCGAAAAAGATGAGTTTGGTATTATTTTTGGGTATGGTTCATATTATGGTGGCAGCGGTGATAGTCTGAGAACACATCAGTTCACCGGGAATTTTAAGAGGGAGTATTATTCTCATGAATGATAGCACCGTTTCAGACCTCATGCTAGCCGCTCTGTCATATGTGCATAGCTGGTGCCGTAGCAAGAACTTGGGTATTAACCCACAAAAAACTCATCGTACCATTTACTAAAAGAAAGAACATAAATTTAAAAGCTCCCTCTTTGGACGGCAAAGAAATGGTTTTCCCAAAGGAGGCTAAGTATCTAGGCATAATCCTGGATCAAAAGCTCTCCTGGAAATCCCAAATTGAGAGAGTAACTGCCAAGGCAATTACATCTCTCCATGTTTGTCGCCAATTTGTAGGAAAACACTGGGGCCTCAAATCTAGGCTAATGTTTTGGCTATACACGACGGTCGTAAGGCCCATGGTCACGTATGCATCCATCGCATGCTGGGCCAAGACCAAACAAAAGGTGCTATGATTAAGCTGGCCAGGGTGCAAAGGTATCACAATGGCCAAAAGCACCTGTCCGACTGTGGCTATGGAAGCTCTACTGAATCTCCCTTCGCTACACATAGTAATGAAAAAAGAGACTCTGGCGGGGTCGCTGCGTATACGGGAAATATTCTGCTTTGAGCCGAAAGACCTTCTGGATCATTTATCGATCCTCGGAGCTGAACCTGGAGCGAATGATATCTTTGTCCGATAACGGACGGTTCCAAAACCGATAAAGGGGTAGTGCTGGGGGTTTATGGCCCTAGGAGCAAAATATCCATGGCTCTGGGCACTACCCCCACTGTTTTTCAGGCCGAGGTACTCGCCATCCAGACTTGTATTAATAGAGCTCCAAATAGCTCTAACATTGTTATTTTCTCCGATAATCAAGCTACATTCCTGGCTATTAAATCTCACAGGGTGTCATCAAAGACTGTCCTTGATTGTCTCCAATCTTTGAAATTTCTCAGCAGGAACAACAGTGTCACGCTGATGTGGTTTCCGGGCCACGAAGGTCACATTGGTAATGAAATTGCCGACGGCCTGGCTAGAGTCAACTCATCACCTATTGGTCCGGAACCTTTCCGTAGTAGCAAGCTGTCATGTAAAAACAGTCATAAAAAATTGGGTCGACCAGCTGTTTATTTATAGCTGGATAAAGGCCCAGGGTGCTCGGCAAGTTAAAAGATTCACCCAAATCGATAAAGCTTAATCGGGCACACTTTTAAATCTCAAGAGCTGGGAGCTAAAAATAATAACAAAGCTCTTGACTGTTCGCTTAACTACCATCTAAACAAAATAGGTCTGGTGGCCGATTCTGGCTATCGGTTCTGCGGGGCAGCTCCCGAAATTACGAAGCACTTGCTGTGAGACTGTGAGGCTACTGCGAGGAAGAGATTGAGCCTCCTCCATCGTGACTTCCTTACTCCCAGGGAGATTTGGACAGAAATCCTTAATCATTTTTAGGCTATATTAGAAGCCTTAGCCTTGATGGTTTTTAAAGACGGGGATGGCATAATAGACCAAACAAAATATATAGCAGTGTCGGCAAATGCACTCCTCAACAAGAAATAGAAATAGAATTCTCATGAATAACCTTTGGCACTTCCACTCTCTCATGTCGCGGTAACCAGAGTGATATCCCTTTTTTTTTGGTGGCAGCGGTACAAGACGGCCCAACAACAATTCACTTCGATCTTATCAGTCTATTTTAATGCGGCAATTTTAAGCTCAAATCATCTTTTTTACCATCAGTCCTTCATGTCGTGGCAATTAAAACAACTAGTATCCTGAAAAACTTTCTTCTTCACAATTACTCTGGTGGCAGCGGTGTAACACTATATAGAACAAAACGCTTCGATCTCACCAGTATATTTTAATGTGGCAATTTTAAGCTCAGGAACCATCTTTTGTACTACCAGCTCGTCATGTCGCGGTTACCAAAAGAACTAGTGCCGTAACATCATTCCTTCTGCACAATTACTTGGTGGCAGCGGTTGTATAGATTTTAGGTGATTTGGAGTCAGGGGATGTTCCACAAGAGTGGATGCTGTAGCAGTTCGGGAATGAGAAGTAACTTGAAACTTGATCGCTGTACTAGCCGATGGGTTGTCAGATACTATAAAAATTTTGCTGTTGGGATATTTCTTTCTTAACTTTTCATAACTGCATTCTAGTAATTCGTGAAATATGCCTGCTTAAGTCATCCAATTGAACGCTTTACTAAACCTGTAGCAGAAGCAATCCCTGAACCATTCTAACAACAAACATTTTACGCTAACTTTACCTTGTGCCATGCCTCACCAACAAAACAATTAATTTCACAAAAAAACGAAGTAATTAAAATCTGTGGAAACAAAAATATTCCCGCAAAATCAGTGGGTAACACCCCCTTAATCTAGAAATTCTTTCATCCTTGCTTTTTACCACAAAAATCAAAAGAAAATCTTAGCAGCGCGCAAAAAAAAAAAACAAAAAAAAAATAAAGAAGTCATCATCCGAAGGGGTGTTTTAATTTCACCAATGATAAAGCAGTTTTGCCCCAAATTAATTACCTGAAATACTTTAGAGACTACCAGGACCCGAAGAAAAACTTACTAATTCTTCTTCTTCTTCTACTTCCCCATGCCATTTGCCATCTGTATTCATTTTTAGTCCTAATTTCCATTACCCACTTGTACCTCTACTACCACCACCACCACCATCATTCTTCATCCCCCGCCGTGTGCGCCATGATTACCTCCTTCAAAGTTTAATTAATTCGATAAATTCCACCATCTTTTAACCCTTTCACTCTCTTAACGGAGATTTGTTAAATCAAGTAAAAACCCCCGAAAAAAAGTGTGGAGGTGGATATTTGCCTTTTGTGTGGGGGATACGGCAGCGAGGGGATGGGGGTTGAGGGAATCTGATATCTGTTCGAGTGACAATTTTTTATCCTCTAGAGATTTAACATTTTTTTTGGTTGCTGCTCAGGAAAAACTCTCCTCCAGCAAAAAGAAAAAAGTGAAATGAGGGTATATCACTTTCCTTCTGTTTTTTTTATTGGCTTATCATAGCAAATGAGATTCTGTTCAATCCTTTGAAAAAAGGGGTTGTTTTTTCTCTGCTGGTGGTGCTGCTGTGTGCGCGTTGATACGAGCTGAAGGATTTTCTAAGTAGGCAAAAGTTAAGCTGAATGGTTTTATCTTCCGGATATTCTATAATATGTATGATATTATCACTACGGCTGGTTCCTTTTGGAATTTTAAAATATAGATGTAAATCAAGGAATGTTACATATGTTGGTATCTGCTTTCATATGGGGAGGAAGTCGGCTGAACTGTTGGCATGGAGAAGGTGAATAGGGCAGTGGGCAGTCATTCTCCGACTTAGGTCACCAGGAGGGGATAAAATAAGGCCTGTTACGCTGCAGAAGACCCACCATGGTTTTTTGCCAGTCTCTAAGAATTGTCTATACTAAAGCTCTATACCCCACTTCTAAAAGAGGCTCAAAGTGATCTTCGTTTTGAAGGTACGTAGACAGGGGCATGAAAAGGGAACGGATTATTGGCTGGTGACTTCGCCATCATTAGTAATGAATATCCGAGAATGCATGGTGGACCTATAGCTCTAAAATTCTATAACAGAAGACACTATCCCTTCCACTTCACAAGCAAATTGGACGATAAAATCGGTTGACACAGCACTGGACGAATGGCGCCGTGCTGAAAGATACTCTCTAGCAGTCAAAGCGTTTCCCTTGGTACTTCCTGGTCATAGAAGACCATTTTTACAACAAAAAAATTTAGGCCATCCAGTAAGTCTTTGCAGAATGCCGGATTCACAATGGTATTTTAGTCAGTGGATCCTCTGCTTGTTAATCTAGAATCTTGCACAGCGACAGCTTGGGATAATGATACACGAGTCAGTCCCAATGAAGGTGATAGGGCTGAGGTTTTGGTATTGAGCCCCTTCTTCTGGCCTATAAACTGACAATTGGCAGTTGGAATTGATCAAGGCATTGTCTCCTACATCATGGGGCTTAAGCAAGAGCATTGTTCTAAAAATAACGTAGTATGGTGTACTCCAGAAAAGAGTTAAAGTATTCTTGTCGCTGCTACAGATTCTAAAACCATTAGACAACGACAGGCATTTGATTCGCTTTATTCCATGGCACTTCTATTTGGACTGTAAAGTCAAACTTGCGGTCAAAGTATAGTGAAAGGTCTCTAATAGCCGTCGAACAAGCAAGTATACAGCCATCGAGCAAGTAAAGTTAGATTATAGGGTCTTTTGAGCAAAAATACGAAAATGCATTGCCTTTAGAATTACTTAGCTCCAGATCAATATCCTTAGACCATTCAAGCAATAAGCATTCATCTTGAAGTAGCGCACAGTGCGACTCAGAGCGTATGCGGGCAAAAATCTTCATATCGTCCGAACCATACTTCAAAAGAGTTGAAACAGAATTTACAAGTAGGATAAATAAAAGAGGTGCTAAGTGACTTCCTTGGGGAACCCCAGAAAGCACTTCGAAATGTGAAGGGAGAGTAGACTAGATTAAAACGGCTTCTAAAATATGAATCCAATATAGTTGGCCTCCATAGTTACAAACATCACAAGCCTGGTATTTATGCAGCGCTTTGATAAGACAGTCTTTCCACCAATCGAACAATTTGCCTTGGCTTAGAGATCGCTTAAAAATCATCATCAACGGGCGAGCCAGATTTATAACACATCTTTTTAGTAGGAGATTAGAAATCAAGTCATCTTCATCATTGAAGGAGATTGCACAAACCTGGTAGTAGGTCGTCAAGATAGCAGAAAAATCCCCGATTTCAGTGGACTTGTTATTCGCACAGCACTGCTCAATTCCTGTGGTGGTAGCGGTGCATAAAAAAATCGCTTCATTCTCACCAGGCTATTTTAATTTTTGTGGTGGCAGCGGTGCCCGAGCTTATTCATTCTGTTGTCTTTGGAGTAAGACCAAGAAGTTCTTGGGTTAGACAGAATCATTTCTAGACCCAAAGCTGAACTTGAGACCCAGCACAGGAGCCAATGAAGGCTAGTAAAGCTTTCTACTCTAGTAGAGCACGCACCGTAAAAGAAAAGAAAATTAGGGCGCTTGTGGGATTATGATTGAGAGTATATTTGAGCATGTTATTTATTTTTTAAAACAAACAGAGTGACGTTGCTTGCTTGTGGGGCTCTCACTTCGCATAGAAGCAGTGATTTTGAGATTCCCTTCTTTCATGGTGCGGCCTCTAAACAATGGGAATGGGAATGATGGATGGACAATCTGACTACATAACATCGAAACCAAATTTCAAGCCAGTTCTCGATGTCTCAAAGAGGAATGGGAAGCCTGTACGAACAGGACGACTGAAATTTCTGGTTTCGGCCTGAGCAAGTCTACTGTGTCTTCGCCTTAGCTTCTTGTGAGAAAGGATGAACGAAAACAGATAGACGAAACAAATAGGCAGCCATATAACTGCAGCAAGATGGTTTCCCAACCATGAGAAAGCACCAACATCCGCTATGATGCTCCTAATAAGTTCTAACGCATATGAGCCTTTCCTGAACAGCTAACATAGCCTTAGCCACAGATATAGTCGACGTAGAGAACAAGGTTGGATCATTTATCCCCAACACGATACTGACGCTGACTGGCTTAACTTCACACGTCGTTTAGGTTATATACGTATTGATTGCCGCTGGTAGGCAAGACTTGAAAAGGAAACGGTTGAAAAGTTTTGGGAAGTCGAAGAGTGTAGATCGTAGAAAAAGGGCAGTAACCATGAAGGAACGTGATTGTGAGCATAATTTTTTGGAGAGTTTGAGACGTAACGCATCGGGAAGATTTGAAATTTGCCTATCACTTTGAAGACATCCGTTCGTCCTAAGGCATTGACACTGCGTGGGAAAGGTTTTTCAGCGTGGAGCAAAGATTATCGAAAAGTCCAAAGATTCGTATCAATTTTCAGTGTGTTTCGCCACACAACTGCGTTTTGAAATTGCACAGTAGCAGCAGTAAACTACGAGTCCTCTTCAGCACATAATCTTAAACTTGTTCCGGCATTTGGTACATTAAAGGTTGAATGTTACCAACGGTACCCTTAAGCCTTTGGCATTGCTTATTTCAAGCAAATTTCATGCAATTTTCAAGAACGTTTTTGTGTAACTTTAGGATGTCTCAAAATGACATTTCTATCCAATAATCTATCCAAGTATCTAGTAATTCCCGAATAACCTGCCATCTAACCCTAATCCATTCGGCACATACTTAACAAGCCATTAATTACTAAGAGCATTAAAAAACATTTAACATCCTAAAGTCAATAACAATTCTCAATAAATTTTACTTCTAATTAATTATCAAAATTGCCCTTCGAGAGGAAGCCAAGTAATAAATTATGCCCGAAAGGGAAAAACTTTCGCCATTGACTGAATAAGGAGCAAATCAGGATCAGCACACAGCCGTACACACAAAAGGCTCCGACAGAGACCAGGAGCCAAAGCAGGACTTACGGCCGAACATACGAAAAGAATCCTAATGAAGAAAACGTCATTTGTCCCTCAAATTACGGTTTAAGAGGAAAACAGATGGAACAGAAGAGAACATAAGACACGCATTCGGCCGCCATAGAACGTACACACACATCCATCCACAAACTGGGATCCCAAATGTCAAATCATGACATATCCAGGGACCACCAGACAGTTTTGCCTCTATGGCCGTAAGGAGAAGTGGGCGGGCGTCTATTCTGGATATGCCGTCATTAAACTAAACACAGGGCAACTTTCATTAATACAACTCCCAGTCCTAATAAATTAAGAGCCCCCGACCGACCGAGCAGCCGAGGCCCGCTTCGAGCTGCTGGCGCTGTGGGTCCCGTTCTGGGGGGTGATCCTTGGAGAGCACAGGACATACCAAGAGCCATATGGAGGTAATCGTCTAATAGTTACAAATGGCCAACGGCCACTAAAAAGAATCCCGACGACACTTTGTGCTCGGTCGTATCCCGTCTCGTCTATAAAGCGGTCTGCACCAGCAGCTAATATAGCTTCAGAACTGAGATAATCACAGCCAAGGCCGGCCGCAAAAGGGGTTGAGGGTGGGCCTAGCAGCTCAATCTTGCAAATCTGGGAAAACCTACACAGCACGCACCACACACATAGCAAATATTGTTCGGCTATAATGTGTCCCAAGGAATTGTAGGGGTATAAAGAAGTTAACGTTATACACAGCCACACCATTCCGCATGCCATAGGGGGTGGGGGTAGTGGCGTCAAACGGAGAGGGGGTCGTGTTCTGTGCGTTTAATCTGGTTGACAGGTTAATTTCTTTTAACCACAGCTGATTGGCGACGAAACTTATTAGGATATTTATGCGTTTTCGTTTGCCATACATTGGGGCTAATTCGACGCACAAAAGGATGATTTATGAGGATGGACGTGAATTTGATCTCGGACTCCGATTAGCCCCCATCCGACGGCGGGGGTGGAGGGGGCGCTGTGCGATTTTTGTGTCTTAGCTCCTTTTCTTTGGTTTATTAGCTCTGAATGGCACGCAGTTTTATGACCAAATGTGCCATATATTTGGTAATTTATTAACTCGATGCCGATTATTGCCACGGGCGGCGAGTTAATTGCCCGAGAAATATTTTCGCTATTGGGGGTGAAACGTAAACATAAACAAATTTCTAAAAATAATTCACAGAACAATATTGGCCGGGATTGTGCTTTATGGGGCACCATGCAAGTGTGTGTGGGGAAATTTTGGTTTTGTTAATTAATTTTTATTAATTAACAGAAATACTAAACGAGTAAGGAATATATGTAAAGGACAGCTATGGAAGTAATATGTTAGAGTTCTAATGTAGTATGTATCTTTCAGTTTTCTATGTATGCGAAAGTATATGGTTAGGAAAGTAAAGGCGATACAGTTGTCGCTGAGCGCACTCGTGAAATAAACCTTTACATAACTATATGGAACTACTCTAGGAGTGACTCGATCTTCTATTTTAAACCTCAGAACCTCTCCCAAGCCTTGTAAGAAAAGGTTTCCAAGCGGTCGCGGTGTCTAAACCTAGTCAGAGCCGCCGTACAGCTGCAAATATAATTAGACGATTGCTCCAGCTTAGAAAAATTACAAAAGCGATGATAGCTGCAGAAAGATTGACTCGATTCCCCCGAAAATTTCATTCGTCCTATCAATTGGTTGATGCATTCAGCCTTGAAATTTTTACTGAGCTGGAGCAGTCGCTGAACAGATCTACCAATCCGTTGCCCCTCTAGCTTGTTCTTCTCCACAGCTACGGCAATGGATGTTGTCTGTTCCGTCCATGTTCCCCAATCGATCAGTGTCAACTGATGATCGACACGAGGATACTGATCACAAAGAGAATGGGTGATCGCTGCTTGCTGAAGTTTCATTCATGACATTCAGGATCCGAACATCCTCCATCTGGAGCTTGCAATTGAAAAGAAGTGCATGGTGCTATCTATCTTCGTCACACAGCGACTTCTGTCTGTTCACCACTTCTTCTTCTTTAACGACTCAACAATCGGGATCCGGTCCTGGCCTCTCACAACTATCCTCTCCAGCAATCCTGATTCTGAGCCGATGTCATCCAGTTTACCATCCCTAAGCTCTCCTTTTTTCTTTTCTTTTTCGTGGGAGTGATGAAAGTTTTACGTCGGTCTAGCAGCAGGGAATATGTGCAACTGCCTGTCTAAGGCTTCCATGCCTAAGGTAGCAGACACCGCTTGGATCCGCAACCAGACAGTAATATCAGACTCCTACTAAATCACCTAGCACTCACCAAGCCTTTTACATGACTTCTGAGTCCAGACTGATATAGTGTCACCATTAAAAAGGCACCCTCGAAGGTGCTCACCAGAGCCGGAACAGTCTGGCTTGTGGATTAGCAGTCTACCGTCGATGCTTTCTTTGCAGGAAAGGTGACCGACGAAATTCATTGCCCAACTCAATAGCTATATAAGTGCCCGTAGGTTAATCGGAATTTGGACAGCACTTTACCGAGAATATCCTACCTCTTGGCTCTGCGAGAGTTTAGCCCAGCCTAAGAAACGAATAATCTGCTCACATACTCGCTCTGGTCTGCTCATTTCATCGCTCTGGTCTCCACTGAATCGCACTTCGTTCTTTTTGTGCTTAGCTAGGAGAAGACCAACGTTCTCGAAGCACGTTTTTATCCCCCACATCGCTTTGCTCACAAATATCTCGGTTTCGGACGCGATAGCGACCACTTGTCGCTGGAACCATACCTCATTACTTCATCAAATAATAGGTCACCTAAGATGGATCCTTGCGGGACTCCGCAGGTGTCCTGTACTTCCTCACTCCCTCTTCACGGTAATCCTTCTTGTTCGTCTAGTAGTCTGGTACTGCCGGCGTCACAGCCTTTGCCGCCTGGTTACCAAGATTACCTTGTACCAGGAAGCCTAACACTCTGACGAAGCTGTCTCCCCCGAACCCTCATAGTGTCGTGCCTGTACATATCTGCCGGCTGCTATTGAAGAGACTAACTTGCCTTGGATCTAGAACGACCCGACCAGACTCACCAAAGTAATGAATTTTTGGTGAAGGTGCTCAGTTCGACGCATAAAACAGTTGTTAGCTGATCTTTGGTGTAAATCCATACTATTTGTCATTTAGAATTAGGTCAGGAGTCTGGAAACACATGACATCTATACCCTCGCCAGACCTGAACGAACCTACGCCTACGTCAACCAAAGCCTGTTTTCCCAACGAGGAGAACATTTTATTCCGCAATTTTTCAAACAATTTCACTAACAAACAATCCGCACATTAGTCACACCGATTTAAAATCCATTTAGTGCACCTTTAAACAGTCACTTCCCCCCCCCCCCCCCCCTACCCACATACTCTTAACTGAAATCGACATGACATGACATTCCTTCTTCCTTCAATTACAAAACTGACAATTTACTAAAGATTTATTTACTTCCTAGCAATAAAAGGAGTATTTTTATAGCGTAGCCAATAAAACGTTACCCCTATCGGAAATGACTGCTATAATAAGGAAGTCCATAAAGAGAAAGAGAGAAGATATTTCGTTATTTCGTATTTTGTTCCTAGTATCATGAAATTTAACCTTAATTAGACTTAATGAAAGCAGCTCCAAAGACGTTTCACAAGCGGATCATTCTGCCCTGTCTCAACCCCGTTCTCACCCTCCCCGACCTTTTGGGGTACCCTTCGCGCTTTGCTTGCTTCTTGAAGAATATTTTCGCGAGAGAGCAAGAGTTTTTCCCTCCTTAACAAACTTCTTTTAGTATAACGCCTCATCTTCTTATCGGGGTTCTATAAGGATTACGTTCGTATTTTCCCCATTTCGGGGGGCCAACAGGATTGTAAAAATCTAATAAAATGCTACTCTTTGTTGTCCCTTAAAAGAAAATGATTCTTTCAAAGGCGTTAGCTTACTTTCCGAAACGAGGGACGAACGAAAACAGGGGAACCGAAAAACATCCTTGTTTATAAGTAATGAACGAGAGGCTGCCGCTGCTGCTGTTCTATTTACTACCAGGATGAACGCTCCTCATGCACTCCTTAAATGTAAAGTGTAAAAGGTGAAGCCCATTAAATTTTCTTCTAATTGCTATCCTTAAGATCGTCGTACACCAAGCGCGCTCCGACCAAGCCTTTTCCAAACTCCTTTGGTTTTATCTGTTTTTATCCTTGCGCAGCGAAATAACTACACCTAGGGGGGGGAGGAGAGGGGTAGTATACAGAATAAAACGCGTAAAATAAGTCGTAATTGAGTTGTTCAAATGGATCCTTGCTGAAATTGAATAGCAACCATCCAGCATCGTTATTCATCAAACAAAAACCCGTTTACCGTCAGCGTTGAATATGCTCCAAGGAAACGGCCACACAGGTACCAACTCTAGCCCCAACAATTTCGCAACAATATGAAAAGACCGACTTCTCATTTACCATAAGGATTTCATTTTGAAAACAAAACAAAAAAAAAATCCTTCAAACATCTCAGGACGAAATTCTGTTTGTAGTTTTTCATTCGTTCGCCTTCATCAATAAATTGCTGCTACTCGGTTAAGTATATAAGGACATTATGCTGTCAAGGATGTATCACAGGTCTGTGCTTGGAATTGGAGTGTGTGTAGGGAATTGATGTATTTCCGACCCAGTAATGCTTTTTCTTGGAAGGGGTAAAATCTGCAGGAAAACGAACTTGAATTGATCACAAGCGATTTTCATCTTGCAACGAAGACCAGAAGGTCTCTCGTTAGTTAAGAGGTTCAACGTAAAATTTTAATCAGCAAATAAAGAGAGCAGAGACTGGTTCGGAGGATCCTTAATTCGTAATTATTTCACGATTGCTAGTTGCTTCCTCGAATCCTTTAAGATATTTAATAAATGAAAGGAAGCGCTTTCAGAATTCGGTAGAATTACTACTGTGCATCTTTCTGCATGAAGCCACGTACACAATTTTGGTAGGAACATTTAGAAATGCATCTAACCATCGCGACCCTCTTTTTTTTTTTCAAAATGACACCGTAGTTTATACTTAGCTATAGCAATTAGTGCGACGTCCTTCCGGGTATGGAGGTTTAGCAAGAAGTCTACAACTCCGGAAAACATATCAAGTCAATATCAGAACTCTAAGGATTTACGGAAATTACCTCAGAAATGTTACGGGACTAATGATTGTATTACACTAGGACATAAAAAGTTCGCCACATGAAATATCAAGGTATCCTATTGAAGATTGGCGTTTTCTATGTCGTTTCGATACCACAAACTAGTGTACCAAAGGTTCGGCGGTTGTTTAACCGATTATGATGAATGTTAAAAGCCATTCTATTGAGTTTTAGGAAACTCGCGACGCATGTGGCTCGACTCACATTTTAAATCTTCCTGAACTTAACTATCTAGTATGCACTATCTGGGTTTGGCTAGTGCCGGTATGAACGATTTTTTTTCCTTTTTCGTCTCCTTGCTGCCACGGCAGAAGCTGTTATAGGGTTAGCCACCCATCGAAAACCAGGGCGGCTTCCGACAAAAAATATCCAGTCCAGAAAGATTTTTTCGTTTGCCTTACAGAACACTTTAACGGAAGTTTGCATCGATTTGGTGAGTCTGGTCTGGTTTCACTCTCTCCAAGACTTTTGATAGAGTATGACACTCAGTCCTGTTAGCCAAACTCAATGCTATTGGTGTTGACTCACATGTATAGAACTAGATTGAAAATTTTCTTTTCGGCCGTTCAATCATGGTACTCGTACCCAACCCGATCTCTGCGGTGTTTGGCAGGGTTCAATTTTATCACCTGTCCTATTTCTTATCTTTATAAATGACCTACTTTCACTTACCTCTAATCCACTTCTGCTTTGCTGGCGATTGTACCCCTGAGGGCCCTGAGGAGATCATTTAACGACAGTGCTAAAACTACCCATTGCCATGCAGTACTCGACACTATAGCTTACAGAAGTAATTCTTGCCTTAGTAGGATATGAAGGGCTTACTTCCTCTCACCAAATGCATTCGGTCTCTTCCTTTCTGCTAGGGGTTTTCCAGTATCCATTCAGTGTTAAAAGGGTCACCATTCGAAGGCCGTAGTAGGACCTTGGGAGATTAGAGGCATCATATTCGGAGAATACGCAATGAGATTGCACATCACTCTGTATTCTATAAGACGCCAGTATTAGGATCATAAAAGAAATATTTTATTAATCCTAACCTTTAAATTTAACTAGTTTTGTAAACTTCGACCTATAGTATCGGACTAATAAACCTTGGACCCTCCAAGAGACTTGACAAAAGGGCAAGGAGGATTTTACAGAACAGGGTGTAACCTGTGCCCAAATATAACGCTACCGACATGAAATTTTTAACCATACTAACACGTTTCATCATTCATCACGTCAATATTATACTGGCTTGAGTGGGATCCAAATCTAATTTCATAGAGTAGGATAAGATTGATAGGTCAAAAATTCATAAGACATTTTAAATTTATAAATTTTTATCACAAATTTATTATAAGCGATCTTAAGAATATCCAGATATCGATGTTCAATCGAATCGAAGCACAGTTGTCAAATTCTTCCGCCATTTTGAGAACGCCATCTTGAATTTGTCACGTGAAATGTCAGATTGTAATTGTCACGCGAATTATATGCAGGCGTATATGCAAAATTTGAATGTGATACGGTTTAGGTGAAGTGAGTTCCAAGATTTGTGGATATAGTTATTTAGTTAAGGTCACCATACACGAGTTATCCATCGATCCAAATGATGAAATGACTGTGGGAAAGTTTAGTTCGTCCCAGGTACATCCTCTAGCATAGTACTGAAGGGCAACAGTCAATCTATCGTGAGGAGTGATGGCTTACCTCATAATGGAAACTTTTCTTTGGAGTAAAGGGGTGACTTTGATCATGGTTTACTGTCTCATATTGCGAAGGTAATTCTGCCAATCTTCTGCTTCTGCCTCCAGTGATAGTTGTGTAACATGGCTTATTTGTTGCCTCTTAGAGATCACTGAACTATGTATAATTCAGTAATCTAGACTTTCTGCAAATCTCGAAAGTGGATTTGGTACGTGCATGTCATCATATACCATAAGGACGCGCATAAGACTGCTTTAATTACCCCATTCGTTCTATATGAGTTTACTCGTATGCCATTCGGACTATCGGAGGTTCATTAACGAAGTTACCATATATCTTGATTTAAATAATGTCTACTTCGACGATATTCTTATCGACAGTAGAAACGAGGAGGAGCTTCTCACTTTGGTCGAAGAGATCTTTAAACGACTCGATAGCTTCGGTCTAATTATAAAAGCAAAAAAGAAATGCGTTTTTACTGCACTAGAGATGATGGTGTTACAAAGTCAGCGAATCACAAAGGATGGAATATATCCATTCTTCAATCGGGTTCAAGGCTGCCGTTGATCTTGCGTTGATCTAGGGATGATGACCTTTTATCACCGCTTCATTCCCAATCTAGCTGAAATGTTGGTACTGATCAACGAGTATTTGAGTTACCTTCTAAACCACTCGCAGGTCACCGAAAGGTTCGCCCTGGCTGGAAGATTGTCAGGCTTCATACCTCGAACCGAAAGCGTCGATGACACAAGCAATTCTGCTGACAAGAATCAAATCAGTCAGCTATTGGCTATTCTCGGTTTTTCTGGTAGGTATCCAAATTTTCATACCCTTAATAACCATTGGTAAATATATACCATTGGTAGCTATTTTTACCATATTTCTAAATTTTAAATTTTTTTAGCTGCGTACTTCGCACAATATCAGTGTACTTCTTGAAATATTCTTACTAAAACACGAGTGTTGTATTTGTTGGTTTAAAAACCCTCTGATTACGATACCGAGACCTTTAGATATCTTTATATCACGATTCTCTCCTGAAACTACGACGGAGTCTGTCTGTGAATATTTAAGGATGAAATCTATAGACCCTGGAACTGTTTCATGCAGAAAAGTCAGCAAGGCTTCCAAGCCTGTTGCTTCTTTCGTTTTGTCTGCACCGCCCGTTATTGCCGAGACTCTTTTAGATCCTGGTTTCTGGCCTGCTGGTGCCCTTACCAAGCTCTTTGTTCCCCGTACCCGTACTCGAGCACATCACTCAAACGTTTCCATTCCGAGAACACCAAGGATGTCAAAAAACTTGAGACTCTTTCCCTCTACTACCAAAACGTAAGGGGGACAAGGTAAAAAACTAACGACATCCTTCAGGCATCGATGGCTAGCGGGTTCGATGTCATAGCGTTCACGGAAACCTGGCTTCACGAAGGCATTCTTAATGCTGAACTCTTCGATTCCTCTTACCAAGTCTTTCAGAGGGACCGTCACACTGACTCGGAAGCTCGCGGGGGTGGCGTACTTCTTGCATGCCGCAGCCACCTTAATTTATTGTAACCCAATTTCGCTTCCTAGTTTCTCTAACCATTTGGACATTGAGCTTGTCGCTCTCAAGATTTCTTTTTCAAAATCAAATCTCTTCCTGTTGTGCTGTTATATCCCACCAGATATGATAAGCACACTTGACGATGGAGGTATATACCTCTATGATATTCTCATCTCCTGTGTTGATTATAGCCTGAATATGATGAACACTGGTGATGAATTACTTCTTCTTGGCGACTTCAATTTACCCGGTATTTGACGAAGCTGACGATAACTACCTCCCCGAAGGCAATTTTAATCCTGTTTTCTCAATTCCTTATTCTCACTTGGCCTTAATCAAATGAGTGGTGTGACTAATGTGTTAGGGAGGCAGTTGGATCTTGTATTCTTTACTGACTCATGAAGCATGATTGTTGAACCCAGTCCAATAGTCATGAAGTCCGTTGACAATTACCACCCTCCTCTCTCGCTCAATTACTGCTTGAACTCAAAGAACAATCCTTGTCCGGAGGCGGTAACCCATTCCTTCAACTTTAAGAAGGCTAACTTTAATGAACTCTCATCTAAGCTTGCCTTGATTGATTTCAACAGCTTACTTTCCGCAAATGAGTTGGATGTCGATGTGGCACGGTTTTATGCCGTACTATATGAAGCTATTGCTTCATGTGTACCTTTTGAGCCCCAAAAATTGCGCAGTTCTACTCCACCTTGGTACAATAATTAGCTGAAGCATTTAAGGAATCAGAAAAATAGACTCTGGAAGACCTATTTAAAAAGGAAGGATTCTCCGAGTCTTATTACATTTACTGATTGCTATAACAGATTTCGTTTACTCTCTTCTGCTCTGTATGGTGAATATCTCAGCAGCATGAGGGACCAGGTTTATACTGATCCTAGACACTTCTTTAAATTTGTCAACTCCAAGAAAAAAGTTGATAACTACCCAAATACTATGCAGCACACTAACTGGTCAAGTAGTGAGTCTTCCTCGATTTGCATCATGTTTGCTTCATTCTTTCATCAATCTTTCACCCCTTCTAACTTTCAGCCTAATGACAATAATTTTCGTCACATAACTCCACACCGAGAGGCTACTAGATTATCTCTTTCAATTTCCAGTGACGATATCGTGAGACATATTGATGAACTCCCATACGATTTCACTTCCGGCCCTGACGGTATCCCTCCTGCTGTCCTTAAATCCTGTGTGGAGGTTCTCCAGTCTCCACTGAACACCCTTTTTCAAAAGTCCCTGGATAAAGGGTACTTCCCTACTCTTTGAAAGAATTCGTTCATAATTCCTATTCACAAAAGTGGTAGCAAGAACGAAATATCGAACTACAGACCAGTTGCCAAGCTGTCTGTCATACCGAAGCTTTTTGAATCAATCATTTATTCTGCAATCGTGCCCATCTGCAAGAAACTTATTTTAAAGAACCAGCATGGTTTTCTTCCAGCTCGTTCCACTACCACCAATCTCCTTGAGTTCACTTCCCATGCTGTCGAAGGCTTTGCTTCCGGCTGTCAAACTGATTGTGTTTACACTGATTTTAGTAAGGCATTTGACAAGCTTTCCCACTCCATTATACTTTTCAAACTAAGAAAGTTAGGCTTACCTCAAGCTCTTCTAATATGGTTCCAGTCCTACTTAGCTGACAGGACCTACTAAGTTCTCTTCCGTGGATCCAAATCCGCGACCGTAGAGGCGTCATCCGGTGTCCCTCAAGTCAGTCATCTTGGTCCTATCCTCTTTATTCTTTCTATTGATGACATTGTTCCCTTGCTAAGACACTGCAGAATCCTGATTTATGCTGATGACATCAAATTGTACCGTCACATAAAGAGTATTGAGGACTGCAAACTTTTGCACTTCAAAGATCTCGGGATTAGATTTGACACCAAGCTGGACTTTGCTTCTCATATCAACTATATTTCTACCAAGAGCAGCTTAGTCTTGGGTTTTATAAAAAGGTGGTCCAAAGAATTTAATAGCACCCTGATCACTAAACACCTCTACATCTCCCTTGTCAGACCTTTACTTGAATATGCGTCCCAGGTTTGGTCTCCTCACATTCCTTCGCATGTTGGAAAAATTGAATCGGTTCAACATAGGTTCGTTCGATTCGCATTGAATCACCTTCCTTGAGAAGGCCCTTTAGTTCTTCCACCATACGAATACCGACTTAAGTTACTCAACTTAAGCACTCTCCACAAGCGTCGTGAGGTGGCCGATGTTGTTTTCGTTCATCAGCTCCTTAATGGACGTGTCGACTCAGGTTTTCTAAGTCGCCGTGCGGTGTTTAGAGAGAGCAGATACAATTTAAGAGGACCACCGCTCTTACACATCAACTCCTCTAGCACCAATTACGGCCGTTTTGAGCCTGTAAATCGCATGTTCATTAATGTTTTTAGTGTCACCATTAGTAAAGATCTCCTTAAAAGGAGTCTTTTTAATGTTTGCATGCGATTTTTTATTCTGTGTTTTTCTTTTTAATTTTTATTTCTTTCATAATTTATTTTTATTTTTTCTATGTTTGCATGCCTCAGCCGAGCCCACGTGGTCGTGGTAAATGTTTCTCAGCCCAGCTGAGAAGTGCGCCTTCTTCATAAGAAGGGAAACTCTATTATTATTATTATAAATTATTATCCATCATCACATTTCATGAAACGATAATCTGCCATAATTTAATATGCCCCTCCACCCCCTCCGCCCAAAAAAAAATATTAATTCATCCGCGAACCTAATTCATTAATTTCAACGCGACAAAAACACGATCTATCAAGGATAATCTTTAAAATGAATTTTTTAGTGAAACATTTAATATTTATAGGAAACGAAAAAAAAAACATGTTTCCCCCACCCTAGAGAAGATATCTCTGTAATTATTCTGGTATCCGGAGCCGATAGGCATATCAAATTAGAGAAAATACCTTGAAAGTCGATATTTTACTTCATCATACCCCAGGAGCAGCCCATCCTCTCGCCCATATACACAACAATTTACAGGTAATGTAATTTATTTCACGTTTTACGGAAGATAAAAGCGTATCATATGACCACAGAATATAATTTGATCTATCACAGAGAGCGAGAGTATAGAAGCATCTCTATTGTAGGGTCTCTATGTTGGGGCCACGTTGGGAACAACAGCTCTACGGTAGGAGTAGCAGAGCAACCCATACCAAAAATTCTGGTATCTAGATATAGCAAAAAACTTTTCAGGTATCACTCGAGAACACTTTTTTAGGGTGAAGTGTAGTAGGTATCACCGGCACGGCACCACCAGCATCGCCCAGCCACAAGCAGCAAATATACTTTGTGCCAAGGCGAGGCTTCCCAAATTAAGGATACCCAACGATTTCAGCTGACTCTACACGTATATATACACGGGGATGCCTGGGTGCACAGAGGGCCACAGTATCCACATACAAACACAGGCACATATAACGCACAAGGATAGTCAAGGATATATGCGATGTATATTCGATTTCTTTCCCGTTGATACCGAAGATGATAACGGGAATTGAGTTTTCGAGGTATACGGGAGCTGTTCATCTTCGTTAAAGACAGAGTGCTACGGCAGGGCCTTACAAATTCGACGGGGGTGAAAAATTCGTTCGTTCTTTCTGTCTGGGATCTCGTTTTATATTTCGATTGAGATACATTAATGTTGATTGGTGGATTCTGATGTAATAATCGTGGCTTTAATGGCATAAGGCGGGCGGGCATAGCCCCGGCCCAGAAAAACACACAACGAACTCTATTTAAAGGCATTGTTTCTGTCTGGATGATGATATCCTTCAGCCGAGGGTAGAGATCGGGCGTAGGGTAGCCTTTCTTTTCCTATTCCTTATGCGTAGGTGTGTAATACGACTTAAAGCAAGAGCAACAAGAACGCAAATCAAACACGACACGAGATGTGCTATACAAGGGCCTACCTGGTGTGTTTGCTACTACACCAGAAAAACGTATATAGCTGCTGAATTTAGGCACGTTTTTCCATGTTACCTTCTCGCTTCCTGTCTTATAATCCAACATCTAAAGGAACAATTGATTTCCGTAATGTCGCTGTGCTTTCGCGGATAGGGAGCATAAAATACGTTTAGAAGCAACGAGAGCATTTCTCGAGTTTTTGGTATTAAAATTGTATATTTTAATTTTAAGGTGGAAGCGAAAGGTAGATGCTTATTTGTAATTTACCTTCTGCCAGGAAAAACATTGGCATGTGCCCATTTTGCCTGCCAGAGTTTGTTCGTTTCAAATTGATCCTACGAGAGACAGTAAATAGCAACCGTATACTGTAATTCGGTTGTAATCTGATTCGAGGTAGATTTGATACTATAAATCTTTCTTTTCATTGTCTTTCAGGCTCATGAAAGTAGGGTCCTTGTTCTAGCTAGCTAAAACTATGTCGTTATTTCTGACTCCATAAAAACGTTAGGTTATGTTTAGGGCTATATCTAGTGGAAGATCATTACAAGTAAGCTAACCGAAGGCCCAATCAACACTTTGCTTTGATACCGCAAACTAGTGCGCCTGAAGTACGGCTTTCGCTTAACCGATTATGTTTATAGTCATCCCGTGCAGTTTGGGTTTGTGGCCCGACCCATAATCCGGAGATATCTAGCAAGGAAGCCGCTCGAAGATCCAATTAGCATTTTACAGTGCCGTTGTACTTCCACTTAAAAGATACTAACGTGCAACAAAAGGTGCCAGGAAAGGTGCCAGGAAAGTGAGCTGTTGGTGGTATGTGACTCGACCCATGACCCGACGCACCTTAATGTTTAGGTGTCGTCGTTTATTTGTTGGGATAATCTCCAGTTTTCCCAGGGAGTCTCTAAACCGTTTAACGTTCCAAAAGCTTGTTGTCTTTTTGCTCTAGAAAATAGGGGCTTACGTAGGCGAAATGAAAATCTCTGTTCTTCCTCTTGTCCAATTATAAGCTATGGAAACACCAAACAAAGTGAGTGGAGGCCAGATCTAGTGAATACGGTGGATCAGTTAGAGTTTTAATTCGTGAGTAATACTTTCTTGTTCTTTTTAAATGCGACTGTTTTTCGCAAGTTCTGTTTTCAATACGGTAATCCTAAAAAACTGTGGCCATTACCTTCCCTGCCAATGGAACATTCCTACATGTACTTCCTTTGTCAGAGTAAATTAACCCGTTGTTGTTTTGACTGTTATTCTAAAGAGGGTGATGGTTGATCCATGTTACATCTACAGCTATAAGTCGATGGAAAAATCCGACTGATTTCGATTAAATCACTCCAAAAGGCTCTTGAGAATGTTATTTTTGCTTTGGGTTCACAGTCCAACATGAGAGCAAGCGTGGTAGCCAATGCGTATATAGCTTATTCGTGTCCAATTCTTTGAACAATATACACGGCAAACGCATTCTTTCGATATCCAGTAGCTTCAGGAATATGCAAACGGCAAATTAATCGAAACTATCGTCGACAGCCATCATGGTAATAAGTACCGCTCAACTTAGAGGGGAGTTCCAAATCATTCGAGAGTACCTTCTCCCAGGACCCGACTACCACTAACTAGAAAAAAGATGCAGTTGTAGCAATTGTACTAGCAAATGGCAAACCGATGTAGTAACAACAAACAGCAGGATCATGCTCCACTTAAGGCTACGCTTTGTACGGGACGACATCTGCAACCTCTTCATATAGTCCTTTTAGGCCTGCTGCCCATGAAAAACGAAAGTTCTAATATTATAATAGATCCACGTAATCGCTTTCTTATAAATGGCTTGCATTAACATCACTTCTACCCTATGTCCCCTAGAGGAATTCAACAATGCCACCAAGATTTCGGTAGGTACCTTTGTAGATTAAGACGGCCAATCTACACACCTGCTACATCAGAACGTCATTCCTACAGACTGTACTAAGATACAAGCTCTTTACATGCACCAATGGATAACGCTTCATTATCCAAACCATTCGACTTGCTTACTGAAAGAAGAAGTCACCATGAATATATAGTGTGTACTGCTGTATCCTACGAGCAAATTTCAAGAGGAAAAGGAATTCTATTTCTGAATGCACAGGGCGTCGTCAAGAAAGGATCCAGCGGGTTTCACTAACGATCCGAGGTCAATACCATCATTGAGACGTCGTTCACTGCGCCAATTAACTTGAGAACGTTGAGTTAAGTTGGTAAGGAGTTAAGTTGGCCAGCAGAATCCACAGTTGGTCCACTGAATTATCAAATTGGGGAATTGAAGGCAAAAACCACACACTTTGTACAAGCACGACACCCATCAATATGTAGTAGAATACTCCAGTTTAATTGCATCGAAGCTCTTAGTCTGAGTGTATTGGTGCCACAGAATGTCATCCCCGTTTCCGTAGACATCACCACCAGTCCACCTAGTCCGAAAAACGTTCCTGGGTTTGAGCTTCAAGATTTTAAGATCAGAGAGAAAGTCTAGAATTACAGAAAATTGCCGGTACGAGCATGCGACCTACATTGCTGGACATCGGGACGTGCGGTGAATTTTCCTCCTGTAGCTGCCACTACTGGCATAACCATCTAAATATGCCCCCATTAGAGGTATGCACGTATTCGTAATCGACCGCTTCAAACGCGAATGTTGTTTTACCAAATGGTCCCCCAACCAAGTACTAACCAGGTCCAATGCTGCTTGACCTACTTATACAAACGATAACTGATCTATGGAGTATGCTAATGGCATCCCTTATATCCTGTTTTCTTTGTCCTATACATTTTTCTCAAACTCCAACTTTGCTCCCTTTAGTATAGAAGAGTCGGCAAGCATAGCGTTCTTCGTTTGGACTATTCCGTGAGTTTTTATTCGGACGTACCGTGCCTGCTTTGAGTGCTATACAGGCGATCCAAGCTAAGAACGGGCGACTCTCATTATTACTTAGGTCGAAAAAATGAAGGGTGCTATGGCACTGAGTCTTGCTGAAAAGTCTACGATTTAGGCCCAAAAGGTTAGTGTGCCTAAAGCCCTGGACAGACATGTGATTTCGATATCATAATATTGAGATCACGATATCAAAATAAACTAAGTAGTGACAGGCATAATATTATGATATCTGTGGCAGTTGTATTTTTGACAGTTGGAATTTAAATTTCTAAGCGTTCGCAAATATTTCTTTATTTCAGGTTCGTATTCTACTTTAATAAATAGTTACTATAGTAACTATACAAAACTAAACAAATATAAAAATTTTAAAGGTAACTTGATATTTCAAAAGAGCAAAAGTTTGAGTTTTTATAATTTCCGCTAGCGAAAAATTGCGCTGCTCTCACTAGAAATTACTCATATCATGTTAATATTATGAAAGTCCGCTGTGTTTCGATATTACGTTAATATCATGTTGTTGCGTTTTGATATTATGATATGGGGGTGACAGACATATCCGAATATTATAATATTAGGAATATTATGATATCGAAATCACATGTCTGTCCAGGGCTTAAGGCTTCAATACTGCCTCTAATATAGTTTTAATATAGTCTCACGGTGTATGGCCGTGTTTACTCTAACACCACAGTCCAAAAATACAAGAGAAGAGCGACCATCAGCAGTTATGGCCGCCTAAACGGTCAAACCATTAGAGCAGCCTGCTTTCTGGTGGCCGCTCGACGATGTTAAATTTCAAAGCACTTCTCTGGCAAGTTAAACTCTTACGTTTTGTTTGTTCGATAGCTCACCAATTGCGGCCAAATGAAGCAATTGCTTGGCTCTTTCCTCTTTCTCAATATAATGGTGATATAAGTTCCTTCTAAACCTGGAAATACAGTCTGTTTGATCCAGTGCAGTCTTTTTGTAAACGAATTATTTCGCCTTAAACGTAAAATTGATTCCAAACCAAAAACTTTAAAAAAATTAAGAAATTAAAGCTTACCTCTTAACTACCTCTCAATTGGGCAACTAAAACACCAAAAAAAAAAAAACTACAACCATTTCACTTTAGGATGTTATAAAATCCCAACAAGCCTATGAATAAAATCCAAATTAAGAGAATACTCATGACACCCCCCCCCCCCCTTTCACAAAAACAACTGTCTGCGTTTTTAAATGAAAATTAAAACTAATGCTATCTTTAACCCCCCCGAAAAATTATTCCTGTCCCTGGGAAAATTTTTGGTGGGCCAGAAAGTAATACGGTTAGTACACACCCAACCCCCCAAAAGTGCCTGGGCCCCAAACCGCACCGCAGAGCATCATCCTTTCGAGAAATTAAAGCAAAGTTTGGTCTGCTTACATTCATTCTGTGTATACTAACCTCAATTTCTTTTAATACTTTTTACGTTGAAAGAACCTAATTAAAATTAAAAATGCAAATTCAAAAGCTGGTCGGTTCTCGCTCTCTCTCTGTCTCTCCCTCTCTCTGACTGTGGCTCGGTATTTCTCTGTTGAAGAGTCGAAAACTTTTTAGGCCCTAAACTTAGCCCCTGTGTGATATTTTGGCATCTTAATTTCCCTATTCATTGGCCCCATCTTTCTCTCTCTCTCCTTCCCCTGTATCTTTCTCTCTGTCTTTCTTTGCGAACCACGACGGCCTCTTCAATTCTCTGTCATTTACTAAGTATGTATGATGGCTAAGTGGTTAATTTTCGTCCCTTCCGTACACAATTTTCGGCTAAAGATAAAAGTTCATCGAAGTGTAAAACAGTTGAGGACTGCCAAAGCAAATAATGAGCTAGAAAAACGGGGTGGGGGTGAAAAACCCCTTTTCTAAGAAAACTTCTAACTACGTGATCCTTATTCCCTCTGAAAACTAAAAGCTCGTAATTAAATTAATTGCTCCCTGTCTTCTATATCAAAACGCAAAAGTATACTATATGACTCCAAGGGGTGGGCGAGATTTGGTTTGGTGGGGATTAAAAAAAAAAACTTCTTAATTTAATGATTTGCGAAAAAGAAATTTCGGAATTTGCGTGAAGCACTGTAAACAGCCCCCTAAAGATGGTAGGTGGTAGAGGGTATGTACCCAGCATGGAAGTGGGTGATTCTAACAAAAAACAACAACGACCGCATCTTTTTTAAGGACTTCAAATGCCAGGAAAATTACTACCTTGATCCATTGCTAATAAATTTTCTTAAAACTAATTCCGGGAAATTTATGCAAACCACCAGTCAAAAGCGGGAGCAGGACTTTTGCGGGAGAAGGGGGTGGTGGGACTGGTGGCAGCGGAGCGCAAAGTTTCCACGGAAAAACAAAAAACAAAAAATATGAAACCAACCGGCAACTTTGAAAGGTGAGAGCCGGAACAGATGAGCAGAAAATACTCTCGAATTTCATATGGACAGATGGTGCGGCAGCAGCATCATGCCACTCCAAAAGCAGGAAGCGAAGGAGCAACAAAAATAAAAACACAGGATCCCATGAAAAACTCATCTGGAGCTAAACAGAAAATTTCCCTGGCAATGCTGCTGCTGCTGGTGCCGAGCATCTCCCTCCCCTCCGCGTGATATCTGGGGGCGAAGAGCAAGCGATAGCGGCACTCTTTTTTGGGTGGCAGCGGGTGGGATTTTCAGTAAGGGACGAGGAAGGGACAAGGATATAATCTCCATGCTAAGCAATCAATTATCCTAACCACTCAGCCAAAATCCTTTTTTAATTACGACAACAAAAGGAGAATGCCTGGGTAATATAGAGGGCGAGTTAAGAGGTTAGAATGAGAACCCCTTTGTTCCCAGCTCCAACGATGGAGAGGTATCAGGATCAGGGAGCGTCGCGCGGGCATTCCTTGTACGCTATCTTGTATGCTGTATAGTAGTAGTAGTAGTAGTAATAATTATTATCAATGTCGTCCTGCGAAAACACTTTTTATTCTCATCCCTTATACCTACACCACGCTGCTTTTGCTACCCACCCACCACACCGCCGAACACACCCGCTAGCTATATCGTTAAAAAGCCAAAAGCCACGACGACAATCTTTACGCGCCAAGGGTTAAGCCCTGAAAGGCGGAAAACTTTGCAATTTTCACAAGATGAAAATTCTCATCGTTGACTTTAATCAAAGCGCAAAAATTAGCGCAAAGAAACACTGCCAGCAACCAGTCAAGGTGCGTGGTGACGGCGGACGTCGGGCGGTGGTGGCAGCGGGCAGGGGCCGGGCGGATCCGACCCTGAGGCTGGAGGACAGTTAATGATTTGAAATTTGTCGCTTAAGAAAGTTTTTCCCGATAATTTGATTAATTTTTTAAGCTCAATGGAAATCATTCGGAGAAACTCTTAAAGTGACCCTAGGTATGGTAATTAATTATTTGGCAGGTTGCGCTGAAAGCATTTTCCAAAAATGTTTCTGAAAATTTCAGGAGGGTTTCCCTTCTTTCTGTGCGGAGGCGGGGCGATGGCGGCACATGCAGATGATGATTCCCCGAATGGAGAGGAAATTATTTAGATATTATTGTGTAGAATTGTTGTTGTTAATTGCAAAAAAAGGGAAAATGATCGATAGAATAGGGAATGGTTTTATAAAAAATACTACAGAACAGGTTTTGCAATTATGACAGTTTGTTGATTTTAGTTTTCGCGATTACTGATCATATTTGTTTGTTCAATTGAAATGGCCTGTGGAGAATTTTCTCGAGTGATGCAATAAAGTAGTAAAACATATGTTCATCATATTTTTTTACAAATCATTATCAAGATAAGATTGTTGGTTTCTCCAACATCTGTAATTAGTTATAATTTTTTATAGAGCAAAGTTCGTCATGATCAATACAAAGATCTTCTTTGTAAATTCAAAATTTGTCCTATAAACCACTTTCTGACTTGGTTACATTTATGTCTTTTTATTTGCCTAAGTGATTTGCTTTTCCATCAGCATATCCTGCTACTCCCAAGCCCCAAAAAAAATAGCGAAGGACATGGCAACGGCTGCATACCAATTCCTAGTAAAATCCCTAAACCGTGTGGCTCGACACACAACATCCGACCCATCATACTGTGAGGAAACATAAATATTCGGGGACCGGTCCTATTGGTAGGGAGTTGTTCGAGAGGTTGATCTCTTCTGGCAAAATTATTTTTATTATTATTTAAGAAGGAAAAGTCAGACTCAGACAGGATGTACAGCAAATAGCTGAGCAATGTCCCATGAAGAATGATTTATCTCAAAATGTATTTTGTCACATGGAATTTTTTCGATCTTTCTGGCTTTCAGTGAAGGAATATCGAGAGCGTTACCTGGGCCTATTGTATCATAAGCAGACGCTCTACCTCAGATTTGTAAAGAGCTTGCATAGATTCAGCACTCAGAGTTATTTGGTCAAGCTAGGTCGCGCCAAACAAGGAGACCCTGTTCCTCGGTATTGTGGACAGCGATTCACAAAGTACAGTAGATACAGTCGAGAAAATGAAGGGGAAATTTGTTTTCGATAGGTGCCTATTTAGGATGCAATATTCGGTGACTAAGCCAACTAATATCTGCTTTGTCTTAGCCATTCGGTCCAAAATAAAGCGCTTGGGTTCCTGTTGCAGCGTGGATGAGCTGATTCTGTGGGGCTGGTTAAAGCTGCATCCTCCTTGCATGCTGCCTCATCTTCTTCTTCATATAGAAGTAAATGGTGATGCTCGCAACACTTGAAGCACTTATTGGAGCTTATGCACATCTTACTGTTATGTGGTTTTAAACAATTCAAGCATAGTTTATGTTTTCCAATAAAATACTGTTTTGCAGTAGTGGCTAGCCCCTTAAATTATTGCTGGCCTGACAAGATTCTGATTGTACCTCAAAATCGCAGTTTCAAGTCTTTTCATACAATCTGACTTAATGTGAAGAACTAGTGCGGAGAGCTAATGTCCCATTGGTTCTATCGTTGAGTGCAATATTGCACAGCAGGATCTGGTCAAAAAAATAAATAGGCGACTGCAGGAACTGACCAACACGCTGTTTTATGTGATTTAATATTATCATTTAATATTATCGCTACAGAACTCTACGGCGATCAAATAGGAATTGCTTCCTCGCTTATTATTTGTATATACGCTGGCAGGACAAAAGGCAGAGAATTTTCTGTAAATAGGGAAGACAAGAAAGAAAGATGGTTAGGTGAGAGAAATGGAAAGGTATAGGACCTTGTCGGAGAGTGAGTTCGAACCACACATCTCTCGGGCAGTTATCGGGCGTCTTAACACCTGCCTCAGGGTGTCTCCAGTCCAAGGTTGTAAAAATCATCGTGCAAACCCACATAGCCAGTCAGATAGCACACCAACAGCCTAGAGTCCACCCTGCTTAGAGCGATAATGCTCCTTAAGGCAGAGGGGGTTTAGTCTCTTAACCCAGTCCTCTATCAGGGACTTGGAAGTGGACGTTAAAAGGCAAAAGACAGAAGGGTTCTGCCAGTTGGACCAGCATCTCAGATTCCTCCCTCGTAAGCTTGCCTGCAGCCGACTTTCGCTCGATACCACACTGTCCATTAACCTAGTAAAGCGAGATTACATTTTTTCGTGGCCAGGCTCTGGAGTACGCCAAAGCACCGTACACAGTAAACCTTTGACGATAAGAGTGCAGCTTGACTATCCGAAAATAATTCACAGATCTTGTTAATTTTAAGTCAATTCATAAACCATTGCAAAACTCTGTTCTGACTTGGTTATTCCATGTGCTTTGGTGGCAGTGGTGATTACCACCTCAATTATCTATGTCCCTTTGTTCATAATTTCGTTAATTCGAAGGTTTTGTTGCACCAGTAACAATTTTTAGGTTAACTCATAAATCATTGCAGTACTCTGTGCTGACTCGGTTATTCGATGGTGGCGTTAGTCGATCATCATTCTAAGTGTTTTCGTTGCGTCAGTGTGGAGTCAAAAAAGATACACAATTAACTAATTTGTGTCCCATTTGTTTAGCTCCACACACCTGCTTTCAATAAGTCAAGTCTCGTGCGGTGTGCACTCTTTTAGTGATCTTAACAATCAAAATTTACATTTTTTGCCGCTTGTTCACATACTCGCTAGTTGAATTCGAATGCTGACGCTTTTCAAACTTTACTCACGGTTGAACTTAGTGCAGGTCGCAATGGCATTTATTTCAGTCTGCAAAACAAAGGGTCACCAAAGTAAAAATAAAAATTACAACGGGCGAACACCGACCATAATTGAAACGTAGTCCCCGGTCATGTGACTGGCATCAGTTGGTCATGTGACTGGAAGGTTGCTTGCTTGCTTGCTTGTGGCCGTAAACCACACAGCTCGTTCCTCCTGTGAATCGATTATGTTGAGTTAAGTTCCCACGAAGCACATTCAAAAATACAATTGATGCAGATTTTTTTTTTGTTTTGGCTCAAATTCGCCGTCGTATGCCGGTTTGTGCAGCTCA
Source organism: Thereva unica (assembly GCA_949987705.1). Classification (NCBI taxonomy): domain Eukaryota; kingdom Metazoa; phylum Arthropoda; class Insecta; order Diptera; family Therevidae; genus Thereva; species Thereva unica. The sequence goes on from OX465285.1 coordinate 16,757,642, forward strand.
TTACTTGTCTAAATATTTTGGTCAAGCTTGGCCGTCGTGAGCATCCATTAAAAATGCTTAAAAACTCGATGGCCATCATATGCCCCATAAGCCAGTGTTCGCCCGTTGTAATGCCGTTTGTTATTTTTACTCGGGCCCATTATAATCGAGATCTTGGGGTTGGGTTTTGATACACCACACCCTGTATCATGTTCCATCTTTAACCCATCGGTAAATCAGTAGATGTTTCTTGGACACCCACGAATAAATGCCCTTATCCTTATATTACCTTTATCTTCTATAAGTCTTAAAGCTCTAAAATTTTCATATTCTCCACATAAAATCAACAATATTTAATACATTAATCAATTTCAAGATAAAAACACTAATTTCGTGAATAACACCAACAATTTATTTCGTATCATTTACATTTAATTAGAAATTTCTTCTGACTTAAACCTTTTTTTAATTCTCCGAGATTTAAACATAATTCAAAGGACATTTCAACAATTTATCATAATTTTATTCCTTTATTTTTTTTGTGTGCTTCTTTCTTGTGTTCTTTAAACAAAATGGACGGTTTTGTTGCCTTCTAATTTAAACCAAAAGCACTCATTTAGAATTCAAGCCCTTATCCTTAACAACAACAACACGAAAAAAATTCCATTTTGATGGAGGCCAACCTGAAGGTCACCAATGATTTGTTGACTACCCCTGTAAAAGAAAAAAAGTGGAGAAAAAAAATTAAATGTAAAAATACAAGAGTTTTTGTCTTAAACAACTTAAAGGCTACACACAAACATACATTTGTAAATCTCGCACACACAAAGCAAAAGAAAATTACGAAAAAATATTTTCATGCCAATTTTAATAAAATTCCATCCGGTGAAGAAATGGACTTCTTGAGAGGGAAAGCGGAGAAAAAAAATGAAAAGGGTTTGGGTGGGGGAAGAAACTAAAAATACGAAGAAAAAACTCGGTTCTTAATGTTTTTCGAGAAAGGGTTAGATTCCGTGAAAGCTGGCTATAATACAAAAATCAATAATTTTAGCGAAATTAATGCAAAACCAGCAGAGAGACCCCGGACCTGGAAAGAGGATAGGGATCTGAGAGGAAAAGTCTCCACCATATTCCTCAGGAGGGAATCGGCTCGATCCCCTGGTCCCCACTGAGCCGACCCTCTAAACCCATACCCCAGCCCCGAAAAAAAGCGAAACCCTCACAGAGCTTCCTTCCTCTCCTGTATAGAAATTCCTGAAATGTTGGTAAATTATTTATCGATCTCAGGATCCCACATCATCGACTCATTAAAGCTATTGTTAATTTAAACCTCTCTAACAACATGCCAATTAGGGGGTATAACTTGTTCGATACTAATCGCATACACAGAGCGGATCCTCAGCTAGTGTACTCTACTCTGGAATACAAGTGTGCTGCTAGTCAAATAGTAACCGAAGATAATGAATCTTAACATCAGATCAGGAGGGCGATGAACGTGCTGTTTATTTCATTAAGGCCCCTGAAATATTAAAGCGTTTAACTCAATGGTCCTGGGAATTTACGAATTAGGGCCTTCACATTATTAATAGCTTAAGAAGTGAAAACTGTTAAAAGCCTTTGCCATGGGTGAGGAGTTTGCAATTTTAGTTGTGTCGGAGGAGTGACAGGATGACAGGATACAAGTAAGGGATGAGATTTTGATATGAGAGGCAAGATGAACTTATGGACGGCGATGTGTGTATGTGCTAAGATGAAGAGCAATTAAGATCTTAAAATTATTAGTTTTTCTTTTATAATGTTGTATGGTATGATAGTGTTAAAAGGTAGTTTGTCAGTTATGAAATGGGATCCACTCAACGTAAGAGGAGGGTTGCTCGAAAAGCTGCGGGGTAGGTTATAAATTTAGGCTATTCTTCATAGCTGATATGGTTTAGCATGCGTTTGAACTGTCATGCCGTATGTCGAGTAGTAAGCTTGCTTCGAAGGAAGGAATAGAGAAGAGTGTAGATAAGTAAAATCTAGAAGGGTACTGAAGGATGCACCTTGCATTTGAACTCCTTCCAAAAATAGAAGAAATTTCCAAATGTTTTGTAACGGTTTTGCAAAGTCGATATCCTCGATAGTAACCGACTGAACTGTGTCGAGATTAACAGAAGGCACTCTCGCCAGTGGTCTTGATCGCATTTTTAGGAAAAGTAATACGCTGGCCCTGGCTCTTTCACATAGTCAAGCTAACACACCTTTTGAATATTGCTTCAAGCACACTTCTCAGGGAAAATCATTTATTTAAATGGAAACTCAACTTCTGCTGTACAGCTAGCAAGCCCACTTTCAAAGTTTCCAAAGTTGCTTGGACAGAAGAAAACAACGTGTTTACTGACGAAGCTATTAGGGAAGCGATTATATCGTTCAAACCATTCAAGTCCCCTGGAGCAGACAGGAACTATCCAATTCTGCTACAGGAGGGCTGCGACCTAGTCACTCCCTTATTATGCAAAATATTCAAGGCTTCCTTCGCAAACGCTTATATCCTATCTGTATGAAAATACCTAAGCCGGCGTTCGATTTACACCTAGGCTAAATCTTCGATAAAATCGATAAGTCTCTCGTCTGTTGCCTTGAAGGCAAAGGACAAAATTGGCGACAAGGTGATAAGGAAAAGTTATCTTAAATGCTAACCACAAAGCTCCTATCAGCATGTGTACCAGACCACTGAGAAAGTACTGCACAATCTGGTGCTCAGATTGGAATGCCAGGCACTCAACGAAGGAGTTGTGTCACGTGCTTTCTCGATATCGAGGGAGCCTTCGACAATCCTTCTTTTGATACTGTAGTTAGGGCTCTTAGTAGACGAAGTCTAAGTAGAACTTTCTGCGACTGGATCGAGTCTATGCTAAGAACTCTCAAATTAATGGTCTTTCATGTTAAGGGGTCTCTGGAGGATACTATAACATAAGGTTGTACACAGCGAATAGTTTTATCTCCACTTTTGTTGTGCCTTGTTGTAGATGAACTCCTAGAGTTACTCAAGGACCGAAATTTGTCCGCTCAAGGAAGCTTACGCAGACAAGGTCGTCATGGTAATTACAGGTAAAATTGAAGGACATATTGAACGCTGGAAGTGCGCGCCAGGACTGGCAAACTCAAACCGATTTTTTCCTGTGCCGTCTCCTCATCCGGCCAAGGAACTGTTAGGGCGCAACAGGAATAATGTCAGGACACTTGTTGGCTTGATTACTGGACCCGGATAAGTCTACCCTCCATGTCCACTGTGAGTGCCCCGAGAAAGTAGGAGCTGGGTTTCTTTGTTCGAGAAGTCCCTGTTTTGGACCCAATACATCACAAAAAACATAAATAAATAAAAATAAAAAAACATGCTGACCATGTTATATATAAGCTGCATGTGGGAATTACACGTTTGTGAATGCCAAAGGCTAGTTTCTTAGTTTCAGGAAGGCCAAACACATGAGGCAATGTCATGTTAAGGTCACAAGTGGGAGCACGATTATAGTGATGTCGTTCCGCTGTATTATCAGAAGATCGCGTGTTCTCTGCTTGTGATAGTTAGGCCAAGTTTTTCTGGTATTGACACATATGGTGTTGAACTCCTTCACCTGGAGTGATTTGAGTAGGTATTGGGGCAGTTCAGCCTGGGAAAAACCCGGTTTTGTGAAATCTATGTCAGAACCCCGTCCTTAGAATCTAGGTCAAACCCATTCATTAATTTTTGCGATCAATTATAATGATTAATGGGATATTATAAAGACATTTATGTTTTTAACGTTTTAATTTTGTGTCCGAATTGGACCAGTTATGACTCCTTAGCTAATGACCTTGCTTCAGTATTTAGCTGCAAAGCTAGTATGGCTAATTCATCTACCTTTTCGTTACCCTGAATACTTCTGTGACAATTGTAAGTCCTATCCTTAACAGAAAATTCTTTTTGGCAGATCTCGACCAACTTGTAGGTTTTATAGACTACACAGAACGCTTTAAAAGCCTGCTGGTTATCAGAGAACAGTATTGTCCTGGTTCATAGTCTTGATGTCGTTCGTACTAGCTTTAAAGATTTCCAGCTATTAGGATTTCTTCTATCGCATGATTGTCTCGACTTTGATTAAGATCTTAGTCTTGGCTAACAAGCTTGACTCAAAAGTGGCGACCGAAATTAGTCTAGGACTGGGCCAAAATTAAATGCGGAAATTTAGAACTTATTACTTCAGGTTAGACCACTTTCTTAATTGTAATAAGTTTTTCATATTTTCGCCAGAGTTTTAAATATTTATCTTGGGCTGAGGCCGGGTTAAATATTGTTAGATCAAGCGCGATCTTGGGCGCTAATGCGTCATTAGCAATTGGCCAAAGTCTGGACAGAATTGAAAAACCAAGAGTGAGAGTTAGTGTGGCAAGTGCACTTGGATAGAGTACAGATTTTGTGAAGCCAAGGCTAAGCAGGCCAAATGTGACCCAGTCATCAACTCTAGCTACATTGGGGGTGTCGTATCTATTTTCTTTATTTTTGTCGCTCCTTGCGACATAATTTTCTGGTACAATAATATTTTCGGGCGACCTTCACCAAACTAATCAGAAATTTTTGGTTTACCACCTATTATGAACTAGCTCTGAATTTATAGTTTTGGGTTGGCACAAATCAGGAAACTATTAGTGCCAGAATCCACTGCGAAAGCCAAATGATCCAAGAGAGTGCTCACTCTTCAATTTCATTAAAGCGAGGTTTTATATACACGAAAAAATTGGCAGGATCGAAATATAATCAATCTATTTAAAAGAGATAGAGGATCTGGCTAGCCCAAGATACAAAGCGCCCGTCTGTCATCTCAGTGGAATGTTCTTTTCGTCTTTTCATTCTTCCCACTTACATAACATTATTTCCTTCGTTGTCTTCTCTCTTTAGAACAATTTTCTCACCCCTGTTCTACCATAGGCTGTAAGCAGAATTAACAAATAGTCGAGCTCTTGCTTGATCACCGAAGTCAACGTTTTGTCGCTGACTTAATAACAAAAACAGAATTTAGACGTTGGCAGCTCTTTAGCTTTTCTCTTTACTCTCTGTACGACTAGAGCTTACTACATTTAGTTATAGAATTTTGTCCAGTACAATGACGATTACCTCTGAGCTCTAGAATTTTACATAAAAAAATATTTTTAATCCGATCTAACTTGACGTGGGAGCTCTTATGAAATTAGGGTTGCCAGATTGCTTAAACAATTCAAACAATCTTTCTACCATCATCATATAATAAAAATTTTCCTGAAATAATGAGAACGAATAGAATTTCTAATTTTATTCTATAGGCGAAATTATAATCGTCCCTAATTTAGATACTAAAGACCTGACGGTTATATCACTATAATAAGGAATAAGTTTTTTAAGGCAACACTGTCTCAAAATTGCCTAACTTTCACGTGGAAAGGCTTATCCTTACGATATTTCTCAAAACACGTGTCATAATTTTTTTTTTAAAAAAAGGTCCTACAAATTATAATTTTTCATTAACCTAAAAAAACATCCTTTAAAACATTCAGCGATTTTTTATACATATTTTAAAATTCCAAAAAAGAAAAATTGTGTTAAACTGTCACGGGAATTTTCATTTTTTGTTTGTTTTTGTTTTATACTTTTAAATGTTTTCTACTGGGACATGTTCTCTCAATTCTTATATAAAAAGTGAATTTGGGCCGAGAGGGCTTGCTTGTTACTTTTTAAAATATCTTTGAATTAATAATGATTTGCACAAGGGAATCGAACACGTTCGTTTATTTTTTTTTTTATTTTTTTTTTTTTTATTTTTTTTTTTGTGTACCAAGGACATTTTTAAGAGCTTTCTATTTATTACTCGGCAATCATTACTCTTTAATCTTTCAACGATATTAAAAAAACATTAAAAGAGCATAAACGACATAAACGGATAATTTACTTTATCGAGGACCCTTAGGATATCAAATATCACCCTTGTGAAAAAAAAAAAAAATATTGTAAGTATATGAAAGTGAGTGCTCCTCCTTCGTGTAACTTTGTTGTATTCATGAAATTTTACTTAAGATATTTTCATATTTTCCGCTAAATGGAATCCTTTTATTAAGGATTTCTGAGGTGGAGGTCTTCAGTGATTATGATTTATATTCTTGATCCAAGGAATATTTTCAAATCCGTATTTGCTGTCGTATTTGTTCCCAAACGATGAGACGATGAGATACATTTTCATCTCTGGGCTCTTAAACTTTCAAAAGTCGAGAAAGAATACACCCCGGAAAAGATCTTAAACAAATTATCAAGTCAAAATTACAAAAAGCAAAACCCCGCGTGCTAAAAAATGAAAGTTAAGACGTCTAGATAGTTGGACGAACTAACATCCACTAAGTGCACAGAACTTTTTAGATAAACTACCCTAAAAACACCCTTACTAGCCAATAACAAAAATTCCTCCAGGAAAAATAAACAAATTTTCCTTCATTCTACATCCCCTCCAAAAAAACTGTGTGTGCTCCAGTGGGGATCCTAGCGTGTTTCGCTCAGATTTAAATAAGAACAAGTTCATATGTTGAAACTAGCGCAACACGAAGATTCCAGCAGCCACGGGTGGTTACATACATATATAATAATATTTTCACTAGTGTAGTGTTCATGACATACCACAAGGCGGTGAGCGAGGGCGAAATGTACATACACTGGTATCAGAATACTGTGCTAACTTTGGGCTCCATCGCCGCCGATGCCGCCGCTACCGTTGAACACAGTGTGATAGAGGAAAAGTTTTCCAATAAACTGTCATGAACGTGTTTTACATAAATATTGGAATGTACCTGCCAGGTAGTAGGTGGAATTACCTCCGGCTACTTAAGATATTAAAGATTCACTCGGTAACAACAGCTAGAAAAGTGGTACGCAAGTTTTTAGTCTATGTATAAATGTGGCTCTAAAATTGGATTAAAATTTTCGTGTTGCGAAAGCGAGGACGAAGGGAACCCACATGCAGTTTTGTAGATGGTTTCTGAGGAAAATTTTGAGAGAATAACGCAGGACTTCTAAGGAAAGCCATTCTTGAGCCCGGTACCACTTGGGTTAAGTCATCCGAATACCAACCCAGAGGTTTGTGGTTCGATTCCAGTCAAAAACATGAGTCTCAATGGCCATTCCTACACGAGGGACCATGGTTCTAGGACCACGAGCTTTTTTCGGCTAAATATTACTGCATTTCAAAGAACTATTTCCTAGAACTAAATGGTGCAAGCCTCCAATAAGTAAAGGTGTCGCCTTTACACGAATTCGTGAAAGCTCAAAAAACTAAAAGGCCAAAAACCGTGGCAAATTTTAATGTTGAGAGTATGCCGTTGAGGATATCCAAAAGTCCTTTAATTGTATTGGGCCAGTTCGATGATATCTGTAGTCTCAAAGCATATATCGCAAAAGATCAAAGCAACAGTGAGACAGGTAGCAAGCAGTTGCAGTCTGCTGCACCGGCACTATAGCCTCATATGGTTTAAAAAACAATCTTGTACACCCAGTACATCATTTGTTGTGTACTGGAGCTGCCGAGGAGGCTTGTACAAATTCCACCGGACGTCCGTTACAACACGCTCTTCTTTGAAGCCATGAGTGGAAAAGGGTTCGAAATAAAATAAATGGAGGCCTCGATTATTAGTGCCGAGCTACCTAAAACATGTGGCTTCGACCCATATCTTTCGATTTAGGCGATTGTATAGAGTTAGTATCTTGGACGTATATTCATCATAAGCCAGGCTCCCCTGCTTTGTCTCTAGTATTTCTTTAATCGTCTGGTATTATAGTTTATTAGAGGTCGAAACACAGGGTTGTGGGTCGAGCCACACGCTGAAAGATGAACTTGCATTTTCTAAGAAATCCTAGACGCGAAGGTTTGGCCTTCAAAGTGTTCTAGTAACCGCGTTCGGGATACTTTAGTGTTCAGTATTCTATGAGAATAAAAGTGCCTCGACCGAAAGTGCTCCCTCCTTGCTCGAAAACCGAAGTTTCCAGTCGATTGGCATTTTCGATTGCCAGTTGTCAACGGAAGAACCGAAAGGCTTTTTGTGCCTTTATTTCCGTTCCGAGTTCATACGGCGAGAGTTCTTGGGCTGAGAGTGAATAGAAGTTCAGATCTTGAGGCACGAACTGACGATATATGTCCAAATACATAAAGATTTTTGTCAATTTTCTAGGACTGCAGGCCCCGTACAGTTGGCAGTCGGTGAGTGTATGGTGATACTTGGGCCTCAAGGCGAAAACTTTCAGGCCACGGCCTGCCGGCGACCTGTGTGTAAATGGGGGCCTTAAGATATGGATAAATCCTATGCAAAAATTTCTACGCGGTTATGCGAACATCAGAAAGTAACATAGCAGCCCCGCGATTGTTTATCCACCACCGGCCAGCCTAACGCTAGACTCGACGAATGCTATACTAAGTAGTGGAGTGGCTCCCAGACTATGTCTAGGTCTGGTAGACCAGGAGCGACTGCCGAGCTGTATGAAACACGGGCATCAGTCGACACGGGCATCGCTGGTCGCTCTGGAGTAAATATCGAGTTTCGACGGAACTTGTGCTCTGGATGGTTTGATAGGGTTCTCTACACTAGACCGCCTTCGCTCAGTTAGGCGCTATTTGTAACTGTCGAGGAAGCCCGGACCAGTACCTTGGATGACACCAAGTTGAGCGCCATTTGTAACCTCGGGAAGCTTGTACAAATTGCGCTGGAAGGCCATGTCTTACCCAAAATACAGACTCATATAGCCCTAGTGGCTTTACTGATGGCGAAGCCTTACAGGGGCTACGTATTCAGCTGTCAGCATACAAGTATGACCTAGATCCAATTTGTAACGTTTAGAAAAAAGAACTAGGGCGATCTAATTTTGATTGGTTGACAGGTGTTCTCCCTTTTCAGATCCATAATTCCAAAAACTCATCCATAATCCCACATCAAAAATCCATAACAACAAATTCGCTTAACTTTGAATCACGGCATTACCTACCACCATACGTATTTCCGTTGCGAATCAAAATATTACGCTTAACCCCCTCTTAAATATCCTTATTACACATTCAAAGGATTTCAACAACAAGACACAATTTTCCTGCTTAATAACCGAAGAAAAGCAAGCTTCTTCGTTCGTTTTTTTTCCTCCCGGTGAACAAAAATTACTCCTTATGGTATACAATCCTGACAGAAGGAAGCAAGTTTTCTTAGAAATGAAATTTAATGTCAGAGATCCTAGATTGTGAATTTTATGAAGTGACTCATCAAGGTAGGAATCCTCCAAAGAAGGCAGCGCGCAACAGCTTGCTATGAAACCTCTAACTTTAAATTATATCCACCAAAACTCAAATATGTATATTAATACCGCCAGTATATGTATGGGTGTGTGTGTGTGTGTGCGGAACCGCACTTGGGATAGAGTATTATGAAGAATAAGCTGACAACGTATATGCAAAATTTGATGGCTAGAGTGTGTACATGTGTATGTATGTGTTTGTATCGCGGTTTTGTAAAGCAAGGAAAATCAGCTCACTTTATTATACAGCAGCAAGACCTCTGCCGCCACTAGTGCGGTTGCAATAGAATTCCCCACAAAACTGATATTAAAGATAAACAAGAAAAGGGCCCCAGATATACTCCTAGCATATACACCACGGCACAAGGACGTGCCACCGAATGCAGGATTTCAACATTGCCTGATATTCTTCAGTATGTTGTTCGGGTTTACTACTACATATATCAGCAGTCCTTTCCAGTTCACCTTTTAGAGAGTAACATACAATTCTACGCACCTCACTCTTGATATAAATACATCATACTTTGAACTGTAGGTGGTGTGCTGGGTCGAGCAACAGTCAGAGAGTGAGAAAGAGAGTCTTTTAACTGTACCTGGAAAATAGTCCGGGTTTGAGGGAAGATACCTGAGCAAATCCTTTTCCGTTTGATACCGAACTGAAACTCATTTAAATATCGTCAAAGATGGAAATCTTTTTCATTTGCATGTGACGCAGGGTTGAGCGGGGTGGATGAGGGATGATGTTTACCAGGGGCTGGAGAATGGGCCATTCATAAGCTTTAATTAAGTGCAGAAATTTAAGGATTTCGATTGTAAAGCCTTCGTAAAAACTGCTCTTAGTGCTCACGTAGTAAGCCCCTAATAAAACACAAAATTTTCTCGGATTTTTTTTGCTTATAAGTAATTTTATAAATTAATTTTGCTGTTAACGGTGACGCGTGATGTCGTTAAATTCATGAGAATGTCGGGTATTATAAAGGTGCAACAAGGTTATCATTTGAGTTTAGATTGAGGTTATGCTTTTTAGTAGAAGTAATATAATAGAAATTGCTAAACCCAACCTAAATTCTCCTTAACCTGCTTAACTCCTGCTGATCAGAGGCACGTTTGTGGAATTTTATTCAGCATCTCGTAAAATACTGGGTATTAAATTGATGTTTAAATTAGGATAGGGAGGACTATGCACAGGCATAATATTCGCCGAGGATTTAAACCTGAACTGGCTGCTGAATTTCAAGATCTGGATCGCCTAAATGAAAGTTAGGTGACCCAAGCAAAGAATACAATAGAGAAAACCCCGCACTATGAAGCATGGCTGTCCGCCACTCATACCTGCCCGTCAGACATTGGTTCCCACACTCAAATGCCTTACTACCCACCGACTACTCTTGGCAGCACATGTCTAGGCAAACTACTGAATATATTCTAGCGGTCTGGCATACAAATGAAACAAAAAGATCTCTAGAATTATCGTCCGTGAAGACAACACCTACGCAGATCATTGGTATCCTATTATTAACTGGTTAAGCTGACGAGTTGCCTTACTACCTTACTTGGGCTACTTTGGTAATGCAAGACGAATTGCCAGCCAGACCTGATCATCTTTATGGCGAACTTATCTTCTTCTTCTTCCTATTCCAACCTCCTCATTTTTATTCGTCACGGTCGAGCCTAATTATGCGAAATGTTCTACTACCTCTAGCTCATGTTCATCTATCTTCTCCGGAAGCCGGCTTGATATTCGCCTGGTAAACTTTCTGAGGTAGGTTCCAGCTTGGTTTTGGAACTCATGCCCAACAAATTCAATAGGTACATCAAATTCATTCTAAATTCGGTAAACAAAATTCAAGTTGAATTCAACGTACAAAACGAGATGCTATCTTATTTCTAATAAAATCTGCACAACCTTCCTCCTATCTCATTGGATGATCTCTAAAAAAAAAACAGCTGAATCTTCTCTTAACATCCTAGTGGTAACATTGATCGATGATCTGCGTTTTAGAGTTGAGCCGGACTTACAAGAGGCAGTTCATTTGTCCCGTACATGATAGTAAATTGTACTGCGGCCTCAACTTTTTTAAATGTCCCGGTTCAAAAATAATGTACTACTCGGATATGAGCGTGTATCGTGCGTTTGTAAATTACGAAGTGGAGAGACATTTCTTACTTCTTTTGCAGCAGCAAAATATCCAATCTGAACTGCGCCGAGGTGAGATTGTAAACACGAACTGGAACAACATTTTCTTATTTCTTTTGCGACAATAAAATATTCAATTCGAATTGCGGCGAGGTGAGATTGTAAACACGAACTGCATAGATATTTTCTTACTGTTTTTGCCGCAGTCAAATATGCAATTTAAGCCGAGCCGTGGTGAGATTGTAAATACGAACTGGAGAGAAATCTCTTACATTTTTGAAGGAGTGAAATTTTATACTAAAGAGACAATTCTTACATTTTACGAGGGAGGTGAATTTTGTGCTGAAGAGATAATTCTTACATTTTTCGAGGGAGGTAACAATTCTTACATTTTTCGAGGGAGGTGAATTTTGTACTGAAGAGACAATTCTTACATTTTTCGAGGGAGGTAACAATTTTTACATTTTTCGAGGGAGGTGAATTTTGTACTGAAGAGACAATTCTTACATTTTTCGAGGGAGGCAAATTTTGTACTGAAGAGACAATTCTTACATTTTACGAGGGAGGTGAATTTTGTGCTGAAGAGATAATTCTTACATTTTTCGAGGAAGGTAACAACTCTTACATTTTTCGAGGGAGGTGAATTTTGTACTGAAGAGACAATTCTTACATTTTTCGAGGGAGGTAACAATTCTTACATTTTTCGAGGGAGGTGAATTTTGTACTGAAGAGACAATTCTTACATTTTTTGGAGGGAGTGAAGTTGGAGAGATATTTCTTACATTTTTCGAGGGAGGTAAAATTTTATTTTTATTTTTTAATCTCTATCTGTAACAATAAAATATTTTCGTGTTATTTTCAATTTTAGGGAGTTTAATTTTAAATCTGTAAATATGTTTTTCTTTATACAGTTAACAAAAATTTTAAAGAATATTTTTGTAATCAACATTCATAGGCACGATAATTAATATTTCCATTCATGCATTTATCATTTATCGTATCCTCCCTTTCGCAAACGCAATAGATCTCCCCCATCGCAACGTTTGAGCCATTCACTACGTGACGTGCTAGCACAATACAATGGCACCTCGCCTCATTTGAAGTGAGACATTGTACTGGTTCAAAAGGAAAAAGAGGCTCCTCTTACAAACTCATTTTATTATCGTGTCCTACCCAACACTACAGTGCGTTTATGCTTTCTTTTTCCCGTGTGGTTCTGGGTCTAAAGGAACTGCGGCTATTCATTTGGCCTATTGTATTACAACCCCTATACTTCATATTTGTAGGGCAGACCGCTTGAACAAGTGTATGCCTAGGGGCTTGTCGCTAAGACTTGAGTGTTCGAGCAAGGACAACTCCTCGCTATTGCGCGGGTCACTTACAGAGAACGTGGATGGCAGACTCATCCTCTTCCAGGCAAAGCCTACATGTTGGGTCCTCCATAAATGGTAATTTAGGGCACAGTGCCCGGTAATCAACAAGTCTCCTGACATCATTCCTATTCTTCTTCTTCTTTCTTCTTTGTGCCCCTTTAATCCCTCATGGGACATAGGGCGGAAACAGTTGCCCTCCAGCGGACTCTGTTTTGCGCGACAGCTCTCAGCTCTGACCAGGATCTCCCAGTTGTTGCGGCTTCTGCTAGTAGGGTCCTCCTCCACGTTGTTCTAGGTCTTCCAACTCGACGGGATCCTTGCGGGTTCCAGTCAAGGGCCTGTTTGGCTAGGTTTTCGTTATCGCGTCGCAAGGTGTGGCCAACCCAATTCCATTTCCTTCGCCTGATTTGGTCGTCTATCCTTTCTTGGCCGGCACGGCGCCATAGCTCTTCATTTGAAATTCTATCTGGCCAGCGGATTTTTAGGATACGACGCAGGCATCTGTTGATGAAGACTTGTAGGCGCCCTGTGATGAATTGGGTGACTTTCCATGTTTCGCAACCGTACAAAAGAACTGCCTTAACGTTGGAGTTGAACAGCCGCAATTTGGTGTTAGTTGAGATCTCCGTTGATCTCCATATGCGGAACAGGCATGCATATGCGCCTCGTGCTTTATTTATTCTGGAACTGACGTCTTCTTCTGTACCGCCATTTTCGGTAATAATGCTACCGAGGTAGCAGAATTTATCTACCAGTTCCACGTCACGGTTATTCAGCGCAGTTCGTTCAAGTGTGTTTGCATTTATCCGCATTTCTTTGGTTTTGTTCGGATTCAGCCTTAAGCCTGCTAGACTACTTTCTGTTGCCAAATTGTTTAACATGTTTTTTAGCTCCTGATGTCTGTGGGCCAGCAAACAGATATCATCCGCGTAGTCGAGGTCCTTAAGGCGGTCTAGCAAACCCCATTGTATGCCGCCTGTTCTATTATCTAGAGCGTCGACAAGGATGTCATTTATTACTATAAGAAATAGTAATGGCGAAAGTAGACATCCTTGTCGTACTCCTGAATTCACCTCGAAGCTGTCGGATAATTTTCCATTATGGAGAACTCTGCATTTGGAATTGTTGTAAAGGGCTTTTATCAATTCTATTATTTTATCAGGCAGTCCACGTCGCCGTAATGCCTGCCATATAAAGCTCCTATTAACCGAGTCGAACGCTTTCTCATAATCTACGAAAGCTAGGTAAAGGGGGGATCGGAATTCAGTAGACTGCTCCACTATGATTCTCAAGGTGTTAATATGGTCTATACATGAGCGGCCCTTCCTGAATCCGGCCTGCTGCCTTCTAAGCGTTCGGTCTACTGCCTCTCTTATCCTTGATAATATAACGTGGGACAAGATTTTACCCACAGTAGATAATAGACAGATGCCTCTCCAGTTGTCGCATATTGTTAGGTCCCCCTTTTTGGGTATTTTGACTATGATACCTTCCGTCCAATCCTCCGGAAAGGTACAGGTGTTCCATGCTATTTCCAGGATTGGCTGAAGCGCATCTGCTATGAGGCTTGAATCGGCTTTCAACAATTCTGCCGGGATGCCATCTTTTCCAGCTGCTTTACCATTGGCCATCGCATGAATTGCGGTTACTATTTCCGTCTTGGATGGGGCCCGGGTGTTGATTCTTATCGGCTGTGCATTGTTGCTGTTTTCCTGAGGTTCCTGTGCAAGTGAACCATTCAGGGCGGCGAAGAAGTAATCTCTCCATCTTTGGAGTTGCTCCTCGTCGCTGCACAGCAGCCTCCCATCCGCACTCTTTACGGCATGCTTTTTAGTAGAGTGCTTTCCCGAGAGCTGTTTAGTAATTTGGTACAGCACTTTACTGTTGCCTGTGTTTGCCGCGTTTTCCGCTTTTTCTGCGAGCTCATTTATCTGCTGCCTTTTATCACGCCGCACACTTCTCTTTACTTCCCGGTGTAATTGGGAATATTCCCGTTCAAGTTGGTGACGTCTTTCCGGGTCGCTTGTAGAGTTTACGTTATTTTTGAGGGCTCTCCTGCGTTCTATTTTTTGCCAGGTAGTGTCCGAGATCCAATGTTGCATGTTTCTCTGGACATAACCGACGCTCGTTTCCGCAGCCGTCAATATAGCGCCCTTTGTTCTACTCCACAGCTCTTCAATATTTGTGTCGTCAGAAACGGTTTGCTGGTTTAATATTTGCTGCAGGTTTCCAGCAAATTCTCGCTTTTTAGCGGTCTCCTGCAGAAGGTCAACGTTAAACCGTCTACGGTTTATAACATCGCGTTGAACGTTTCTGATTGCAGCGATTCTAAGGCGAATAGTTGCTACTACCAAATGGTGGTCGCTTCCAGTGTCCGCTCCCCTGAAGCTCCTGACATCCTCCAGAATGGTTCTCCATCTGCGGCTGACGGCCACGTGATCTATCTGATTTCTCGTTCTACCATCGGGTGACAGTGCCCGGTAATCAACAAGTCTCCTGACATCATTCCTATTGCCCCCTTGCAATTACTTGGCCGTCTTAGGGGACGGCACAGGAAGGAACCGCTTAGAGCTGTCTAGTCCAGGCGCGGACCTCTAGCGTTTAGTATGTTTCTTAAAAGTCCGATCAGCCAGGGCCCTTTGCAGAAAGCTGGACAATGCCAATAGCCGGCAATATGCAATATCAGAGCCCTGTTTTGGCAGGTAATCCGGACTTTCATTGCCTTTGAAGCTCCGGTGACCGTTTGTACATGAATCACATATAGAATCACACATATAAAATTACTCAACAGGCATTTCCGTGTCTAGGATTTCTTAGAAGAAGCAAATTCATCGTTCAGCGTGTGGCTCGACCCACAACCCTATGACTTGACCCATAACATACACGTCCTCGCCTTGAATGCAACACATTTATGTGGGCTTGGGGTCTGGAAAATTGCCTTAGAAGGCCTGGATAAGGTGATATCAAACTAATTGGTGATGGAATAATTTACCTCATTGAGCCACGGTAGAATATTCTCTTAAAATTGTAATGGTGTTTCGGGTGAAAGTGTTCTCTAACCTCCTTTTTTAAGGGAGGGCTGCCGGAGGCTCTCGAGTTGTCCAGGGTCGTGCGAGAACAAACACCTTATTACAAAATAAAATTCATTTATTTAATCAAAAGTTCTTATATACTAACAATTCAGGTCTCTTATGTCTAAGTATACATTATTTACAGGTTTCCTATTATGATTACTAAGCAATTACCTACTCACTACTCTACTCTACATGTATGTAAGCGGGGTCAGTGGTTCAGCAGGAAGTGTGTGTGTCGGTATATGGGTTCGGTATGCGGTCGGTAAGCGTTATGTCGGTAGTCTACCCGTGTCGGATCGTACACCACGACACGGTATAGGAGTAGTTACTTCGGCACATAGTCGGATCATACACCACGACAAGGCCTCGGTGACACCCCTCTGGTAAAGTCGGGTAGGAATAATTACTTCGGCGTCTAGTCGGATCATACACCACGACAAGGCCTCGGTAACACCCCTCTGGTTAAGTCGGGTAGGAATAATTACTTCGGCGTCTAGTCGGATCATACACCACGACAAGGCCTCGGTAACACCCCTCTGGTTAAGTCGGGTAGGAATAATTACTTCGGCGTCTAGTCGGATCATACACCACGACAAGGCCTCGGTAACACCCCTCTGGTAAAAGTATGACCGTGTCGGATCGTACACCACGACACGGTCTAGGAATAGTTACTTCGGCACATAGTCGGATCGTACACCACGACAAGGCCTCGGTAATATTCCTCTGGTAAAAGTATGACCGTGTCGGATCGTACACCACGACACGGTATAGGACCAGAGAGGGTGACCTCCCTGGAACGAGTCTGATTAAAGACTGACTTTTAGTCTGGTGAAGCGGTTTATTTTATACCGAAGGGAACTGTCAAAGGATAATCGCCCAGCCTGCTGGGTGAATATTTTATTTTCCTAAATTTTGCTTAAGGGAATTTCCCCGCCTACTGAGTAAATATATTTTTTTAGGTTCGTGGAGTGAAATTCTTAGTAACGAAAACTTGGTTCGTTACATCCCCCTCTTTTTTCGGGGAGATGGAAAAAGGTAATTTGCGGTCAGAATTTATTTTTTTCTAAATAAAAGCGTTTTTAATCAAAAGGGAAAAACATAACTACGTTCTAAACTATAATGGTAAACCAACAAATTCTACATTAATAAATTGACAAAACTTATATTCTACCTTATATTAATAAATTAACAAAACTTAACTTCTAGATTAAATCAAATGACTTCTTGGCACGTTTCTTTCTGGTATTTTGACTTGTTGTTCTTGTTCCAGGTGTTTTTTTTTTTTTTTTTTTTTTTGATTTGGTATCTTCGGTACCGCCTACTGAGTAAATATATTTTTTTAGGTTCGTGGAGTGAAATTCTTAGTAACGAAAACTTGGTTCGTTACAAAATCCGAGGTGTAACATTGATCGATGTTTCGCGTTTATGCAATAATAACATAATGCAAATTACTCAACAGGCATCTCCATGTCTAGGATTTCTTTGATTATGAAAATTCATCCATCAGCGTGTGGCTTGACCCATAACATGTACACGTCCTCGCCTTGAATTCAACACATTTATTTCCACCTGGGGTGTCGAAAATTGCCTTAGAGTGGTTGGAAAAGGTGCAAGCTTGTGCTACCAAACTTATTGGTGAGGACAACATTTGTCCCATTGAGCCACGTTAGGTATGTAGCAGCTTTTGCAAAATTTTAACCGCACACATCCTTTTACCGTAATAAAAAGCCTTCGTTCTCCAAGTCATATGTTGTTAACGTAAAACTAGACTAGCGCAACTCACATAATACAGCTTTTATTTTCTTTCATACATCCCTCTAGGAATTCCTTTATAGGCAAAGTAACTGAAGTGGGGAACAACCTTCTAAAGTCAGTATTCCAGAACTGAAACAACATCCAAGAGTTAAAACGCAAGGCTTATCAAGTTCTCTTCATCTTCGGCGGGATACCCTTAACGCAGTGGTGGGCAACGGCAGCTCTTAGGAGTCACACGAGCTCCTAAGGTAGTTCCAGTGCCCTCCCTATCCCGCTTGTATGTTCGAGTAAGAGACGTATAGACAAATGTGTTGAGATAGGTTTGAGTTCGAGTGAGAGGTATAAAGAAGAACTTTTTGGTGTTCTGGAAAAGTTGACTGTTGCCCACCACTGCGATCATATCCTTTTGATATTATACATGATGATACACGGTTCAATGCATTGACTCAATTCAAGCTGTCAGTGGTCAGTTGAGATGCAAAAAAGGTGGTTTAGAGTGACGTTTGCGGTATTGAACTCCTTTCCTTACCTGCCAATTGGTAATTCGCAATAGAGTCAGGTATCCTTGTGCCGTGTATCATCTGCCTAAGCTTACTACTATACATTGACCCATGACGTGAACGAAATGACGTGCTGGTAGTATAAAGACTGACTCCCACATAAAAAACGAAAGTAACCTTTTATGACACTCGCAATTTCCATCAATAGGTTAAAACACGATACCAATAATTTCACTTCCACCGTCCCCCACCAAAAAATTAATTAATCTAATTTAAAATAACGCTCTTTTTAGTGTTACACATCTGACAGGTTAGAAAAACGATATCCTATTATGAAAATTGACTAAAAAAGTAACGTAAATGGAAAACCCCAAGGTATCACCTTCAAGAGAGCTCCAAATGTACCCCACTTAATCCTGTCAATATTCATTCCTGCCAATGCCCAGGATCAGGAGTCATAATTCAATTGCTTTAATCCTATTAAAATAATAATAAAAATAAACATAAAAACACCGCACCAAAAAAAAAGGGAAGACACGCTAGTCCTGGATGGTGTTTGTACGTTCGGGGATCCATAAGGTCCTTCAGGCGAAGATTTTTGTTCTTTTTTTAGAAGAAAAAAAAAAGGAATGAATTTACAACAAGCGAAAAATACCTTTCATCTGACACTATTCGGGTTTTTTTTATTCGTCATGTTTCCACCACTCTAGGACACAAGCGAGAGGATTTAGGAACATCAATGCGTGTTTGTATGTATATAAGCATGTATTAGGACAAAGCCATGACAATATCTTCCAACTAGAAAAAAAAAATAAACAATAACACCCCCAAGGTTGACTGTTGGCTTCCATACTGCGCTGCTATAAGGTAACATGATATTCGTACAAATCGTCTGCCGATTACTTTTCTGCTTGAAGGGACAATTGAAATATAAGAAGGACACAGGAGGATCCTGAGCAAAATGGAAAGAGAGAAGGTACTTAATTTGATTGAACGGACGTGAATGACCCATTGGGATAAGGACATGCTGACCAATGGACAGGTACCGCAAGGACCTGAAAGTTAAAACGAAGAAGGATCCGAGGAGGAATGGACGGGGGTTTGGCGGGGGGGGGGGGCATCAACCAAACCGAAAAACTGGTCCCAGAGTTGATAACGCTCAATTGAAATCCAATATTCTATAAGAATGGAATGATTTTATTGCAATGGAGAAGAAGAATTCTGTTCAAGTCCTTGAAAATCTTAACAGGATGACGAGTGAGAGAGAAAGAGAGAAGGAAAAAAATAAAGCCAATTTCTGTCAGGCCAAAATACAATAATAAGGAGAAAAAAACTGAAACCGGAAAATTTCTTTTATTATTTTTTCATTTGGTTCTCAATTTTCTCGTTGTTGAAAAATATCGAGAGGAGAGGATAAAAACGAAGAAGAAGAAGATTCGTACAAAGTCATCCACCAAGGATATGACACTAACATCGTCAGAATATATATAAAGTCCATGACGGTAACTCTACTCTCTCTACAGTCAGGTACCGGTCGTTTCGGCATCGGCATATGTATTGTACAAGGCAAGGTGGTTTTATGAATATACATACCCCTCAAAATGACCTTTGCGTGTCCTTAATAATTCCTTTAACGAAAATTTTCATTTAGTCAAAAAACTTACTCTGAGAGAGAACACAATTAGCGGTAATGCATTAATAATTGAGGGAATAATTACCCTTCGGTTAAGTCCGGCGTTTTTGCGATATTAAAAGGGTGCGTTCGTAAAGAACCATACCGAGCGGGGGAGGGTGGTGGAGAAATATAACAACAACAACAACAAAACAATGGAAAAAATTAATTTTCTCAAATAATAATTGAAGCACAGACAGAATGAGCAATTGGAAAATTTCCACAAAATCGTGAAAATGGAGAGAGTGTAGTGGAGTGGGGTGGGTGGGTGGGGGTTAAGGTGCGCCCTCCGTTCTCCGCCCTGTCGATATTTTATGTTATTAGGTGATTGTTCATATTTTTGGGTTAGCACATAAATGAAGTACGATTATGAGTGAAAATACAATAATGAGATTCAGATTAGGAATATTTTGTTATTAGGTAAAATTTAATAACAATAATATAGCGATGGTTTGGTCAAATTATGAAGCTAGGGGGTGGCGTAAAATAGTAGTTCTTCAGTTCTGTACAATATCTAAATTACTGATGTAGATTACGTCAAACATTAAATTTTAGGCTGTTTATCATCTCTGTAACTAAATTCTACAAAGTTCCCATGTGTTTTTCCCCAGGGGAAAATTTCTGGGCCTAATATTGGATGGACCGAAAACTCAACTGGAAGTCGAGCTTCTAGGAAAAAGAAAAAAAAAATAGACCTTCGGCTAGAGATGGGGTCTCAATCTAAAGATGGTGCTTTGAATGTACAAAGCCGTGGTACGTCAAATTTTCACGTACCGCTGGTATGATGGGTAGTACTGAGCCTATAAAAACCTATAATGTCATAATAAAGGGTCCAGAGCAAAGGTCGTCGTCACGTTATCCATCCGGGTCCAAGATAGCCGATTCGTAGCAATGGTATTTTTATGGGAGCGAGTTGCTAACCCTCAGCCCAACCGACTTGAAACTCTATTTTGTGCCGCAGACAACTACACATTCGGCCGTCTCCCGTCAGATCCTTCCGAAGAAATACCCCAGGAGGCATCGTGGGCTGGTGAGATTAGGACTTGCTAACAGATCTGCTAGGTGTTCGTTTGTAGTGACTCTTCTCGGGTTTTGATAGAAGTGACAAATCGGATGCCACCACCTTCCGAGGTCTTTGTTCGTTGTTCGCCTCCGCGTGGAGGAGAACCCTATTAGCAGAGGCCGCCACAACTGGGAAATCCTAGTCATATCTGAGAGCTTCGCGCAAAACAGAGTCTGCTGGAGGGCAACTGTTTCCGCCCTATTTCCCATTAGGGATTAAATGAGCGTTATATTTATATTTAAAAGGTCCAGATGACATCAAGAGTAGAGGAAACAGGAGACTTGAGATTATGCTCAAAGAATGCCCTTTTTTACGAGGAAGTGACGGTAGTGTCAGATTGCTACTTACTAAAAACGCCAAACCTTCTTCCTTGACGGCTGGGTCCAGACCGGTAAAAGCCGGAATAACCTGGGGTCTCCACGAGAAATTTTTGGAATTGGCAATAGGAAATTATTGGCATTGCCGCGACCCGGCGTAAGGCGAACAAAAAATCTCCTGTCTATCCTGGCTTTTTATATTTCATTCTCTCAGAAACCCACTTCTCCAAAGTTGGTAGAAGTCTATTGACCCAGTGTGGAAAGACACCTAACCGATACTTAGAGTTAATTTCCTCCTGTTTCCCATTCATTCCAGACTGTCGGTGCATAAATAGGATCAAACTAACCATTTTCATGATAAGGCGTCATCGACTTGTCTTTGACCCCCCCTATATTAGTCTCATGCAGTAGTCTAAAACTGAGGGAATCCGGAGCCTGAACCTTAAAACCCATTTTTTTGTGATATCTGATAGTTTGAATGATAAAGAGAATTGCATAGGCCAGGAAAAGTCTGGGTAGTGTTGGAGCAGATGACAATGAACCTTACTCTTCAATGCTTGCATGTTGTAGATGTTGGATGTGGGAGATTTTTCCACCCTCATCATACGATATCTTTCACTTCCTACTTGATGACCGTGCAGTGTCATAAGTGGAGCGATGCAGAGCTAAGTTTGAAAGCACAACTTGATTCGTTAGGATTCTCGGACATAGGAACATACAGCCCTCTATTTAATCGAGCATCGAGTATCTCTCTAGGGTATGGACACCAAAATATTCATCATTCCAATAGGCATAGTTAAAAAGCCATTTTTGACCTTCAGCTGCATGTGATTTATGCTATCTCTAAAACTACTTGGCCCACTTACAAACAAAAAGGAACAATGAAAGTCTCCTAAACAGACCACGAAGAGATATCGCTTTAGCTAACGCTAGGAGCAGCGGAGAGCGTGGGGATTTAAGGAAAAGCACGTACTTTCGCTTTGGTTGTGGAGATCCAAACCCAAAATATTTTATATACACCAAATTATCCAGAACTAGCATTTAAAATGGGGATTTCCTCCTGCAGCCAGTGGGTTCCATGTGGCAAATGAGGGGCATGTTGAAAGAAAGTCTTTCCTTTAGTTTCCTCATAGAAATTACACAATAAAATCAGCGATACTGAAGTGAGGTATGCCTTATAAGCTTCTCATAAGGGCTCTATGAGCAAACATTATTACAATCTTATTACTATGCGGCAATCCCAACATCTGCCTTACTTTTAACAAAAGCCTTTAATATCCTCAAGCTTTAGTTTTACTTAGACAAAACTTTAGACGTTGCATTGCTTCATATTTGCGGCAATATTATTGGTGATCGCGAAGGGAGTCATTTAGCTTATTCAATAGGCCGGTTCTGGTTCGATTACAGCGGTCAAGCAGCATTGAACATGTTGAGTACACAGTCGGGGGACCACAATGGGAAAAGGACATTCGCGTTTAAAAACATAAAGCGTATTGATCTTTAGAGCGAATTTCTCACTCCGTATGAACAGGGTTTCCTTCAGCACTCGCCCCGTGTGTACAGGTACGAGCTTGACGTCAATAAAATCATTTGATCTGACCACATACCTCTTATGGTTCTTAAAAAAATACACCTCAACTTTTGAGTAGATGACAAACAGTACGAAACTTAAACCAAAAAGATCTACTGATGACCTTCTTATGTATCGCACAAAACACCTCAACTAGTTCATTCGTCGCTTTGATGAATGTATGGAGGTCTAGCTCGCTCTTTTTTCTGGATATCCCTAAGGTGTTTGATACATAACTAGATTAAAAGTTTGCTTTCTAACTGTTCGTTCAATCAAGGTAGTGCCAAACGTCGTCTCGGCTGGTATCCCACAAGGCTCAATTCTATCACCTACCCTTTTCCTAACCTATATAAAGAACCTCCTCGCAATCCTTCCTAACTCCCAACTTATGTCCAACTCTATCAATAGCGATCAATTGATCGAACTCATTGTTAATTGGTGCCTTGATCGTGTGAACTTAACATCTAAAGGTAATGTCTATCTCTACTCAAACCAGCCCTATTGTACCCTCTGTTTCAGTGGGCACTCAGTATCTAACGACTGATCCATCTCCTAACATATTAGTTGAGTACAACTCTGTTATCTAGAGTGGCATCTCAAGATTGGCTTTGATACTGTCCAGGCAACTGGTGTTGGCATGATATCTTTTGCTCCACGTATTGAGCAGGAATTTAGCATTAGTGATTTGGTGTTTGTTTATGAATAGAATAAGTCTACGGTGGAACTATTTTCCACTTTCAGTATTCCCGCAGTCGTACAACATCCAAGAGTTAAAACTTAAGGTTCATCCTCATATGCCTCAACACCGAGAATCCCCAAACCAAATTTATGATGTTCTATAATTCAAACTAAGCTCTAAACTCCTAGATACTGCACTTTTTTTTATCGTATGGGCTAAGCTTACTACTAGGCATGCACCATGGCTTGAAAGACATGATGTACTGGTAGTACAGAGTGACTTCTAAGCTTCGACTTTAATATACAAGAAGTGATGGCAGAGGAGGGACGCAAGAAGTTGCTGTAAAGCAGGAATACAAAAAGGCGGAAAAAGTGAGACGGGAAAAGGCCATAATGCTACAAGGAATCGAATCTTGAATCTCATGAGTGGTAGTCTGATGACTTGCACTACTGAGGCCCCCTAGGGCGAACACCTAATTTCAATGTCCCCAGAGTCAACTAACCAGTCTGATAGCTTTGAGCATTTTTCATCCTTATCCGAATTGACATTTCTTATTCGTTTTATTTTTATAATGTAATCAACTAATGAAAAGGTCACGCACTTGCACTAATAGTTCCCTAGAAAAACAAAAATCAATGTTCAACTCTACCAATTAAATAAAAATCTTTGAAATTCCCTTAATGACTTCTAAATTGTTAAATGTCTACCTTTTTTTTTGTTAAGATTTCATTCCGATATTTACATGGATAAACCACACAACAACCTGGCAGTCGTTTTGGAGAGTCCCGCTCAGCCTGCAATTGTTCAAATTTCGATTGATTATTCTCCTAACAAATGGCTTTCTAATGAGCTTCAAATTTCCAATCAATTTCAAATGACCAATCAAAAGGCTCTATTCCCATTACAAAATGATTGTAGTAGTCGATGGGGGGGTTCACCGTGCCAGCCCCCTAGGACGACATACTAGAAGTCCTCCATAGGGTTAACTCTTATCTCCCAGGGTAGCCTGGCACCGTTTTACAGCGAATCAAAGCAAATTGAACAGAACAAAGCGGAGGGTACTTAAAGTCTTGGATTTCCCGGGAGCTCCGCTGCCATCGCTCCCATATACCGGGGGTCTATTAATCTTGCCCCGGGGGCAATTACACAGATTGCTCGACAGCGCACTTTTACTCCACCACCGACATTGCCGCTGCCCCATACCCCCGGCCGCGCTCCCGCAGGGACGATATACATTTTTTCAGCGCTTTATTTCCGTCCGCACGTACTTGCTTGTACACATGTTAAAAACATTCGAGGAGCCACCGCCGCGCCGACAAGGAGCAAGGACCCCGTTTACAGCCCAACGATCATAATTAAAAGTCATTATTCCGCCTTTTGTGTAGCATGTAATTAGGATTCAAATAGGTTTCTTTCACTGCTATCTCCGGCTCCTTGGTCGGGATCCCGGGCGGTTGGGGCCGCTTTACTTTACCATAATTTTGCCGTTTTTTTTCTTCTTCTTCATCTCCCTTCTGGTCCCTATTGTCCTGTTGTACGCTCCCTTTATTTAGTCACCACCAACCAGCTCAGGCTTATTCCCATCTTGTCCTTCTGGCCGAGACATCTTGTCTTCTGGCTTAAAGAAGAAGAAGAAGAACAAGGATGCACCAAGAAAAATACATAAGAAATGCACAATGCACAATACGTCCTGCTTCGTCGCTTGCTCTTCCTTCTAGCCAGGATGCAGTTAACCAAGGATTGCAATTTCTATAGTCCCGAAAATAGTTAAGGGAAAAAATAATTATAATGAAAAAAGAAAATAAGGATTTCTCTGGAAACTGGGTTGATGAAATGGAAAACATCCAAGTCAAAGGATGAGAGGTGGTAGGTTAATCCTCCTCTACGTAAAGTTAGGCTTAATGACATGCATAATGAGAAATATAATTTTTTTTTAGTTTGAAATTTCATAGAGAATATTTTTTACTACTATAGCATATGTGAGAAGAGCAGTTTCATTGCATGAGGAAAATATATTAAAATAAAAGGGTACGAATGAGAAAAGTTTCTAGTAATAAAAACAGTGAAACTTTGCCTTCAAAAATATTGAAAGAGTGACGTTCAACGTTTTTTTTTAATCTAGAGAACTTTCGTGATTCACTCTATAGGTATAATATTTTTAAGTTAAATTAGTAGTACCCAGGATTTGGATATACTGAAAATTATAGCTCTCTTTTACGTAAAATGCTGAAGTCCCTTTTTACGGCTGACTATCTCTATCTAAAGGGCAATCAATGTCGAACAGCAAGGTGTAGTTGGAAAGATACTAGAACGGAGATTGAAACAACTATGACTATGACAAAAGCTGATTTATTCCACCCGTTACCATCAAAAACTAGAACGCTGCCTTCGGCCATCGAATAGGATATGCCTTTCGCGCCTTAGGTTAAGAGAAGTAAGGGGCATGCATGAGAATGAGGAGATGAATCCTTGGCTTAAAATCTTGGAATATTAACTGTAGAGGGTCGATTCACAGTCGAGAAGTTTTATTTATAAACGAATTCCTAGACCGTAGTGTTTTGAAAAAAAAAAAAAAAAAAACAACAACTGCATACTATACGCGGAACACTTGCTGTTTTAATAGTGGTAAAATTCTGCCAGAGCTGCTGCATTTCTAGACATTTCTTCAATAAGGCAAATGGTGTCATCAACAATAAGTTAAGAAAACGACACTAGACCTTGTCCAACAATAACACAACGGTTTTCTAGGACCCAGCCCATAATTATATGTGGTCGGGTCGTGGGTCGAGCCCTACGGACGAACTTGAATCTTCTAAGAAGTTCCAGATAGTGCGATGTTTGTTTAGAAATTCGGTCAATATTAATAGCAAATTCAATGCACTGGGTCGAGAGGAAATGCCAGAGAAACTTGTAGTTTGTGGGTCGAGGAGCACGTTGAATTTGCATCTACTAAGAAATTCAAATTTTGAATATGTGATCGGTTTGTCATGGGTCATTTTAATGATATTAATTGAAAATTCAGCCGTTCAGTTCACTGTGTTGGGGTGAGGCGTGGGCAGTGCTAGGACAGGTTTAATTAGAATTGAAACGTACTTTGTTTTGTAGGTGTTTTATTAAATACGAATACGTTCAATGTCACTGTTGATTAAACTTGAGGATAATAAAAGCAAAGTCTGAGAGGTAGTTGTTATACCTTATCGAAGCCAGTAACGCACTGTACAGTCATCATCAAAGCTACAAAGTGATTGGAGTGGATTGAGAGTAGGCCCCATTTATAAATACCAAGAAAAAATCGTGTGATAGAATTGATCCCTGTGGAACTCCAGCAGAGATAGATTCTAGAATAGGGGTATACATTCCACGTAAAAAGATACTATCAATTTTTTTTAGAACTGCATCGATACCAATTGCCTGGAGTCTTATAAACAAACCATAGCGTCATATTCGGTTAAAAGCCTTAAATATATCTAGAGTAATCAGACCACAATATACTCTAATCGAAGCGGTGAAGGGTTTAGTTGAGTTGCTCTGTTATAACATGCAGCCCAAAAGAAACTAACCAGCGATGAATCAAAAAGTATAATCGTAAAGTATCAGTTTCTAGGCCAGGATTTAAATCTGAGTAGTTTACTAAAAATTACGTAACTTGGCCCCGTCAACTAGAAATCAAGACACCCGATTACCATCCCAGAGGTTTGTTATTAGAATCCCCACGATGCGTCCACCTAGTAATTTTCCGTCTGTTATTGTGTTATGTCTTTATATTAATTCTCTTTCCTTTTTTCTGCAATTGCTTGCAAGCACAATAAGCGAATAAACTATGTCCTGCTCGATCGCCGAAACGGACTTCTGTCACTGTTTTATTGAATGGGAGATGAGTAGTATAACTAAGCCGTTTCTGGATCAGTTGTAAGTTTGAGTCTAAGCCAAAGCTTTTTTTTGTGGGATGGTGGCTGTAACAGAACAAAAAGCTTTAGCCAAGATACAAACCTACTACTGATCCAGAAACGGCTTAGATATACTAGTGTAACGATATGGATAATTGTGTGTGTTGACGTTGGCAGATCTGTAATTTTTGTGTTTACTATTCTTCCGGCTCTTCGACATTGCACTCTTGATATCATCGTTGACAGTACTGTGGGATTTACCTTTGAGCTCTAGTCTTTTTTAAGAATCGCTTATGCAATAAAAATACTGCTCGATGCCAGTAAAAGCGACCTAAATTGCCATTATTAAATTATTAACAGATTGATCCTGAATAATTTTTTTTTCTTTCAGTGTTCATCAATTTGTTGCCGTGTAAAAAACCACTAGATTAACTTGAATTTATCCTTCCCGGGGTAGAATTTTACCCTTATCATGTAAAATAGGACGAACAAAAAAAAAACATTTGACTCTCCCTTTGCCTACTTAAGATGTGCACCCTGGCTTCCCCTTGACTTTGTGTGGTTGTTTGCCCTCCGACCTCTTGTGGTTATCCTCATATCCTTGACTGATATTCGAAGTCTCTTCATAAAATATTTTTGTTTTCTGGGTAAATCCGTAGGCCATTCCTGATACATACATATGTTTACGTAGGATGTGAACCAACCAACCAACTCCCCTGCCTCGTCACCATGTCCCTAGGTTCTGTGATTTCCCTTTCTACCCCCCAACCCACCTCGGCTTCTTCTTGTTCGTTTTCATCCTAGCTGACATCCTTGAAGGTATGCTTATGTGCCTTTTTTTTTTTGTAAGTCAACACAGGAACTAACCGGGCAAGGATGGAGGAATAAATTTATCGATTGAGCATGATCTGAATTTATGATTAAACTTTCGGGACATAATTTGAAATTTATCCGCTTCGTGTTTCCGGTAAAAGGTACCGCGCACCATCCGCTGCACGAGAAGTCAGAAAGATACACCATCTGATAAGACCAATATAATCACAATACACACAGCCCAGCGCTACGAGGTTTGAGGGTTGATGCTGCTTATTTTTTCTTGTTTAGAAGATTCCTTTTTTTTGGTATATTTTCTCAACCTAGAACAAAAAAAAAAAAAATAAAAAAGGATAAGAACCTGTCTATATATTTTTTTTTGTTCGGGGGCTGTTATGGTATGAGTTAAATGCCGAAAAGGATACGAGTAAGTGAAAAATTTTCAACTTTATTTCAGGACCTTTTCAATTTTCACCTTTTGCTGTCTCTGGGTGTATGGGTGGGGGTGTGTGTATGTGCTGTAGGTGGATCGGAGGAAAGTTGTTATTACTTTTTTTAGCATCTGTTGCGTATGTTTTTATTAATTTATATACTTAGAGGTTTTGTGTTTTGAAAATTTTTGGGCTTAACATGAATTTATAATGAGATCTATGTTTGTTATAGATTTACATTGTAGCTAGGAGTCATGTTTTATTTTGAATCGCAGGTTACGAATGACACCGTTTTTTCGAATAAACATGCTAAAACCTTTCACAGGATGAAATTTTGTGGGAAACTAACTACCCTGTTCATTGAGTGGGTGAAACACTTGAGATACACGAGGTGCCATAGTGGCCGGAAAAATAGAATTCGAGGCGAACAGAGTTGCTAGTAAATCGGCCTTGGATTTGTTGCATATAATCATCTCTATCTTGTATATAAAGCAAGTTTTAAAGCAGGGGTGGCCAACCTTCGCGGGAAATTGTGCCCGCGAGATTCAAAAAGATGCAATGATTAAACTTCACAGCCTGCTATAGAGGATTAGCTCTCGGGCCCGGGTAAAAATGAAGCTCATCCGCAGCAGGTACGAACTAGCCCATACGGCGCCCGCAGCTAGCATACACGCTTGAGTAAAAATAAGACACCCGCACTTTACATGCAGCTGGAACTCAAGCACAGTTTCAATCTCGAGTAAAAATGAAACTCGCCCGCACCTAGCATGCAGCAGGTACCCACCAGCCGGCGTTTTTCTTTTTTGCGCCCGGTGCATTTTTGTTCCATATTGCGCCTCTATGAGTTGTTCATTGTTTGATCGCGGTGAAGGACAATTCAAAAAAAAAAAACATTTTGTGGAGTTTCTTTAATATATGAAAATAAATACGCGGGAATACTTTTTCACTTTTTTCTGAAGTTGTCCCCCGTCCAATTGCACCCGGTGCCCTTAATTTCAGAACAGAGACGATCCTGATGTTTCTCGCCGAATTAGGTAGTTACGACTAGATCGAATTATAAATCAAGAACTATGGCACCGTTCCAAGAAAGGATACACGACCAAATCAGACGAACGTAATGGAATTGGATTGGCCACACCTTGTGGAATATCCAAGACACAGACCATCTGTACAGTTCCTTTAATATATAACAATGAAGGCACGGGAAAACTTTTTATTTTTTTTTTCTTCGAAGCTCTCAATTTTTTAAAAACTTAATTCCTGGAATTGCGCCCGGTTCAAGTGCACCATTTGCTTCTATGAAAATGCCGCCCCTGCCACGACGCCCGCATGCACGCTTGAGTAAAAGTAACACTCAAGATAATTGCCCGTTTTTTCGTCCTAAGCAATTTTTAAAGCCCCAATTTTGCTTCCTTTAGTCTAGAAAAAGTG
Organism: Thereva unica; assembly: GCA_949987705.1. NCBI lineage: Eukaryota > Metazoa > Arthropoda > Insecta > Diptera > Therevidae > Thereva > Thereva unica. The sequence goes on from OX465285.1 coordinate 16,787,630, forward strand.
CATGCCGTCTGTGACGGTTTTTCGCTATGCGTACTAGCTACGGGCGCGTACGCTCAAGGGGTTTCCTTGTCCCGTCCACTCTTACGAATACATGGGTGCGTAAGTCCTTGTCGTTAAAAAATGTAGATTTCATGTGATGAGCGGTTTGGGACGGTCTAAGGGCACGAATGTGTTTCCTAATATTTTCTTTGAAAATTGTTCGGTCAGTTCTATATACCAACTCCGCACTGGATGTCCCAATGTCCTCTTTCAGACCGTTTCTTAATCCCAAAGGGACTTCAGGTAGTGCTTGCATCCAATCAACTCCTTCGGGACATTTTATTGCCATCTTCAGCGCCCTATGCCATCTCTCGACGATTCCATTGGCTTGGGGTGATAAGCAGTAGTGTGCCTTGTCTGACTACCGATCATCTTCGCAAAAGCCTCAAATATCTGGGAATCAAATTGTGTTCCTCGTTCAGACGTGATGATCGCTGGGGTACCAAATCGTGCTATCCATGTTGAAAACAATTCGTCGACTACCGTATGGGCGGTCATTTCCTTAATAGGAGTCGCTTCCGACCATCGCGTTTAATGGTCTATTATCGTCAAACAATACTTGAATCTTTGTGATTCGTTCATGGGGCCAACTATGTCAATATGAATATGGTAAAACCTTTCATCAAGTACCGTTATAGATACTATCCTAAGGTGACGGCTGATTTTTGATCTTTGGCAGGGTGAGCAAGATCTTACCCACTCCTTAACATCCCTGTTCATGTGGGGTCAGACCTATTTTCTTGATATAGCCTTTCTCGTAGCTTTTCTGCTACCGTGTCAGGGGCTGTGCCCAATGTCGAAAACCTTTTTCCTCAGTGTTTTTGATAGATATGGCCTGATATGACCTGTCGATACATCGCAGTATGCTTTGGCCTCGGTGCCTGTTAGTCTTAGTTCTATCAGTATGAGTGCGCCCTGATTCCGTTTAAGATCTTTGTCTGGCTTGTGCTGTTGCTATTGCCTGTATGATATATACTACAAGTGTAGTGACAAAGTTGAGTTACTGACACGGAAACACAAGTCCCATTCAGCGAATTTATAAAAGCAGGCGAGTCCAGCCAATATACCTTCTTATAATGGCAGAAAGTTCTTCTATCTGGTTCAGTTGAAGTGGAAAATTGATTTATGAAGCAAGCGCTGCCTAGGAAGTTCCGAATTACCAAGAAATAAATAAATATCGATTTGGTATAGGGTTGGATGACATATGAAGACCCTCGGGGAAAAACCAACTTAGTCCACTTTTTCAAAAATCAGAGAATTCAGCTCCATCTATTAGCTGCTAAGGTGTACTACAATTCAAGGTATTAACTATGGGGAAAAACCAACGTAGTCCTGACAAAATGAACGGGCAATAATAAAAGGTTCGGGGAAGAACCAACTGAGTCCATGGGAATGAGGGAAAAAACTTTTATTTTTTGGAATTTTATTTTTTGGACTAAGTTGGTTTTTCCCCAAGGGTCTTCATATAAGAAATATGTCAAAGAGCTGAGCTCGTGAATCGTGAATCTGCAACATCAGTAACATTTGTAGGATGGTCTATAATTTTATATATATATATATTATTAATGGACGCAAAGAGTTCAGTGTCTTCCAAGTATTCTTGGTTGGTTTTATAGCTCAATCCGAACCATGACCACCTTCAAATATTCTCCCACTAACCTTGCCGCCAGATTCTGTTTTAAGTAATTTTTCTAGATCAGTCTTAACACTATACTTTCCTCCATGCTCCATGAAGCCTGCCATTACATGAGATTATTTTAAATTTTTCATAGACGTCCTTTGTTCCAATTCTTCATCTCCATATATGTATTCCCATTTAAGCTTCACACACACTTACTGCCTATTGTCCCCACATCAATTAAATATTTATTCGGTGACTATTCCCTGTCAAACCCCAATTGTACTGGCACATAACTCAAAAACTCCATTATCATTATCAATTAAATATATTTTGGGGAATTCCCTCGTTAACCGCAATCCATTAATTCCCGATATTCTCCATTATCCCCCAGTGACATAAAATATCCAAAAATTTTACACACAAAATTCCCTCTAAAATATCGGTCCAAAAGTTCAATTAAGTAACACAATTGGTGGTGGAGTGCAGCTTGTAATGAAATGAATAATGCTAGAGAACTTGATTTTGTGAATTTTATATTTGGAAAAAAAAAAATTGATGTTTCGAGAGATGAAAATCACAATGCAGAGATTTGAACGATTTACTCTTTTGATTAATTCTATTTTGTGACAAAATAAACCTACCCACAGCTTGAAGCCGTCGTTTGACTCCAAAAATATATTCTTTTAATCTTCCCACAAGAAAAGTATAATTTTAGAGGAGGTATAATTTTATTTCGAGATTTCCTTGAATGCATCACAAAATAGCATTAAAATCCAAACATCATTCAAAACTCAAACCAAATTAATAAAAAATAATCTCGGCACGTGCACCCAGCTTATGAGTAGTAAACTTGAACATATTTTGATGAAAAACAAGTTTAATGAAAAATTGAAAAAAATATAAACCAAAAAATCCTCGCTTTCTGGCATTTGAAGTCACCTACTTAAAACGCCCACATTTACATAAGTAAACCGTTGAGAGTAAACAAAAATTTTGAGGCTGTGGATGCCTGGAAAATTACAACTTGATTAAGACTTGCTGGAGTATGGCCAAGAAATACTTAAAAAATACATCAAGAATTTTCAAGGATTTGTTTTGCTACCGTAGGCTTTGTTTTTAGAAGCAATCTGCCTGCACCACAGCCTGGGCCTACGAAGTAATAACAAAGAGTCGAATATATTTGCGTGAGTCCTTGGCAGTTTATATATTTAATCCTTGTGGAAAATAGTATTTCTGTGAGGGATCATATTTGGTAATTTGAAATTAACTGTGATATTGACTTGGCGAAATGAAGGGCCCGTTGCAAAAAAAAATGTGTTTGTTGTAGTGGGCGCAAATTTTTGGGTTCTGTTATGAGCACTTAGAACTTCCAGAAGTTCAAAGGCAAGGCCCATCGTCTCATCCTTTGAATCCCCACAGTGCGATGGTGCTTTCTGCTTTCTTTTTTCTTCACCTAGACAACTTTCTTTCTTTATTGTCTTCTCTCTTTACCCAAAAAACCCGATTTTAACTCGAAAAACCGAGTGGAGACTTTGAAAAACAAGTGGAGATTTTAAAAACTCCCACACTCAGTCCATGACTTAAAAAGTAATCTGCATCTTTTGAAGAGTTCTCGTTTAGTGACAAGGAACTTGTGCTCGTTCCACCATCTACTCTCCTTCAATGTGATACTAAAGATTTTAAGGAAGGTTTAAAACGCCCAACAAAATAGATGGAAGTAGTTTTCGGTTTCGTAGTGTATGCTCGGTTTCTCTTACTCTTATCTATACTGTTTTCTCGACTAGAACTACTTTGAAAGCACAAACGGGCTGTGTTAATTTACAAACATCCCCAAAAATAATTAAAAATTTTACGAAATAAAGTTCACCAAGGCGAAGTTAAGCTAGTGTTATTGTACATCATAGAAATTCGATGCACTGTTAGTGCATAATTGAAGCTCATATACAATATTAAAGCATTCTCTTTTAACCAGCCTTATTTGGTGTGAAATAGTGTAAGCCAACTTTGTTTAACTCAACTAAGAACTTCTGCCCTCAATACACAAAAACCTTTAAGATTAAATTCCTTATAAAACCACCTCTATTCCCCAATGAAATTACATTTTGCTTTCACTAGTCCCAACACAAACTTGTCCTGTTAACTATGAAAATTCAAATAAATACAATTTATTAAAGTCATATATAATATAATTTTGCTTTTCTCGGAAAAACCAATTCCCAACTTGCCCCACATACATACAATCTTTAACCACATTTAAGAAGTAATTCGAGCCCATTCACTTCCTTGAAGCGTAATTTTCTATCCAACACACACTCACATTTCCATTGCAACATGAAAGGAGCACGAAGAAATCGAAGTGCATGAAAATTTATGCAAAAGATAGAAGGAAAGGAAATTCCAAGTCCTGGAAAACAAGGCCCAAGTCTGCCTGGCGGCGGGGAGAAGAACTTTTAATTATAGTAAATCTCGGCAAATTTTAAAATATTTTCTCGCAAGTAAGGACCATGCCAATGCATGTGGTTACTAGACACACGTGTACTAGGCACCCCGCATTCAGCAGCAGCAGGAGACTTGTATGACGTGCAACATGCACCTTGTTCAATGTAGGTGCAGCTATGAATTCACATTTGAATGCAGGTGAAACTTTCGATGCATTCCATTTACCTGTGAATGGACCAGGAGATTTTTATATGATATTTTTGCTCAATGAGTGGGTATTGGAGCGGTTGGGTATGGGAGTGGGTGGGTATGTGCGTGGGGGAGTGTGTGGGTTATGACCCCGGTTTTTATCCTAATGCATTTTTTTTATTGTTGGGATACTAAGTTACTTTTAAATTGATGATATTTTTGTGTTACTTTTCCGCAAAAAAATTTGAGTGGGGGCTGCACACCTGCATGTTCGCAACGCAACATACACAGGTTCTTTGCACAAAAATATCCGAGGTACGTAATATTCGCAGACAGTTATTCCTCGTACTCCGTTTTAGAAGCATTCCTGTCGAGTCGTATGAGAGACTTTGTAAAAATTCAAACCTAGGAGTCTACCTTTGTGCTACCAATCCGTGATTGTGCAAAGTCTAGTAAAATAAGCCTGGTTCGAAGGGAGGCATAGTGGACAGGGTAGAGTAAACTTAGTCTGGAGGTGCTGAAGGATGAGACGATGGGCCTTGCTTTTGAACTCCTGGAAGTTCTAAGTGCTCATACCAAAACACAAAAATTTGCACCCACTACAGCAAACACAAATTTTTTTTTGCACCGCGGCTTTCATTTCGCACAGTCAATATCACAATTAATTTCAAATTCCAAATATGATCCTTCACATAAATACTATTTCCACAAGGATTAAATATATAAACTGCCAAGGACTCACGCAAATATATTCGACTCTTTGTTATTACTTCGTAGGCCCAGGCTGGTGCAGGCAGATTGCAGATTGGCAGTTTGGTTCCTTGGCCATACTCGTTTGCCTCGATAGTACTCGTGACCCAGAATCCACTAGAGATTGATCTTTTTTCTCTAAGCCTAGAAATACAGCTTCTTTTGGAAGGTTTCAACCAGATAGAATGAAAAATTAACCCCGCCTAGTATCCTGATGACCGCTTAGCTATCAGACAACAGGATTGCATTTGCTTCTACCCTTAGGCTTGTTTGCATTGTTAGAACAAGCTTTGGGAATTGCCATCAGCTATGCCTGGAAAATACTGAGAATACCGTTTTTTAGAGGTTTTAATAGGAGAGTGTATAAAACTATGTCATAGTCCTTATTATGCTGAAAGTTTTTCCATATCTCTTTTTGCTGGAGATGTGCACATCAAATTCTGATTGATGTTGATAAGTTTACTGTTAGACATTGCATCATCACAGACCTCTAAGACTTGCATGACAGACTATAGATATACATCTATATATAAATCTTTAATTTCTAACAAGTCAAATTCTGAATTCAGTTTTTCGAAATTTTTCATCTGACATCCGAAATTTTCCATAATCGGGGGGGCCTCGGTAGCCTAGGGGTAAGGCGCCTGACTACTATCCCAGGGGTCCCGGGTTCGTATCCCGGCCAGCCCCACGGTCCTTCCACTTTTCCACCCATATAACTTTCCTTCTTTCTTCTCCCCTCTTTACATTCCTGATACCTGTCATAGCCTTCGCTAGTCCTTCTCCGCTCCACCAAGCGCATGTCATCGGTTGGTTGAAGAGATTCAACTCGTTTCAGGAGGCATAACACTAGAGCGAGTTGTTTCTCAAATGCCATGATGCCAGAGTCGCGAAATGGTTGGAAGTAGGTGGAATAAAAATATATCGCGGCTAGGTTGTGGCAGCTCCTTCCTACTTCTCTCTCTCTACTTCTCATCTTCCGGCTAGAGCTGCTGTTCGACATTCTATAGGAAAAAATAGATTGTCGAACAGTACAAAGGGGGCTTTCCCTAAGTCTCTAGTCTATCACATAAAAAAATATATATGGCTTTAAAAGTATTCGTATCAAGCAGAAAGGTTAAGAAAGGATCGCTCGACAATCCAGCATAACTGCTGGCTCTGACACCAATCGATTGAAAAAAGTTGGAAAAAGAACTTATAGATATATTCCAGATTTTCATCTACTATAAGCATGCTTAAGACTCTAAATACAGAAGAAGACTCACAGAATCTCATAGCGTTACTAAAATACTCTGACTTGTAATGCAATAGTCGGGATGGTATACAATTTTGACACAAACATATCGTTTGATTCGTAGTACTATATGAAAGCCAAATGGATTTAATGGCGCCATCTATAAGTCATCCTATGATCTCAATGAGTGATCTGTTATATATTTAGTTTTGTTAACAAAAAAAGTAACTAGAGAACCAGATACGCACAACTTTTCAGGCTCTTTTTATAACATTAAAATCTATACATATGTATTTTCTTGGCACTAAAATGATGAAAAAAATACTGTTTTTTTTTTGTTTTTTTTTTCAGGTTTGAAAGATTTGTGCGTATTTTAAAGGATTTATTCACAATTTTATTGCGAGGGACTTAGTATTCTGTGTTTTATTCATGAAAATAGGTCATAGGGTTACAAATATACTGGGTGATATGTAAACATCTACCAAAAAACTTCAAAATGCCTTGGCGGCTAAACCGTTACGATTCCCCATCCCCACGATTTTTTGTGCGTCTATCCAAAACCCTATCTATCTATATTCAATGCCTCTGAAAAGATACCTCAACCGTCTTCTTGTCCACCTTCCACGTGGGTGAAGTGTAATCGGCGAACTTCTTAAAAATGGATGAATGACCATGTGGATATGGAGTCCAAGCCTTTATTATAGTGGTCGTCCAGGCTGTCATTTGCTCGGCTTGTATGTCCAAAGAAATAAGATGCAATAAAACATTCTGCAGCTGTTGATATGCCATGCATAAGTATAGGTCTGATTACGGCTCTATCAATCAGTGAACAGTGCGAGGTTTAAGGCCCCACTTTCTCTAATAGTTCTTTGGCATAGGAAGAGAGCTATTTTGGCCTTATTTGCTCTCGTTAATAGATTCTACGTTAGTTTCCTATCCAATATGAGATCCAAAAAATTTCGTATTCTCCGCAATATTTGATTGTAGAGTCTTAGAGAAGGAAGGTCGGAAGTCTATGTTTCCCTGTAAAGAGCGCTACTTCAGTCTTAGCTGGGTTTACGCCTAGACCCTTTGTAGTAGCCCAATAAACAAGAGGATCCAATGCTCGTTGCATTATATCTCTTATTGTTGAGATGTGCTTGCCGTTCATCACTAGAACAATATCATCAGCAAGGCCACCGTGGGGCACCCGGACTCCTTTAAGGTTATCAACAATTTACTTTATCATTTACAAGACGAGAAAAAATATGAGTGACCCGTATATTTCACGCAATTATACTAATGGCCGCATAGGGTACTATAGGGTTTAGCATATACAGTAAACCGCATCTGATTCTATCATGGAAGTCAAGCAGCATTGGAGCTGCTTTGTACTTGGTAGGAGGACCGCTTGGGAAAACGGCACTCGCGCTTGCATTTTTTTTAGTTTGAGTTTAGAGCGAATTCAAGATTAATAGGTTAAGATGTTCAGGAATGATAGAAATCAGCCTTTGCTGGACTACTGAAGGACGTTTATTTATACGAAGATGGTGGCAATACACTAAAATAAGAGAGAAAGAGAGCTCAGTGAATGCGCAATCAATATGGACGGAAGAAATATGAAAAAGGACCGGAATATAATTTAATGTAAACCCACTTACACTAACAGAATTGAAAGAATCAATGGTGAAACTTAAATATAAGAAATTAGAAGGCCCAGATTCAGTTCCAACTGAATTGCCCAAAACGAACATTTAATATATATCCATAGATAATGCATCCTATAATAGTTATCATTACTCTTTATTACTGTATTTGACGAAATAATTGAGAAAGCCAGTCAGAGAAGCAAAGGAATCGCATGGGGAATGGTAGAACATCTAGATGGGAATATAGTAAGTGATAGGCAAGTAAGTAGGCCAAGAAAGAGATAGAAGGATGCAGTTATGATCGTAGAAAATCCTAACTGGAAACAAAGCATGTCAAACTGCATCAATTTTTTTGAGAGTTGGACAAGCCGCTATAGCGCCATATGAAGGAAGGAAATACTTTAGAGACTCTTTTACCGCGGATATTTTACACAATAAATTGGCTTGGTTTTGCTTCAGTAAAAATTCTATAAAAAAAAAGTATTTATGTGGTTTTAGTTATTAGAAGGTTTTTTTATGGTGAACACTTTTCTATTTGATAAAAATTCGAAGTTGCCAAATAGCTTAAATTTAGTATATATGACAAAATTTTACTTATGTATATTCATGATTTCAGCAGAAAACAAACAATTTTTGTAATTAATAGTTGATACCCAATTTACCAGGTTGAATTACCATTAAATTTTCTATTCAATTAAAAATTAATCATAATAAACAAAAAAACAAAACTATTTTAAACAAAAAAATACAGCACAAAAAAATATAGTAACTAACAAAAAAATAAAGGTGCAAACGAATAATATAAATAAAATGTTACCTTGGCTAGTGTACAAAACTTATATGCATGGATGTGCCGAATACGTGTGTCACCTCCAATTACGGCTTATGGCATCAGTGATCCGGACACTCGTGTTTTTTCACTATATATACATACATATTGTATATATCTACATTATCTCTCCCGGAATAAAATCTCATGAATGCTAAAACGTGAAACAACGCACAATCCTATATGCTATATATGTTTGGTTGCAATAGCATCACACTATACACAACACTAGTAGCATATCATCTTCAATTTCGTAGAAAATTTTGGACTTTTGGACGGTGTGGATGCCCAATGTATACAGATTTTGTTCTGCAAGCGAATTGTATCTAGATTTAAATTTTATTGCAATTTTTAATATTTATCTCCTTTTTTTGTGGATATGCACTTTAATCACTATTATTTATTTTTTAATTATTTTCGTGAGTTTGTAAAAAAAATATAGTTTTGTATATCAACACAGCAATTAAGGAGGCATTTCAGTATCACACATAATAAAACTTGCGTTCACAATTATTATTTTTTAGGATCGTGCTTTGCTTGTCCAATAAAAGACTTGCCTATTTCGGTTGTTGTGCCAAACCCCTTCAACAACTATCACATAACATTTTATCACTGGATATATTTGTCCCAAATTGACGTAATAAAGAAAAACATGACTTTGAACCCATCATAATAATCATCAACACCTCACACATTGCCCCCAAAAAAAAAAAAATTGTAGATCAGGACACCTTTCTTCTATATGCTATATAGGTTGATGGTAATGCCCATCTTCTTAGAAAATGGTACGACTTTTCTCTCTCTTTCTCTCTGAATAGTCCCCCCAAAAAAAATGGCATATACAACAAGAAAAACATTCAACGAGGTCCTTTTAAAACCCATAAAAAACGGATCAGAATCCTTCACAAATGATACCAAAAGTACACTCGTCTCGTCTGACACGCGGTGTTGTATTTTTTTTGTTCTTGTTACGAATGTACAATTCGTCCTTACAGGACGATTTTACGCGATCTGCCTTCCTTGGATATCGAAAGGAAACTGAAATTGTTGGAAGGATATTTATAACAATTTTACTTTTTTCTGGTTGTCCTGGACTGTGTGTTGTATTTTGCCTTTAACATTCAGGATCTCCACAGTAGTAGTAGCAGCAGCTACCGAACGACCGACCCCCGGCTGGGGAGAATAGACGCTTTTCACCGTTCATAGAATGTTGGGGAAAATTTTGTTGTTTGCTCCTTACAGGAAGGACATGCGCTTTTTTTGGATGGTTTAGATTAAAGAGCTTGAGGTGAATATATTTTGTTTGGGTACTCTTTTTAAGGATCATCAGCTTCAATAGAAATTGCAGAGAAATGTTGCATTTTTGAAGTTGGAGAAATGTTTCAAAGTTTTTCGTTACTTTTTGCGTGTATCTTCAAGGATTTTTCATGTAGTTTGTAGTAATTTTCAAAGTTTTTAGAGAAATAATCTATTTAGTACTATAGTAATAAAAAAATGAGCTTCTGATATTATGTTAAACAGCTGCACCAGAAGCTTGCTATTCAAAGAAAATGCGTGAGGATATCTATCTTCGTCACTTACAAAAAATGCTCCTAGTTTGGGATATTCTGGTCTGCCTGCTGGTTTTCTTTATATACAAAACTAGCGATTATAGTTGAGGCCTCTTTGTACTGTCGAAGGAGTGCTAGTCGGAAAAAACTAAAGATAAGAGTGAAAGAACCCGAGCCTTCATTGCGAAAACCTGCAGAGCTACTTCTACTAGCTACTATTTTGGTAGACTTTCTAAACTCCAACCATTCCTTAACATCATTAATGTAATATTGACAGATGGAACAGACAAATTTTCTATGTCGTTAAGCAAGAATTTTTCTTTAAAAAAAATAATGCATACTCTTATCTTAAACCATGCACCAAGTTGGGGAGTTTTTAAAATCTCCAACTGGTTGGTAAAGGCTCTACTCGGATTTTCGATTCAAAATCTGGGTCAGTGGAGCTTTCTTGTTGCTCAAAAGATGAATAATCCTTTTTAAGTTACGGACCATGTGTGGGAGATTTTAAAATCTCCACTCGGGTTTCAAGTTTCACTGGGATTTTCGAGTCAAAATCGGGGCCAGTGGAGTTTTCTTGACGTGCAAAAGATGCATTTTACTACGAAAGGCATGAACCATGCGTGGGAGTTTGTAAAATCTGCACTTGTTTGTTATGTTTACACTCAGATTTTCGAGCTAAAATCGAGACTAGTGGACTAGTTTTTTTTTTTTGCGGGCGAAAGATGCATAACACTTCTTCAGCCAGTGGTTTCCAAACTTTATGATAGTGCGGTCCCCCTTGTTACATAAAAAACCCCATGATACTCAAGAAATGTGCCTAGCTTTGGCTACACCTCTGTGAAACCTTTTCGCACTTTCACACCGGAGTTTATCCTAACTCTTGGAAACTAGCTCATTCCCAAAATGGTGAAGCCAGTGACCCTTTAAACTACCGCCCAATAGCAATTACTTCTGTGCTAGCTTTCTTTCTGGTCGTTCAATCAAGGTAATATTGGATGCCATCGAATCCAACTCTCATTCCATCTCGGCCGTCGCCCCTCAAAAGTCGATTCTCTCATCTGCGCCGTTTATATTCATTAGTGATCTGCTTTCAAACCCCTCCAACCTACTTCACATTTTCGTCGATGACGGTACTCTGCGTTACTCCCACACCTTCGATAAGAAAGATAAGCAGGTATCAGACCTTGTCTCGTAAACAGTGAACTTATGTCCAACTCTAATATAGGGGACATAGAACTCATTCTTGCTTGGAGCCTCAAGAATTCGACACGAATTCACGCCACGACACGCAACCAAAACAAAGTACTGTCGTATCTCTACAAAAACCGGCACCGCCCATTCCTCTATCTCAGTGGGCAAAAAGAATGCAATGGCTGACCCATCTCTTAAAGTCCTAGGCGTAACCTTACCTTCAGATCTGCGATGGAATAATCACATATTTCAAATCGCCAAACAAGCTTGCCAATGCCTGGGCTTCCTCAAAAGATGCAAGTTCTTCCTTCAACCAACTGCCCTGGCTACCATCTCCAAGTCCTACATTCGGTCCCGCCTTGAATATCACTCGTATATGTAGGCGGGCGCCCCAGAAACTTCCCTGGTTTGGCTGGGCAAGGTTCAAAACCGCGCCATCCAACTCATTGCCGATATCACCGTTTGCTCTTCCATCGATGCTTCAAGCCACCGTAGGAATGTAGCAGCCATCACCAAATCTTACCGCCATTACAATAGCGTCTGTTCCACTGAAATTGGACATCTCCTGCCTTCACGACAGCTTTTTCCCGCAACACAAGACTAGCCAACCCGGTTCACCCGCATACGCTACAGCCCTCCTCTTCGCGCACATTATGGTTTAGTAGCTCGTTAATAAATAGAACAACTCGATTGTGGAAGTATCTTCCGCAGTCGGTGTTTTTGAGGTCATTTAACAACTCAGAGTTCAAACACAAGGCACATCGACATTTACCCACTCACCCTCCAGACCCGTAACCTATCCTTCCTACTCTATCCTTGAAATCAATCTTACTATTACACACTGATCATGACTTGAAAGACATGACAACCTAGTAGTGCAAAGGTTGATTCCTAAGTTTGACGTTACCACATAAAAAAATTGATGGACCCAGATTGGAGACCGCTGTCTTAAGCCATGGATCAAGGGTGGGAGTTTTTAAAATCTCCACTCGATTTGTAAAGTCTCTATGTGGATTTACGATTCAGTCCGGATCAGTGGAGCTTTTTTTGTCGTAAAAAAGATGCATACTCCTTCTTAAGCCATAGATCACCCGTGGGAGTTTTTAAAATCTCCACTGGGTTTTCTAGTCCCCGCTCGGATGTTCGAGTCAAAATAGGGGCCAGTGGAGCTTTTTTAGGATGCAAATATGCATATTATTTCTTAAGCCTCGGACCAAGTGTGGGAGTTTTTAAAATCTCCACTCGGTTTGTTAAGTTTCCACGTGGAGTTTCAAGCTAAACTCGGGACTAGTAGAGGGATTTTTTTTTTTTTTTTCAAATTTGGTGCTATAGCAATCTCGCCCGAAATATTTCTTTAGTACGAATTCTATGAAAGAAAATGTTAATTATAGGTAGGCAAACTCTGCAATACAATCATACTAAGATGATAAGTCAGAGTCTATTTCAGCTTAAAGTTTCGCAGTTTAATTTTTATTAAGACTAGCCCGTATTATACCTCTAATAAAAAATGCAACAATTCACAATAGTAAATTAAGCTTCAATCACTATCCTTCAATACTTCCACCAACCCCTGCAAAAGCTTTACACCAAATTCCTTCCCAGATAGTAAGCAACCTGTTGCAATACAAGTCCTTTTTAATTCACCACGATTCATTTCAAAGAGAAAATTCAATCCTGCTTTCCCTCTAAACATCTAAAAAAGCGCACCTCTTCTCCTATTAACTTCGATATATCTCCTCTCGAAAAAAAACTCACCACAGTTAACAACTCCATCTTCTCCTCCAAACTGACACAATTTCTCTTCTCTAGATCTAGATGAACTAAAAAAAAGTGTGTATGTTTTTTTTTTCTCCATTTCAAAACGGCTTGCCTGCTTGCCTGCCTGCTGCCATCAGGAAAATCGTGGGAATCCTAGAATTTGAAAAAGGATATTCAAGCTTTTTCGTACTGTGTTTTTTTGTTTTTGCTATTTTCAAATTGAGAGAAGTACAACCTCGAGGGGATGAGGGGGTGCGGCGAGTCAGCTATATCAGCGGCAAGAGCAGTAAACTCACCACGTTTTGATTAGTAGCAGCAAAAATTCCACCTCAACCAGTCCCTTGACTTCAGTCAGAAGTTAGTATTTTCGGGATCGAGATGAAGTAAGCACACAGCACTCGTTTTTGTCCTCGCAGGATTTTCATACTATAGAAAAAAAAATTTATATACATATATATAAAAGATTCTAGGCGATCCAGGAAGGATTTATTTTTCTTATTTTTGGTCCTTCTTACCCTCCACCCTTAAACACTTCGGAGAGCCTAACGGTTATAAAGCTTTATACGTGATTCGGGTTTTTGAAAAGAAGAAGTAGTAGAAAAAAAATAATATTGTAAAGAAGGAAGAATTTTGTCTTCTATCTCTCTAGTGAATTGTCCGCCGAAGACGCTGCTTATTATAAGGACATATCATCCCCCGGAAGCGGTACAAAAAAAATATATAATAATGTGCGAATTGTGTGTGTCGGATTCACGTGCGTTTTATCGGGCTGCTTGTCCTTTAGTTTAAGTTATATTATACCACACCGAAGAAGAGTATACCATATCACAAAAAAAAAAAAGGTTAATCAATGGATATACGCATGTATTCGAATTTTTGGATTACAAGTGCTTCTGGATACAAAGGTCCTAGAGTGTCCTGCGACGAAAAGCCTCCCATTGAGGGTGTCTAACCGTGTACAACTCGAAAGGAAAAATAATATATGTATCTATCTATATATAATAATATCGTCGCATATATAGCCTATCGCGGTGTTAGATCGCTTTTATGCAAATGAAGTTATGTGTGCGTAAAGTGCAGATATGAAAAAAGGCTAAAATAAATATATCGTGAAAGAAATGGTGAAGTGTGTGTTGTGTGTATATGGTGTTTATTAACCTGGGGAAAAAATAAATATAATAAAACTTGGCGAAGCTAATTTGGAAGGCTTGCTGAATTAATATAGGTTACTACTACTATACATAGTTTTTTTGTTCTTTTATTTTATTTCAACGGGGTTATGAGTGGCTTGTGGTTTGCGAGTTGAGTTGAGGTGTATATAACACCTTAGAATCGGGGTTTTGTATTTTGTGTTTTTTTGCATGGGTTATACTTCTGGGAATCATTCTTTCATCCTTCCAGCGAAGGTTGATTTCAGTCAAGTGGAGAAGAGATCATTAGCCTCTTGAATTTTTTTTTTTTTTGTATATTTCTATTGAAGTGTAAGCGAAGATTATTTAAAGTATAGTCCGGTCTTTATTAGTGTTCAGTAACTTAGTCCAATCTCTATTAATTTTTTTTTTACAAAAGTAGAGCGTCTAGAGTTAGTACTTACTATATTCAGGAATCGACCTAATTTTGACATCAAGGACTTCTACACGGACTTTTGTGAAATTTCCTTAAGTATTTCACTCTGTCAAAATGATAAAGTATCAGTTGTCAGTTCGGTCTCAGTTTTCAAAGGACAAAGGATATCTTTGCTGAAAGTTACTTATTGTCGGGATTTGCCTTTTCCTACACCCCCCTTATACTATACCTCTACCCCCTATATTCCCTTTACGTTTCTCTCGCTAGAATCGACTCTCTGTTACACTCTACTCACTGGTATATTAACCCTGGTCCCCCGGTATCAGGAACACAAGGGCACACGCACCCACCCACTCCCCGTCCATAATAGAAGAACCCTTTCAACTGGTCGCCGCCTATCCATTCTTGTTTTTCGGCGTGACGCTCCTTGTTAACAGATTTTCTTACACAATTTTACACTTTAAGGGCGATTTAAGTTTAAGGTTGTTGTTTTGGGGTTTTTGTGGACTAGCAAAATTGGAAAATTCTTGAAAGATATAATAACAGCACTAAGGTGGATCCAGTACTGGGTTAAAGTATATATTCTGGGGTTCTACAAGTTCTTACCACTTACCTATATTTACGAGTACCAAATGGTATATGGGCGATTCTCCAGAACCTTTAACCTGAGCTAATTGGAAAAATGAAATTTCAAATTGATAGCACAACCGTGCCATGATATTTTTTGTGTTTCTTATTTCATAAATAAATGCTTTCTGATGTAGAACATTAAAAAATTCAATGCGCATATTTTTTTATGACATGGTTATATTGACATGGTTACAATTTTGACATCAAATTTGACATGGTTACAATTTTGACATTCGCTAAAATTACTTTTTTTTAAGATTCATGAAACAACTTAAGCGAAAAAAACGTTACATATGATTTAACTAGTTACAATACGTCATAAGAAATTTTACGGGGATGAATTTAATGTAATATGAGCAAATTAATTGCGGTTACAACTTTGACATTTAAATGTAACCTACGTTCCCGTTAGCCAGTTTTGCCCAAAAATCAACCAATTTCAACTTATTGTTGTCACAAAATGTATGCACATGTTCGTTAGTGTCTGAACAATAAGTGCGTTTAAAAAATTTTATGATAAAATGAGATAATTCGGAGTTCTTCGACTTACCATGCGGGTTACAACTTTGACGTCAAAACCTAGGGACAAACTTCAGAGTTGTTTTTTGGAAAATATAGCGATTTGACACTGCACCGAACACAACTGCATTTTTCCTTAAGAGTTAAACTACAATTTTTCACTTTTCACTATTTGTGTCAACGCTTCCTATCACAAATATAAATAGTTTTTCATTCAGATTAGCGCTAAAGACAGGCCGAAAAGTGACAGGTAACGGAACATTTTTTCAAATTTCATTGCAAAATATCGTTTTAAATGACTTCGTACTTATACCTCATTGCTCATTAATGATTTCTTAACATTATCGATAGCTTCTTTTATTTTTAATCTTCCTACAAAAATTGTAATTCATAAAAATTTTGAAGCGACAAGCAGGTTAAAAGTTCCGGAGAATTGCCCATATACTCTGTAATCTAATAAATTTTTGTTCACAAAACGATTAATAAAATTCTGTTCAGCCATTCCTCCTCCTCATCCCCTTAGCTTGTCCACTGTTAACAGACAAAATAAATAGAACGCTAAAAAGTTTTAAGGAATTTAGATTTCATCGCAAAATTTAATTAAATTAAAAATTTTTCAAGTGGTGAAAAATAATTCATAAAATTTTAATTTTTTTTTTTTTTAATTTTATTTTTTTAGAAAATTACGAAAAAGTTTTTCATGTGAAATTGTTTCTGTTTCATGTGAAAATTATAATAAAGTAAAAACTTGAGATATTTTTTATTTTATATTTTGTTTTCCTAGAAAAAAATCGCGTTTTTATTTTTTAAATATTTAAATTAAGAAAATTTTAAGATAATTCTTTTAGTTATTATTTGAAGAAAAAAAATAAAGATTTTTGATAGGGCGTTCGTTTTATGGATTTTAAATTTTTTAGCTTTTTTTTTCTCTTAAATAAAAGTGAATTGCGAAATTAAGTAAGCAAAGATAAGAAAGTTTTGATAAGTTAGTGGATATTAAAAAAAAAAAACATGCCAAATTTTTATTTTTTGTTTTTAATATTCAAGGACGAAAAACATTTTAATTTGATTTTTTTGAGATACTATAGTCCTTATTTTACGGCGAATTTTTTTAAGTCTGATTTAATTGTTTTAAGCTTGTTAGTTTCGTTTTAATATTTTTGAATGTTTTATTATTAATTTTAGTTTAGATTTTAGAGAGGTATCTGTAGACTATGACGAAGAAAACGAAGTTCTGTTTCAACTCGTTGCTTAGTTAATTAAAAAAAGAAATGAGAAATTGTTTTGATGTGATAATGTATGGATTAGTATTTAATGATATTCTTTTTAATTTATTGAAATGTTCGTTTAATAAAAACATTTTTAATGTGTCCTTTACCAAAAGGAGTAACTTTTATTAAGATCTTTGTTATGCCATTTTATCAAATTGGTCGTTTTTGTGGCTGTTTTGCACCATTGAAATTCTTTTAATACTCGAAATTTCAAAACATTTTGTTGCCGTTGTTTTAAACACACAATTTTTCTCTCTTTATTTAAAATTGTGTCCAAAATACAATTTTTATTTTTGTTAAAACTGTTTGCCAGAGTCCGAAAACTTATCCAATCTCCTGGACCGTACCTCGCTTTTGGAGGCGAGGAGATAGCCTTCTTCACTGCTATTTGGAAATCCTTAAAATATTTTAGTTCTCATTTCCATTAAAGGAGTTTCGCTGCGAACTGAAGTGATTGTAGTTTAAAAGTATATTCGAATATTAGCCGCAGTAAAAATAATTTAGTTGATATGTTCACGCCCAAACCAAGTGACGTTTATATATTTAAAATAAAGTGTTCATTAAGAAGTCGTTCATTTAAAAATAAAATTAGTTGGGATGTGGGTGGGTTTGATCCCTTTGGTCCAAACGACTTACTTCCCAGTATGATGAACATAGACGGAAAAACATGATTTCTTAGAAAATAGTAATACGTTTAACGCTAGTAGAAAAGTAATTTGGACCAGAGCTGGTGCCAAAGGAATCCCGAGAGAAGCTAGTTAAAATAACTATACTAGTGACAAATCTACAAGATTTTTCTAGAGAATTTGTTCTTCTTGAACTTTAGCAAGTGAACGTTTCCTTCATACTTCGTTCGCTACACTAGAGTGCGTAGTTGAATTCGTTCTGTGCGTGTTAAAGCGCTGCTGATAAGCAAATTTTTCACTTCATTTGGAAATTCGAAAGTTTTCAGGATATATTAGTAAAACTAATCAATATAAATGACTTGATAGACTTGATCGAAAAGGTCAAATTTTTCTGTAACTATTGTAAATTTCGATATAAACTTCAATTTCCAGAAACTGTAGGACGTGGAAAACAATTCCAACAACAATTTTATGTTTCATTCCAACGAGTTTATTAGATATCAGAAAATCTAATCAATTTAAAGTGCTTGTAACCCTTAGTTGAATTCTTTTAATTTAAACAAAAAAAAGGGCTCGACCGAATGCTATGAAATTTTTTTCAGAGTATGTTTCCGTTAATATGCTTCGATCCGCTCCTTAGTCTATTTCATCTTTAGTTTAAGCGATATTGTACTGGTACTATACTATACTACCGTCGTTGAAACAAAAAAAAACCGGCTCGACCGAATTTTATAAAAATCTTTTCAGATCATACTATCGTTAATACACTTCGAACGGCATTTCAACAATGTTGATATCTTTTTTGGTTCGTGCGATATCGTGCAGGAAAAAAATGACCACATGCATACGCGCGCACACACACGCACACAAACATACCTTTTCTCAAATTCCTAGTAGGGAAAATCGCGAGTACTTACTCTGTGAAGTAGATTTGAAAGTACTTTAAATGCTATTGAGACCTTCAAAAATGAAAATACTTTGTAAATTTTGCTCCTAGTTCGGGCAATTCAGGTCTGCCTTCTAGTTTTATATGAGTTGATGAAACCGCGCCTTCATAACGAAAATCTGTAAAACTACGCCTACCAATTTCGGTGGACGCTCTAATCCCAACCATTGCTTAACTTCCTTTATATATTATAGACAGAGGGTATACGGTGGAACGTACATTTATTCTAGGTCGCTAAGCAACAATTCGTCAAAAGATGGAGATTTCTTCTTAACCCATAGATCAAGTGTGGGAGTTTTTAAAATCTCCACTCGTATTGTGAAGTTTCCAATTAGATTTAAAGTCAAAATCGGGGCCAGTGGAGCTTTTTGCGGTGCAAAAGATGCATATTACTTTTCAGCCATGCACCAAGTGTGGGAATTTTTCTAATCTCTACTCGGATTTTCTAGTCAAAATTGGGATCAGTTGAGCTTTTTGCTGTTCAGAAGATGCATATTCTTTAAGCCATGGACCCAGTGTGGGAGTTTTTAAAATCTCCACTTGGTTGTTATGTCTCTGTTCGGATTTTCGAGCCAATATCGATTTTTTATTCAAAACTTGGTACGTGGTACGGGCCTCATTTTTGCAGATTCCGCCAGCCCATTAACCACATCACACCGTTGTTTTCATCTCGACATAATGACAGCTCTTGAACCTCTACGGTTTGTACTTCAGTCCATACATGGCAATGTTGCTTATTGAAATAGTAGTGTTAAAGTAGTAGTAATACCATTAAACTAGAAATCACTAAACCAAATTTTGGTTGAAATCAGTGGATCTTCATAAGCTTATCAAGAGCATTGAAAAAATAACGACTCAGGAGGTTGACCAGCTTCAAGTTCAACACGAGTTGAATTGAAATGCTTACGTAAAAGATGGCAAGTTGTTCCATACGACAAGCTAAGCTGTTGTGAACGGTGCTAAATCGATTCATCAGGACCATCTCGTACACTCTCAGCTGCCGTCGTTATATTTTCCTCACTAAATGCTGGATGTAGCCTATTTGGTCGCATCTTATGCAATAATGAAAATTGGGTTTTAAATATAATTGCGCGTTCGGTAGGTAGATTATGTGGACCATACGTTGCACTAATCACACGAAAAAAATTCGTCATAGAACACTGACTTTCATAATACAACTGAATTCGTTATAGACACTGCCGGGATAAGTTTCCATGATAAAATGTCAAACAATACTGAACAACTCACACGTCATCTGACATAAAATCCTTACTGGAAAAAAAAGCCTCTAAAAGGATCCTTCGTTTTATATGCGCTCTTTACTAGCACGTATACCTAGCAAATGCGCCCGGTACTACATATTACGATCGACTCCTGCTCCAGATACAAAAATTCAAAAATACGCCTGCCACGCTTCCCCTACAGAAAATCTTCGTTCGTCCTTTATTGAGCTGCATGTACTGTGCCCCATTAGGTTACCATACAGTCGTTTTGACGCTGAAAGTACGAATGTAATTTTTACTTAGGGGTGGAGGGTGGTGGTGAAGGTAAAATTTTCAAATCCAACTGTAATTTTTGTGCTGTTTTCCCTTCCCATTATACCATTTCTTTTGGCTACAAATTGACGTTCCGGTTCCACCGACAAGAGAGCCTGCACCTGATTTTGACGGAGAAAAATCGTTTATTCACATCCATATCATCATCCACAAATCATGTATCATTTGCTAATTTTAGTCTAGTCAGAAGGAACGACAACTCATAGAATTTTTAATCATCACCAGCTCTACACCCTATTGTTGGCTTTGGCTTCTTCCAGAGTTCGCCTCCATGATTGACTATCTCTAGTCCGTCTTTTCCAGTTTGTTATTTCTAATTGTCGTATGTCCTCCTCGACGTCGTCTATGTATGTTTTCTATATCTGGAGCGTCCTAATCTCTGTTTTCCTGCCGGTACATTTTCCAACACTTTTTGAACCGGCTCAATTCTGTACCTCGTTCGACATGACCAATCCATCGTAGTCTGTTTGTTTGAAAATTTACTCTAATTTGTATTATTTTCTTCAAATACCAACCACCTGTACTCCCTTGTAAACTGAACGCAAGATTTGCCTTTCGAATCTCCTTATTAATAGTTCGTCTAGTTTCTTCAATGTCCAAACTTCCGAACCATATAGTAAAGACAGGCCTTATTAGTGTTGTGTACAGGTTCAATTTTCTTGATATATTTCTCGACGTCATGTGTTTACGTAGGCAAAAGTAGCATTTATTAGTGCTATTCGTCTTCTGATTTCGGCCGATGAATCATGGTCTTTTGTTATAATCGTACCTACAACATTAGAAGAAAATTGGTCTAGTGCTTCTATGTTGTAGGTGTTATATTTTTTCAAGTACAGATTAGCTATGTTGTGAATCTTCCAGGACATCATTGATACTCTCCTAGTATCCTTCAAACGTAGATTAAACGTGAAAATGCTTTGTATTCTCTACTCAATAGCGTTGCTCGTCTATAGTTACTTACATAATAGTGGGTCCACTTTTTTGGATTAAAATCACACTATGCCCTCGCTCCATTCATCGCTCATTTCTCTTCATCTCCAGATCTCCACAAAACACCCAAAAACTTCTATGTATAATAATCGAATTTATTGTCTGAACCTTTTCTCCTAACATAATGCCCTACAATTCACTAAAAAGAAAATTCTGTGAAATACTTTTATCATTCAATACCTCGCATTAACCTTACAACAACGAACCAAAATCCCTTGGCAAATTCAATCCAAGTAGCAAAAAAAAATATACCAAATATTTCAACCATTTCATAAATAAAACCCACGTCAGTGTACTCTCCATAATATATACGACCATATGCATCAGGAGCAGCGAAAAGGATTTTCGCTTATCCTTTCTAAACTGCTAGAGGAGCAGTAGGTAAAAAACACAAGACCTGCGAATCCTTCTGTCGGGGTTGTGCCACAAAGGATTGAGAATAGCAGAATTTTTTTTTGGAAAAAAAAAACTTGCATCTACTTGCCCGCAAGGATCAAAGAATATAAAGGGTATGTGTGTGTATGTAGCCTTAGTGGGAATACATTGAAAAGTTTAAACAGTTTTCTACAATAAGAAGTTGCATTTCGTCTTGATCCGTCATTCGCAGGTATAAAACGACGAAACAGAAAAAAATATAGAGATCCATCGATATCATCGACAGAGTATTCTCAAGAGTTCCAAAACACCCAATGTTTGTGACTTTGAGACAGCGTCATCCTTTTTGTACCAAATACTACTATAACTTCAAGCAAATGGATACATATTCGCACACAGGACTTTCTTTTTAGTTCCGAAATTGAATTGATTGACAAACACTTTCCTCCAGGAGCGCTGCGTTATTTTTTTTTGTTTTTCCTTTCCAGCTTTGAAGTGGAGAGAGGATTCACACATGGTTCCCTTATGGTTCTTCCATATACCGCTTCGTTTTTTTTTATGAATATTCAGCACGTCCCTAGAGCATCGAAAGCTTTTAAACATTGCAGTCGATGTCAGCAGATTTTATTGTGTTTGCTTTTACGGACATATGGTGGGTGACGTGGAGGGGGTGGGGGTGGGTGTAGGAGACGAGGTTTCATCTAAGGAATAATATGATGGCGTGGCTTCTCTACAAGGAGTTCTTCCAACAAATTGTCCTGAACCATTGTCAAGCGATTTCGTGTATCGAAGTTGTTCACAACGCAATAAAAACGCTCTTTTTTATGCCTTCTGCTTTATTGTTTGGTTTTTATTACTCCTTGACTAGGAAAGGGACAATCTTAAAAGTTGTTCCATAATGGAACAGACACTTTACTCTTATGACATATCAAGAATGGGCCATCAATCCCTATCCCACATACAGGCAGCAAGAACAACAACAACGACAACAACACCTCGTTCCCTGTTGGGGATGCTCCACGAAAATATGTATGAAAAAATGCCATCCCCTCCTAACCCCCTCCTCCAGTCTCCGTTGCTATTGTATGGAATTTTTTTTTGTGAAGAGGCAAACATACTCGAAAGTCGCATGCAAAATCAAAAGTTGTTGAAATGTCTACACCAACGGTCGTAGCTCGGTGATAGCATGCCCGGGATTGAATTCAATGAAAACTGCAACGGGTTGCATGTGACGAAACAAATCGAGTGCATGATTTCGTTCGGAAGAGGATATCTGTTAGCTCTAGGCACACTCTACCTCTTTTGTGTTTTCCGACGTCAATAGGAACCCATTATATGGAGAATAGTAAAAGGATTTTCAGTATAGGGGGTAAGTACCCACTGTACTAGGGACTTTGCATCGTTATTCTAGTGTACACAATAAATAACACTAGTTTTTTTTTATTTTGGGGATGAACTCCACATTTTCGCCAGTTTCTGTGCTTTTGTGTTTCAAAAGAATGAAAAAGTCTCTCTTTTTTTTCATAGAATCGCCCTTCATTTCAGTTGGCTAAGTACTCACACACTGGCTTAATATTTATTTATTTTTATTTCTAGTGTACAATCTTTCTGCAACTTGTGCTATATAACACCCTACTACTATTTTTATACAATATACACATAATCACAAACCAACATCAATGGTAACAAAAGTTAACTGCATTCCCACTAAGTGCTTCCGTGGCAAAAGTTTATTTTATTACCGCAAAAAAACTTCAACTCCCAACCCTCTTGTACCGCCCTTAGATTGTCTTTCAAGATGGTTCCCTCCAGCGATTTCTGCTTGCTAGTCTCACTCACTCTCACTCTATCTTGTTCTAACAATAACTCTCTAAGTTGGCCCCATTTTATTCACGAGTATGTTTATTAAAAATTATTGTTTCTATGCAAAAATAGGGTATTGTGCACGACCACGTTATATATGGCTTAGTTCTATATACAAGTATATGATATGAAAATTGTGTGCTTTAGTTTCAATAACAGAAGAAAGTTGCAAGAATGTAAATTTTTTTTAAAGTACAAGTAAAATGGGAGTTTCTGTCTCTGGATTATTTATAAATTGGAGTAGGATCTTAAGGATTGCCATAATTTATTGTTGAGCATGTAATAAAATGTAATGTTAAACATGAAGTCCTCTTGAAAATGTACACGATTTACAATTTAGTGTACGCCTAATAAAATAATGATAATGAAAAGTTGTGAAATAAATTGTTTAATCCGACCGCTGCCACCAAAAATTAGTGCTATATGGTTTTCTTTGCAATTTCTTTAACATTAGGGGTTTTTTTTTTTACAAAATCAGCAACAGCAAATGACTAAGAAACCCCCAGTTATTTTAATGTAAAGTTGTGAAATAATTTTTTCGATCCGACCGCTGCCACCAAAATTTTGTGCTCTATGAAAATGGGCATTATTAAGCTGTTCTTTGTAATTTGTTTAACATTTGATGTTTTACTACAAAATCAGCGACAGCAAATTATTAAGAAACCCTCAATTACTCTAATGTAAAGTTGTGAAATATATTTTTTAATCCAACCGCTGCCACCAAAAATTTGTGCCCCATAGAAATGTGCATTATTCAACATTTCTTTGCAATTTCTTTAACTTTGGGTATTTTACTATGAAATCAGCGGCAATTTAAATGATTAAGAAAACTCCATTTCCTGCCATTTTTTCTTTTCTCTCGCAAATAACACTATTATCCCACAAACTAGGATTTCCCGACCGATTTTCTATTTCAAAATTTAATTTAAGATTTGTTTGCTTACGATATCTTTTGTAATCACTTTCAGCTCTGCTTTCTTTGTTTCTTGTTCAAATCCTGCAAATTCAATTCCTATTATTCTCACTTACCAAACTTCCAACGTGTAATTCTTTGTTACATACTTCCATCATCTGGAAATGTTTTTGCTATAGGGAATAATGATGTACTAGTAGTTTCAAAATCGCGCTGGGATAAATCAGAATAGGTCTTTTCGATAGCTTGAATCAAGCCGAAGCCGTTCTGAAGTAGTAAGTCTTGAATTCTGGCATAGAATTTGGGTTGAGTGAAATGGGTTGGGTTGGGTGGAATAAAAATCTCGTTAACATCCGCATGCAATTGTCCTGTGAAAAAGATTTCCAGGAGCGTTTTGTATAACCAATAAAAACGTGAAAGGATACCTTTATCTGGACAATAATCAAACCCAAAGAATACAGTAGTGCCAATGGAATCAGTTTTCGAATAATATTTGAAAGTGTTCAAGTTTTTGGGTTTTAACTTCAATAAATGGATTAATAGTGGCTCTTGTTGTGCTTAAATGCACGAGAAAGCTTCTGAATGATAATTGAGAGAAAGGTTTAACCTTTAATCTCTTGGCATTCCCGATATTGAAGCTTTGGTATCCTAAAAGTTATGGTGGCCAATATCCAACCCAGTGAAGCGAGGTTTGATGCCAGTGCTATGTTCCTTCATTTTTCTTACTAATTTATTCTTTCTAACTTTACCTTATTAGAGCAGCTCCCAAAACTCTCTCCTGTGGCATCACTTATAAGCACAGTAAGTAACGAATCCATTTGTTGTTCAACGGACAAACTCAGCGTTCCGTTTGATAGGGGATACTATTGGATGAGAACGGGTTGAGTAAACTTCCTTGTAATATCTATCCGATTAGAGCTTGGTGTTCGACTATGCACTCTAGTTTATTTTTGTATGAATTTAGCTTAATATTCACACTTACTATCTACTACCAGTCTGACATGTCGTTAGAGTCATGTTGCATTGTCTAGCAGTAGGCTTAGCTTGAACAATAAAAAAGAGTAGGTTTGGTTAGAGGTGATACTTGAGCATGTAACGACGAACCCGAACTTTTAAACACTGGTTGTTGGGGCTATCGTCAAATCCAAGCATCTAACCATAACGCTCAAACTTCTGTTATGTAAGGAGATGGTCTTATCGGTATATCCAAGAATAGGGTGTTTAGCAAAAAGCACTTTAAACCCTAAGCAGTGTTGGATAGGAAAGTCAGTCGGAGAATTGTTGTCCCCTTATGTGAGGAAGGACGATTCTAGAGACTCTGTTGATGCATGGTGCAGACCTAGATGCCCAGAGCTTAAGGCTGTCATCTCACTGTATGGTGTCGACTCAGAAACCGGAGCGGAGGAGAGAACAGTTGCAAGAGGCCAGGGTAGGATCCCGCTTTTACAATCATTAAAGAATAAGCCTGACGATAGGGTATTTCCAAGACCTGGTATATTCTTACGGTGGCTCAATGAGTCCATCGAAGCGGTTAAGCTGCCATCACCGATGAGTTGACGCAGTTTTTTACACGGCCAAGCCACGTCAAGGCGGTTTTCAGGATTCTGAAGACAAGGTGTGACTTGTATTGTCGAAAGGCGTACGAGTAGCGCAAAATACCATTATCAAGCAGTGAAGAGGGTTGATGGGCATTGAGAGCCAAACATTTATAAAGATTAGGAAAAGCGACAGAATTAACTCCTGGTGAACCCCGGATGTTTTATATTTGAGGCTACCCAGAATTACTATACTTGAATGACCAGAAAGAAATTTTCACACCTCACGAATCCTAAGAAAACTCTCACCATTGAGTGGGTCGAATATTTGGGACAGTTGATAGAATGGCAGGGTCGGCTAAGGCAGAATCTAACAGAGATGCAAGCCTTGGATTTGCTTTCTGCTAACACCTCCCATCTGTAAATTGCCAGCAGTGGAGTTAATGACTTTACCTCTTAAGCTATCCTCAATTGATGGGTTGATATTCCTTATGATGGATTTACAGGAGTTTCGCGCCCAGAGAAGATCGTTAAACTACAGTGAAAAACCTACCCACTGTCATGCAGCCCCGTCACGATAACTGCACATCTTGGCTTTCACATCTTGGCGTAATTAATCGGAATTTTATCATAAATATTATCATAACGAAGATTATCTCAGAAAAAATCTAGGTTTGTGTAAAAGTTAGAAACCCAGGGTATTTCGAATATCAAATCTGATTGCTCTACCACCACTACTCCCAAAACTATTGCCAAG
Source organism: Thereva unica (assembly GCA_949987705.1). Lineage (NCBI taxonomy): Eukaryota > Metazoa > Arthropoda > Insecta > Diptera > Therevidae > Thereva > Thereva unica. Next base: position 16,814,405 of record OX465285.1, read on the forward strand.
AACTAAAACGGGGGAAAAATGACAAACAAATGATTTTCGACAATATTCAAAAGGATTGCAAAACCTGAAAAATTCTCACATGTTACACGCTTCGATGTTTAAGGATTTTAGACATTATCCCCGATTACGGCTACCTCTCCATTAAAGGTATTCCTCAATGATGTTTATGACTCTAAAAAGGTTTCGTGTAATCTCCTGCTGCGTATGATTTTAAATTCTACAAGTAGATACCTAATTTCCACGGCTTTTGGGTGTAACCTTCCGCTCATATCAAACAATAATTTTGCATTATTTAAGGGATGTGTCCCTTCCTGTAGTTGTTTGGGCTACAATTTCATACTCCATAGGCGCAGAATACCGTGCGGAATTTGAAAACTACAAGTCATATGCTATCGTCATATTCGCGCTAGTTTTGAATGACTTTTATTAACTTTTTGGTGGTTCGTACGTATGGTCGAGGGTAGAGGTCATGAGTCGACAACCAATTTTGTACATATAACTTCTCTTGAAGGTTGTATGTTTTTAGCTGGTATTGTAGTGAACTCTGCTAGAGAGAGACAGGACTGCCAAAGTTCTAACATAAAGAAACTTGTTACACCAACAAAATTCCCCTAATCCATCCGGAATGAATCTAATGAATTTTGATAAAACCATCCGCCACTTTTCACAGCACCAGCTCTAGTCTCCCTCCCTCCCTCGTTCCAGCAGCTTAATCACTCGCCCGTTCAAAGTAGTTTCTATCTAGTTATCTAAGTGACGTGCGGTTTTAATTAAACTATTCGATTTGTCTTGTAACATTGTGTGTATGTGTGCAGCTGGCATCCATCCAAAACTAGACCAGTTGCGGTGAACCTGTCACTGAAATGTCCATACCGCCTGATAGCACAAATTGCAACCCATTACAGGATACAACAGCCCCCCCCCCCCCCGAAAACAACGTATTACATCAAGGCAGCAAAGATAAACAATCTAGCTCTGGTAAGGTGGCGAGTAAATTGAATCCTTGGCACATTCGTTCAACACATCCTTTTTGTAATTCGACCTATGCCACATATACACTGTTCCCTGGGCCCCGCTCTCTTTAGACTCACTCGTATGTTCCTTTGGTTGTTTCGAGTCCTTTTTTTGTAGTTGTTGTTGTTATTTGGTGAGCATTAAGGAATGAAAATTGTTTATTATCAGAAGTAGCCGCAACGTCATGCTATTTTTATAACAGTTATCCTTCAAGGCACGCACACATGCTTACCGTGAGTAATGGATTTTTAAAAGCCGGCGTAGTAAGTAATACGTTACGATAGAGAGCGATTACGTCGGATCTAGTATGAGTAACTAAGGTCGAATTACAACTTACTGGAATTGTAGTCGCAGGTATTGTATAACAGGGCTTTCTTCTCTTTCACAAAAGTTCGTCCTTTTCCAGCCAACTGTCGAACTCCTTACTTCGACTTTGTGTGGGTGTGTGTCGACTGCTTGCACTTGTCGCCCAGAATTATATTAGTTATGACTTTGATATGACTGAAAGCACGATATAGAGCGGTATTTACTTGCCGGGGTAAGCCACAACAGCTTCACAATTTATATTATTAGTACTCCAACTCGGGGAGGGGGGGGGGATTGGATCGGGGTGGACTACAAGTGGACGTACATTAACACTGAAGCTAAACGTGTAGAAGAGAGTGTCGGATATCAAATTGCGAGCAAATAAATTTTATTGGACAGGCGGACGGGGGTGGGGGTGTTTCACCCACACTGCATGGGATAGGTATGCGGAAGGGGTAGGGATCGGAGGTAGATCGATTGCAATTAACTTGATTGCATTCGCGTTTATAGCGCTTGGATGTTAATTGTTCTCTTTTTTGCGCTCACTCCTTTCTCTCGCTCCAAAATTTCATGTTGCATGTCGTTATTCTGTTTTAGTGAAATTTTTGAGCCTCACCTGGATTTGAAATAGGGATGGGTAAGAGAAGGAGGGACGATATAGTATTCATTTAAATTTGCTTTAAACACAACGAACTCCCACACATTTAGTTATCAATGACACACTTGTACTCACACACACACACATTTTATTTAATATCTACTGTACTACAATAGTTTAGAAGCTAATTGGTACTCAATGTTCAGGAATGCCATCCATGCATAATAATTTTATTTATTCTGATGGGAATTTATTGGTTTGAATGTGATATATGCGGGATATTTGATATTATATGGCATTTGCTTTTAAACAGTCAATTAGGTCAAATTGGGCGGACTATGCACGTACTGTAAATCCGTTTGGTAATCTATGAAATGAATAAGTTTTGTGTGAAGCAAACTGCGGTTTATTAAAGTGAAGAGATTTCTTGGAAGTTTAGCTATGAATTTTCTGGTCTGTGTAAATTAAATAGTGTTTCAGGGTGCGTTTGCGACATTTGGTTAAAAAAAGATTCGTTTTTACGTTTGTAGAATAGAGTCTTGGAATTAAGTTCTAACTTAGGATATATACTCTAAATCTAGGTCTACCATGCGCTCTACGGTTATATTGAACTCATTCTTGCTTGGGACCTCAAGAATTGTATCGAATTTAACGCAACCAAAACAAAGAAATGTCTTATCTCTACAAAAACCTGCACCTCCTGTCCCTCTAACACAGTGGACAAAAACAATGGAATGGCTGACCCATATCTTAACGTCCTAGGCCTAACCTTATATTCAGATCTGCGATAGAATAATCACATATTCAAAATCGCCAAACAAGCTAATCAATGTCGGGAATTCCTCAGGAGATACAAGCTCCTCTTTTAACCAGATGATCTAGCTGCAATTTACAAGTCCTACATTCGGTTCCGCCTTGAATACAATTCTTATACCTGGGCGGGCGCCACTAAAATCGCCTTGGTTTTGATAAGATGCAAAACCACGCCATCAAGCTCGTTGGTGATAGCATCCTTTGATCTTCCATCGCCCCTTTAAGTCACCGTAGGGATGTAGCGGCCCTCAGCAAATTTTACCGCTACAACCATAGCGACTGTTCTACTGAAATTAGAAACCTCCTGCCTACACGGAAACTTTCTGCAACATAAGACTAAACAATTTGACTCAACCCCACACGTTACAACCCTTCTCATCGCGTACATACGTACTGTTTTCCGCAGTTTGTGTTTTTGATCTCATATAAGGTCTCAGAGTTGAAACGCAAGGTTCATTGTCATTTACTCACGGATCTTCCAGACCCTTAACCTATCCTTTCTCTCCTAACCTTCAAATCAAGTTTACTACTTGTTCTTGACCTTATTTGAACGACATGACGTTATCACATCAAAAAATATGAGTAAGAAGAGAGCTCCTTGCGGCAGTTTTCGGCCAGCTTAGGCGTTATACGGGCCCAGCCTAATGTCTTGATGAGCGCTTGGCTATCTGATAACAGAATTACCCTGACTCCCGGCCTTGAGTGTGACTGCATTGTTAGGCAAGCTTGAAACACTGCGAAAATTTCGGTCTGGAAAGCACTGGCAAAGTTAGACAGCTGGTAACTTTTTTTGAGATTAAGTGAAGCTGGGCAACTCTAGCTTCTACACCACTCTGATTTAGATCCGTGTGTGTACAGGACAAAGTTTCATGGTCGTTGCCGGATTGGAAATTTTTGCTGTGGTAGAGATCGTATATTCTTTGGACCTACTATCCCGCTTATCATTGACTGCTTGTTGTAAAAATCTGGTGGCAGCGATACAAGAATTATCTTAATCGCTTCCGTCTGCTTTGTGCATATGACGCCTATTATTCCGAGGCAAGTTAGTCTTTGGATCTGAACCAGTCTAGATTTGTTATACACTTTGGTAAGAGCGGGTCAACACGCTAGCCATATATCAACATTGACCTAAACACTGCCGAGTATTTCCAGTGGACCTTATGCGGCCAAAAACCCCACCTCTTTCTGAAGGTTTGATTACAGGTATAGAAATCTATATTAGCCTTCCTCATCCTTCCTTCCTACTGGTTAAGCTTTGTGTCCAGAATATCACCCAAGTACTTACCTGACTGGTATAGGCTCAGTACTCGGCAGTTGATTGCGGTTGGGCCAAAAGTGGGCATTGCAGTCCTATTAATGAAAAGCATCAGTTCTGTGTTCATTTGTATTCACCAGATCTGATTTCCAGTTACTTTTTCTCTTGTTACGTAAGATTTAAGTTTGGGTTGGAACACAAATTTTTCCATCGAACGACGAGGTCATCGTATATGTACGTAAACGCTTAATCCAATAGTACGAATTTTATGTTTGAACATGGCCCAACCAAACCGACTGCCAATACAAATCCTCCGAAAGGAAAAAACTCTCGCAATAATATTTGAGCAAGTAACGAATCAACCTAAACGAAGGACACATTAGAAAATAACTACGAAGAGCTTGCAGGACTGTAAACGAAATAAATATTGGTCCTTTGTCTTTTTTTCAATTGGTCTACCATTGAAAATCTAGACCAACATTCTTGCTTCAGAGGTTCGTACATGTTCGAACCAACCTAGTCTACCTAGTTTTTAGACTACGATGGTTCAAACATTTCGTACGAATCTCTGAAGAAATAAAGAATATTGGTTCAGAATTTCAATGGTAGACCAATAGCAGAGTTTCAATGTTAGAGCAATAGGAAAAAAGTCGTAAGGCGACTAAGAAATAGGTCGATAGGTGTGATAGAAGGTTATACGACACGCTCGTATAAGAAGTTGGAGAGACCAAGCAAATTGAAGAGACGACTGAAAGAAGAGATTTCAACAATTATAGCAATATTTATAATGTTAGGCTTAAAACTTTTCATACTACCCTTCTTAGTTTTTTTTTTTTCAAATAATTTTTTTAGCTATAGAAGCCGCTACAGAATACACTCTAAAAGTATTTTTGTGGAATTCTGGTTTAGTTAAACATCCCATCATCCCATCATGGATATTTTTCTGATAAAAACTCCTAAAAAACCCTTATTTTTTTAAGACTTTAATTTCTGCCATACTTCATACAAATTAGCACCCTAATTTGAGTTAACATTTTTTTTCGGCGTCGCTCTCTCTCTCCCTTTCTCTCTGTAATTTATTCCGGTGCTTGAATTGGAATTCAAATCAAATTATTAACGTCAGTCATAATTTCCTCCTTTTTATTAAGCATATTTAATGTCAAATTCGAATTTAAATAACCTTCAATACCCTTTTCACATCTCCGTGTGCCCCTAATTCTACGGCATCCCTTTATTTTCCATCAAATGTTGATTACGCAATTATAAACAGATGCGGCACTCTCTCCTCCCTTCAATCCCAAGGGGTTTATAATTACAAAATCATAAATATACTGGCTAAAAAGCACACAAGAACAAAAAACAAACACAGAAACACAAAAAAGGGAAATATATGGGGGAAGAGAGAGAAAAATTAACTGAAACTCGTTGATGTTATAAAAATTTCATAAGGGCTGCTCGTGCTTTTAGTTGCCACTTGTCACAATCAGGTTGCGCTCTGGCCTAGAACGTGAACGAGACGACGCACTGTACATATAGTTCTCTATTCTTCGGGTGGTGTTGGTTACCATTGGTCCTGGTTCAGGTGAACCTCCTCTCCACCTCATAGTCTTATTCACAAACTATTACAGCACTTAAAAAGTGTGTTGGCCCCTCCTGCCATTCCTGAGGGTGGGTGGTTGTCCGTATCCGGGTCCGGGAGGGTTTCTTTTTTTTCAAATCTGCTCCAGAGAAATTACCCGGGGGCTATATGTGCAAATCTTTTTATAAATGACTCCTCTCAACACATGGGGCACGTGACAAGAAATTTTTATTGCTCTCACGGAATGAAAAATTAATTTGATATCCCGCCCCCGCCCCACAGTTGCCCGGGATGTCGTTATCAGTTCAGACAAAAGATTGTTTAAAAAAAAAATAAATAAAACGGAAAAGAAATCCTTGTGCAGCGCCAACACAAGGAAACTTCTTTTGAAGGGAGAGGCGAACCCTTTGCCGCTTTTTTCCCGGGCACGGGTGCTCCTCCTTCAAACTGGATTCATATCACAATTCCGTGATCTTCCCTGTTCGATTTATGCGGGTTATGTTATCTAGCGCTTAGGGATCCCCTGCCCGGCCGGGGCTCGGCGGGGGGGGGGGGGTATTTGCTTAAGACGAGGAATAGATGAAGGCAATGATGGTATGCCATCACGTAAAAGGTTTCGACGTTCTTTCATTTGTTTTGCTGATATTTATGCGATTGCTCGAAATAGAATCGAGATTTTGCCTTGTTTTTATTTTTCGTTTTATTCTTTTTATTTATTTTTTTGTTTTACGACGTTCGAAATTGATGTGTGGGCTTAGGCACGGCAAGATTAAAGAAACGTTTCCATGGGAATGTCCTTAATAATTTTGCTCGATTCTATGCTTGCCCGGCCTATAAAGAGCTTAGAGGGTAGGAGGGTATAGGGCTGCCTTCAGTACGACCAGAGGTCCAATTAGCGCTTTGGCGTGCCATTTCGATGCAGTACAGGTACAGTCCGTGTACCTCAGGTTTGGTGAGGGGTTTATGAAGCTTACCAGGTCGTCCACTCATTGTCCGGAGATACCTTTTAAGGCTTTTAGAGCGTTCCTCTCTAGTGTTTGGTACATTACCTTTGCCAAATGTCGAGCAGTGAACGAGGGTATCCCTCCCGTTCGTCTTCCTGCAGCTACGGCAACATATGCCATGTGGGATATCCACCTGGCCACCGTGTTCCTATGGGTAAATGATCCATGACGATTGCCCTAATTCCGCCTGTATCTCTTCAAGCTCATTGTTCTTTCTTTGTCGTATGTAGACCAAGCAGTGATAGTGACAATTGAGGGTTCCAGGGTGCTCCATTTTAACTGGATAAAGGCAGGTGATAACCAAACATTGAGTTTTTGACCTCGGTTTTTGGGCTGCTAACCCATACCAATATCCGAGTCCTAGAAAGGCTCCTTTCTTGGCTAGGTAATCAAGGTTGTTCCCAACTCTTTTTCCAAGTCTGCGAAGCCAGATGAAAATCACGCTATGCCATCTACCTAGCTTATCTATTTCAGTTCAGTATCTCTACACTAGCTTAGAGAGCATCATGAACAAATCTAGTGTTCTTATGTAGGCTTGGCTATCTATAAAATTCCAATCCTACACCGTTGTGCAGGCTCGAGGTCCATTCTGTGGCAGGCCTTTAGAATCGGAAGAAACTTAGCTTGAAATATACTCGTACATGCTGACAATATACTATCATGTGCAATTACAGTGCACTGTTGATGGTTTCTAGATAGATCCCTGCTCTTCCTTCTTATATATTGGTGTTCTCGATGGAAGTCCTTAAGTCAAGGCTCTTCAGGATCTTTTCGTTTCTTCTGTCAGTACTTCAAAGATTTATTTCCTTATTTTGGGTTTCCCTAATAAGGTATCTCGCTAGCATAACCGGTTAATAGTAAAGTACCAAAATTCCGCCTCCTGGTAGACTGGTACAACTGGCATTATAGCCTTTTTTTCCTGATCAGACTATCTCGCGTTAACTCCAACTGTTACGTCTGTGGCTATAATATGCGCCAAAACAATTGGGAATTTTACGCGCAGGCGATGAAATGACAATTCCACACGAAATTAACATTTCGTGTATGGGTAAAACACAAGCACACGTGCATTATAATATCCCATTCGAAATTCGTTTACGAGCAACTACACTCCACAATAGGATCTGACCACGACAAGAGTAGCAATGAGATTAATTGAATTGTCAATATCAATGGGCGGGTGCTTTGGATTTTTAAACGAATGGAGAACTTTGTGCACTTATGTTTTTGAATCTAATTTCATGGTGGAGATTTGAGACTCTCATTGTGCCACTAGAGACCCTCAATGCACAGTGAAAAAATGATTTTGAGTTTCCCAATTGTTTTGGCGCACGCCTACCTAAAGGGTCAAATTTCATGTACATCGAAGTGTGGAAGAACAACCAAAACTATCGATTGTGACCCGGTCGGCAGATCGAAACTTGCTACCCGCATGGGTTTGATGAAAATTTGTATGTATGTACTGTACATCTAACTTGACTGCAATGGGGACCTTAACACTATACCGTATATCCTCCGCCGCACTCTGCAATACAAACGGAAGGAAATCGATAAAGTGAAAGATTGAAAGAGAAAATACAGGCATAAACGTAGGATGAGAGAGTGGCACAGGTGGTCTCGGAGTCAGTTATGATTTTGATGCCTACGCTGTGCAGTATATACACCTGTACGTTCTTTCTCGTTAGCACGATATATAGATATAGTGGCACAGGCAGTCTCATCTGATGCACCATGACCATTACATTAGTGTGGTGTGGTAGTGGTGTACCTCTGGTGTCGTTATTTGGTTCCTATATTGCTTTCACTTGGATTAGTCTCGAGCTCAACATAGCCACCAACTAAGGCTTACTGACATGTTTAGGGCCATAAGAGTTTCTCAAACCATATGGTATCTAGAGTGCCTTGCATGCTAAGGTAGTTGAACTCGAAAGAGTTGAATTCGAGGAGAGACCAAATGTACGATTTGTATATTACAGCAATACCCTGAAGCTGGAGGAGCAATTTGTACATTTTAAGAAATCCCATTTACTGAGATGCTCTTTTGCCGGATTAAGTTCTAGTCCTCCCCATAAAAAGTGCTTCTTCGTATATTCCCCAAAAAATCAACTAAATTTTCATGCAAATTATTTATTTCTAACTACTTTTCTACTCATACTAAACATTTCCCACATTATTTACTGTCCAGCTGCTAAACTATCAATCTGACTCGCTACATCAGCTTTCCCCTGCTCAATATCCGCCGACGCCTGCGCAAAACATCCAGTACTTTGAATATTCCCAATATTAACCGCCGCGATCCTCAACTGCAGAGTGGTTGCCTGTAAGCTGATCTGCGTAGCACTAGGAAGCTGCTGTCGTACATTAATAATGCACGAAGTCACCTGGAACACATTAATCGGTCGCTGATTCGTGCAAGCCCGAGTTCGATCAACAATTTCATTCAATACCGGCACGGAACCATTGACCGCACTCTGAGTTTGATTGTAGAGATCCTGAATTGGCTGAACGGCTTGTATAGAACAGTTCAACAACTTCGCAGTGCTGTTCAGATAGAATTCATTTATTAAGTCCTCACCCTTGTCCTTGTTATCATTACTGGCGTTCTCAAGTTTCTGCATCTGCTCCGAGGACCAACTGTCGAGACTACTTACTGAGCTTGTGAGAGTTTCGTTGATTTTTTGCACTGCTTCGTTGTATTTCTCGCTGGCCGTTGCCAAACTGTCATTGAGTCTGCTTTCGATTTGTGAAAGTCGATTGCTGATTTGGTCGCTGACTGCGTTGAATATACTTCCGCCGATGCTGTTGCGAACATTGTCGATTACTTCCCGGAATGAGGCAGTTGCATTCGCTAACCGTTGACCGATTGCGGTTGATGCCTGCTGCACTCCTTGAGCTATGCCTGATGTTATGTTCGCTGCACCACTGATGAGCCCCTGGGTGATTCCAGTGCCAGCATCCACGAACCCTTTAGTGATATCACCAGCTGCACCAGCTATTCCTGATGCTATTCCGCCTACAGCTTGAGCCGCATTTCCAAAACCTTGAGCTGCTTGCCCAATTATATCGAATAGCAGGGGATCTGGGCTGGCTTTTGATCCTTGACACAGGAATACGGCGATCAAAAGGACTTGGAAGTATTTCATGATGATGATGAAGTCGCAATCGATTTGAAATGAAAATCTTGTGCAAGTTCAAGTTGTTTTATACTTGCGCAAGTGATCCATAGAGGAAAAACAATGCAGTTTCGACTGTTTACTTAGGTGTTAAGGGGAGGTTCTCATCTAGCGACCCAAAAATTACATGATTTTCTCGATTTTTTTTTTCGTGGAAGGAAGCTGAGGAAGCACTCAAGTTTTTTTGTAGTTATCAAGTATATATTCAAGTATGTTTACCAATTTTTATAGAGCAGAATATCGAATAGTTAATTATTTATTTACATGTAAAGCCATTCGCCTAAAAAAAAAGTACCTAATCGGGCGCCACTCTACCGCTTCCAAACATCACCCGAGATCAACAAATGAAACCTTTTTATAAAATACATGACATTTACAGGATCTTGAACTATCCAACTAAGGAAAAGTCGAAAATTACGAAAATTGTGGACTTTCGAAAAAAAAATCCTCTTTTCGTCTATTTCTCTACTCTTAAAAGTGCTATAAAAAACAAAATAATAACAATAGCCATCTGCGATTAAGTTCAGGATCCGCTAAATTTAATGAACTTTCAAATAACAAAAAAACCAAAGCGATACATGCAGTAGTTTTTGAGATACGATGGCGCCCATCTTAAAAAATACGGTTTTCTAAAAATACGGTTTTTTTTACCTTCGTGTAAAAAGGTGACTCCGGTTTTTTTACTATACTTCAAAAAAACAATGAATTTCGTCAAAACGGTTTTTGAGAGCGAATACTATAGGAAATTTACTAACTTTTTAAACAAAAAAAAAAATCGATTTTTTTGGTTGAGCTTGATGAGAACCTCCCCTTAAACTAATTAAGCCATTGTTGCACTCTAATTACGTAAATATTATTTATAAAAGTTTATGCAAAACACATGTTTATGCATAATAAAGTTTTTTTTTTCCTTTTGAAAACAAGTCGCGAAGGTTCCCTTTACATTGAGTCGTTGACGTCGAAAGCACATCTGCAATTTCTGTAAAAGTGAGCGGATTTAGTTCTTTTATAGTTGATAAATCAGTGATATTCCGAACAGGACTTAAAAAATGGTTGCCACTAGTATGTCTGCTGGAAGTGGGACTACACCCTCTCCGTGGCGACGACCGGACACTGACTCCACATGGAAAAAATATAGCCAAAAATATATCCTAAAAAGTAACCAAAATATAGCTTGGATATCTAACTTTTGGCCGCTTTTTCATATCTCAGATATAGAATATATATTGAGATATATTTTTCGCATATTCCTAGATACATATGGAATATAAGCGGTAAGAATACATATATCCATCAATTATATCACAGATATATTTATGATATAAAGTTTATATCTTGCCTATATAGGATATATCTCGAGGTGCAAACCGAGTTATATTTTTTTCCATGTGGGACTCCTGGCAAAGTCGTTTCTACTAAGAGTGCAAGCTAATGACAGCCGGCCAGAAAGAATAATGCCCACTTTGGAAAAAATTAACCCAAATCTAAGCTGGTGATATGACGAGAGGTGCGTGGCCAAGGGGTCTTTGGTCACAAATATCTAAACCTTGGATATCTGGTGCCCTCTAATTTCAATTAGTTTTCACACCGTATATTGAAGCCCCCTATAGTATACCTACTTTCCCGTCTTCTCCTAAGTTCAACTATGGATAAAAATAATAATAATCTTGATTGAACTCCAATAGCATCAATTTCGTCAATTATAACAACGGCTAAAGTGACCAGTGGGACCCAAGAGATATTAACTGCGCTCTATTAGACTAGGACAGTGTGTTGCCGATTATGTCCTGACGTAGGACCATTGCCCGAGATGTTGAACAGATAGAGCTTGATAAATCTGGGTCAACCTGGCAACGGGAGCACTTTAAAAAAAAACCCAGCAAGAGGTCTGTCCAGCAAAAGGCCATGGAAAGTTTTTGACAAAGCCTCCTGAAAGACTGAGCAAAAAAGAGTTCGCTCAGAGGAGGAAACGAAGAAGACCGATATGGTCAAAGGGCCCGTTCACCCCAGCTTTAGCCAAGTGGAAAGCATTGTTAAACTTGGCCGCATATCGACGTATATGGTCAGGAGGCCAGCGTTGACGTCGTCATTGAAAGGGCAAGCGAAGTCAAGACTGTTTTCAATAGAAGCATCCCAAGAACAGGCTGACTGCTGCTGAGCTGCTCAAGCCCTGCCACAAAATGGGTGAGGAGTAACCTCTCCGATCTTCATTGGATCATGGTGGGAAACAGCGCCTCTATGGCTGAAGAGAAACATCGCTTATCGATTACTCATCAAGCTAATCCTCAAGGATCTTTTTAAAGGGCAGGCACAAGTATAATGATCCTTGCGTGACAAACAGACCTTACGGTCTAAAACGACACCTTCCAGTGCTTTCTTGAGTACCGAGGACTACAGTAATGCCAACAATTCGCCCAAGAGCCATTAAACGACGCAGCTGCGCTTGCAATAACTCTGGGACCATTTGGCGATATTCCAGATCCAGCTTCCGCAACTGTAGCAAGAGTGAAGGAGCCTTTGGCGGAACTAGAAACGGGGAGGTAAAATATCACGCATGGCGCCCCTGGAGTTGGAACAAGGGACAAAACGGTGTCCTCGAGACCAAAGGCGTTCGGACAAAGGGTCGTGGACGAACCGACAATTTACATCGATTTTAATGCCATACTAACGAAAGAAGTCAGTGTCTTCTAGAATTTCTGTTTGTAGTATAGATCTTGCTAATAGGGGATGCAAACACACCTTTGCCACTGCTAGCAGAGAAAAGGCGCTGGATTTCACCCACACTAGCAGGCTACTTTTTTATAGGATCCAAGCTACCCTCTCATAGGAACTCACGTGTTCTTGACGAGGCCTCACTATCGGACCATCTGCAGATCAAGTTCAACATTGCGGGTTTTTCACGCGTCGGCTCCTCTTCCCGGGTTCTTACAAAACCAATAAGTCTTAGTTTTAGAATATTGTGGCTTCGAAATCAGCTCTGCTTGGTGTTTCTGTATGATCTCTGTGTGAACTAGAGACGGCTTTCACGCAGCTCAATGAGGTACTGATCTCCTCAAATATTTTCTCCACAGTCGTCGTGTAAAGTGCCCTTACTCTTACAGCTCACTAATAAGCGCCGAAACTCTCTAAAAGGATTGTCTGGATGACGATCTAGAACAACCTGCAGCTCTACCAGAGGCAGGTAAACTCCAAAAGCTTCGTTGTAGTACCTGTCCGCCATGTTGTTCCCATCATGGTGCAATGTCTGGCAGTAAGCTTAGCTCGAAGGATATAGAAAGGATAGGATTAAGGAGTACGACGTTCGGGCATTATGAGATAGCGCTGAACCTTACGTTTGAACTCTTGCACGTTGTATGAGTACGGGAATGCTGACTGTGGCAGTTTGTCGCACAGTCGAGTTGTTCTAGTATAACAGTATACCGCTGTGTGCACGAAAGTAAGGGCAGTAGACTGTGACAGTGCGTGCAATGGATGCTAGGAGCATTCATAGGATCATTCGAGACGGTTACTCCCTGGGTCTTTCCGCTAACGAACCTCGAACATTGACCGAAGCAAGGTTAAGTTGGCAGTGGCCTCTTTTCAACTCTGTAAACCTCCGAGAGGAAATGGCATTTTTCCGGGAATCCTTCACAAGTGCCTAAAGCTGATATTCGATATTCTGGTCTGTCTTTTTAAAGCCATCATGAATTGGGGATACATTCCAACCATCTGGAGGAGATTCGTGGTGTTTTTATACCTAAGTTAGAAAATATGCCCCTGAAGCTGTCTAAGTTGAATCATAGATCTAATCTACTATCTTGACCTCTTTTTGTTTCGAAAAGGATAGAAAGGTCCTCTGACCTTCATATCAGATTCAAGCTAGAGCTCTCTCTCCTTTCCTCTACCTAGGTCTCAGTTGGCTTGGCGGGGTATGTGCACAATAGGAATAAATTGGCAGCACTGCCCACTATATGGATTGTCCTTGGATTGCGCTTTCTGATTGAAATCAAAACAACATGGAATGATCTTATCAGTAGGCCAATTTTTCTTACTAATAGGGTACAAGGTCACTGAGGCTGGATCTCTATCTACCGGACGGTACAGTATAGAGCTCGCCTCCTTTACGGCATTTGTCCAATTTTGGCGATCCCTTGCAGCATGTCTACAGTCCCAGAGCAGCATGTCTACAGTCCCACAGCTCTGTTTCTATGTCAGTCGTCACAGAAGCTACCATATCCTCCTGGCTCTACCTACTGGTTTGGTAGCACATAAGTTTTTTCAATCGACCTCTTCGTGCAAAAATTGAAGTGTTACAAACATATTTACATATATGAAGAGGTTGATTGAAACAACTTACGCGCCCTGGTCTATTTCCCAAAATTTCTTCTACCATAAACCGTTTTGGAATGCGGTTGTCCTTCATCCTGATTACGCGTCCGGCTATTGACGATATTAACTTTTCGTAATCGAAACCCCGTTACAGAAAATTTTGTTTTGATTTTTGTTAAATTCGTGGTCTTCCTGTAAATTTATTCTCTTGGATGTGAACTCGTAGAACATCCAGGATTTGTAACTATATAAAAGGACCTTTGCAATACACTTCGTTATTATTTTGTATAAAACTCATTAATTTAGTAAAAAAATATATGAGGAATATATACACCTGAACTCGCTGATATAATGATTTTCTTTAAAACCGTAAACCACAAAACAACATTAACAATTTTCCTCACTTCCAATTTCAGGATATAAAGAAAAACTACAAAATAAAATAAAAACCCTTTTTACAAAAAAAGTGTTAAAAAATTAAAAAAAAAAAAAAAAACGATTAAGCCAAAATAGACTTTCATAATATTTCTCACCCACTGAAAAATATTAAAAACAAAAAACACATAAAATTTTATCATTTCATATATCGTATCTACCGCGTGCGTGTGTGAATAGAGTTAAGTGGTCGTCGTCGTTCAAAAAAAAAGGATCAACTAACCCAATTGAAAAAAAAAAATAGAAAAATATATAGAAAAATCTTTTTTAGTCCTTGGAATAGAAAATAAAAATTGTAAACGTACGCAAAACTTACTCCAGCTTTTCCATGTGTGTTTTTGCGGTGATGTAAAAATCGTGGATATTAAAGTAAAATTTATCTAAAAAAATCTATACCAATAAAAAAAGGAGTTTATACAAATTAAAGGAGAATATTTAAAAAAAAAAGTTAATTTGTGTATTTTTATTGTTGAAATTGTGAAAGAAAAAATAAATAAAAATAAAAATTTAGTTAGTTGTGATAAATTTGCATCTAGTTTATTTTTTTTTTAAAGGAGATTGTGTGATGAAATTCTCGTTTTCTCTCTCTCTCTATAAATAATCGTTTTAAAAGAAATTAAAATGGCATTATTTCAATTTTAATTAAAAATTTTCTGCACTGTGGAGAATTAATAAAAAAAAGATGCAATAAATATATTTAAAAAAAAATATATATCCTGTTTTGATAGTGGTGATGATAATATAAATGAATTACGGAAAAAGGGTGCACCTGGCTTTTTTCCTACAATATAAATTAAAATAACAAAAAAAAAAAATATCTATAAATAAAAAAAAGTGGTTAAACACACAGTTCTATATTAAACATATATAATTTATTTTTTAATTTTACAAGTTAATAATCATGTCATATGATAACAGGTAATCCCATTTTAATTTAATCTCCTTCCTGTCTCTTTTTTTCTTTCATTAATAAAACACCATCAAACCTGCCCTGAATGGTTGTGCGTCCTACTACTACTATCATCATCGAAATATATATACATCAACCAACCACAACAACCCCTCCAACAAAAACAACAACTCTACGTTTAAAACATCGACCAACAACTGAAATATTTCTTTATTATTACACCGTCATCATAATAATCGTCGTCTTCTTCGATCTACTATAATATTTTTTTTATTATTATTATTATCATTATATTTTCGTCATTTGTTTTTGGCCAATGAATAAAAATAAAATAATAACAAAAACTACGTTATAAAAACAAAAACCACATAAATGATGTCCCCCTAATCCTGGATGGTTTAATAATAAAATGGTATATGGTACGGGGCGAATTCTCTCTCTCTAATCTGGCATCGCCGCACCGCTGAATATGATGAATTTTGATTACGTCATAAATCGATATTAATTCACTTTATCCAACATTAAATGCGGCACCACGTTCGAAACGAAAAATAATAATATGACAACAACAATAACAAATACAATGACGGCTTGGAAAACGATTATGTTGACAACATTGTTAATTACATGCAATTTATTGGATACGTGGATGTCGTCGTTAATCAATGATTGAAAAAAAAAAATTCGTCATAAAAAAAATATTGAAAACAAATTACAAAAACGCGTAAATTGAACAATTCACAATTATCTCACATTTCTTATCGAAAATCTATGACAATAACACTTCAACTTATGTACCTAAAGAAGAAGAAACGGAAGTAGTATTTTGCTGCTTCTCCTTAAATGGGAAATTTATTTATATACGACAAGTATATGGCAACGCCGTAAAAACAAATAAATATCTATGAAGATCATATACTAAGAAAAAACCTACCCCCAACTAAGAAAAAAAAAGAAAACCAAAGAAGAGTTATTTTTGGGGTTGATTTGTTGAAACACACAAAACAGAAAAGAAATTTCGAGAGAAAAAAAAAATAAAAAATAGAAAAAGAAAATAAATTTCTTGAAGGAAAGACGACGAAAATTGTAATAATAAAGAAGGCACGACCTTGTACTTATCACAAAAGGGGGGCAGTTATAGAATGGGGCTGCAAATGGCAATATTGCCAGCAGCCAGTCTTGTTGCAGCAACAACATTAGTTCTTCTAGCGTGGACAGCTGATTGCGTTGATGCAGCTCGTGAGTACAAAACATTTTTTTAAAATTATATTTTTATCCGAATTTTTAGATTTAATTAAAAATAATAAATATAAAAGTAAATAATAAGAAAAATACACAGAAATGAATTATTAAAATCGACGAGATAGTGATATTTACAAAAATATATGCTTTAAACCATGTGCTAACTCACCATTTCCAAACGTCAGTTGAAATGAAAAATTAATTTCAAGCTGTTAAAATTGATGATTGAGAGTGTGCGTGTTTTGGTAATACCATATAGGAATGATCTGTACTATTTTATTTGATAATTGTGTTCTTTTCGGTCAGTTCATAAGTTTATCAAGTCTAATTTGGAAGAAAACGGGTCTTTTAACAAGAGTTGTCATTTTAAATTTCACGCCATTTTTTTTGAACTGTCAAATTACAACTGTCATTATAGAAAATTGGCAGGCATTGTATTCTATTATTAACTTCAGAGTTTGTAATTTAGATTAAAAAAATAAAATATCAATTTATACAAAAATATTATGTCTTTGCTTGATTTAAAATGACACTTCTTGTTGAAATGACACGTCTTGTTGAAAGACTTTAATAAAGAAATAGTAAAAAATGTTCTAAATGGTGCTTTGGCGCATGGTTTTTTTTAATCATATATTATTATTTTTTCTAATTTAATATATATTGCTGCTCAGTTTACAGTTAGGTTTTCAAAATATAATCAGAGTTTTTAAAAACCATATCCTAAGAGTAAGTACAATTTTTTTTTTCATAAATTTTAAGTTTTCAATACCACAAAGTACAAAAAGATAAATATATTTCTTTTTAACTTTTTGCGGTATGCATTTAAAAATTTATTTAGTTTCTATATTGGCTGCGTATAACATAACCTATAAGTTCATGTAACAAAACACATCGCTGGAACAGGCATACAGATTTAAAAAAAAGTGACTACCACAGGGTTCTATAATTGATCCAAAACTATTTTTAATCTTTTTCTATTAGACTCCACTGTATTGAGGACCGTGGGTTGGTTGCGGAAGGGGCCAACCTCGGATCCGCCTACAAAAACAAACAAAAATTTGGAACAAAACAATTCCACGCCACCTGAACATCGTCGGCAACCCGAGCCTCAAAAGTAGGGCTGGCTCGTCGGGAGGTCGTGGAGTGAAGAGCCTCCGGAGATACCACCTAAGATACTGTACCGCCACTTGTCTGAACCTATGGGACCTAAAAAAATAAAATAAAACCGTCGTGGTACCATATCATGTTAAATTATTCCCCACAACAACGGGAATCACATGAATGCAAATAACAAAACCTTATTATCTCTAGAGTCGGACGTTAACAAAAAATATATGGGCTTGGTGCTACCGTAGGGGTGGTTTCGTGTTCACTTGCTGGGGCTGATCGGGTCTTTATCTTCCGCACCCTTCAGTCGATTTGCAACCCGTTTTCTTACTAAATAAACTGCAAATACCTTGTTTACACCACAAGAACCTTGGCCTTTATTTCCCCTTCTTGAGGGAGGGTCACCAGTTCAGTTACTTCCCCTGCTTCCCCTTAGTACACGGTATCCAAGACCGATAGAACGCCTGTCCGCCTTATGGTAGACGCCAATGCCTAGAGCCCAATATCAGACGAAATGGAGAGGTTTCCTTGCTCCTGGCCCGAAAACCTGATTTTCTAGTTCAACTAATTGTTCCCGAACTGGTCACTCTTCCTCACTGGTTTCGGCTGTCAACCGGTTTAAAAATTATAAATGTTCCGGCAGGTTTTCTTGCACGGTGGTTTTTGTTTTTTTGTTACGAAATCTCCTCAGCCGTTTTCCAAAATTAAACAAATGTATCCTGGACTTCAAGAAAAAACACACCAACCTGATCCCAAAAGTTAGTATCGTCTCCGCGACAAAAACAAGTTAACGGGAACAAAAACAGCCCCTTCCTAGCTTCGTAATGAAAAGAAAACATTACAGTTTTAAAGAGACTGATACCTAAACCATTTTTTGTGTTGAGTGTCCAAAAGTACCGTGGGCATTATTATATTGCACCTCTATACTTAAAACTTTTAGGCCAGACCGCTGGAGCAAATTCAGCGGTCTGCCTACTGGCTAGTCGCCTGTTCAAGCATCCCGGGGTCCCGAAGGCAGTTCTGTATTTGATCTGTAGGGAAGAAGTTCACAAAAACGGGGCTCGGATGTACTCCTCAACTCCACTTCGGTCTCCAGCTTAATTAATTCCCAAAAGTCCCAGGACTATGGTAGGAAGGGGAAAGGCCATCCTGACAGAGCATACATACCAAAATAGGCATTTTACAACAGGGTCCGCGTGGTACCCAGAGGAAATCGTTAAACGAGAGTGCCAAACCTACCCATTGAGCTCGACACGATGACTTAACATATTGGCTTGGTAGGCCCGATCATCACTAAACCTTTCAGGACCGCTTCCAGTGGCCACCACGAGAAGGCTAAGATCGCACTTTCACCAATCTGAGATAGTTACGGCACGTGAAATAACTACATATTGTCCCCCCTATCTCGCTGGCAACTGACCATCAGAAAAAGTCTTAACTCGATCTGAAGATGAAAGTGTCGTTCGAGATATGGCTACCACAGTTAATCTCTGGCGCACCAAAACTGCACTTTCAAAGCTTAATGGTCAACCCGAGGTTATCAAGGGATTTGGAGGCCTCGTCTAAATTAACAGCTGCTCCGCCACAGACATAGATTTTTGGTCGTAAGAATCGAGGTGATGCCTGAGAGTTTTGATCAGCAAAATTCATTTACCTTTTTTACTTCAAAGTTCACTTGTCACAAGTGCGTTAGTATTGTTTGACATATAGCTATACGTCAATTTGTATATACCCATGCTACAAGTCTTGACGCACCAATCGCAATTTTGAGTCAACTCATAAATTCTTGCAGCACTCTCTGCTAAATCTTCCATTCGATGTGCGCTGGCGTTAATCGATCATTACTCCCAAGTATTTATGTCACTTTGTTCTTATCTTTGTTCTTTCACAGCACTTTAAGCACAATTTTGGGTCAACCCATAAATTCTTGCAGCACTCTGTGCTGAATCCACCATTTCATACATTTGCGCTGGTGGCCTTAATCCGATTTTCAACTTAATGGTCATGCCTAAGTTGTCAAGACCTTTTTCTTTAAAGAATTGGTCTAGCTCTAGATGATGCAGGTATTCCGCCGTAGAGCTTCCTGTGATGAGAATGTTCTCTAACTATGTCAATACGATGCCTCGATCTCTTGTGATCTCATTTAAGGCAAGGTTTGTACGGCATTTTGTAGCCCGAATGGTACACGATTGAAAGAGCGTAATCCGCGCAGTCTTACATACTTGTTTTGGATGACTGGTATGTGGTGACCATTTGTTAAAATTTAAGTTTCGTCTTGTGCTTCTCCTAATGTAGTTGCCGAGAGGTGACGAAAGGATATTGTCCATTTGTCACAATGTGATGTTGTTGCATTTGCGTTTAACAGGAAGACTAAAGTTCGGTAGTTTGGTTAACCAATTATAGTTCGTTAAAAGCTCTTTATAAATGCCTTGGAGCTGCCATTTGGTAAACTCGGGTTTGTAGTTGAACGTGGAACACATATTAATGGTTTGATGGCTTTTGTGGGGATGACTAAATGTCATAATATGCATATGTAGTATCTCGCCCTCGCAGTCCTCACTTCTGTACTTATGCTATAGTAAATCCACATTAGGTACTAAAATAGGTTCAAAATAATTACTTACGTATTAATAGCCCGAAGCGTTTTGCAGAAATACGATTTATATAGAATGGAAACAAGAATTGTGTAGGATATTTGTATGTTGAAGCATGGTCGCCGTAGGTTGGAAAATTCACCTTCACATTTTCCTAACATAATAAACTAAGTAATTCTACGTCAAAATTGCAGAACCACTCATTTCATACAGCATTAAGAATTTATATTAAAGAACTTAGTAAATCTCGTTTGAAGGTAAAAGAAGAACTTTTTAAAAGCTCTCGCACACAACATTAAAATATAATATCTCACTCCTTTCATAGCGGTTACCGCATTTACCAAAAATTCCTTACCATTCTTTTACCTTATGAATATGAAAATCCTTTAATCTTTTCCTGTACATGAAACTTTACCATTTATGGGTGACATTTAGTTTTATGACATCCAAGGCATAACCGAAAACTTTTATCACAAAGAAGAAAAAAAAAATCCCTGTTTATTCTCTTTATCCTTGCCACATCTCAACCATTTTGCCTAAGGTTATTGGGCTTTGAGTTATAAACATTCAAGTTCTCTTCTATATATTTTTTTCTCTCTCTTCTAGTACTTTGTCGGAGGGTATATTTCTTTACTTTTTTATTTTTTATTTTTTTTAAACCAACGGAGGGTACTGCTATTTAATTTACCCTTTTTTGGACTTTCAGGTGCTGAGAAAGCAAGAAAACAAATGAATGTTAAATGTACACAAAGGTGATGACTCCTCCTCACAACCTGCCAGACAAGGACACACAGGGGTACGGGAGAGAGAGTACATTTTTTATGGGTTAAAAAGGTAGATATCGTGATATGGTCGGTATAAAACCCCCGAAAATGACAAAAGCCTCTTTGATATTAAGCCCCACAACGTTAAAAAGAAAATATGCTAACATGGGTATGACATCAACGAACCCAACCTGTAAAGGGTTCGTTCTTTTATAAATATTTTTGGGGAATTGTGCACAAACTTTACCATACCCCATACAACGGCGAATGTGAGCTTGCTTGCCTCTGGGGCTATTGCTAGAGCGTCGCCGGCGGTGTGTCAAAGCATTAACAAAAACTAAAAACCCATTGATGTATTACTAGGGGTACAAAACAGCTGATAGGGGGGCAGGAGGGGAGATGTGCGGGTGAATGGTATATCAAAAAACTTTCCTCTGTCAAATTTAGATTGTGAGAATACTGTGTGTGATGTGTAGTTGAGCTATACTTTATTTTACAGCATACAATTACTATGGAACAATTGTACATTGGAACGGAATTGCCGGCCGGAAAGAATAGGACGACAATGTTTAAATAAAATCTTTGCAAGGAGTCTAAACCTTTACATCGTAATGAAGCTTATGGATACAAGTAACTTTGCTCCCAAAGATTCAAAGTCCTTCATACTGTTGATTACATTCATTGTCGTTGTCCGTTAACAAGTTTCAGGCGAGCAAAGTATTGTGCGGAAAAGAGGATCGATTTCCATCTAAAACAACTATGTACTTTGAGAAGTGCTGCTCGACTTCGGTGACTTTTTAAGTGATTTTCTTGCTATGGTTTCAACAGACTATGACACCAAACAATTTGGTCTATTGGTTGAACTCTTAAGACAAGACCTCTCAATTATAGTTAGAGTGCTGCCCGGACATTGTCTGATCGGGGCGCATGCTACCCGCCTAGGTCTTGATATCTACGATTTTTCAGAAGCTGTAAAAGTCCGGGCGAGGATGAAAGTGTACAACTCCTCTGTTACTACTCAGCCCTAAGCAGAAGAAGGCAAAACGTATTTGATGAACACTTTCTTAGCACGCTTCCGGAAATCCTAAAGATTGGGTTCCCGCAGCTAAGAAAATTTATTGCATTCCGAGGTGGTTTAGAGAGGAAACGACACTTTAACGTCAGTTTTAAAGTACGATCACTAATGCATCACAATGGGCCTATCCTTTAGGCTGTAAAGTTGTAAACCAATCGTCTGATAACGGGAAGTTCCATATTGCAGACGACTCCATTTCCGTCCTATAACACAGCAGCATTCACTTTTTCGACCGCCAATCCTGGCTTCGCTAGCGCTTGTAATGGTTCACCATGTCTTGTCTGTGGTCTTTGTCGTTACCGATTGTCGTATGTGACCCATATTTGTCTTCATAGGTTATAAGACATTTTAGACGTTTCGGATCGATCAGCAGAGTTTTGCAAAGGGTTAATTCGGTCTATCAATCTTTTTGCGCTCAGCTTATTGTTCTTCTTTGCCCAAAGTAAACCACTTGGAACCACTACACCAATTTCGACGCTTATGCCTTCAAAGTAACACTCGAACTGACACCTGTCAAACGAGTGGTGTCGCTGCGATCGATTGTTCGTGATTTATTTACAATTGACGCCATCTATTGGAAAAATGTAACATACTTTTCATAATTTTCTGTCAAATTGGGCGAGGGGTTTGAGAAATATTGGTCTTCTGCTAATTGATGGTCCCTTTGAAGGAGTTTTCGACATAAGTCTGGAGAGTGGAGTATTTGACGATTGGTTCAGCTGTTCGAAGTGATGAATATTAATATCTGTAATAGTATTTGGGTCAATGTTCCAGAGGACAATCATATCCTTGGCCAGACCCATTGAAGTTTTCAGCCGTAATTATTTGATTGATTTACACATCTCTAAGAGGTCGTTTGGAACACTGCATCTTTCGCGTTGCAGCTACTTAACAATCTCTGCTCCTTGGAGAAAGGGTAAACTATCCTGACTCGCACTGGCCACATGCCGCTCTTCGGTACTTAATGTTACTTACACCCTTATCAAAGAGTTTTCAACACTGTGTATTAAGATCGATTATCATTGGTCGTAAAGCCTTGGCATTGCATAATCCAAATACAATCTCAATGGTTGTTCGACGTGTATAAAAGCTTCCTTCAAATATCCCAGAAAGTAAACAAGTATAAATTGAAAGGCAAAAAAAATCCGAAATTTAATGAAGATCCTAAATTCCACGCTATCACAAAACTATGTTGATGTGTTCTTTTTTTTTCGTCACTTGCAAAAAAGCAAAGTAAAAAATTGGCGTAAATTTATGTTCGTTATCCAATCAATTTGCTAATACTGTTTACGAGGCATTGGAAAACCATCAAACCACCATAAAATAAATCATCCTCAACTGAAATTATCACATTTTCTCCCCTATTGATTTCTTTGGCATAATATTTTTTTCTCCGATGGTAGTGATGGCTGTTCGAGGGTAACCAAGCGCCCAGGACTAAAGGACTAAGAAACGAAGAGCGCCCCCAGCCCCTCAGGGGCACCGCAAAGGCAGTGACAACGCTATCTGCAGAGCGCAAGAAGAGAGCAAGCGGAGGAGGAAATCCTGGCTCGTGGTAATCCCATTAAATTGTGACATCTTAACCACCAAACAAGTGTAAGGGGTTCCACCTCTTTTACTACTTATTAGCGTTATTTAGATTTATAGATAGCACATAACCCTCGCACACTTTACATGATATCGAGCCATTTTCGAAAAACAGAAAAAAATACTCGGCGCGGAAGAGTGTGGGCCGCGATTGGCGGGGGATGGGTGGTTGGTGGTGGTTTAGAGCCTTTCAGCGCTACCGAATAGTTTTTGGTTAAAGTAGAAAACAGTTTGAGCCCCCAACATGGGGGAGAGCTGGAGGGTGGTAAATTTGACTGCCAGACGCGCTGCGCTCTTTAATATACATTGAGAAGCCGCCGCCAGCCAGCATGGTGATACCCCTGTGTTCCGTAACTACTTTAGGCCCGGCACACAATCAGCCATACACACACAAACATACCTACATACTATAGGCATAAACAAAAGGCTGGCTGTATAGTTTCCATTCCGCACGTTATACCAAATTCCATATTATGGCTGCTCCTATTTTCTACAAAACCGCATGTGTACTTTATGGGGTTTGCGTGCAGAACGAAGGAATAATAATCAATCAAAACACTGGCAAAAAGGAAAGCGCGCCACCCAGATGCCCTCACACCCCCCACCCAGGCCGCCCATCCATCCATCCCTGGCAAGCCAGAA
This sequence comes from Thereva unica, assembly GCA_949987705.1. Classification (NCBI taxonomy): domain Eukaryota; kingdom Metazoa; phylum Arthropoda; class Insecta; order Diptera; family Therevidae; genus Thereva; species Thereva unica. The sequence continues at coordinate 16,838,811 of OX465285.1, forward strand.
AAGGACACAGCAGCACCCACCACCGCAATAAAATCAACATATACGAGCATTTTCTATTCCTAGTTTAAATGGATGAAACCGCCGGCAATCAGAGCCTTCGAGTCAGGATCCTCTATATTTTTTCCTGGGCTCTCCTAATGCTTACAAGTGGCAGTTTATGAGTGAAGGATGATGCCCAAAATAGAAAAGAATTTCTACCCCGGATTATTATTATTATTATTACTATTTTCTTTTTTTTTTCTAGGGGGGAAAAACTTTTCTTTATGTGTTATGGGAACTAGTTGGGTATAATTTATAGGAAATTACTTTGATTATGGCAAGCGAAGACGATACCCGTATATGGGGATTGTGTTTTCACATGGCATACCATCGCTGATAGAACGCTTTTCAGGTATAAACGTGGTGAATTTTTGGGGGAGACGGTATGCAGGGTAGCTTTCAATTAAGGGTAGTTTTTTGTTTTGTTTTTGTTTTCATTTTATTGCAACTTTTGGTGATAAGTGGATTCGGATTTGGGTTGGAGGGTACTGTGTATGCAAAGTCATTGCAGTAGAGCATATATAGAATGGCACCAAAAAAAAAAAACATTTAGGCACTCACGAAATTTTTGAAATCATATTTACATTCTTCAGCTTAATTTCTAGGACGAAACACACGTTTTCATATCACACAAATATTTCTGAATCCTGAATTTAATTTCCACTTTGTTTTGGTAACAAACAATGGTGTCCTCATTCTCGACCTCCATAGTAGTGTATCCATTTTTTTATGTAACAAACTAAACCATGAAGAAACCTTGAGATGCCTATTCATCGAGCACTTTCCACGGTAAATCCTAGATCGCTTATTCACTTTATTCTGGATATAGTCATATGACCATCCGAGACTGTTATTTTAAGAGCATTTCTGGGAGCATCTTCGACCATGACAAGGTTAAATGAGCAGTGGCGTCTTTTCAACCATATAAGTCCCCGGGGGGAGATGGAACTCTCCCTTCTTCTACCTATGAAGCTTCCAGTTCGCTTACTCGAAGAGTAAATCAACAGGGGTTGCTGTACACCACCTGGTCAGCCTTCCTCGCTAAAGAAAATTCCTTATGTGCGTTCCTTGACATCGAAGGTGCTTTCGATAACACTGGCTCTGATTCAATTTCTAGGAGCTATGGTCTTGATTGCAATGGCTAAGTGGCCGTCTGTTTTCCAGACTGAAATACATGCCTTTGCGACATGTGCTAGGCTCAACCTTGAGAGAGGTTTAAAAAGGGCCATCATTAAAACCTTTTCTGACAGCCAAGCTGCCGTAAAGGCACTCTCAACGTGGAAGTTTTCTTCCAAAATAGTTGCAGGGTGTTTTGACGTACTCTAGAGCTTAACCAGAAGAAATGAAGTCCCGCTCTGTTGGATATCCGAACACTGGAATATCGAGGGAAATGAGGCTGCAGACAGTCTCGCAAGGGAAAGGTCTGAGACGTTGTTCCAGGGCAAAGAAACCCTTCTATGGCGTCTCTAGGTCTACCCCCAAGTCCCTGATAGAGTTATCTGACTGTCCATGTAGGATTGGGGTATCACCTTCACAACCTAGGCCTGTCTCAAGTTACGAAATGTCGACTCTGCGTGGAAGGTGACGAGGCTTCCATACATATTCTTTGTGAATGTCCTGCTCTAATCTGGCATAGAAATATAACGTTTATCAAAAAGCTTATGAGCCCTGCTCAAGTTCGATTTTCGTCAATTAAAGGCCTTCTTGGCTTCATACGGAAGGTTGATAGTCTGTTCCGCTAGTGGGTACGTACACACTAGGCCTAACTTGGTCGCAGTATTTCCCATGTGGGTTGCCCCCTCATTCTTTAAACAAAAATAAGCTTAGGAATTACCCTTTGTACTGTACTGGACTGGTACAGTGCGTAATATAGCACTGATTTAGGTTTAATGTGTAGTGGTAAGATTAATTTAAAAGATCGTGGAAGATAGCATAGTTTAGGAGGAGATATAGAATCGGTCGGTGAGATATTTCATCGCGTCTAGTAGCGAGAAATGTGTGATCGATGTAGCCACGCCTGTAATGCCCTTGTGGGATCCGTACCCAGACGGTAACCTCAGATTCCTGCTGACTAAACTCACGACTTCTCCATGTTCCCTCATAACTCACTGCCTTCGATTTTGGTATGAGTCTGTGGGTCCATCGGCCCTAATATACTTGTCCCAACTTGTCTGCCAGAATCTAGACTCCACCTAAAGGTCAAAATGCGATGAACCCTACTATTGAAATCTAAGATGCTATACTAGTTTAGGAAACTGACTGTTGAATACGGCAGCTGGGGTTAGCGTTTCCAAATAGGGAGCTGTAGCCTTTTTCGAATGGTAGGCTCAAACAAATCAGTTTTTTTTAACCTTATCATTAAGATAGCATTTGATCTGTTACGATGTGCAAGTTGTTCTTTAAGTGAATAGCCTGCGTAACATTTTGCAAGTTTTCAGCATTCGCCCCGTCTATGAATTCAACCCGTTTAGCTGGGCGCCGTCTTAGAACACTTAGCCAAGGCTTGTCAACTCATAAAGTTATTGGTGATAACGCCATTTACTCCTGTAGACCTCCTTATCTCGCCCGTTATTGCCTAAGTATTCGTCTAAAAGCGGAACAGCACGACTGTGGAACAGTCTTTTCCAATCAGTATTCCTGAATTCATTTAGAGTCCAAAGTCTCAACTGCAAGGTCAACGGCTCCTTTTCGTACACCCTTCAGACTCCATTTAAGCTATCTGCATTCTCGTAATACCAATGATGAAGTAATCAGTTTCAAATAGATCAAGTTGAATCTCATTTGGCCAGACAGCATTCATATTCCAGATCAGCTCAAATGGTGGTATCTTGCGGAGTACCAAAATCTCCTATCGGTTCAAGAAACTGAAGTGTAAACCTTGAGATGTTCGTCGGCATGCCTCTTCGGTGATTTTTCTATTAATCTGGAAATTCTGCAATGTGCAGGAAGATATAGCATAGAGTTTAGGTGTGGCCGTATAGTGTTTGGTTCATTTCTTCACAGTCCCGATCGTCTAGGACCGTTTTCAACTAACTAGTTTCAAATCGATGAAAATAGTGCCAACTCTTTTTCTTGGCAAAAGCGTCCGACCTCGTTTTTACACCTCAAACCAGATTTTTGCTGGGGGATCTACATTGTGCGTGCCACGAACTTTTACCTTTTGGATACGGGCCTATGAGCCCATGAAGTGGCCATTTTCTGACTGAAACGTAATAAACCACTCCCAAATAAAAAATAAATTATAAAAGTAAGCAGGAAAATTCGCCCCATATTTCAATGTCACAATTATTTACTTCACAAACAAAAACATCCAAAAAGGTACTGTCGAAAAAATTTCAAGAAACCCCTTTTGAAATAAATGTCAGTATGTGTATAATGTGCGAAAGTATATAAAATAAATTCAAAGGTTTTTCCTTAATCTGCAAATGTCCTTCCCTTTTCAATTGGGAATCTGCCAGGAATCTACCCCCATCGATAGAGTTAAGAGATAAGCCCCCATGAAAGCGCGACGCCGATCAAAAGGTTCCCCCCTTAAATGATTACAAAAAGAAATGCTCTCTAATTGAACAAAAAAAACCCCTTTTCTATTGGGAACCTAATAAAAAAATCCACAGCCTCAAAAACAGCTTTGCAATTCAAAACTGTCTCGCTCCGGCGAATTCAGCGTTTTGTAGGTTATGTTTTGTGTGTGTGTGTGTTCAAATCTGTGAAAATCAAGTTTTTCCACGTATAGTGTGTCATACCAAGGTTTGACATACAGCGACGTGTTCCAGAAAAGGGCCCTGCTGCGACATGAATGACTAAATTTGATTTGTTTCGTTGATATGGTGGCAGCGATCAAGTTGGAGCGGGATATTCCAGCCAGTAGGCGTGAAGAAAACGGGCACTGTGCTGGGAATCCATCAAGGCGATAGATGATGTGTCAGGCTGTTTAAGGCGGCGCGCAAAACTCTTCTGATGAAATTAACAGATAACCAAAAGTGTCACTTCAGAGCGAGAGTCCTTTATTCCCTTCGATATTGTATCGCATCGATTTAATCCCGGCTTTCGTATATTTTTTTTTATCCAGCTACCTTTACCCTGTGTATGTGTGACGGATCACATAAAGGAAGATTGAACTAGCGTAAGGATATATCCTTTGCTGTTGGCTGATGCTACTTCATCCGTGACTATCCCTTCCACATATATCCTAGTTGTCTCCAGGACCTTAAAGTTTTCCTATCATTCGTCTCTTTCGCTTCACGCCTTTTGAAAAATTTCTGTCAGCATTTTAAGGGTCCTATCATCAGATTGAAAAGGGAATTTGAACACCTCCAGAAGAAATTGGTCCGCTTTTCACACATTCCAAACCTTGGTATATGCTATGGATGCCTGTGTATATCCTATAATGAAGGATATACGTATCAAGCTCAATGAGGGACTTTCTAATTATCCCCAGCCCAAAGGCAGTAGACACGGGCCCAACAAGTGAGGCATACTGATAAGCGTGGGAGAAAATTTCTTGTTTTCTTAAAAGGGATTAACTTATTGCGTAGAGACAAAGCATTTCACTTTAGTCAAGTGGTAAAGTAGTTGGGAGTTTATTTTTCCCCATCTAGGAGGAATTTCATGGGTACTATAGCAGGAAAGGAATATCAAGGATTTAATTAATGTTTTTATTTTTTCATCGCACTTTTTTCAGCTCGTTTGCTTTATTATTGCTGCTGCCAAGCGTGAAAAATATCTCAAAGCAAATATTTTCGTAAAGTAAACAATCTTTTTTTGAGATTAAGTGGCTTACAAAATTGTTTGTCTAGTAGTTTATGGAGTATAAAGAGAGGCTTTTACGAATATTAACATCACCGTTCTTTATTTCTTTATTCTCTTTTTATACGTGATAAACGTAAGCTTTTGAATCACCCTTTTGTATTACTTTCGTTAAGTAGTAAAAGTCATGGTGCAATGTCGCGTAGTAATCTTAGAGTTAAGTTTTTCCTATTTATAAACGTAACTAATTTAAAAAAGTGGTGTACGAATCTACAAGGTGTGGCAATGAGTCGAGCTTGCTAATCTTTTATTGTTGGAAATGTATTACAGCGGAGACATAACGCAAGGAGTACAATCATTATTGTAATTTCAATGGAATTTTACCAGACGTTACACATTTCTAAACTAAAATTTGTAGATTGCAGACAGGGTTTCAACCAGCGAACAACCTTGGAGCAGTTTGAAATATTGCGTCTAATGTGGGGCTCGACCCACGACCCTGAGATTAAGTGGAGGGTTGATACACAGATGAGTTGTTTTATTAATAAACGTGACTATTTTTAGACCATTGTGTAAAGGACAAAAACGACTGTAGGGTTTGGTAGTGATTTGAGGGTGCTATGCTCATGATGTTTTAAAAGTATTGCAGATGAGACAGAAGTCTAGTAGTCATTATGATCATATCGACAGAATTTTACAAGACGTGATATATTCCTAGTTCGTAATGTCGAATGTAGCTTTTGTAGATTGCAGTCAGAGCTTCAATCAGCGAAAAACCCTGGGGCAGTTTGAAATATGTCGCGCAACGTAGGGCTCGACCCACGACCCTGAGATTAAGTGAAGAATTGTTCCACAAATGTCCTGTAAGATTTATAAGCGTAAGTACTTTTAAACCATAGTGTTTTGATTAAAAAAGACTGTAGTATTGGGTCAGGGATGTTAATCTTATGTTGCTGGAGCAATATTGCAGAGGAGACAGAAGTAGAGTAATCATTATGATAATATCGACAGAAGTTTACAAGACGTGATATATTACTACTTCGGAATGTCGAATCTAGCTTTTGTAGATTGCAGTCGGATCTTCAATCACCGAAAAACTCTGGGGCAGTTTGAAATATGGCGCGCAACGTGGGGCTCGACCCACGACCCTGAGATTAAGTGAAGAATTGTTCCACAAATGCCCTGTTCGATTTCTAAACGGAAGTACTTTTAGACCATAGTGTTTTAGTTAAAAAAAACTGCAGTAGTTTGTCATGGGTGTTAATCTTATATTGCTGGAAGCGTATTGCAGACGAGACAGAAGTAGAGTAATCCTTATGATAATATCGACAGAATTTTACCAGGCGGTAATACATTCCTTCTGTGTGATGTCGAATATCGAATTTGTAGACTACAGGCTAGGCTTCAATCAGAGGAGAACCCTAGGGCAGTTATAAATACGAAGGTGCTGTGTAGAGTTTCCGACTTAACCTAAGATTGAAGATATTTTTTTAAATTTATTTTTATTTTTCTGTTTGGTCTTCTTGTGCAGTAATAATCGGCGCCAAAACTCGAATTTATTGCGCCTAAACTGCCACTGGAAATGTTCACCCCAACACGTTTTCGGTCTAACGTGAGTAAACTCGACACCCAACGCGCGGGCTGCTTTCACAGACCTAAACCTTTATTTCATATATGACAAACACGTTCTTTGGACATTTTCTTAGCCTCTGGTATGTCTTTCATTTTAATTCGGCAGTCGTCTATCACCATTCGTTGAAATTTAGCGATGTTATCGTCAGTTAGTTGTAGTTTTTGGACGTCCCGAACGTTCAACGTTTTCCAAGCTTGCACGGCCACGTTTGAATCCAGCTGCCACAAATTTCATCGTGGTAAATGATGATGCAGAGTCTCCGTCTTCGACTCACTCTAACGACTGTCATATAACAACTACGCGTCCAAAATGGCTGAAACTTTGGTGAGTAACTGTCAAAAGATGTACAATTATATTCACTAGCTTTTATTGACGAGTGCTGACATCTTCACGTTGAGATCCTAAATTTTTCAGACCTACCTCGTATATCGCTTGACGTGTGGCTTCACCCACGACCCTAAGATTAACTCGGACGTTAAAAATTGTCTTTGGACAGCACTATGATGTAATATTCGACCCATTGGGTATAGAGACTAAACTTCAAGGATTTTTTCCTGATTTTGCTCTGCGATTTTAGGATTTCTGTTGATGAAAATCGCATTTTGGTGGCTTTCTGTTTTTGGTAATCATTGATTTTTTTGTGGGCTCCGTTTATTCTGTCGTTAACCTGGAATGGTGTGGTCAATTAAAATCACACAAATAATTATTGGTTGTGATGTCTTCCTGCCATATGACGCTTCATTTTCTTCGTTCCATAAAGACTTGCATGGGATATTGGAGAATTGAAGAGAAAGAGGGACGGACGATATCAACATTCCTTATGGTCAAAGAATACATCTCAAAATAAGGCGGTATAAATATTTAGTGTTGCTACTTGCCTGCCCTTTGCTACAGGCTATTTCAGCATAACATCATCCAAAGTTTAACTATAGAATCTCAAAGGATGAAGTGAATTCCGAGACAAGTCCAACCAATTTAATAAAGAATTAATTCCTGCCACCTCAAGCGGATGTTTGCCATCACAAGACCCGACATTTACTACACTCCAAAATTTCCTGAATATTAAAGGGATTTCCCTTATTCCTTGGAATACCATTCTTAAAGGGTTTCAAGACCCTAAAATAATATTATTAAAATCAATAGATCCTAACAATGCCCAAAAACAAAAGTTGATCTCCTTTTATCCAGAAGAGATCTCATACATAATTTCCATAAATGCTTAGCAACACACATTTCCTCTCCGTATTTCAATATCTGTAAGGGAGGTTTTTTTTGTGGGGGTGGTTGGTGGGTTGAAAAGGAGGGGGTTAAAAAGAAATGGCAAAGAAAATTATAAACACCGTTAGTAAAAGCGAAAGCCCGTGCCGTTTTGCCGGGGTTCACCCTGGTTAGATTCGTACTTGCTCCTAGCACATATAATCCTCAAAGGCAAACACAAAGTGACTTATGCTAGCAAACACAATCAAATGTACCAAAACTCTATGCAAACTTCATAACTTATTAAACGGGGTGAGGTCTTCCTTGTTTGCGGAGCAAAAGGGTTTCGACTTTCCAAGACGTCTCTTCATTCCATTTGCACACTCCGAAGGATATTTTTTTACACGTACCAAAAAGGAGGGAAACGGATGTGTTTGCTGCTGCCTGCCTGCCAGCAAACGGTTTCACATGTAAACTTGTGTGTACTCGACGACGCTGCTTGACAAGGCAAGGAGCAAGGACTGACGGAAAGGATACATAGTATATGTATATAGGCTCTGTTCTTCCTCGTGCTGAAACTTCGACCTGCCATTATCACCACGCATTTCCTTGGCTGGCGCGCTCCTGTTTTCCTCCTTTTCCAATTCAAAATTTAAATCCTGTTTTTCCAAATTTCTCCACACACACTGCTTTGTTGCATGTTTAAGAAATAAGGACACGATTTTCTTTGATACGATTAAAGCCCTTCGGGCTACTGATATTTGATATGAGTAAGTACGTTATTTACGTGAATTAGAGCAGCATACACGGGGGGCATGTGGGGGATGATTGAGGGTGGCAAGGAGAGTAAAGCAGGGGACTGAAAAGTTGTCTGTTTCTTGATTTTCACAATGGAATCCTTCCTCCCCCGCGCATACTGGGAATTTTTTGACATATTTTTTCCTGCTTTAATTCAGAATTTTATATTAAATTATTTTTTTTTTTGGGGGGCTGAGGGGGTTGGAATTTCTCAAGTAATTGAACATGAAACTGACGTGACAGAATTTTGATATTGGTTTCTAATTTGAGGGAAAGTTGAGGGGTTTTGTGGCTTTTGTTTTTTCCGTGGGGCAAAGCTGGATAATTATTGCTTATGAAGTGTGGAAGTTTTTTGGTGAAATTTTCCATTATTTTTAGTGATTAGTGCGCACGAAACTTTTGTATAGACTGTACCCGACTAGACTTATACATAAAGTAATTAGTTCAATATTTCTTTCTAAAGGAATTCAGAAAAACCTTTCAGTCGTAATGAAATGACCTTAGGTAGCTAAGAAGGGACGTTTTCAATATCTGTTATAAAAATTACTACTGGAAACCGTTCTCAGTCCAGTCTCATGCGACTCTTGGTCCAATCAAATATTTTTACAGGAAAAGCAATCGACGTATTCACACTTTCGCTCCCGTTCAAGCTTCGTGCCAGTGTGTGAATATGCCGATTGCTTTTCCTGTAAAAATATTTGGCCGGACCGATGGTGGCATAAGAGTGGAGCGAGAACGGCACGATACTGTGGAGCTACCCTTACCAAGTAAATGGTATGATCTACAATCAGCAGCTGCTCCCTGTAAACATTTAAACAGGGTTATGGCATTATTGGTCCATGGCTGAAGTCAATCTATAAGAACTTGCTACACTAGATTTACACTGCGCACTTCTGGAAGAGGGTCAAGGTCATCGTCGTTTGGAAGACCGGTTAAAATAGGTACAAATCAGCAAAGGATTAAGTTCGTTATACTTTGTCTTGGAGATATTAGAAAGCATAATTAGAACAGGAGAAAATTGGTGGACATACTTGCAGAAGGTTAAAGCGGCATCCATTGGCACATTTAATGGTAGAACCTTCTCCCCTTTGCTATAGTGAAACCGTCGCCTATCTACCTAGTATGGAAACAAAAGAATTGACAGGAAATTGAGACATTGAGAATTGAATCAATAGAGCAAACGACATCTACCTAAAATAATTGATCGAGCACTGAGACTATCCCGGTCAGCTATGTATTGGGTCTTACTTTATACTCAAAACTGAACTATGGAGCCTCAACATTGACGTTAGGACAAATAAGGCCAGTATAGCTTTTCTTTCCAGTAAACTATACAATAAAATATACAATAACAAATCCAGATTAGGTCAAGTCCAAAGAAGGGCACCTTTCGGGTTATACATCAGACAGTCCAGCTCGCCACAAAGCCTTTCCTGGGGCCTGGGGATAAAATAATAGTGAAGCCTTTTAATAGCTCTATAACAATATCACTTTGGGTTTTAATCTATTTCCAGAACCCTTCTGAACTGCGGCTTAAGGCAATTCATCCCAATTCCGCCCTCCCCCCCCCACCGTCAAATTGTAGAGGGCCTGCAACCAGTAGATCGCCTAGACTTCTCTGAGGTTTAGAGAAACGAGTTGTTAGATGGAGAAAACGTACGGATACCATAATATACTTCGCTTTTTATCGTAGGTGGATGCTGGATAGACCATCTGACATCCCGACAAAAAAACTCAACTTATGTCTCTATATGCAGATCCCCAGCAAAGAGGCAAGAAAAACTCTGACTAAAATTGGGACAGATATGATTCCAAATCAGAGTCGGGTGTAGATGTCAGTGTCCCCCCACCCCTCTTGGAGCTGTCAATCTTTAAAGCCCTTCAAACTAGTCAACATCTATCTAAGGTGAAACATGGTACACGAAATTGGTGGCAGCGGTGGGATAAAAAAACACGCCGCCGAAGTAAACCCCCCAAAAGGCAGTACCAACGTTTTTGTCTGGTGTCAAAGTAATCAGCTGCAAAAAATTTAGTGGCAGCGGTAGGATTCGAACCCACGATTTCGAAAAGACTGCTGAACTACAAAAAGGCAGTACCTGCTATTCCTGTTTGGCGTCAAAGAAATACACTACATAAATTTTCTAAATCACCCTTACTATCAAAAGTTGCTCTTTTTCTTGAGTTGGAGGTAAAAAGTCACTCATCAATGGGTACCGAGTCGTTGGAAGATCGAAGGTAAAATGAATGTATATGAATTGGCTGGATTCAGAGCAAATTTTTAATATATGTCAGTGGACAATGTACAAAAGCTGCTAAGTATGATAAAGAATGATATTACCGTGCAAGCTCCGCGTGGGGGTGTTAAACACCAGATAATAATGACAGGCTGACTACAACAAGTAGAGATTACGCGATCTTCTGATGATCCTCATCTTGGTGTCGATCATCGTAGACCACTGGCTAATAGGGGCGAATTCCACACAACATCCACCACCATAGCAATGAGGAGAGACACAATTTAGCTACGATGAGTGATCATGCGTTTGGAAACATTTACTTATAAGCCTCTTGAGGTGATGCGAAGCTTAATGGTGGGTCCTCACGACAAAAGATTTTGTGCGTTCGTCTTTCCATGCAGCTGAAGTTTTTCAGTGACTTTGAAGTTTCAGGAACGTGTCGAACGTGTAGACCCACCATTTGATCGGAGATATGATCCGGTATCTATAATATCATAGGCTGTATCGAATTACTCCAATCATAGTGCCGTGTAGTTGTGTAAAGGCCATCTCACTATCAAATGTGTTCTCGACCTTCGTTTTTGGACAGGACTGCTGCCACCCTTACTTACCTACCTACTACATTTCAATACATTGTACGCCCTGAACCATAAAAAGAACAACATTGAAGAAAGTTCATATATCTTATTTTGCATATACATACATTTAAAATTCAACTTATTATTTTTGCTGACGCATATTGTCCTTTACTCAATCATCCATGAAATTCCATAAACAGAAGATGCCCCATAAAAATCGGCTTTGCATGATGACACTCCACATTTCACCCTTAATTCATTCATATGGAAAGAAATCCCCGAGGACTACGAACGTCAACGACGAAAAAATAATGATAAATTCCTGGGCGACAAACCATAAAATTTTCCCATGGCATTTTTACTCCATAAATAAACTAAGGCACCCCGAGACGGGGTGGAACAACGCCGCCACCTAAGGACGAAAAAGAACAACACAACACAACAACAAAAAAGAACAACCACTCAGAACCTGTAGGCACTCCTTGGGCCATCTACAAAGCCAATAGCCGTTCAAGTTTGTTGTATTTTATTTTATTTTTATTTTTTTGTTGTGTGTGTGTTTGTAAAAAAATTTTAGCCCTTAACTACCGATGGATATGCCTACAACTCAGTTATTTCTTCGACCTTTGATAGCATAATTATTTGGAAGGAAAAGGGAGGTCCTCGTCGTCCTCCTCCTCCTATTTCTACCCCATCAAAAATATTGTGTCTTTATTCCTGGAATGTTTTTATATACATTTCCAATCAGTCCTGGTGTGGTTCCGTGCGAGCCCAGCAAAAGGATCCCTTTAGTATCGCCCTTCTAAAAGCGTGTGTCCTTTCAAGAAAACGTCTACTTTGCTATTTAGTCCATCTTTGATGACGATGATGGTGTGTGTGTGTGTGGTGATGAATTTTCTTCTTTAAGACGGTTACGGCGGCCATTTAAGGTCTGCTTTAGTCCTTCGATACCGAGAAGGACCAACATCAATTGGTTGATTTCAAATTAGAGAGAGGAAAAGGAGTAACGACGACGACACAAAAAAAAGTATCTAAGTAGAATGATGAGCTTAAAAAAAGGGTGGTGCGAAGCGAGTCCCTTTGATGTCGCCGGGTGATCATGGAACTGGCGAGCAATTTCTTCTGGCTACGTGCCCTGTTTTATTGATGAGTTTAAAATGGTTACTGAAAAGATAGAGAGAGAGTCAATTCAATGCAGTCCACATAGAATAAAAAAAAGTTGCTCAAAGTTTTGTCAATTCGCTTTAAACATTTTACTGGAAATTTTGTTCCCTTTTTTCGTCGTCAACAGGGTTTTTTTTCCAAGGAACAGTTTTTTTGTAAGTTAACGAGTCGTTTGCCCTTTGGTATTTAATATGGAAAAAAGAGAGTAAATTTCAAATTGTCTTTCAAATTTTGACAATCGATGGGTTATTTTATTAGATTTGTCGTTTGTCAAATGGATCTATGTAGTTTAAGTAACGATTAGTATGAAATTTGATACATTATCTGTTTATCGCTATGCCTATCCCAATTTTGTCGATAGTTGACTGGGAAAACATAATTGAATCCAGAATTCTTGGGTGAAAAATATATATTGTGGAACAGTTATCGTTTTCATAGGGCAGAACACTTGTAAAAAGCTTTGGTATCGACCCAGCTTCATTACACCGATTTTGTAATTTGGTGGCAGCGGTGGGATTTGAACCCACGCTATCGAAGAGACTAGTGAACCCCCAAAAAGCGGTAGCTTCCCTTGCTGTGTGGCGTCAAAGAAACCCGTTACATAAAATTGGTGGCAGCGCTGGGATTCAAACTCACGCCTCCGAAATGACTGGTGAACTCCCAAAATGCGGTACCTCCCATCCTGTATGTCGTCAAAGAAACTCGTTACATAAAATTGGTGGCAACGGTGGGATTCAAACTCACGCTTCCGAATAAACTGGTGAACCAAAAAAAGTCTATACCTCCCGTTCCTGTTTGGCATCAAAGAAATCCGTTACATAAAATTGGTGGCAGCGGTGGGATTCAAATCCATGTCTCCGATCTGGCTGGTGATCTCCCTAAAGACGGTATCTCCCGTCCTGCATGACTTCAAAGAAATCACCTACAGAAAATATGGTGGCAGCGGTGGGATTCGAAACCGTGTTTCCGAAGAGGCTGGTAAATCCCCAAAAGATGATACCCCTATTTCTGTCTGGCATCATCCACTACATAAAATTACAAAATCACCCTTACTGTTTCACAAAAGGATACTTCTCTTCAAACTCCAAAATAGACTCAAATTCCCACTGTTTAAATATGAAACCAAACAAACCTATTTTAGAATCATACAAACAAATTGCACATCTCCTTCACAAAAACACTGAAATATACTCTACAACCCTCTTCCAAAACTCCCAAAGTAATCAACTTTACATCATCTAACTGGATAACATCCATCTCAAATCTCTTGAATCACCATTTACCATTACACCATTCACCAGATTTGAAAATGGCACCCTCTACCGGAGGGTCATTTTCAAATTGGCGTAAAACTATATCCCAAAAACCCGCGGCGCGCACATACACCGTGAAAATGCTTTTGTTTACAGAGTTTTATCTAATTGTAGAAACTGTACAAACATATCTATCCTTAATACCCCCGCCAGGTACTTCTCTGATGTTGGGTTACCTACCGATAATATTGGTCGCATCCCGCCTCTCTAGGATAGATGGGGCGCTGCTTCACGGCTTGTTTACTTAAGCGCTTATTTGAACTCGAGAGACTTGTTTATGTTGCAGTCTCCCGGCTACACACAGTAGCAGCAGCAAAATGGATACGATTACACTCCCTCTTACCCGAGATTCTATGCGATAAATTTAGTTATGTTTCCAGTAGTGGTCGCTGTGTTGAGTGCTTTAGGGGTAGAAAGGCTGGAAGGGTGGAACGCATTTTGGAAAATATCGCTATAACCCCTAATAATTAAAGTATATTTTTTTGCGTAAATTCGTGTTTTATTGCTAATTACTTTGTTGCGTGAAAGTAAATAGTAAGTAATCTCTGATGGAAATTGAGCGTTCGTTGTTGTTAGCAATGCTAACATTGATATTTGTTGAACAGTTTTGTACTATGTATGAATGTGTGGAGAAGCTTGCGTAGGAAATTTTAGTTTTTTTTTCCTACTGTTTTAGAATTATGTTGCGAGATAATTTCATCCATAAATTAGATTGGGATAAGTTATATGCAATGAATGTTTAAAACGGTTTGTGTATTAGTAAATTTTAATATTTTAGTTAATTAGTTCTTTGTATTCCACATGGGTCGCTATGTTTTGTTTAAATACAGCCCAGTACAATTCTCCTGTTAGTATGCAAACTATATTCTATTGTGCTGGGCACAATTCTATCGCGGTACAACAAACAGATCCGTGATCGACAAATTCATTCTCCCAAAAAATAAAGAGTTACTACATCGCGCAGAAAGAAACCGCTTGGAAGTGGTTAAACCAGCTGTGGATATCCGAGATTTGATAGGTTTAATCGAAATATGTTCGGTTATGCCCTCTTCAACCCATCAGACCAATGGATTCAGTTTCGGAACCCTATGTTACTACGACATTTGTCTCTTTCTTTGCCTTCAAAGGTCTTATTGCCCGAGATTCAAAACATGGGTGTCCCGATTGAGACTATCCATCTCATAAAAGGTGCCCTAATTTGGAGTTTAGCTTGGGTACTTCCCATTGGATTACTGGAATTGATCTCTCTGGTTTCCGCTTGGATGTCATAAGGACGCCTAATAGGGTTCTTGTACGAACATAGCAGTGTTTTTACAAAGGAGTGGTGAGTATCTTACATAGGTCTAGCAGTCGGGAAAGTGTGCCCGCGTGTAAAGCCCATGCCTGAGGTTGAAGGACCTACCGAATATCCATGCTTAAGCAGTACTGTCAAATTCCTACTGACTAAACCAATCTCTTTTCATGATGTTTGAGTCAGTGCCGGAACGGTGGTCCGTACGAATCAACGACTTACCTGCTTTTTTTGCAGGGAAAGTGACTTCGATGAAGATCGCTAACCAATTCACTGGTTTCATAAGTGCCTTTATGTACGTCGGAAGGTCGACAGCATTATATGGAGAAGCTTCTGTCGCTTGGTTCTATAGGTTTAGCCCAGCCAAAAAAGAACCACCTCCTTCTTAACTCTCATTCTTCCCGATTGACCGGCTAATACCATTGCGTCACAGGGATGGATCAGTTATCTAGCTTTAATTTCTTCAGGATTTCTTTAAGCTTCGCATTGCTATTTTCGTGCATGCCCTTCTTCAGCGCCATTTCCATTTTCATTCATATATCCTCCGAAGTCATCATTCCGTCCAGGATGTTCTACAATGTTTTCTGCAACAGTTTCCAGCACAACCCTGTGATTCGCAGACAAGTATAGCATGTTCAAATGACATGAGCTTAGGTATTCAAGTTCAACGCTCTGCTAAACTTAGCCCTTCACCCAAATTTCTGTCGACCACACCATCTTGGAGTTAATAGATGTGATACTAGTCCGTCTTGAGGTATCGTAGGGAGAACCAAAAAAATTGAGCTTGTTAAATCAATCAGAAGGGGTTTAAACTGACAAAGTCTGACAGTTAGATGGCATCCACGCTTCGAACCATCGCTCAGTTGGCCATTCATGCTCAGCTTTAACGTAGTGCTTAGAATCGAGTTCTTTATTTCAAATATGTAACGATTTCAAGTTTGACCAAGTGTCCTGTATTGCAGAATCCTAACCAGTCGAGCTCGTATACAATCTAAGCCTGAGATTTCCCAAATCGATTCCATCATATGTAGAGCAACCCTTCTAATGCGATGTCTACATGGCGGATCGATTGTGTTTAAAAACCATGTGGTGAAAACCTGTGGTTAGTTACCCGAATGGAAACCAAAAGCATATAATAGGGCATTGGTGTTAAAATAAAAGTAAAGTCAACAAAAAAATCCATCCCTGCCGAAATCTTACCTACCACCTACTACCACACTGTCCAACTTAGTAAACTCAAAATAACCAATTCAATTGTACCTTTCCTATCGCTACCTTAATGAAATAATAAAAAAAATGCGAATAAAATGAGGAAATACAATTAACTTCCACAACAATCAAACCAAAGCTACCGATAGAAGTCCCAACTTGGAAAGTCCCTATGGTTCCTCGTCTTCCTTATTCCAGCGGCTAGGGTCCTCCAGCGGATTTCGTTGCGATTATAAACGGCGGGTGACACTTAGACTACACTAAACTCAACAAAAGGGGTATTTAACTGCTGTGTTTGGTTCACCTACTCTTCCCGGTCTATCAGTGCGGTAGATACTTCTTCCTTCCTCAGCGGACTTCCTCAAAATTTCCGGCCACACCCCACACGAGTGAGGAGCACAAGCCTTCCTGCTTTTTAACTTCGGTCAGCCGATCGGATTTGTTTGGTAGCCACCAACTCTTCGTGACGTACCTGTTGCCTTCAGTTCTTCTGTTCATTAGTTTTGGTTGCAATTTGACTGCAAAACCCAGATTTGTCCCAATCACTGCAGTATCTGTTTCCTGGAATCGTTTTGCCGGTATAAGATCTAAGGGGTATAAACATCAACGAGGCTAATACTTTTTTGTTATTTCACTATAAATTTAACTCTAGAATTTCCTCGAGATAGATTTGAGGTACCTCTCGTGAAATCATTTTAATCCTTATTCTTTTTTTTCATAAACATCAACCTGGATTTTCCGGATAAGATCCAGAAAGTAGGTTAAGATGACGGTTTTGTACCGGATTCGTTATGTTCGAAGATCTTGAACTTCAAGATATTTAAAATCTCAGATCTGAGTGATGAAGTAGGCTAGTATGAAGTTTGATACTTAATCCTTCAAAGCGTTGATTTGATCCAGGATTATTGGTGGCAAATATATGTATTGGTAAACTTTTCATTTTTCATACGACAGAATACTTCTAATAATAAGAAATCAACCTACAAAAAATTGGTGGCAGCGGTGGGATCTTTACACACCCCACTGGAGAGATTGGTTAACCGGTCATATAATCTATTTTAGCGATAATATTAATAGTTTTCTAGTTAGTACCTCAAGCGAAGTGTGTCCATAGTACCACTACCTAAATTTAACTTGTAAATCAAGGGGATAGAAGCTTGGCTTACCAAATTTGGTGAAAAAAAAATTGACAAAATTTTGCACGCCTCCACGGAAGACACTTAACACAGTCAACTCAAACCCCGAGTATGATTTCTGCTTGTTTATACTTTATAAATGCGTTTATTAAAAAATGTAGAATATCATTTTAAATAAAAAAGCGAAATATACATATTCAAGAATGTGATTGACGGATTCAATTTTTCTTTCTTCTCTTCTCCTATAATAAAATTTTTTATTCTCCTGAATACTCCCTTAACGAAAAAAGGGATCTGAATTAATTTTCAATTTCTCCCTATGAAAAAGAACACCCCCTAATAATTCCGGGGTGAAAATAACCAAAAAAAAAAGAATGAAATCAGAAGCACGAGAGCCCAGCCGCCAGAGAGTGAGCAGAGCGCAGAAAAAAATGTATTTCAATTGACACACCTTATATTCAAAGCAGCGTCTTTCAGGCCTTAACTGATTCTAAATTCTAGCTATTCAACGCCTTATGATTACAATTTTCAACAGAAAGATCAGTTGAAAGTCAATCTCATGTTTCATTGCTTATCCTATATATGTATGTATATATATACTCCTATCCGCCATCAACCCTGCAGGCGTTGCCGCCACCGACACATCGTCTGCAAAAATGCTGCTGCTCCTAGTTACCGCCGCTGTTCGGGTCTTTTTCACCGAAAAAATCTACTCATCTGCGTACAAGTACACTCATACACACACACACCCATATTGTACGTATATTCCAAAATTTCCATAAAATGCCTTCAGGAATACTTAAGTAGGTAAACATGAATTTAACTCTATATTTGTATGTAAAACATGCTTATTTTCTTGAACGGAGATTTTTTTCCCGGTACCACCCCCTCGTGAGCGCCGCCATTGATGTGTGTTCCATGTGGGGTGGGGGTTGGGTAAATAGGATACTCCCGGGGAATGTCATTTGCTGATTGAGTCTAACCCCCATACGTCGTCCCATACGTACTATACGCGCGGCAGCGACTGGGGATGTAGAAGTATTCAATTTGCTAAACCCCATATGTCTGATGAATAAATTAATGCTTATTACAGAACGGCGAACTTTATTATGCCCCCCCACCCCTTCCGGGTTTTTTTCGCTGCGCCAATGTCTCAAAGGTAAAAGGCATCGGTGACGGCAGCGCCAAATCTGTAATAACGTGAAAACATCCCTTTTTCACCGCGGCGAAATAGAAACGGCGGAGGCGGATGGCAACTATTATAAAAAAAAAAAAAATAAAAAAAAATGTGTATGGGAAAAATTATGATAATTGCGGTTTTTGTGGGGGTTGATTTTTTTGCGTGTGAAAGTTCACTTCTTTATTTCTTTGGGGGGCTGTTGAAGTGTTTCTGAAAAAGCGGCAAGAAAGGAAAGCAACTTTTCATTTGTTAAGAAAAACTTTTATTTGATTGAGGAGAAAGTATGAAAGTCACGCTATAAGTGTGCAAAAGGTCAACTCTTTTTGATATATGAGCCAAAAGGTCAAGGTCCTTCGATGATTGTGAATCGGATTTACTGTAGCTTAGGTAAAAGTGGAGAGATTTTTCATGTACAGTGGATTTGATACATTTATTTTCTATCATTTTTTCAATAATCTAGGGATTACCACCCGACTACCATCCAAGAGGTCCGCGGTTCGACTCCACTTGAGGAAAAGGTCTTTATATTTCCCAATCTTCCCATTGCTTCTTCCTTGTCATCTTTCTCGTCTTGAGTTCACTACCCTCTCGCTTCTAGCACTGCCTATAAGTACAATAGGCCAGGAAGCTATACCCTGTTCGATCACCGGCTAATCACACTTTGCTGCTCCAAAAAAGAACTCTCTTGCAAGGCCATTTTTCTCTTAGCTGCTGTTAAATTTCTGTATAGCTTCTCCTCGTACTGCTCTCGACAAGATAAACTAGATGCCTGTAGTTCCTCGTTTGCCCTAGTTAGCTCAGGCATCACTAAAGGTTCCATTCTCGAACTACTTCTCTTCAGCATTCATCTTCCTTTAGTAGTAAATCACCAACATTTATATATACGCTGATGATGTGCAGCTTTTTGCCTACATTTGTGCCAAAAAGCCAAATATTCTCTAGTGTAGAGAACATTTCGGCAGACTTGCATTTTTTTCGTGCATTTTCGATATTGAACCCACTTCAGTTAAATCCTTCGAAGTCCTGTTGACTCTTACTCTCCCATATATCGACCTAATCTACCAGAAATCGTTTTGAATGTGGTTCCTCTCGCTTGCGTTGAGAAAGTATCCAGGAGTTGAACTGAATAGTAGTGACCACATGACTCTGGTTATTGGCAAAACATATGAACTTCTGTCGAAACTTAGGTACCATTGTGGGTTTTTTACAAGAAAGGCCCTGGATCAATAAACAAGGCACAAGCGCCCTGAATCTTCGTAACTTAATCACTAGCAAAGTCCAATCGGCCAAACGTAAGCAGGATCTAACTTTGTCCACTAAGCAACTCTGGTCTAACCTTCGTTCTCTAGGCATTCATTCCTCTGAGGTTAATTTATTTGATGTTGATGTAAACTCACTCAATGCATCTTTTATACAATATCCTCGAATTTCCCTCTGTCTTCCACTTCCGATTCCCCTTCTTCTAAATCTCTATGCTCTAATAGTTTTAATTTCTGTTGTGTTGACTCACTTGAAATTCTTGGAATACTGCTTTCCATTTCGTTTTGTTCGATTTGACTTAGATATACTGCCAACCTCCATCTAGGCCCATAAACCCCAACTTTGATAGCTTCTCGTTAGATCTTGAGTTCATCCATATATCGCAGTTGCAATACTGTTTTCAAGTTATATTCCTTCCAGTGTTATTTTTGACGATCCCCGATCGAGATTTTGAATTAGCTATAGAAGTTGTGTTGCGAGACCGGCATGAAGTCTGGAATTTAACATGGCTGAAGATATAAATTAGATCTCTGACTAAGATTTTGTAGATCCGGTTATATCTAAGCTTAAACCACTCCTAGTCTAAGGGTGCTACTAGCTGCCTGTTTCTTTACCTCTAAGTCGAGTGGAAGCATATTTAGCACTCCCACTAATGCTGGAGTAGGGCACGTATTAACCGCTCCTGTGATCTCTACAAAAACCATTCGAGGTACTTTTTCGTGAAGTTCTAGGCTCTTCTTCTCTTTGATCTTTAGTCACCAAGCTAAGACCCCGCAGGTGATGTTTCGATTGAAGATTCTCTATGATCAGCCATTACCTCGAAATGTTTGCGCATTCAATGTTGTTGGAACTCTGCCAGATAGGATCTTTATTCTCTGACAGTTGATTCTCATCAATTGAAAGTTGATCCTCGTTGATTTACAGTTGATCCTCATTAACAGTTGATCCTCGACACAACCAGATAGAGTGCAGCATGTTTTTAGATCCTTGGCGCAACTCTCATAGTTGTTTTAAGGGTATTAAGATCGTTTGAATGATCTTTTGCTAAAAAGCTTTTGTAGACGAACTGCTATGAGAAGCTTGTCTATATTTCCACAAAAAGTCCATGTCCATGTTCTGCGTTTTGATCTTCTCGGTTCTTCTTTGGAACCAGTTAAGGTAGTTCTATTCTTATTCTCAATCTAGTACTTTTAGCCTTACTAAAAAATTCTCTGGCCTCTTCCGAGCGAACCTCTAAGTCGCTGTTCCACAGCACTAAATCTGTGCTTATATGCTGTTGTTTCACATTGCTACAGACTTCTAAGTGGTCAGAATAACTTCTGATTAAATTCCCATAAAACACATGAAACAATGCATTAGGTGGAGATTCTTTTTTGGCTCAAAATTGCCGTCATATGCCCGTTTGTACAGTTCAGTACTTGGCCATTTAAGTCTTTTAGTCTAGTTTAACCGTCGTGAGGCCGTATGTGCTCCCATTAAAAATGGTTAAAAATTCTACGGCCGTCATATGCCCCTTAAAATACAAAGAGGCCGGTGTTCGCCCGCTGTAAGGCTATTTTTTTATTTTTACTCGGGCACTCAAGTTCTAATTATGTATAGAGCTTGTCCATTCCATTCGATAGTGAAGCGTGTTCTTTTCTTGCATTCGTCTGTAAGACCCTCCCGTAGGGTATTTAGAATCTCTTAGTCCCCGGAGGAGGTAAGCGTAAGCAAGAGCTATTTCAGTTTATGTACATCAATGGGTGAGTACTTCCGCAACGACTGCAGTCAAGCTAAGAATTATGAGATTGCAAAAGCAACAAATTACTATGAAAAGACATCTCCCGAATGAAATCAACCCCAGCTTACCGAAAACTACTTCCCTTTTAAAGACTACTTTAAATAATTAAATTTTACGTCATTCAAATGTTTGACAGTATGTCATTTTATGTTTAAAGGACCCCCTCCCCTCCTTTAAAATTCACCAAGGACGTATCTTTGGCACTCTGAATTTGAAATTTGTGCAGTGCATGACTTGACTGACTCGTCCCGATGCACTACATCAAACAGGGATGAAGTCGCAGCCAGGATTGTCATTAAAAATAAATACAAAACCGCGCTATATCCTTTCGGAAAACGGAAAGGAGCCAGCGATTTCGCCCTCTTCCCCATGACTCCCCATCTTATTCATTGCCATTGACGAATCTAGGTTTTGTCAAGCAAGCAAGCAAGAGGATTCTGTCGCAGATGTGTGCATATTACATTTTCGGGGTAGGAACATCACCGGCATCCAAAATCAAACTGCACCCTGTGCATTACCACTCAATAAATCCTTAACCAAGTGCAGAACGGGGAATTTTAGATCCTTGTTCGATTTTTTTATAGGTTCCTTTAACTATCATCTAAGTTTGGATATAAAAAGAAAAACAAAAAACTAAACAGAAGAAAAGAAAAACTAAAAATAAAAGCATTTTCCGCGCGCCGTGAAGTGGTTCGTTGCATACAGGGTGAGTCTCGGGGGTCAAATCTGATAACACTGTGCCTTTCAGTGTATGCGGGGGCGTAAAACTGTATTATCCTGTGGCTAGGTAATGAATGGGTCTTGAAGTGTTTATTTTTGTAACATGTCGATTTTATCGGATTTGTTTACAAGCAGAGGCGGGAACTGCCAGATATGAGCTTGAAATGGGGCGGACAGTATATTTTATTTTGTGGGTTCACTATGGCGCGATTATGGGGTTAAACTCAATTGTAGGGGGTTCACCCATTAATGGGTGGCTTTGAAGAAAATGTTTTTATTTTTTTGTTGCAGGAAGCAGGAATTGTAATGGTTGTTGCTTGCGCGCTGCGGCAGCTCTGTGGAGTAATGTTGTTTGGATGACAGCTTCGCGTTGTGAGGGGGCGTTATAAAAAAGAGTTTGTTGTTTTTTTGCACAAATGTAATGCGGTGTAATGGGGCAATGTTTTGCGCGATTTCTTCTTATGGCTGAATTTTTATTAAATCGAAACTATATTTTTTAATTGGTCTTTTGTTTAAAGATATAACACCATTAGTAAAGGAACAACATAATTTTTGCATATGAAGAATTTTCTTATGTCAAATATCCCAGTTTATTTGATGTTATAATCGGTGGCTTCCCAAGGGCCCTCCATTCACAAGCGACCCTAACGGCCTAATTCCATTAGCCCGACTCCAAAATTAGTGACCCACTCAGGTCGAGCTAGTCAGTCAATTCCTGTGGGTGTGTCATTGCGAATCTTCAGCTTGGATCAGAGTTTGCACACGGATGATCTCAAAATTGTACTGCTGCAGCCGAATCGCCCATATAGCCAGACGCCCGGTGGACTAGAGACGTAGTTTCTCTAAAGCCTAGACATTCGCTGTTCGATTGTTGAGTAGTTCCGCTCTGGACGACTTAATGACCTGCTGAAGCAGGCTATGACCTTGTCGTGGCCTTCCTGTTGTTGGGTGAGTAACGCACCTAAATCATGGCCTGAAGCATCCTTGTAGATGGTAAAAGGAAGTTCAAAGTTCAGGTACGTCGAAATAGGTGCACTCACCAGCTTATCTTTTGCCATCGGGAAAGCCTGTTCGCATTGCGCTGTCCTGATGAACTTACGTCTCTTCTTTAACAGCTCTGAGATCAGGGCAATAAGCGTGGCGAAATTTGCAATGAAACGACGGTACCAGGATTCTGTGTCTTTAACTTCCTCACTTCGAATACCAATTTTGGGACGGGTATATCTAGAATGCCTTGCTCCATCACAGGGCCGACCTGCAGTCCATTTTTGCCAACTATATACCTCAGGTACCTCAACTCGCATTTTTCGAAGTTAATTACCAAACCTGCTTGCCTAAAGTTTGTTCAACACTTCCTTCAATGGGGCAACAATAATTTTGTGGTTGATGTGGGCCAAAAAGTGATCATCCACGGCCTCTGCCAGAGCTCTTTCGGACAGACACTGCTGTCGTAGTAGGGTAGTTTGTCAGACCAAAAAATATTCTGTAAAATAATCCTCTTCCTGGAACAGTGAATGCTGTATACTATCTACACCCTTCCGCCACAAGAATTTGCCAAAATGCGGACTTTATGTCCAGGGACTATAAATACTTGGTGTCGCGTAGCTTGTCCAATATGGAAGATATCAAGGGTAATGGATAAGCGTCCAACGGTTCTACAACTCCGGCTTGCAGCATTTTGTCCAGCTGCTCGTGGAGTATTTTCTGCATCGCTGAATCGGGTAGTAGCAATGTTTAATAGGTGTGGTGATTTAGTCTCGAAGATGTGCTCTACCTTGGTTCCCATTCAATCCGCCTTCAATTCGTTCACCAGTTGGCCTAACTACCGCTGTTTACTAGGTGAAAGTTTCGGGGGCACTCGCCTGAATTTCCGAATTCGCCCCGCGGAACTGTCAACTGGTTTCCGTGAAATCAGCCAAGATATACATCTTCCGCCAAAAGTCGATGCCAAGTATGATGGAGAGCGAGGTATTTATAGGATTACTAGAGCTTCGCATTCTAAGACGTTACCCTCTTATACACAAAAACCTACTCCAGACACTTCCACCGCGAGATGAGGGCGCTCATCGTTTTCATTATCGTGAAAAATATAACCCACAGTTGCCGGCTGAGCCCCTCCACCTTCGTCTAGCGAAAGTTCGTGCTACTACTCTTTACTCTCACTCGCATCTTGACGACACTCCGCGGCCCTATTGCGGGTACTCCAAGGCCCAACAAAACTTCATCCAAGACCCCACATCAGATTTCCACCAGAGCAGAGTTCAACTAATTTCTCGCAGGTGCCGCTCACACAACAAAGCTTTTAAGCTCATCACGCAAAAGCTCACAGTAAAGGTTGTTGTTTCGAATAAAATTCTCACTCGGGGTCAAAACTACACTAAAAAGCTACATCCAAGACCCAAACCTACAATGGTCTCGTAGCCGCATAGCCCTACTACCATAGCTTCCACTGAAATTGGTAATATGGAGAATTTATTTAGTGGATCTGGACACTTTTATCAATCGATTATCGAGGATGAGGCCAAGAGCTTGTCGTGCTTTGTTTTATGGCGTAGTTTATGAAGAAAATCTTAACCAAGTAGGTCTTGTGTGTGAACTAAGTCGATCACGAGATTAACCACCACAAGCAAAGGTTTACATTAAATACCCAAACGTATTTAAACAGCCCAATCTCCATGGATGACTATAAAGCTTATTCATGAAATTGCGCAATATCTCTACTTTTCTCTAGGACTAGTTTCAAGTTTTGTTCAAGTCAATTTCTTTTTATTTCATGCAGTAGAGGGATACCAGAACGTCTTTATACTCTTGCCAAAAGCATAATTTTGCTCGTAACTATGCACGCACGAATTACTATGAAAAGTTTTAAGGCAATCAAGCCCAGGTCTTTGATTTTAATTTAACTTTTGAATAAGGAAACGAAAACCCAAGGGAAACCTATTCAAGTATGATACTTTTACACAACTTTGAAGTTGTGTAGCAGCCCAGCAACAAACACGAAAGAAATTTTTCGGATTGTTAGAATGTGTGTGTGTGTTTTTTAACTTGTTCGCAAACAACCCTCAAGCATAACTAACGTTTCGCTGTAAACGCGTGACCATTACCATCAATTACAGATTCAGCATATAACTTTTGTAGGAAAACAAGGAAAATATTAGCAAAAGTTTTGTGTGTGCTGTATGTGTATGCACAGCAAATCTAGAACTCAGGATCTGAAAGCGGAATTCTGCTTATCGTCAGGTTTTCAGACTGGATTCCATAATTCCGCAATGAACGCAGAGGGGGTGGTGGCACCCGGTTACACACTGCCAATGGATCAATTTGCCCCCCCGTATGAGCAAACACCAAAGGCTTCAATTGTAATACACTGGTCACGCTATAGGAAAAACTCAAATGGAGTCATTGTTGGCAAAAAAGTTGGCTACTTAGAGAAAACTTTCTCCCCCCTGGGCAAAGGAAAAGAGAAAAGAAAAATTGTAACAAAAAAAGAATAGGAAAACTATCGTCACATCTATTCTCTTGCCACGTTCGATACCTTCGATAAGGAATAAAGGGAAAACGTTACTGTTGAAATAATAGAAGAATAGGGCACAAAGCTTCCAACTAAAAGCCATGTTACAAAAGCTAGAAAAAAAATTTACGGTATGCTCGCGTGTTTTCCCTCCCTATTTCGTTCGACAGAAGCTTGTAGATTGTGTTTGTAGTAGCTAGCGCTCTAAGGGCCGATATCGCACCGTCATTGTTTTAGTTTTGCGTCCGAAAGATGGAATGACCTAACACTGCCCTCTCGAATGTAGTCGCCCCCGGCCTATTCTGAACCATTCCGGTTTCTTTTTAAAACGAACAAACAATCGAATTGTGCACAAAGATTGGAGCTTTTCAGCGGTATGCCGGTGAAGGACACCTGACCAAAAATTCTACACGTTAAGGACAAAAAAAATGGAGGAGAGCACAAAAACAAACATACAGACAGACAAGCAGCGCCAAGCATCGAGCAGATGTGTTTGGGAGTAAAAAGAAAGAATCGCTGTCAGAATGAATTACACGACATGGGATGACTGTCTGCCTGGACAACCTAAGCTCACGCCCGTCACAATGGGAATTGGTCTAGATGGAACGAGCGCTGGACTGAGCGCTTCCAGGAACATACGTTAGACACCATTAATGCTAGAGAAGCGAAATAATGGAGAATTGTACGTCCATACTCCCAAACCTCCCACTCAGCCCATTCTTTCATATTTCGGCCCCCTACATCCGGGCATGGTTACTTCGTGTTTTTCTTGCCGTTTGCTGTCTTTCTCTCTACGGAGTATTCCAACTCTCATTCCTCAAGGCCTTATCATTTCCTTTCGGACTCCTTGTGCTTGACAAGCTCAGGAACTGGTTATTGATCCTTCTCCTCCCATACCCGCTGCCACCAAAAAAAAATACAAAAACCAAGAATGAACTCAACAAAACCCACATCGGACTGTGAGAGCAGAGGGCGGAAAAGAAGACGTATTCTCTCGGTTTATTAGCAATCTGACATTTGTGGTTATGGCAATTTATTGTTTATCTTGGGAAGCTCTTACCCAAACACATATTACCGCTACAAAAGCCTGGCAATATGGCCGCAATTACCCAACAATAACGGAAATCAAACACTGACAATACACATGTACAGAGATCATGGCAATAATCCTCCCCCGTACTCCATACGTAAATCGCC
Source organism: Thereva unica (assembly GCA_949987705.1). NCBI lineage: Eukaryota > Metazoa > Arthropoda > Insecta > Diptera > Therevidae > Thereva > Thereva unica. The sequence goes on from OX465285.1 coordinate 16,865,800, forward strand.
TCATAAAGCGTATGACATCCTGATTGTGACTTTCGTTTTATTTGCGTCCTGGGCCTTTGTCCAATGCTTCACTGGGAAACTTACAGGAGCTTAATTTAGTGCAAGCTCAATTATGTACGACTCCCTTCTGCCCCATATACCCGGGCAAGGAACAACGCCAGCAATATATGTGTTTGTGCTTTGGGGATGTGGAGATGTTCTGGAGTGATGTTGAGTGAAAGGAGGGAGGGAGGGGGTGGAATTGTTTGGTACATTTATAAAAATGTGAATTGGCAATTTTCTCACTGTTTTGGGTTTTTTCTTTGGAGTAAGTTTTCCCGCTTCAATAAGTTTTTCCCTCAACATGGGTGTCCTTTCGGTGAAGGGAAATCTATTGAATCGTGTAAGCGCAAGGGAAATTTGTAATCTATGGAAACAAAGGAGTTTGGAATTCTTGTCCTTCGGTTATTGGAATAAACCTAGAAGTTTATTGATTTCTGGGAGAGATGGGGGAAATATTCTTTATTGTAAAAGGTTTTAGACATTATCCAATTTTCTGAAATTTCTTGTTGTTAGTAGTATGTACTAACTAAGTTTGTCCCCTTGCTCTGTTAGGGCTAAACTCTAGTTGACCGTACCGAACTCGTACAACACCTAGAGTTCAAACGTGAGGTTCATCATCACTTTCTTCTACACCGTCCAGACCTCTTCTAACCTTTCCTATTCTCCTTTATTCTTCAAACCAAGCTTACTACAAGACATTGTACCATGACCTGAAGGACATGACGTACTGGTAGTACAAGGGGTTACTCCTAAGCTTGGTTTGGTATTATATGAAATAAAAAAAATAAAAAAATAGCTCTTCATTTGGAATTATATCTTGCCACCGGGGTTTTAAAACACAACGTAGCCATCTGTTGATGAAAACTCGTACTTCGCAACCGTACAAAAGAACTGCCTTAATGTTGGGCTTATCGCCATGGCAATCTGATACCTGCAACACCACTCCTTTTTGCGCACGCCACAGACAAAGTCTTCATAAGCAGAACTACTGTGCTGTGGAACAACTTTACATAGTCTGTATTATATCAGAGAAGAGGCAATTTCGAATCGCCTATTACCACTATTATCGCACACCTACTACTGCGCCTACAACTCATAAACGAGCCACACTACCGCCGCTCGTTATCTTGACCTTGTTCCCAGGGCCAAGTATCGAGATACCTACTCACAGGGTTGCTATCTCTCCTGTAATTTCTTCGCCATTCTCTGCTTCTTTGAGCATGGCATGGTTTAAGGATGGTTTCAATGCCACTTTCACATTTCTCCACACATCCTAGGAGCCACGCTTCCACCCCTCAATAACTTGACCTAGTTCCCAGGCTCAGGTATCCCGATACCTACTCACAAGGTTGCTATCTCTCCCGGCATTTCTTTGCCATTTTCTACTTCTTTGAGCCTGGCATTGTTTAAGGATAGTTTCAACGCCACTTCCACATTTCTCCACACATCCTTGGAACCACGCTTCCACCACTCAATATCTTGCCCTAGCTCCCAGGCCCAAGTATCACGATACCTGCTTATAGGGCTGCTATCTCTCCTGGCATTTATCTGATACTCTCTGCTTCTTTGAACCTCGCATTGTTTAAGGATGGTTGTAGCGTCACTTCCACATTTCTCCACACATCCATCGACCTCATCGTCTGGTCCAAAATGTTCACTGCAGCTAGCTGCACCTCGCTTGCTGTTTCCACCACAGTGCTGTCCTCCGCTCTTTGGTGATCTTGGTCTCTTGATCATCCGAACATTCTGTACACAACGGTGGAGCGACAATCTGAAGCTGTGCAGCTATATCCTCCATGACCACGAGGAGAAGAAGAAGTGTTTCCTCAGAGCCCTCGTGTCCACATTTGCCATATACATATGTGTCTATGGGACTACTACCGCTTTGTAGGCTCGCCCTACCTTTCTTGCACGAGTGGATCCAGTGGAACCATGGTCTTTCGCGCTGCCTTGGGCTCGCCCTTACATATTCCGGGACGCCCAACTTTTTTGCTCTCTTTATCACATTGACAGCCCCCGTTGTCGATCTAGTTGGAAGAGATTGAAGAGATTCCCCATAGTGTTTAGAAGATATATCGGCCTGTATGTGCCCTAAGAGGTCCCCTGTGGACTTCCCTAGTGGGATGAGCTTAAACTTTTGACGCTTCCACTGCTCAGAGAACTGTCTTTCTGTCAGGCACTCTGTGAATATTTTGACCACTGGCTGCCAACTTCACCGCTCTGCTCGATACATCGTAGCCACCCAAGCTAAGCCTATGAAAGTTATCATCCCACAACCCATCTACTTCAATGGTCTTGGTCTGCCCCCATTTTGCAAAATGTTCTTAAATTAAACCCAATCTGAAAACCTACAACTCTGCCCTATTTTTAATTCCATCTTAGATGTTTTCCTTTCTTCAATTTAATATTTTCCACCAATGCAATTACACTTGCCTTAACATGGCTTTCGCCGAAAACCCATACAAAATCACAGAACTTTTCTGCTGACTTTTAAAGTCATATGGAAATTGCACTGCACACAACCACCACCATCATCCGTAACAGCACGACTGTGGAATTCGGAGGAAAATTGTGAAAAACTGTGAAAGGCTTAAAAAAAAAACTAAAAATGTTAAAAATTTCATAACATTTTTTCTCGCGTCGCCTGGCGGTGTAGGTATCAACTTGCGGGTCCTCGTATGCTTGATATCGGCGGCAAAAGAAAGAAATTTCAGACGAAATACGTGTCTTGGCCCCATGGATCGATATGGGAAATCCTGCAAACTTTATGCCTGCCGCTCCGCCACGTCCTTGCTCATAACTTCACTATCTCCTAGAATTCGCACAGCCATGTTCTTTTTTTTTTGGAACGTAGTGAATCCTGAATTTTCTTCTTTTTCTTAAGGATATTTTTTTTTTGATCCTGTGCAACGGAATAGTTGCATCCATGGCAGGAACCTATATATGAGGTTTGGGTTGGGTCTAGTGCCTGTGCCTGCTGCAGTACGCAAACAAAATTTAGGACAAAATTTGTGATGCTAAATTAAGTTTTTGGGTTTCAACTCAAAGTGCAGATCCTTGCTCAGTATGCCGACTTGCATGTTAGTAAGTTTTATCTATATCCTGGGATATATCGTTGATGTAATAATGTTCCTCGGGTATCTTGCATGGATATGTTTTTGTGGGTGTGTGTGTATGTGCATAGGCGGCTAAGGATATGGAATTCTGCATATGTTATATGTTCACTTTAAACTAGCTTTCAAGTTAAGGATATCATTCCCTGTTTTTGTCCAAAGGAGGGCCAGGGACAGAGAGAGGGGAGGGGATATACTTATATGTACATATGTATATGGAGATTGTTGAGTAGTAGCATTACAGAATATATGTTTTAGAATTCATTCACAATAGCTAAGGAAATATGTATGTACAGAGTATTCCCGGAGACATGTTTACTCAATTTTGTTTACCCTAGAGATTCGTTTCCCTCAAAATAGGGGTATGCTACCGTATGGATATATTTGAGAAGCACTTACCAAATCCGACGACGACAACAAACCTTCAGTTTTGTAGGTAAAATCCTCTCAATATTTTCCATATTCTTAGCGGAAAGTTTCTATCTCTTCGCTATCTTTTGTGATTAAATTTATAAGATTTTATCCTACTCATGAGGAGCCAACATAGTTCTGATTGGTTACACACACCACCCCCACCCCCACCCAATGGGTAAACTTTTGTTCCAAGTTCAAATAACTTTAAGCGTGTACCTAGATCCACACTAGTTTCTGGTTTCGTAGCGGATTTTTGGGTCTAATTAAAATCGATGGTAGTGCAGAGCGTACTACACGGGGTTACCTACCAACATATACATAAATACAAAAGAAATTAAGAAGCATAAAAAATCATTATATTTACACGTAAATTGGTCTTGAAAACATTTTTTTTTCTTTGCTCAATCTTTGTAATATTGTATGTGGGTGTATGTGGGTGTATGTGTGTGTATGAATTTCAAGAGCGCTCGCGTGCCTTACCGCAATTTGGGATCTCATTTTTCTTTCGCGTTTTCTTCGTCTGGCAAAAACCACCCCCACCACCCATCCACCACCACAATTCATTGTAAATTGGACTCCATTCTGCACTAAGTGAGAATTGTTGCAATTAACGAAAAAAAGTCATAAAACCATGAAAAGAAGAGAAAACCTTGGGCCGCAATTAATATAAAAATTGATGGATTTTTTTATCGTGGTTTTATAATTTTCTATCGCGGGGGAAACTAGGTCATTGGTTTCTTTGGGGTAGGTGAACTCGATTCCTTGAAAAGGTTGCTTTGGAGAATTTTGTTGGCTTCAAGGTTTTTTTGTTTTGTGGTAGAATTAGGATTAGGAGTTATCCCTTGTAGTATTAGTTCGTCATGTCATATGTATATGTCTATCAGTAAGCCTAATTCGATGCAGGATACCACAGGTTGAGTAGGCTGGAGGGACCTGTGGAACCTAATTTACAAGTTTCCGTAAGCCACAATGAACAAGTTAGCCCCCGATCAGAACGATCAATAGACTTGCATTAGGGATTTAGGGAGCCGAGCACGTTTCCATGCCCTTGATGATGTAGTAGTGACCGAACAGAACCTAGTCGATAAGCCTCGCAAGCCAAACGCAAACGCCTATTGATTATAGCGATAAAAAAATGCCTAGATCACCTAGTCGGTGATCGTACCTTCCGGCATCTCCGAACACTTACTCTCGATCACCCATTGTCGCAAAGACACACAGGTCTGGTATAACAAAAACGCGCCATAATCAGAAGGTCGTAATCGTAAAAGGGAGCGTTCCCCTCCTCAGATCGCACATCTGGTTCTGATTTCGTAGTTTACGTCTGACATTTGGTTATGTGTCCTGTTGTAAACAAATCTTGATCGCGGCCTATTTGTCCCACTACTACTTTGACTCCGCCTCCTTCTACTTGCCTATAACTCAGGTCCAAAAAGGTGACAAAGAGTTACAAAATCCTCGTACAACACCCTAGCAAACACACAAATATCATTTACATCGAACAGATCTGATAAGAAACTAGTATTGGTGTACACATGCATATATGCCAATTAATTTCCACTAACACACCTTGCTGTAGTATTCGTTTGCGCTACAGCACTACCATCCACAGGAAAAATATCATACCTAGAACCAGCAGACCAGACTCACAAATCTCTTTGATCGAGTTGCTCTGTTAGACATACAAGACCATCGTTGGTAGATTTTTAGTAGATGGTAGGTAAGTGAAGAGCTGCACCAGTGCGATCTGAGGCTCTAGTGCTTGGCTCAAGGTTTTATTGCAGCAATTCTTGTACCTTGGTTCTAGAGTGGTTTTTTGGTCGGGTTTAATGGATGCCTAAAGCCATCCTGTGAATTTAGGTAGCTTAACAGTGAACTGATCTCTAGTCTGGTATTTCTTTTAAGTCTTTCAAAATGTAACTGCCTAGAGTGCTAAGGCCGGGCCCTTACACAGTAAGTGAACAAGTGCTTCTCTCTCGTTTGTCTCTCACAGCTGCGACAACAAACCTTGAACGAGATAGCCAACTTGGCAGCGTGGTCTCCAATGAGCCAATGTCCCGTGATGATTGCCGTGATTTTGGCTATAAGTCGACCAAGTCGCCGGTAGTCAAAAATAGCGTTTTTGACTGCACCTATTGAGCTTCCGACCATCTCGATCTTCGAGCCTCGAAGAAAGACTCCCTGCTTCGTTAGGTCGTCGGCTTTCTCATTACCCTCTATGTTCCTATGACTTGGGCTTTCTACTTAGCCTATGTAGGTCAGCTCAGCTCCTTCGCAGGACATTTCCCCTTTTGCACTCTCTTATCGAAGGTAGTTCGACGGGAAGTATTTCCTAAAGGCCATTCTAGGGGAACGTCTGGAAGGCAGTCGGTGGTTGTAGCGACCATATACTCAGGTAACTTTAAAATTCAAAATTTCGTTTTCCCTCTAAAAAGCATCAAATCAGTTTTTCCCGGATTGACTGCCAGACCGAAGCCTGCTGCTCAGCTGCTAACTTTATTTAGGAATCCTTGCATGATCTCACTAAACACTGTTGGAAAGATTCCAGACACCATATTCACTAGGCCATCTGCAAATGCTACTACTTTAGTTCCTCTTTTCTCTTCTTTTTGTGGTATACTATTCATCTTTACTTACAACGATAAAATGATGCTTCCTTGTTGGCTGTATTTCATTACCGTCTCGGTTCCCAAATCCGCTTGGATTATTCTCAAGATCAGCATAGGCGCTAGCGTTTAGGGCTATGAGAGCTAGACCATACTTGTTCAATTTGATTCAGATCCAGATATTGTACAAGCCACTCTAAAATATTGTTTCCCTCCATTTATTGCCTCGTCGTTCATCCTCACGGGCATTTTCCTGCTAGAATAGGATGTCGCTGAGATCACCCTCTCCAAGTAACGATGACTGAAGACCACTACACAAAGTTTTCGCCAATTCCATTAGCAGCGATGCAGCCTTAAACCATGATACTGCTTCCTCTGCGTCCTCCAAAAGTCTCCTTTGCATAGTCCTCGTCAATATAAGCCGTCCTCTGTCGGAGATATAGTAGCAGTAGCTTAGGCGATCATGCAGAAGCAGTAGCTTACGATCTTTGAGCAAGGATCACACACGATCGCTCACGATCCTCACACCTTAAAGTCGCCTTTGTCTGCTCGATTATGGCCTACTCTCATTCGATACGATGATTACAAAGAGTTTGAAAGTGTGCTTGCGAACATCTCACAATTTTAGCGACGTCCCTCTGAGATTTTCCTTCTTCATGCATTTGGGTTCTTTGCCTCTTGGGAAATATCACTTCACTTCTTTTTCTTCTTCTTTTGCTGAAGTTCTGGGTGTAAGAGTATCGCAACCAATTCGCTTGCCCTGTTGTATGTAACCCATATTTGTAAACCTTAAAAGGTTTCAGCCGTATGGCCAGTGGTTTCTCGCTTAGACTTGACTGTTGTACTGTCGTTATCGCGGTGCACTCACAAAGAACAGGAAGGGCTGATTCCTCAAGGCAAAGCCTGCAAGAGGTCTTCTCCGCCGTATGTAGTAGGAGATTGGCAAAAAGAGGTGGGAGGTTATATCCGAGGATTCGCCATCAGATAGTTATCCTTGTCAAATTTTCTATAATTTTCTTCCATTAAAATATCCACAAAATAAAAAAAAGGAAACTATATATCCTACCTACTATAACCGCTCGGAAATTGCTATACAAATTTAATTCCAGCCCTCAATGTATATTCTCTCTAATCTCTTCATCGTAGATTAATGGCGCCTTAATAAATGCTGAAAGACGGGGGAACAATAAAACTGTTGTCATTCCTGAAGCAATTAAATAATACGAGAAATCCACCTTCACCATGTACATGTCCCACCAGCGAGACAATGCCAATCCCGGCGAATATATATACCTACATATATTTATTATTGTTGAGGTGTAAAAGGGATTTTATCTACAACTCGGCAAAAACAGGAAATAATCATCAAATAACACCCTTTGTTAAACCCGACACCATTACGTACAAGAAGGGCGAAAAACGGAGGATGTCCGCCTTCTGCCTCAAGATATGAATCTCTCCTACACGCGTTCTATGCCAAAAAGGAAAAGTGTGAAGTCATTTTGAATCTGTCATTGTCACGAAATCATTTTTCGCGCTTTCCAAGGGTCTATATAGAGTAGCTGCCTCGTCCGTTGCTCTTCGGTCTCCTAAAGGATCCACCCGCAGGACTCATATGGTGAATGCCTAGAAGACTAGATGGTAATTATGTGGAATGATGCTTTTTTGAGTTTTGGTCAAGAGAAGGGTCGGGAAAGTTTAGTGAGTTTTGTGAGTTTATCATATAATGTGTGTGTTTTTTTATTATGTGGAAAAAGTCAAGCTTAGGAATTGGCCTTTGTTGGTCATGTTGTTGAGATCATGGTGCAATGTCAAGTAGTAAGCTTGGTTTGAGGGATACAAGGGATTGAATAGCTTAGAGGTCTGGGTGTACTTGAGTAGATGTCCATGAATTTTACTTTTGAACTCTTGGAAACTGTATGGGTTCGGATTCACTGACACTGGAAGATTGTACTCTCGAGTTTTTCTATTCGAAAATAAATTTCTAGAAGGTAGTGTGCGCGTGTGTAAAGTAGGACTGCAGCAGGGTGTGGGAGTCAGCCACGTGGCCTAGTCTTGGAAAGTCTTAATTTCAGTGGAAGCATCGCTGTGGCTATATAGCTCTAAAAATTACATTCTGTTACATTCTTACAGGGGCTTAAAAGCTGCCATCACTGATGAGCTTGACCCTTAGTCCAGTTTATTAGAACTAGGTCGGTACCAATGGCATATAGTTTAGTAAGCAGAGTTGGGTGCCATACTATAGAAGCCTTGGAGATATCTGAAGAAACCAGGGCATACCCCCTCCACCGCAGAAAAAAGCGGCGAATGCGTTTGGTTGAGGCTCTCCGTCTTCTTCTTCGATGGCTCTTCAGCCCAATTCGAGCCTTGGTCTCCATCAGCTTCTTCCTCCAAACGTCTCTCTGCTCCGCAGCATGCCTCCAGTTTCTTCTATTGAGCTGTTTTGCTGCATCGGCCTTAACATTGATATAGGGCTCTTTTTGGTATCCTTGAGGCATCCAGGTTCTCCCTCAAACAAACAAAAAGGTGGTCAGTCAACCTGTATGGTTTAAAGCCGTACTGCGTGTCGTGTAGAATTTGTTTGAAGTCAAGATATTCATAAACTTTCTATTGCTTATTTACTTCGAGGGAACCGGCTACCGGGGTTGTTGCATTCGCCTTTTTTCAGTATGAGCTGATATTGAGCTTGTATACAAAAATCTGTATAAACTCCGCCAAAGTATACTTGTAAACTTAATTAAATTAGAAGTATGCCCATTTAAGATTTCACGACACATGTGTTCCTGCTGTGAAAACACAAGTCCCAGTGTGTAAACTTGTTAGCTAGTTGGCTTTTGCAAAATTCGATTGACGAGGAAAATGACTGCTAACTAAGTAGTAGTACGGGTTTATTCGGAACTGGGACTTAGGGTCAACGGTATCATCTACCCACATATAAGGACATTGCACACTATACGAAGAAAATAGATTATCGACTATGAAAAGGGCTTTTCCTGAGGCTCTAGTCTTCCACATAAAAGCAACATTTACCTCTGGACCGCTAAAAGGCCAGAAATTTAATTTTTAAGCATCCAACTCTCGGATTGAACTCGATAGGTGTGACTTCTAGTAAGATCATCGACTAATACTATAGCAACTTAGATCTTATGGATTGATGTTTGAGTTTGAAATGCCTTGACAGACTAGGCTACATCGGCTATAAGCAAAGGTGCACACGTTTTTGGTTTCTTGATGTTGCTTCTCGCAACTATTTACCCGAAGTGTGTAAAGTATAGTACGTACTACTTCAGAATCATACTTCTCTACCTTGATTGTGCGAGCAGGGCACAAGGGGTCCACATCTGCTTTTCCTTGTGTTCATAGATATGCAGGCCAAGTATTCGTTTGCCCACTCAATTTTGATGAAAGCGTCGTCTGCAGTTACAATGCACTGGAAAGAGTTTGTGGGATAGCCTATTGATCTGGTGGAGATTGTTGGGGTCCGCAAAAAACTCCGTAGATTTGCCAGAAATAGTGGTACCTTTAGATTAATTCAACTAATTTACATTGTGAACTTTGCAATAGCGAAAATTTTGCACTAAGGTGTACTCAGACACCTGATAACGATCTACATCCGTATAAAATGAGATTTACAAGGGAAGCGGGTACATGCTGAATCAGATGGATCGTGAGGCCACTTTCACACGAGCCAACAGCAAACCAACAAAAATTGACTGAAAACCTCGTTTGTAGAGAAGAGGGTGAGAGAGAACGAATGAGTAGGCAGATTTTTTGAACGAACTCTTTCGCTGAATTTTCGAATCAATTTTTGACAGCTGTGCAATTGTTGTTTTCTTCTGTATGGAAGGAAAGAGCGAGAAATAGCAGAAAATTAGGATTAAAACAACAACAATAAGCTAAAGCATTCTGACGTACAGTTGGTTGGAAAATTTGACTCGTGTGAAACCCCATGCGACTTTTCACCGAACTTCAAAAGGGAATGAACGATGATAGCAGATTTTTGTTGGTTTGATGTTGGCCCGTGTGAAACTGACCTGACAGATAAAAAAATTTGCCAGAACCCCCGAATATTACAAAAATCCAAACAAAAAATTTTGTATCGGGGCTTCTCTTGCGTAAGGTTTATGGCCTAACTTATAGAAGACTGTGTTCTGGGTGATATAATAATCATGGGAACTGACGAGAAAGAGTCTTTTTAAAGGGGTAGGTGTCCTAAAGCAAAACGGTTCTTATCAATCGACCGATATAGGCTGCGTTGTCGGCTCAGTCAAGCTGAAAGTTAGGAAGGGAGTACAGAAAGTTAGTAAGCTGTCTGTCAGTCATTCTTCTTATAGAGTTGTGTTATGGTGACCTTCACTTAAAGTTAATCTCACTAACCTGCACTACTATTGCACAATATTGCGTAATTCTATTTTAATTTTTTTATTGCTTATTTTTTCTGTGGTTGCACACTTATTAAACTGGCATCAGCACGCGCCCGCACTCATCGCTGGCCCAGTCCAGGCTCTGTATTGGAGCTTTGCACGATTCCATATGTCATTCCATTGTCCATCGGTTTTATCTTGCTCAAGCCAAACACGATATTAAATAATTGACCCCAGTCATAGCAATAAGGGGGTTAAGGTTACAGCAGCAGCACCGTAGAGTGGAATCCTTACTCCGGAAACCACTAGCATGCGAGCTCAATTCCACCCGTGGCGCGTTCCTCCTCGTCCTTTTAACTTAAGCAACAAATTTCATTGTATCCTGTTGCCCTCTCTCGCTACGGAATTCGAAGCTGCTGGTATCATAACCAGGATTTTAGAGCGAATCTGCAAAATTTACTAGACCTAAATATTCTACCATCCTCTCCAGCTGGCATTCTCCGCACAGGCACAAGGGTATCGTCCTAGGCCGAGAATATGTGTGTGCGCTCGTGACCGCAGAAACCGCGCAAAAACACAAAGCAGGACCCCCTGATATATATGTATATAGTAGCAGTAGGGCCAGGACAGAAAAGTTGTGTGCCGAATTTCAAATTACTAAATTAATTAACAGTTGAATTAACTAGTGAAATTGGGCAAAAGTTATCGACTTCGGTTCCTATGCCCTGTGTGGTAAGGGCGCCGCCGGCAAATATTTTTCGCCTGGCAAACTTCACCCCTGGGAGCTTTGTGCCTGCATGAATGGGGCCCACTCATACCCAGAGCGAATCCAGTGCGGGACGAAGAGTCTTGAAATAATAGGCTACCGACAAGATTATATCAGCTGAACTCCATTGGAATTTTTCACTCAACCAAAAAATATTCATGGGAGTAGTAGTAAGAAAAGAGAGCAAAAAAACACAGCAAAGTAAAACGTGCTGGAATTTATCCCAGGATATCTCGAAGCTTGAGTAGATTTTCCACAAAAATTTTCCTCCTCCAGGTACACGGCAAAGCGAGGGAGGAAAAAACTGAGGAAATATTAAGTGATTAGAGATTTTCCTAATTGCACTGATTTTTCTCCTCTAGTTTTACCTTGTTTTTGCGCCTACCTTTCTGCCTCCTATGATTGGAAAGTGCCTTAACATTACTAATTGGGGCCGATATTCTGCTGCTACCCTGCATGCGTCTGGCTTCACCTTCACTTCTTTTTGCTTTTATTTTTGCGGAAGTAAATTTTGTTTATGGCTTTTTGTTTGCTAATTAGTAGCGATAAATTTTCAGGGAAGTGTAATTTTTTGCTCTCCCCCCTCTCTCTCTTACACACACACACCTCCTATGATTTGCCTCTCTGAATGGTGGATGGCTGGGGGGATGATTCAATTTTTTTCCTGCATTAATTATACCTTAATTGCTTTTTATGTTTTTTATTTGAGTTCAATTTGAACATTAGTGCCATTAGAGTCTGGGGGTGCTGGTATTTTAATCATCTTTCTTTGTTCGATGGCGCGCAATTGAAAAATAACGATTTGGCCAGATTAAAATTATTATAAATGTCGAATGGATTTTAATTGAATGACTCATGTAGCAGGAATATTGATTTTAAAGTGTACTTAAAGAGAAGTATTCAATTTTTTTTTTTACAGAAGTTGTTGGGCACTTATTTTACTACTTAAAGACGAGTGGTTATGATATATTTGTAAACTGAAAAACAAGTACGAAATATACCCTGAAAATATGCCCTCATGTCTTGCCTTTATCCATGTTAGTAAAGCTACACTGTAAGTACAGGATATCTCAACAAGCATATCAATTCATTCAAACATTACGTACACCGTGCGATATGGATATTCCTTAACCAGTTTCGTGTGTCAAACTACCTTAGAGAAATTAATTTTACCAGATAGAAACTGATCTTTGAGGTTGTCATTTAGAATGTCTAAGATGAGGTATGATAGAAACAATTTGCCCATATATCATAGCGGTAAGAGATCTAATTCTTAAAGCCTGTCCTTGTTTTGTGGTAGCCTTTGATAATCGCGTGTGTCATGGAGATTTCTAAACGTAAAAATAACGAATTGAACTTGAAATATAAGATCACAGATCAAGCAGGCGCTGGTCGGACTTCAGGATAATACAGTAGCAGGGTATCATCCCACCGCTGCCACCTGTTTTTTGTGCTAAGACTTTATCTTATACTACAAGGACTTGTGCGTGCTTACAGATTTCTTAAAATATTAATTCGCTTATTATGTGAAATAAAATCGTATTTGAAACACTTCCCACAAGCTGCACAAAGAAAAAAGCAGGCCTGTGATCGCAGAGATCTTTTGAATTCAACTGCCTAATTTTAATCGCTGAGCCTTACCCAGTCAGATATCGACTTTGTTCAAGGATCAAATGGATATCGAAAATGCATTGCGCGTGGATTTTAAGGGTAAAGGATAGCTGACGATTCCGCATGTTGCCGAAAAGTATATGGGATGTCATTCCAGACCTGTTCATAGTTCGTACAGGAAATTTATGGAATTTAGAGTAGAAAAGAAATGCACGTAGTTGCTGTTTCTCTTTGGTTATAAATTAAGGTGTACTCAGACATCTGATAGCGCTCTACATTTGTATCAGGTGAAGCTGGGAAGAATAGCAAATAAGGGACTGAATCTAACCTATACGGAATCAGGTCAGACAGGCCATTTGCCTTATGGAACGTTATAACTCTAAACAGGGTGGACCTCAGCCTTTTGGGGGATAATCTAACCGACTATCTCTGCATGGAAGCCGACAAGACTCCCATATGTTCTGTGTGAATGTCCTGGCTTAAACACAGAACGATTTATCAGAGAGCTTCTGAGTGCGGCTCATGTTTGGTCATCTTCAATAAAAGACCTTGCGTTCGTCCGGAATTACTTTTCATTGCCAGTCACAATTCGGCCAAAAAAGGTTCATTCGTAAAATGTGACTGCACAGAAGAATATAACCATCCATATACGAGGGCGGTTCGATAAGTACTTAGCCTACAGAAGAAAAGCGAAAATTTTGGAAAAGTTGCGATTTATTTCTCAACATAGTCTCCTTTTAGCTCGATATACTTGATCCAGCGATACTCTGACTTCTTTAACCCGTCCGAGAAATACGTTTTCTGAGGGTCTCAAAAGTCCATTCGATAACCATTCGACTCAAATTTCTGCCCGGCGAGTGGTAAGGAAACCTTTTGACCAACCTTGGCGGGTTTCCCAAACTGCATGAATGAAGCCGTTAATGAACGGTTGAATAACAAAACCTAAGCTTCTCCGTTAGCTCGTCAATGTTTGTGATAGGGTTTTTTCCGTAAGGCTTTGCAGAACTCTCTAGTTATGCTCCACACTTCCTCCAGAGCAAGGATGTAGATTTCGGATCTGAATTCCATGTACCACTATTATCACTGCCCTACTCTTTATTTTCCTTCATTGATTTTTCAGTTCCCCGCTAGTGTTGTGGTTTCTACTTCTTCTTTTTCCCATAGGCAGCAAAATTACAATCTTGCTGTTGTCTGAATTTTATTCTCACCGCTGCCACCAATATTAAATCACGGAGCCAGTCGATCGATATGAAAAATCCCAAAAGGATATAAAATCGCACTACGGTTTAAATGAAACAAATATATATATATATATATATATATATATATATATATATATATTTTTAATCTGTTAAACTTGACGGATTTGGTATATTTCAATTACACTAGAACTGAATCGTGGCACTGGACGCCAGGGCTGTTTTTTCGTGGCGAGGTTCACCCTGCCCGCGGTCCACACGCTCGAAATTTTACACGAAAGTGCTGACATGGGCTCGAAATTACAAAGGAAATTGTAATTGGATATTACTCCTTATAGGCAACAATTAAATATCATGAGTGGCAACAAATCGCCCTGCTTTAACCCTTGCTTGATTGGGAAGGACTTTGTGTCAGTTGTGGTTGTATTTTGCATGTACCCCGTGTATTTTCCTTTGGCATTTTCATTTTCTTTACTGTCTTTAAGGCGATGTTAAGGTCAAAAATTGTCGCATACATTTTTCTGGTGGCAGCGGTTCACCCCCTGCTTTATCAACTGTTCTGGGTTATTATGAATTCCTGGAGTTATGTTATTTTTTAGGGATCGTATGGCTCTCTGTAATTCTTCCACGGTAATTTTTAATTCAACCTACATTTTTTCCAATTATATGCATCAAAACAACAATTAATAAAATTCATCAACATCTGCTAAAGATAAACATTGAATATAAAACTTAACAACAAATTCCCTTCCTTCCCAATCCATTTATATCAATCTAAAGCATATATAAAATTTTAAATATTTTTCTAATAATTCCCCACTTCGTATCAATTTGTTACTCCTTAACAGGTAAATACCTTGCGAGTAATTCCCCCCCATTCAACGACGATACATTTAACTAAAACTTTCAATAACAACAAGCAATAAATTTGAAGTATTTCTCTTGAAATCAACAGTGATTTACCAGGTATTAGCCTTAAAATACCATAAAATTGCCTAGAAAAGCGAAAACACCAAAAGGTACATAAATAAATGTAACCCCATCCATCATTCCTAATTGAATACATTCCTTCCCTTCTCCTACCTAAGAAGGAATACAAAACAAAAAAAAGGAATACACATACATAATAAAAAATGACCTCCTGTGTTTATTCCTCTCCACCCGAACGAAACTCTCTCTCCCTCATATCTTGAACGTTATATTTAATATAGGCTTTCATTTTCCATCACACCCCCACTGCTACGCAGGAGGCAGCACATCCCCCCACTTCTGCCGAAACGAAAAAAAAAATTCCTGTGCAATTACTTGTAACCGTTAAATGTAACGAAAAAATGTTCAAAACCCCCGCAAAAGACGACATCCCTTTTGAGAAAGGCAAAGCTTAGGGCATGTACCTTTTTTCTGGATGTGTGTGTGCGAGAATGTGTGTTAAATTTTTGGCGTAATTAATTCGGTAATTCGACACCCATAACTAAGCCCCCCCGGCCACCCCACACGAGACCACGAAAAATTAAATCACATGACCTGTAAACACTTTGAAAGTTATATTAATAGGGTGAATAGGGTGCACCCTATACAACACAGCAGAGCACCGTACAGGGTGAACTCTATATACCCGGTCGTTCTGGCAAGAGTCTCTATACAGTTTATGGCTTATGTTTAGTGTACATATACCAGCGTAATTGTAGCCACAGTGCGGTAGGAATTACATTTCCTTTCTGGTTTCTTACCTGGCGGTGGATTATGTTATGCTCTATAGTCCTTCCCCCCGTCCTTCGTTTCGCATACACAGTTCAGGAAGCACCACCAACTAAGACCGCCACCGCAGTGGGACAGAAATTCTTGTGGTAGATGAAAAAAGAATGTATAGGGGCGCCGAGGGGGTATTCTTCGTGGGAGCAGAGATTTTGCAAATTTAGTATTTTCCCAGAAATATAATTTTCATTAAAGAGCAGGTGAACCAAACTACCGCCCTGCGGAACTCCATAATAAAAGCGCCCTATTACTATATTGAATTCCCTCCGGGCAGTCGTCGGTAAATGATTTAGTCCCCCAAAAAAACAATGGAGAAACTCTTTGGTTTTGACAGAAAAATGTGAAATGAAAAAAAAACACAGGCTAAGCGGAACTATGACTTATGGTCCGCTCTTTCCCAGTTGCGTGCATTCCGAAAAAACGAGCCTCTTTTGAATATTTTCGCTCGTTATTTTTTTGTTTTTTTTTTCGGTTTTTTGTGTATGCTGGGCCTTAGCCCGGCTAGCACACAGCGAGCGTACAACATAACACGCCACAGGATGGCAACACGGGCTAAAACCTTTCCATCCCTTGTAATACCATATGAGGCCCCGGATATATCGGTTTTTCTGGTGTACGGTGTTGCTTCTACAATGCCATTGTCGTTCCGTACAGGATAATCTATTTCTTACATATATTGCGGCTGACGGGTTTTAGAAACCCATATAGAGGCCAAACCACAAAGTGGTTGGAAAACATTTTACACTTGTTCGTCCCCAATAAAGGACCAGGATCGTGGCACCCTTCGCCCATGCTCTCTATGTGTATATGTGTGCCACCTAGTAGGATAAAACTGGTCGCCATTCATATAATACACATATATAACCTATATGTTATATCCATGTGTATATGTACAGGGATTTGGGAAGGACGAAAGTCTCTCTACTGTGTATGTAGCACAAGAACTAGGACGACGTCAGCGGCGACGAAGTTGTTATATTCGACACGCACGATGGCGTTTTTAACTTCGGTCCTCTTTTATTTGAGTCAAATCGTCATATCGCTCGGTGGGATACCCTCGGAAGCTATGCTCCGGCATAAAGCTCTATTGTTGCGATATACTATAGCTATGAACTGGCTGCAAAGGCTGTTACGATTGAGTCCTATATGTGTATATGGGGTTGGGAGAGGGGCCAGAGCAAAGTCGGAGCAATTTCATTTCTCGATAAAACTCTTAGGGGTTACTAACCCCTTTATTCTGGATATGGATTCCAATCTCTTTCTTTTGTGTCACTTGAGGATTAGGCACGGTTTTTTTTTTGTTTTTTTCCTGCTTCTTTTTGCTACACTAGCCCTGGATCCAAGTCGGACTGGGAAATTGTATAACAATGAAATTGAATGTAAACTTTTGAAGGAAAACGCCAGTTATCGGCATGTAGTTAAAATTATTGTTTTGGGGGTTGTTTGATACCCTGATGGAGTAAATGGGGGAGTTGTTTCTTGTTGTTTTTTTTTTGTGTGTTGTCTTTTTATGTAAAAGGGTTTTTTAACTAACTGAAATCTCTTCTATTTATTTTTATGGTGAGGGTTTTAGGGGCTTTTTCCCGGTGTTATTTATGTTCACTTAAAAAAAGATTTACCTTATAAGGTCAAGGCTTGAGAATAGATATATACATGATTGTATCGGATAAGGTGGGCTTCACGTGTGATATGTTTAGTATCAATTTTATTTTTAATGTACCCTAGTGATCATATAGAACTGTGTAAAGATAAAACGAAATTTTGTCTGATTTGCTTGAATAAGATGGGATTTAATGGGAATGGACAATTATAATATCTGCTGTTCCCTTGTTTCTCGACGTTGAACAACCATTAATCTACCGTTCGGCATTGTCTCTGAGCCGCCTTCCGTTTAGTTTACTTACTTTTCCTTGGAGATTCCCTATTTAGTAAGGAAAATCCCGTAACAAAATAGTATCCCACCGCTGCCACCAGTTTTTTGTTTTACCATATACTACAGAGACCTGTATGTTCTAGCAGATCCTCCTACATTGATCAGCGTGTAAACGGTGGATATCGAAAATGAAGTCAATATGATGGTTTTCATTGGCTTGCGACCTCAATTGAATTTCCTGGCCGGAGTGACACGCTTTTTTCGGGCTAATGCTATGCACGGAAAATGGATGCTCCAGATGTACTGGCAATATCAGTAGCAGATGTTGTCACATCACCACTAACCATTAAAACTCGTAGATCATCGCCCTCATCTTTAATGGCCTCATTTTCCCCGCTCAGTCCAGCAGCAACATAATCATCCGCAGGGAAAACGTCATGGTTATAGTCACAAATTCCCGTGACTTTAAATCCACTCTTTATATTCTTTCGCGTCGCACACGTATCGAGACATTGTTCAGCAGTGGTAACAATATCATAAAACACCAATGAAGATTGCGATCTCAAATACGCTTACATCGAGTGGTTGCATTCGATACGTGCCGGAAGGAGAGAATGACACCATAGTTGAGAGAGAATGACGCCATATCAATGACCTCAAGACTTGGGTGCGATTTGTTCAGGAACAAAAATGTCGGCGAAATTTTCGAAGCGTGGGCGTGGTTAATAAAATGAGCCATGTACTTGACGAATGTCCATCCATGAACTGGGCATGTTTTTCTTCAGAAAAATAAAAAAAGGGTTAATGGATTGTCCGGCCGTATTCACAGCAAGTGCCAATCTTTTGGCCCACTCTTTTTGTCCCGTTCTCTCCGATGACTTTTACTGTTTTGGTTGCTACGGTGGGGCATCCCGTCGCATCCATGTTCCAGATGCTATCTGGATCGTAACTTATTCTACTTTGGCACATGGCGAAAAATTGGCGAAATTGCGAATTGAAAAATTGGCCAAAATTCATTAGCATTGAGAAGACTTAAACATTGGCAGTGGTCTGCTCCTTAGTTCGGAGAGAAAGTTTCGGATGGCGATGCATAAATTCATAATACCAGTGTTTCGGTGCTTCGCCATGAACCTCCCATTCTGGAGGATATCGAACGCCCAACTTCTTTGCGAACTCGGAGACCATTGTTACCGCGCAATAAATGGAATGAAGGGGGTGGAATGAAGGAGGTATTTCATCAGCTCTTTCTCTTTATCAACATAGCTTCCTCCCAGTTTTCTCATAGTTTCTTCCTTGATGTGTTCCATTTCTCTCCATTCGCTACTATTTTTAAATTACCATCAGGTGCTATCGGGACTAGCGCTAGTATTGCTAAGTAGAGATGTGTAACTCCCGAGCGAGTCATTCAAAGTGAGTGGCACAATGTGGTGTGCGCACTGAGCCAACTCACTTGAAAGGAAATGAACGACACACAGCACGCCAGCACACAGAGCAGTTTTCACAATTTTTCGCTCTTCCCTTTCTCTCTATCTTTTATTTCAGCGTCCTAGTGAGGCTCATTGCCTGAGCATGACACCATGACAATTGTGAGCTGTGTTATATTTTATGTGCTCTGTGCTGTGCCTTGTGTCGAGTGTGTCAACTATGCACGGTGCGTCTTCGGGTTGATTATCGCGTCGTTGTGAGTTGTGGAGAAAAAAGATATTTGGGGGAGAGTACCTATGCTCTATCCTCTGTGCACTGTGTTCATTCAGTTGCGGGTTTTTTTGCTTGCGCTGGAGACTAGACAGGAGATTAGTGGATAGTTCTGATAGCCCCTTTCGTTGGAACAATTTTTTTTCTCCAAATACCTCCAGGAATCATCCCCTAACGGATTAGCCACTTAGTGTAAAACATCTTGTATTTTGAGTTAGTTCACTGCGGTGGTTCAGCGTGTTGACTCACTCAAGTGAGTGAGCGAGAGTGTGCTGGCTCAGCAAAAGGTGTCATTTTGCCCATGCCCATGGCCATGCTTCGCAACTCCCCATGCATCAAAACTCCCCACTATCCCCTAACATGTTTTTCACCAAAAAAAAAATTGCGGCAGCGGTGGGACAGTATCCTGCTACGGGGTAGTACTGCAGAAATAGGCCGTCGCCGCGCACACGTTTGGCCTCTCGACGTGAAATTGAGAAATAAATGCATTTAGTGATATAAGGTAAATTTTTTCTACAAAAAAATGGTGGCAGCGGTGGGATAGTATCCTGCTATGGGGTTACCCTGAAGAAATAGGCACTCGCCTCACACGCGTTTGACCTCTTGACTGTCAAATAACAACTGAGTGTCCGAAATCACAGGCAGCTTTCAAAATATATTATAGTACCAGAATTGTTTTGACAAGTAACGCCATCTTCAGTTGGTAAATCAAAATTTTGTGGGATATTGTTGTGCTGACAAAAATTGACTGAAATTTCTTTTAAATCTTATTAAAGTTGCAGCATACGCCGATAGCTTTATAGACGGATATCTATAGTTAATTTGTAAGAAAAATCTGAAAGTGTTACACCACTAGACTATTTCTAAAGGTAGTAAAAATTTAGAAGCAGATAAAGATTTCTACAGAAGCAATAAAAAAGCACGTTTTGCACGCTACTCTCATCAATGTACCACCCAGAAAACTTTCTTTCAAATATTCCTTACCTTTCTACTCTCGCAAATATCTGACCATAACCAAAAAAAAAACTTTTCCATACATTCCATAATAATGTAATTCAACAAATTTTTGGTTCATTTTCTTCTGTATTTCCTTTTTATCTCTCCACCTAGGATCAAGGGATATTCACACACAAACGGATAATACCGAAAGAAAGGCAAAAAAAATGAAGTTATGATGCGTCCCACATTTTCGTCTATCAAAAAAAAAAGAATATGAAGAAAAGTCGAAAATACCTTCTATCTGCGTAGTCCTCGAAAATTGATCTCTATTTGACAAGATACATACACGCCCAATAAAGAAAGTTTTATCAAAATTCCAATACCTGATAGAATTTCCCTTTTTTCTTTTTTCTCGGGGCTTTTGCCCCTGCCCCGATAGAATGTTGGGCTGGGGGGCGGAGGCAGTCAAGCAAGGATCTATATCCTCCTCCCACACCGGCCCTTGCTAGAAGGATAATCCGGGTCATGTCTTTGACCCACGTTTCTGAATATCTTTCATTCTGTTGTCGAATATCCTGAACCTGTAACAGAAGTGAAAGATAACTGACAGGCACCAGAGAGTGTGAGTGGTTTTTTGTTGCTGCTATACAGTGTTTTTTTTTATTGGTGTTGTTTTATATTTTTTGTTGCCACCATCCATTCATCCACCCCCAATTCCAACCTACCATACCCGTTGTTTATGTCTTAACGAATTTAATTTTTTTTTTTTTGAATAAAGTCCTGAATTATTCACCAAGAATTTTTTTTTGTAGCCTTCGCTCTTTTCTAAGCTACTTTTCCGGTATAGGCCCGTATTTTTTTATGGGCAAAAGGTAACAATTATTTCCGGAAAATTTACTTCGCATGCCCCTGTTTATGTATGGAAATTTTGCAGGAAGTTTGCCCGAGAAGTTTTATGTTATTTTGTTTGTGTATGTGTGGAGAATGAAACATTTTTTTTTTTTTCGGAAAAATATGTTGTTGGAAATTTATGGGGAAACTTTAGTTTAAAAACTCGTGTGCTCTATGTGTACTATCTTAAAGATTTTGTATGCATATACTACACCCATATCGGCCTTAAGGGCATAACGATGAGAGTACATCGAAGAGATCTTTGAAAACAATCTGTTGCATAAATTTTCATCCTTAGTTTAAAGTGTCCGTCTGCTGTTTTGTAGTTTGATCGCATTTCTCTAGTGCCCCAAAAAATATAAACCCTATTTCTTTCATCAAAGCTGATTTCAAAGCTTAACCCTGACGAAGGAAAGGTTATAAAATTCCATCACGTTTTCAACTTTTGCAGATTTTTTTTTTTGTATCGTACACCAGGTTTTTTCCTATCTCCTTCTCTCTTTTCTCTACAGCAGAGCTTCTTCTCTATGTGCACGACCAATGTAACACAATTTTTCTTCTTTTTTTTTAAATATCTCAACTTTTCCCTACGTTGGCGTTTTTCTTCCCCAAGACTTCTCTTCTTGTGTCGCTTTTTTACTTCTTAAGTTTCGTTAATTTTTTTTTCTTCTCCTTAAATTAAAAGGACCATTCTCTACCCTCCATTTTTTCCCCCGAAACATGAAGGGTCCATAATGTATAAACCAAAACCATATTTTTTTTTATCTTCTTTTAAAGTTAACTAGATCTTAACACAGTAAACATAACATCACTCCGTAAAGGATATGTTTGCTCTAAAAAGACTGAAGAAAACGAAGACGTTATGTGTTTCTTATACTCTTTGAAAGGATATATCTCAACAGGATACACCACCATCGAAAAAATAAAATAAAAAAAAACAAAGTTGAATCTTTAAATTCGAAAAAGAAAAAAAAATATACAAGTAAGAAGAAAAAAACCCGAGGAGGGAGAAGATAGAGAAAAACTGTGGATCCTCTAATGGGATTCGAATTTGAAATTTATTTGAGCAGACACTTTTCGCACATTTTTACCATAAACTTGGTTGGTTGAAGAGGGTGACTTCTCATAAATTTGCATTTTACGAATTTTATGATAGAAAATAGACGAGGGAAAAGGGCTACGAATGGAAATACGAGCCTCTGGAGAATATATTGGTACCGGGGGGTGGATCCAAAGTAGTATATGTCCCTTTATAGTAGATATATAGATATAGAGTAAAAGTTGACTGCATGCTCTCCAATATCTAGTGTTTATTGAGCACAGAAATATAAAAATCTAGGCTGCTTTTGGTTTTTTTTCGAAGTAATAAAGATTTCTTCTCTTAAATTTTGTAGAGATGTACTTTATTGTGGTGTAGGTCTATCTAATATTTTATACTGTAATAAGTTTAAAAAAAACCTATGGATTATGTATGTAGCTCGGATCTGAAACTGAAATTTTCTTATCTGCTGCTTGGTTGTTTGTCACCAATGATGGACGATTATTCTAGCGTTTGGCAGTGTCTTGCCTATTTCTTTACTTTTTTTCGTTCGGAATTGCCTATTTCTTCAAGACAAACTCATATCAGGACACCATCCCACCGCTGCCACCAATTTTTTGTTGTTTGTCACCAATGAAGAAACAATGATTACTTTAGCGTTTGACAGTGTCTTCAGGCTAACTGCCCTTTAGTTTGCCACGTTATCTATGGGAATTGGCAAGAAATAGCTATGTTGCAACCCCATATCAGGACACAATCACACCGCTGCCACCAGTTTTTTGTTGTTTGTCACCAATGAAGGACGATTACTCTGGCATTTGACAGTGTCTTCAGACTTACTCCCTTTTAGTTTGCCACTTTTTCTATGGGGATTGCCTATTTATTCAAAATAACTCCATATCAGGACACTATCCCACCGCTTCCACCAGTTTTTGTGGTAAGGATTTAGCTTATACCACAGGGACTTGTGCATGCCCTCAAATTAACAAATCTACTTTGTCACCACACGTTAAAGATGGAACCAACAGTATTGATCCAATTCTAGAGGTTTTGACACCCGACTACCATACCAGAAGGAGGTGATTCGATTCCATTCATACACTTTCTCCAGCATTCGTCTAAAGGCGTAATAATCGAAGAAGCCTTTTCTTGTTCGATCATCGAAGCCAGCGATTTATCGCGATGGTATTGAATGGGAGTGGGTGGAGTTCAAATTCAATAGAATTACTCTGTACTACTTTTCTGGCTATAGCTTGCATTCAGTGGCAACCGACAGCACAAAGGAGCTTACCCATGACAGGTCATGTCTTTACCACAAAAATAAAAAGTAATTTAAAGTAATAAGGACCTAATTGTGGGCTGGCTTGCAGCTATCTATAAGAGTCCCTTTGTCTAAGCTACCTTCCAACGTCCTAGAGGGTAGATGTCGGTGTTCCTGATCTCTGTCGCTTTATTAAAAGATCCAAATGGCTTGAAATGGCCTGAATTTTGTCCCAACACTAGAAAGGTATCACAATGGGCCCAATGGGGTCCCTATTGGGGGAGCAGCTATTTCAACCTAACCTAACATAATATTGTGGAAATGTACTACTTCTGAATTCTTTAAGCAGGCGTTTTTGAAGGCGAGTAGACCTTATTGGTCTATTTTTCCAAACCGGTCATTAAAAACCTTCGAAGTTCAGTCTTTTAGGATTCATATCCTAAATCTTTCTGAGAACATGGAATTCCAGATTGAGGGTACTCAATCTCCTCCTCGTTGTAGCCCCATAATCGCACAGCAAGTAATCCGCTGTTGCGGGAGCTGCTTTGCAGAACACACAGCTACAATCAGTTACCAGCCCTTTTTTTCTGAGATAATAATTGAATGAACAGTGACCCATCAGTAAATAGGAGAGCTCATCTGTGCTTTTTAGCTCCATCTGTTGAAATTTAAAAGTTTGCCTGCTTTAGCTTTGTCGATTTGAATGAATCTTTTGGCTCGACGGCTGCTTCTGGGTCTTAGTCCAGCTACGAATTTAATATATATTTGATGGCCCATCGTACATGGCAGCTGGCTAAGGTTGAAAAGAATTCCGAAGCAGCAAGTCATGGTTTTGCCCATACTATTGCTAGGCCATGACAATTTCATTAACGATGTGGCCTTCGTAGCCTGGGATCCACATAAGCGTAACATTAGCAGTTTTATTAATATAAGTCAAGGCACACACCTGAATGGCGAGTACCTAAGTAGGTATTGTGGCGGTTTGGCATGGGAACCAAATTATTTAAATAAATGGCGAGTACCTTATTAGGTATTGGGGCCGTTATGAGTCGAGCCACACACTGAAGGATAAATATCATCATAGCCACGGAGGTTTGACTAGTAACTGCGTTCGGAATAATTCAGGCTCTTCGTATGCTCTTCTGAACTAGGTCCAGAACCAGTCCTCACCAGCTCGGGGTGTGGGACTCATCGGTGTGGGCTTTTGTTTCTCTCAGAATAAAAATTCCTCGGCCGGAAGTCCGCCCTTCTTGCCCGAAACCCCAAGCTTCCAGTAGACCACTAGGAACTTTCACTTGGGTGTTATTTTCGACTACCGGTTGTCAACTAGTGGTGGAGAGACTCCAAGACTATTACCAGTGGACCAAACGTAGATTAGGAAGAAATACGGGGATATATAAACACAAGCACTAGCCGAGGGAAGGACACTATCGCTCTGGAGCGAATATCGAATTTCTACGGCACTTATGGTCTTGAGGTATTGCGGCGGTTTGGCATGGGAACCAAATTATGTAAATTAGGTAAATCAGGTGAATTACTGCGGTAACTAGGCTAACAGCTTAAAACCAGTGGATTTGGTGACAAGATTCATGGATATGCCGCACCTTAGAACATATTCGGCCAGACCATCACAATTATCGGCTCTGCCTTGCTTCGATTCTGACAGACCTCTGATCGTAGGTATTGGGGCGGTTTGGAATGGGAAGCAATTTATGTAAATAAGGTACTCTGGCTGTTATGCAAATCAGGCCAATTATTGTGGTAACAAGTTCAACAGCTTAGAAAAGAGTAAAGTTGGTGGCAAGGGTCATGGTTAAGTTGTATCTTAAACCATATTCGCACAAACCAACACCATTATCGATTCTGTCATGCTTCCATTCTGACAGACTTCTATTTCTTACTTGAGAATCGATAGCTGATCCAGTTCAAGAAGACTAGCCCCCATAGACGCGATATCGTCTACATTTTCCTCTGCTTTAAAGCCCCTGTTATTCCGGTCACCGTCGATTACGATTGACCATGAAACGCCTACTTGAGGACCGCCTTTTGTATCCTATATCGTAACCCATACGCCAAAGCAAGATTACCTTTTCCCCAGGGGATTTCACGTCAAATCAAAACAAAAATGTTGTAACGCAGCTTTGATTTCGTAGAGTCGATAACCTCAATACCAGCTAAATACATTTGTTTTGGCAATTAATGAAATTTGACTCTTTGTTGAACATTGAACTCCATCTATTGTAAAATATTTTGTGCAGGCACATTCTTTTTTGAGTATTTAAGAACCTTTTGTTCATTTTCCTTAAAATTCTCCAAATACTGCGGCATCACCTTAGGAACGGCTTCTTCAACAGCTCGTCGGTTCGTTAGGCAGTGAATACGAAAAATATTCATTTTTTTTTTATTTCACAAAAGGAGGCAAAAATATTCGCTAGAATCGCTCTCAACTAAAAGATCAAAGCTAAAAGCGGTAAATTGTTGTATCCCACCCAGTCCCATTCAATTGCTTTCTCTTTCTTGCGCTCTGTTTGTATGGAAAAACATCCCCAGCAAAGATAGCATAAATAACAAAGACCAAAGCACACCCTAGACCACCTTCAAGGATAATTCAAGCATGGCCCAAAATACATAAAATGCAAAAGGAACGAACGAAGGACCGAACGCAACTTTGTCATTAGATCAAGGATCGAGAGGGAGACGGAAATATTTTAACATTTATGAGTCCCCACTTGAATCCTCGAGAGGCTAGTACCTTTAGTGTAAGCAGCAGGTAGGGCTGAGCGCTGATGTCTCTCCCCCCACGTACCTATATAAGAGGTGCCATAAATAATTAGGCTGTCTAAATTTAATTTATTGATTACCTCCAGGAAGAATTATGATGACAGGATTGGTCGACAGTTGTTTATGCAAATCATAAAAGTCATCGGCAATGATGATAAGAAGGCCACTAAGGGCATAACGATGTCACTTTAAGTAGCAAAAGATGTTCCCCCAGCAACATTACGGGGACGTGCACCAGAAAAAAACAAGAAACAAGAAAGTATCCTTCGTGCAGGACAGAACCAAAAGGGCAACTATATACCTCGTCTCGTGGTGGGTGTAATGCGATATTTCCCAGGAGCTGATGATTTATCTGCTCCCTTTTACTCTAGATTAGAATTTTCCCAACAGATGAAAGGTTGTGACATTTTATGAGCATTTCTTCGTTTTTTTTTTTTCTGATGGCGTAGCCTTCTTAGGTCCTGATGGAGCGCACAGGACCGACCAACCAGTGGGAAAATGGCTGCTTGGGAGAAAAATTTAAATAAAAAAAAAACCAAGCACAAAATAAAGCATCCTTGCGGCACAAGAGCTCAGAAAAAAAAATTATAAGAAAAACCTGCTGACAACCGAGCGAAAGTGAAATGTAGTTCAATTACACTGTTTTTTTCTACCTCGTTTCTTCACACGAAATTTATTAAAAGTATTTATTTTTCGGTTGAAACTTGTTCACATCATTACGACTCCTCTGGGGTCTTATCAAAGTAAATTATTGCAATTATCACACAGGGGGAATATATCCTGAGGAATAAAATTGCGCTGAAGATGAAGAAATTTCGCTTCAACTCGTCCTCCCACACCCTTCAACAGTAAAAAAAAATAATAATTTTTTTTGAAAAGAAAAATTAAAACGTGCAGAAAATATTAAGTGCAGACCTGTCAGGATAAATTAACAAGGATGACAGTTGGCATTTCTAAAGGTACGCAAAATTTCACAACACAATTATTTCGCGGAAAGCGGTGCGCGGAACGAGAGGCAAGGATTGGGCAAAGTAAATAGAATGCGAGCGAACGGACAAGAAGTTGGCTTTGGAAACTTTTATTTTTGTTGGAAGATGTTCCAATGGAAAGAAAGAAGGAAAGTTTTTAAATGGAAAAGTTAATAGAAAGATGTTTTAATTTAGGATTTTCAACAACAACAAAAAAACGTTTTACTTGAGAGAGAGTATTCAAATTAGTTTTGTAAAAGAACAACAACAAACCCAGAAATGGTGGGGGAAAAAGAGCATTTTTTAAAAGGGTTACACAGAACTAAAAGGTTTCTGATGTGTGTACCTACCTACAAACTTAAGTCTTGAGTGACACAGTATGCAGTACTTGGATACAGGGATCCCGAATAAATTAAGTGGGGCTAGTCCTGCATGTAAATTGAGCTGGATTCCGCGAGGTTATCCATATCGCGTGTCAAAAATGATCCATGTGTGCTATTGACGAAATTTCGTGCCCTTTCTTCTCTTTGGTGTGAACTATAACAACACTATTTAGAAGTTCAATGTCCATCGCCTCCTCTTTCAGCATCTGCAGACTCTCATTAACATATCCTCTATTCCCTCCTTCGAACCAGGCATCTTACAAGAGGCTTTCCCTGAGCCTCTAGTCTTTCACATTAACATAAAAAAATTCAATCAATCAATCATAGCATAAGCATAGCCGCTGTACCTAGTATCATATCTTTCTTCATGATGTGAAAATTTCGTCATAGGTCTTGTGGAGCAACGAATGAAGAACATCGATGGTTACTGCTTCGCAAAATATAGCTCAGACGTTCAATTATTGCGAAGATATAAGGAATTATAAAGGTAGTGAAGGTCTTATACCAGTTTCTACCTTTGGAAAGTCTCTTGATTATCCATTTCGCCGGCAGCGAAAAAGAGATTCCAGATAGGAGCACTTTGTCAAGATGTTGGAAGCCTAGGGGAAAGATGCCTATGGTCTGCCTATGTGGAAGATGCGTTTGGTACTGTATAAGTCATTAAGCATGGATAACATAATGCTAAGTATGCTCGAGAAGATGCATTGGTATTATTGATCGTTGGCTGATGGTAATCTGTAAAAATCGCTACTACAGCTCTTCCGTTCTGAAAGTGAGGGCTAAAGTAATCAAAAGTGTAAGGAAAGTTATCCTGAAGATCATCGAAAAAATGCTAGACCTATACCTCCGAAACTATATAACAGAGCTCCCTTTGTCTTCTTTTTAGCATGCATCGGTGGGCTTCACTTTGAAGTTTTCGTAGACATAGACTGCACTTTGAAGAACATATCCCGTGAAATCATCCAGTAGACCCTGATCTGTGTTTTATTCTGCTAATCCTACGCAGACACAAAGCATTATGGAATACTCCTGTCACCACTATGGCATGTGGCTGTTAACACAGAAAGGAGAGAACTGATGCTTTTCACCAATAAAACAAACGAATTCAGTATATCTACAAAAAAAATGGTCAAGCAAAAGGTCAGCATAGTTTTCAATGAAAGTAAAGAGATCTTCATTCAGAGATGCTTCAGCACAGCAGTGATTAGACCATTGCTAAAGTGTCTGCTGTTTTGCCAACAAAAAACATAACAAGCCCAGACTAGGCCTTGTACAAAAGATGGCACGTTTCGGGGTATCCTAAAAAGAATCTCACCGGCTTAATTGGTTATAAATAAGTTGCCCAAGTTTCGCTTGCATCGTGAATAGGTATGGGGCCGCTTGAATGTGGGAACTAGGTCCTGGCTGGAATTAGATCAAAAGGACTCCAAGCAAAAGGCCAGCTAACCTTTCAATGCCAGTAAGCAGACCATCGTGCAGTGGTTAAACCATTTCTGAAGGGGCCTGCCTTTTGCAACAAAAAAAAAACAGTCTAGACTTAATTGGTGCCAAAGTGCCGCGTAGGCCGTGAGTTGGTATGGGGCCGCTTAATGTGGGAACTAGGACATGACTGAAATTAGACGTAATCAAGGCACCTACGATTGAGGGCGGCGGCTATTAATTATTTGTAAATAAGTTTGCATGAGTTTCACCTAGCAGTGCTCTTCTTTATGAGGCCATGTGCATCCAGACGGTACTGTCAGACTCGTCTTCTTCTTCTTCTTCCTTGATTCGTTAGCTGGCGGTCCGAGCGGGACGTCTCCGCAACGAATACGCTGCTCTTGGTGCAGCTTTAAAAAAGCGGTTTCTTGCCTAGTTTTTTCGGTCAATTCGGTAGGTCAACCACCCTCCTCCTTTCACACCCTGGACTTGTGACCAGACGACGGCGGAGTTGTCAGACTCCTACTGGCTACACTCACCTAGCCTTTGTTGCTAAACCCGTGGGATTCATTCAACTTTGCACTATAGCTAGGGCTCTAAATAGACGAAGTCTTAGAAGCAGTGGGCCGCCTCTACGCTCAGAACTCGCAAACTAATGATCCCTAATGTTAAGGCTTCTCTGGAGGGCACTATAGCAAAACGTTATCCACAAGGAGGAGTTTTATCCTCACATCTGTGGTGCCTTGTTGTTGTAAATGAACACCTCACAAAATAAAGCTTTAAATTTCTGATAAAAAAAAACTAAGGCTCTTCGTATAACCCCCACTGAAGCATTGGATATTATTTTCAATCGGCTCTCATTCGATATCTGTACATCAGCCAGCAGGCAGACTGCTTGGCCCTGATGCTACGAGTGAAGTGGACTGCCTGATAGAGAAGATGTTGGGCACAGCAATATACTTTGCTCTCTACCACTGGAAATGTTAGATGAGGGATCTGAGTACAATGCCATCGAAATTCATTAGCTAGTAATACAGAAGAACCCAATACTGTAACCAAAAAGTTAAATGGCTGTCGAAGCACTAGACGCTGCCTATAAAACGTCCAAGCTCATCGAAATGTGTCACTCTTTTGTGGGCATCTGGTCACTTGAGCATGCAAGTCAACGATAAGCCAGGTGATATGCTCTAACTAAGAACAAATCTTGTAGATACAACACAATGTACAAAAACCGTTTTGGCGACAAAAAGATATCTCACCATCCGCTTCCTTCAACTGACAGGGTCCAGGTGGAGTAGTTTAAGCCCACCTGTGAAGACTAGAGCGACTTGGTCTTACTGCAACAAGTGGAGATCAAACGATCTCCTCACGATCATCATTCTGATGTCGATCATCACTGATCAGTAGCCGATTTGGGAATATGCGGCCGCATTGAGAACTCTATACAACATGTACTACCGTAGCTGTGGATAAGAACGAGCCAGAGATAACCCTACATTTACTGTCCAGTCGCATAGCTCTAGCTCGGATCGTGTACCGTGCATTTGGAAACCTTACCCTTCAGGCTTTAGTTTTCGAAGCTTAAAAAAGCAGAGAGAGTCGGTCACGTGAATATGACAGACTATGTCTAAAGTCAGACACTTACGTAGGATGTTTTCATGTGTGGAGTTCAAACCAGTGACCCTTCAATGTGTCCCCGTCCGCAGTCCTTGAACGGAGCTGTTGGCATCTACATGCCTCATCCTCAAGACACATCCTTAAAATTCAAAAAAAAAAATCAATTTCCTTTAAGACCAAAAAAAACAAACATTATCTCTCACGCATACAACATTTTTGCGATAAATTGCTTGACTTTGTGTGTTAATAATTCACGAAAATGTTAATATTGCAAAACTGAATTATAACACGTCACAGATGTAATAATCTCGCCCCCTGGAACCATACGTGACGATATAAGAATCTCCAAACCCAAGAAAAGGGCAAAATTCGAGAGCATAACGCAAATATCCTCTCATATCCCCAACACTCCTACGAGGCGGGCTAAGTTATTGGGGGAAGGGTGAAATTTAAGGAAAATCCAGATTAGGATTTCGAATGGATTTATATCTGGGCATCGTGTCCATCTGTTCCCACATATCCCTAATAAACCCTTCGTTATATTGAAACGTACAAGTTATAGGTTTCTATTAGGCCGGCCCTCAAGATGCGTGATGAAGGAATTTTCTTCTTTCTGGGGATGGTGGGTTGTGTGGATGTGTATCTGTATTTATCCAAGGGGTGTGCTTGATCTATATTCGTATTTGTATAGGAGGCGCTCTGGTAGATATATGCTGCTCATCTAGAATATATGTCATAAATGCGGTAGTTATTGAGTAAAGCGCTTGAGCATTCAGAAGATTACCGTGAATTGAAATGATTCTAGGACGAGAGGATCCTCCACACACACACAAACAGAGGACATCCCGCCCGTCCAACTGGGGATGATGGCAAAGCTTATTAATGGCACTTGCAGCCACCATCGCCTTAATTACAATGAAGTAAGATCGATTACTATGTATAATGGTCGTCATCTTAAATGCTATTTAATCGGTCATCCTAATTGCCAGATATGCCCTCGTCTTCATTAAGAAGCCAAAAATACAAGGGGGCGAGAATAAAAGCCTATTCTGCTGCGCTAGCTCCCAACGACTCTATAGGGATGGGTCGGTGATGAGGTCCTTCGCCCTGTGCATGTCCACGCCGCCGTTCGATTCGGTTGGATGGAGGAGACTCAAGCGTTCATCCGCAGGACTTCCATGCCTCACACACAGCACCAGCTCCAGCTCCCACGGAGTGGGAAAAGTTTCTTCATCCTGCAAGATCCTTACAGACTTTTATCTGGTTTTGTTGTCAAACAAAAATTTCGAGATGTCGGAAGGGATTTATCGAGTTGAAATGAATGGTCGGCAGCCCCCCAACACAGAGAGAGAGAGAGAGGGATAACGTGGGAGCGGAAGCTAATCAATCACGGGGTGATTAATTCTCTAGGAACGCTATTTGCAAAACTGGGGGCTAATTATAATTTTTAGCGTTTTTATTTATGAAATAAATTTTTTTCCCAGCTTTCTCCTTTCTCCCTTTGCCAGACAGTTTCGTTCTGCCCCGTTCTTTCTCCTCGTCCTCCTCAGCTAGGAAGTCAGTGCACGGCAGTTAGAAAATGTTTTTACCGGTGATTAATTGTGGCAAAAGGGAATTTGTCAGAGTGATTAATATTTTTTTGGTTAAAAAGGCGTTGATTTTTAAGGAGAGAAGAATTTTTCTTGCGGTTTTTAGAGGAGTTGGAGAATCTTGTTTGAGAAATAATTTCTTATTCGTTTACTGCTGCTGTGTGAGTATGTTTTTGTAACAGGGTAATGAACTTAAGGTTTGAAGGGAAATGGCATTTGGAACTGGACGCAAATAACACGTTAAATAAACACTAGGTTTAACAATACAAGCCAACAATCCACCTCACTCTACCAGTCTTCCCATTCAATCGAGTTATCGTACCTTCTTGCAACCCCTGCCCTTTTGACCAATTGTATCCTGTTCTAACAGACTGCTTGAACAAGCTCCACACGCAATTTGCCTAGAGATATGTCGTTTAGAGTCTTTATTCAAGAAAGGTCACATCAAACAGTGAAGGGTCATCTCCTAGCTATCGAAGGGCATTGACAGTGAGCAGACTGATAATCTTCGGTTCAAGGTCTGCAGATCCTCTACCTGCCTAGTCCTCCATAGGTGGTAGTTTAGGGTGCAGTACTCCTCAATCAAGCCAACCAGTGTCCTGTTATTCTTTCGACCGAACTCACTTGAGGCTCATCAGACCAGGTGTGATCATTCAGCGTTCGATAACATTGAATCCGAGTTCTATCGTATACGACATTTTTCACCAAACTAGGAGTATCTCAGTGGTCGGCAAAGTGCGGCTCGTGTTCCTCATGCGGCTCTTTGACCGGCTAAGCGGCTCTTACACAAAATACCATGTGGGGATGGCTCATGAACTTAATTCGGTTTTTGGCCGAATTACCCCTTATCGGCCTTGAATTTAACTGCATTGCTAGGCAGGCATCAATAATTGCCATTCCTCTGCGGTAAGGATCCGGCTATTAAGGTTACTGCCGAAATTTAATTTTTCGACCATGTAGTCTGTAGTCGCTAAGTCCTGATACCAGCCCCTGTGGTGAGTGCAGTCTATTACTGTGTCCATAAATCTTCTCAACCCACCAATCCGCTTCACTCAACCGAAGAGTGGTACAGGCCGCCTGCTGGCATGTATATACTACATTGCCAACCGTTGATCTGAGCTTGTAGATGCTAATTCCCTCTCAACTCGATGACTATTAATTCATCCAAGCGCTAACTAAGCTCTTCATCGGAGTCAGCCTCTTGATTAGATGAAGCCGTTTCAAAACCCGATATCCACGCCTGCCTTAGTCCAAAATGGAGTTTATAGTCAACTCTTTCGAGCCCCTCTAGCCACTCGTTGTTAATTAGCAATACCAGGGTTCTACTATTTTGCTACGGTTCTTCGGCTTTGAGCACCTAGTTTTCCATAGGAATGTCCTTGTTGTGTCACCGAAGATACTCGTGCAATTTGCCCCATCACGAGCTCCATGACCACCTCTGATATTTTGGCCCAGAGAAGTTTCTAGAGTCTGCATCAGTTGGTGACACATGGAGGGGGGTTTTCACTACTTCGCTCATTGGCCTGTTACCCGTTGAGCCTGATTGTTAGGTTCCTGAAGTACAAACTTTCCCAACTATATTTGGTCTTGAGAGCTTTTCCCTTTTTGGTCATTATTTGTAGGTGCTGAACTATCTTCCCAGGATCGCTCCTTTTTTGTACAGAAGGTTATCGCTCCGGAAATGAAGTGCGCAGTGGCAGTGCCGCATACCAGAGTAAGGCACTTGTTCGCACAGACCTTGCCCGGGCATCGGCGTGGATCGTTTGCGACCAGCCTGTTTATACCCACTGGTTTTCCATTCAGTCTTCGACATGGTACCTTTACACCTTGGCTTAAAAGTCGCGAGTGAGACTACGAGTGACTGTAGGGTTTGCCGACCACTGGTCTATTTGATTGAGCCATGATTACATGGGACACAAGCAAAGGAGACTCAATTGAGAGTGTCTCATTCAACGATTGCCAGTCCTTAACTTGTGCAACGGACCTTATTTTAAATCGAAAAACCGAATGGAACCCTACAAACCAAGTGGAGATTTTAAAAACTCGCTCACTGAGTCCATTGATTTAAGACGGAATATGGCTCTTTTGAGGAATAATTGCTTAGCAACGTGGAATATGTCTCCGTTACACCGTATACCTTTACAAAGCTTGTGGAAATTTTAAAAACTCCTGCACTTGGTTCATAGATTACGATGGAATCTGAATCTTTTGAGGAATTTTTGTTTAGCGACATAGTATACAGTGTAAACCTTTACAACCCGAGTGGAGATTTTAAAAACTCCCACACTTGTTCCACAGATTAAGACGGAATATGAATCTTTTGAGTTCTTGTTTAACGACATGGAATATGTCTCCGTTACAACATATACCTTAAAAACCGAGTGGAGATTTTAAAAACTCCCACGCTTTGGGCATTAAGACGGAGTATGGATCTATTGAGGAATTCTGCTTATCGATATGGAATATGTCTTCTTTACACTGTATGCCTTAACAAACCGAGTGGAGATTTTAAAAACTCTCAAAATAGAGAGGTCTACAGCTTTTCTTAATTAAGGCAAAGTTCGGAGGACTTCCTTCTGTAAGTACAGCAAAATATTCGTTATGAAATTTTTCAACAACCTTGTAGTATTCCCCACTCATCCCTTTTTTAAAGTATACAAAATCAAATCATCGCCAGCTTCGCAAGAGACGACTCTTCCTCCTCACCAACAATATGTATATATTTTCTGTGTGTCTAGAATGTTTGAGTAGCGGCATTTTCTATTACAAAGGGTAAAAACATTTGTTAAAAATTGCAATAAAGTAAACAAGCATATTTCATGAGTTTATATCCTTAACCCTTTTTTCCGTTTCCGTATGTTTTGCCATATTCCTCTGGCTGGGTGATGTCTGTTCCAATCTTATTGTTATTCCTATTCAGTATGCGGCAAAAGTCGCCTCCCTTCGCCTGCCTTGACGATATATCGACGTGTGTACACAAATATACAAGTGCTACACACAGCCCCACCCCCTTAGCTCTCACTTGTGTGGAACGGGGCCCGCTCCGGTTTTCTGCCATTTCTGCTGCATGGATGAGGTTCACCTTTGGGTATTTCACCTTTTGTTTAAATTCATGTCAGATAAGGTAAAGATGCAAACAAATTCGCAACTGAGACAGCGAGCGCCCTGTCATACATACAACATATATACATACCTCGAAAAAGCAAACCATATTTTTTTTCAGCTCAAGCTTTTTTTTCCTTTTATCTACACAACGAACGTCCTGTAAGGATATACAGTCATCCTGACGTTAGTTTTTTTCCTCCCCTTCAATTTTTATGTTGGATTTTTTCGTGTTTTTTTTTCACAACAAAAAAAAAAAGATGGAAAAGAAAATATGTGTGTGCAGTTCAGTGGTTTTTCGTGGTTTTTTAAGGTGATGTAGTCACGTTGTGTAGTACCTTTTCGGATTTAAAAATTTTTGCCATTCGTTGTAATATGAGACTCTGTTAGCTGAAGTAAATACATTCTTTTTAGTTTCTAACAATTTTTTGTTCTTTGCCAGGAGGAGATCTGTTAAAGTCAGGAGGATAAAGCTGAATTGTGCTGACGGGCATTATTTTTATGTTGCTCTGTGCTTATAAGATGAGATTTAAGTTGATGTTGGGTAACTATATTTTTTCGGGGTTGTAGATATTTTTAAAAATGTTTAGTATGGAAAGGATATTACGAAAATATTTTGCGACGAAATTTTTCATCTTCATTTTCAGTTTTAAAATATAAAACTCGAAAAGCCGAGTCGAGACTTTACAACCTGAGTGGACATTTTAGAAACTCCCACACTTGATCCATGGATTAATCTTTTGAGAAATTCTTGTTTAGTATTTTCATGTCTTCGAGATGTGAACCAACTTAATCAGTATTGTTTTCTGTCCCAAACCAAGAGCATAATTCCTGGCAGAAAAGTCTAGTATAAGCTTGCAAGCCACTGACTGGAACTTGTGTTCCCGCAGCAAGAACTCAAGCTCTGTTGCTCTCTGCGTCATGCAAAGTCATCAAGTTTATTAAGCCTAAGCCAAATATATGGTCAATCGGGATTTGTGTTTGCGTAGAAGGAACACCAATACTGTTGTTTTCTGAGTCACGAAAATCGTACGGCCAGGAATGCTTTTTCTCACAAAAGGTTTTCCAGAACTCCCTCTTTGACTTGCGCAATTCGTAATTGAACTTCCTTAGACGCCCTTCACAGTTGCCTCAGTCCGAATACAAGTTAGATCGTTTGGCATTATTGAAGGAATTTCGACCTTAGTTTGAGAAGCTTGCTGTTTCACCAAGGGGGTTTGGTTTTACCCCTGTATTTCCTAGTGGGACAGACTGCTTCTAAAGCATTACTTAGGAGGTTTCTGAGATTCCTCACCTGATATTCGAGATGAAGTTCCAAAAATGGGTGGGAACAACCTCGGGAAGTGATTTTTTCCACCACAACCCAATCTATATTTCGGATATTCCTCTAGCTAAGGACCTTCTTCACCCTTGAACACATATTGTAATTAAAAAGAATGACTCTGTGGTGAGTGAAGGAGTGTTTACTGAATATTTTCCTGTTTTCAACACAATTGAGCAGGTCTGGGGAAACAAGAGTAATGTCAAAGACTACCCTTGTAACAAACGTAGTTCATTTCTCCTGTTTCCTGGCAAGATATTATTTTGGACAAAAAGGTCAAGAAGCTACTCACCGCTTACATTTGAGTATGAGCTGCTCCAAACGGAGTTCTGAGATTTTGATTTCATCTTCGGAAAAGAAAAGAGGGTCATTTGGGTAGGTGAGTACCCTAATGCACCGCAGGATCAGCTACTTCCGTTCCTATGTCACCCGTAATGCCAGGCACATTAGGCTCAGCTGCTGGGTTCCGAAACTTCCATACCTTTTGGGGACCTCGGTAGTCTAGGGGTAAGGCGCCTGACTACTATACCAGAGGTTCGAATCCCGGCCAGCCCCACGGACCTTCGCCTTTTCCACTGTCCCACCCACATAACTTTCCTTCTTTCTTCTCCCCTCTTTACATTCCTGATTCCTCCTGGCATAGCCTTCCCCGCTCCACCAAGCGCATGTCATCGGTTGGTTGATGAGATTCAACTCGTTTCAGGAGGCATAACATTCCAGCGAGTTGTTTCTTAAAATGCCCCGATGCCGGAGTCGCGAAATGGTTGGAAGTAGGTGGAACAAAAATGTCGCGGCTAAGTTGTGGCAGCTCCTTCCTACTTATCTCTCTCTTTCTACTCTCTATCTATCTTCCGACTAGAGCTGCTGTTCGACATCCTATACGAAAAAAAAAATAGATTGTCGAACAGTACATAGGGGCTTTCCCTAAGCCTCTAGTCTATTACATAAAAAAATACCTGTCCCACTGTATATCCTCTACAAATGTTACCCTAAAGATGTAAAGGAATGGCTAGGTTGTAGAACCTTCCCCAAAATAGAAAGAAGTAGTACTGTAAGTTTTCTTAATGAAGGCTCGGTTTGGAGACACGATTGTAATTCTCTTCAAAATCAGACAATAATCAATAGAAAGCTTAGTCAAGCAGTACGATTTTAGATCAAATAACCTACTAGCAATCTTCGTGTATATCTCAACACACCACCTCAACCAAAGTATTCATGGCTGTGGCGAGTTTGACCTGATTGCTGTAGATGTGTTCAAGGTATTGAACAAAGTATGCCACCCTTCTACGTTGGCTAAAATCAAAGCGAGCCTAGTTCTAAGAATTGGATCGAGAACTGTCCATATCATAAAGGTGCATTACCTTTGAGCACTAGTCTTGTTGGATTCCAACAATATAGCGTTCCGGCTCCATGATTCTACACGAAAATTCGAGTGGAGATATTACAAACCGACTGGAGATTTTAAAAACTCCACTACAAAATCGTTGTACTCTGCCTGAGCTCCACGGGACTCGATTTGGGCTCGAAAATTCGAGTGGAGATTTTACAAACCGAGTGGAGATTTTAAAATCTCCACTCCAAAATTCGTTGAATTCTGCCTGATCTCTACGGGGCCCAATTTGGGTCGAAAATTCGAGTGGATATATGATAAACCTAGTGGAGATTTTAAAAACTCCACACCAAAATTCGTTTTATTCTGCCTGAGCTGCACGGGACTTGATTTTAGATCGAAAATTCGAGGGGAGATATTTAATACCGAGTGGATATTTTAAAAACTCCACTCCAAAATTCATTGTATTCTGTCGGAGAATCTACCAGACATCCTCTAAGCTACATTATATTCTTGTACTCATCAAACTACTAGACATTGTTCCATTATAACCTGGAAGGTTGATTCCTAAGAGTTGCTGTTACCAACCAAGCATTAAAACCGCACATGAAATCAACCCTTTCAGTATCCTTCCATTCCTGTTAATGCGTTATAAATTAAATACGATATAAAACAAAAAACAAAAAAATCGCATGCCATTTTCATTATGGCAGAAAAATATATTTAACAACTTTTCAACAGCTTTCAAACTCTTTGCTGAAGTGCACACGGGCGACGTTCATGTAAAACTCATATTAAATTCAATAAGCTTGACAGTCTAACGGAAATAACAATCAGGCAATGATAAAAGTAGCACCTCCAAGTACCAGTGCCGGAGTGCCTTAAGTAATTCATGAAAACACGCAATTCAAAGCAATCCCCCTTAAGTACTCCGATTTACTTCAGGTGGTACTTCTTGACTCTCTCTTTTCCGAGCGGTTTTCACCTCTGATGGAAGCAGACAGTGTTCTTAAAGTGTAGACTGCGACTGGGGTGGTATGGTGTTGGTGGTAGGTTAATTAAAACAAAACCAGGTAAACTGATATTTTTTTATATTTTTCATCCTCCTACTTGCTGCTGCTGCACCAGAACGTCCGTCGTCGCAGCGCTGAAAATAATCGATAAGCAAAAGAAGCGCACAAGGGCGAGGGTTTTTGCGCTAGCACCGAAAAATAAACGGGCTGCAGGTTTTGGCCAGAGACTTGCCTTCAACGCCCTCATGCACCTTACAGGTGTACAAGTAGCTCTATGTTGTGAGATGCTGCTGTTTTCGCCATCAACTAGCCCTTTTCAAAGCTGCAACTTACAGCCCCAACTTGGGCGGGTAGCAAGGTAATAAAATCCTTTAATGGCTTGTTCCTGATTTTTATAAGCCTCTGGAGAAATTGCTCGATCGGTTTTGTCTGTTTTTTTTTCGAATCAATTTTTCTCGTTTCTGCTGCACTTCACTGCAGTATTTTTTTACCTGGGTCGACCAGGTGGTGGGAAAAGTTCTAGAAGTAATTTTCTACAGCTCTCACAGTCAAGGGCTATATAATCTAATAGAAGGGGTTGAAGAGGATAAAATATCGTATTTTATCCCTAAACGGCACATTTAGCCAGAGATAACAAATCGCTCTGTCGACACAGGAAGCAATTCGTGGCAATTCTCAATCCAGCAGTCGCGTGTCTAGTTGAAGCGGATACAAGATAGGATCCATCGTTAGTGACACCGCATGCTATCTAGATAATGAATAGCAGTTTTTTACACTTGCCGCGCGCGGAAAAATTTGCAATTTGTTGTCGTTATGTATGCTCGAAGATTTTATGCGTTTAATTGCGCGCCATCCAACAACAAAGCCCAAATTTATTAGGCGGCAATAGGCTCCAATGTTTAGAAAAGGACTCTCTATATATTCAAGGACCACTCCAACCAAAATCATCAAAATTATCATACACAACAGATCGATGTTGTGCGCCCTTGGGAGTCTCGTGGACAGCGCAAATTGGATTTGGCAACAAATGAAGAGCCTGTAATAAACGCAATCTCCCCCGAAAAAAAGAGGATATGATAAAAACCCGATATACGTGCACTTAATTCCCGTGTAGAACACAACGAGTGCGGTGGCGGTTTCATATGGCATCCCATTTGGAGTGAATACGACACTGACAACAACGACGATGGTTTTTTGTTATCTCCCGGGGAAATCAGTCGTTGGTCTATTTTTGTGTGTATTTTTTTTTTTTTGGGAGAGGGTTGGCCCATCGGTCGAGTAGCTGGTGGCTAGTTAAAGGGTAAAGAGCTCTCAGGCAATTAAAACTTAAGCGACATAGGCACGTTGTCTTTGACAAACAACTCCCCGGGAATGATTAATGCTATCAAATTATTCTGGATGCTAATGACCGCTTAATTATCAGGTGACCTATAATTGCGAAAGACAAATAGGATACTAAACACGGACAGAATGGACTTTTTTTTGGTTGTTGTTGGGTGGTTAGGGAGTGGCTAAGGAGATATATGAATATTGTGTTATTAAAGGAGTGATATGGGCTTTTTGAGCAAAGATTATGTCTGGCTTAATTATTAAATATTTTGGACAGTCCTTTAATATGGGTTAAGTATCGTATAAATTATGTAGAATTTGTTTAATATATGCTACTCGATGAGATTTACTCCCTCTTCAAGAGGTATAAACCGGTCATTCACTGATAGTTTGGTCGACAGTTGTGCAGAAGAAAAAATGAGCCGACTGAGCTGAAACTCCATTATAAAAATGTTTGTCTAGACTTTTGTAATATTCGTGGGCTTCACTCAAATTTTTCTTATATAACACTAAGCGAATCCAAATATCACCTGATTTGAACTAAAATCACAGGGTACACATTAGCTTACAATCTTTCTGCTCCTAGAGTTATTGGCTATACGAATGGATCAAAGTCTAGTAGTTTAGTGGGTATAAGTAGGTCTCTGACAGAATGCAATGAATTTTGGAGGGGAGCTTTTAAAATCTCCACTCGGCTTGTAATATCTCCACTCGAATTTTCGAGCCAAAATCAGTTCCCATGGAGCTTAGGCAGAATACAACGAATTTCGGAGCGGTGTTTTCAAGATCTCCACTCGGTTTGTAATATCTCCACTCAAATTTTCGAGCCAAAATCGAGTCACGTGGAGTTCAGGCAGAATACAACGCATTTTGTAGGGGAGTTTTTAAAATCTCCACTCCAATCGGGTCCCGTGGAGAGCAGGCAGAATATAACGAGTTTTGGAGTGGAGTTTTTAAAATCTCCACTTGTGTTAGGAATGGTATAGCTTATCACAACACATATACCACTATGCCTTCTAACTTATAATTAACATTCGAAACAATCTTGAATTATGCTACTTCCTTTACAGAAGTCTTCTCACAAAAGTATCTTCTTCAATATATTTCTGAACAGATCTCGGGTTTGTATCCTAAAATCTCCCATTTGAAATAATTGTTACATGTGCTTTGAGCGTTCACAATGTAAATTGGATCAGTTGCTCAAATGGAAACTATGTCAGACATTCAGCTCTATGCGGATATTAATTATTTCCATCAATCCCCCACTGAAGTTCCTGATGTTTCAGTACCAAGTGCCTCCTTCCTTTACTAGTATGATACTTCTCATCCAATGCGATGCTCAGTTCCAATTGAATTAATTCTTGGTAATTCGTATAGAATTTTAATTATCAATTTTCCACCTAAAAGAACTATCTAGCGTTGTGGAAATATGGATTGGCTGGGAATTACTCATTTTTTCTCATTCTGCTGACTGGGACTTGTGTTTTCGCAGCAAAATATTAACATTGCTGCTACGTGTGCCGAAGGATCATATTGCAGGGAATTCGTATCCTCATTTTTCGTCCAACCAATTCTAGCCCATGCCTTCAGATACCAAACTTAGAAATATCTGTAAATCCACCATCGGGAAAGTCAAGAAGAAGAAAATAAGCCTCGGTAGACTCCGGTAGGCGGGACTCTTATGAGTGAGATAAACCTGCTTGGAAAGTTATATGTGGTAAGATCTACGGGGGGCGACAGCGTTTAACAGGGAACCTCCGCTGGAAGGATAACGCAGTCGATAAGAGTTTTGGGATCAGAATTGAGATCGATTCAGAGAAAAGTCAGAAGGATCGGATCCCGGTTGTAGAGCCATCTAAGAAGAAGAACAAACTATTTAATGCAGACGCTGATCGCAAAAGCTGTTCGTCCTTAGTAATTTAGAATTTAGTATAGAATTTTACTACATCCACAGCCACCGCCTTCATCTAAAGGGAGGTGTTACCTGTCAGCAAATTGAACGTCCACTCATCACCATCCCTCCTTGACACTGCTGTGCTACCCCTAACCTTAAATGCGCATCACACTAAATGAGCAGGAACGTTTTCAGCATTCCCGAGTCTTATTGATTTCTTAAAGAGCTTACTTCTAGATTTTGCTCCACTATGTGACCACCGATATGAAGGGCAGAGCTACACTCCTGTCGGACATAAAAACAGCCTCTTTGTTCTGTCCTGAAAATTCGATAGGTGAAGGACCATGCGGCGGAGTGGAGTCGAACCACAGACCTGTGGCGACTACATAAGTTTAACATACATATTTACGCAAGCCACAATAAATGAACTCAACAAATCAAGGAAACTAAAAGCTGCTCTAATGGTAAGGGACATTGGAGTGAAGACTTACCCCTCGTCATGTCAGGTCTCCAATACTCACGAGCGTATTTTGTGTGCAGCCAAAATCTGAGACTATCTATTTCGATTTCCATTCCAACTGATGAAAATCCTATAAAAGACTTGGAATTTTCTGGTAGTCTTCGTTATCATATGCAGAACCAAAAGGCAAGGCACGAATTCGCGCCGTATCCAGTCGGACGTGAAAGCAAGGCGCGAAAACTATGCACACTCTTATTCGCGCTTGTTCGCGGGGTTCTCGGAGTGAGTCTGGAGCCACCTTAAAGCCGGGACACACATACTCGCACCGCATAACGACCGTGAGTCGGACGACACACGGAGAGAAAGTAAACAATTACGATTTTACCAGTCAGTCCCTACCATAGGTGGTGGATGGATACCTGAAGCCCTCACCCGTCAGTGAGACTGAGTATTGTGTGCGTGGCCTTCATCGGGCCGTGCCTGCCGACCTGACCTGCCGGCGACCTGTAAGTCAATAGGGGTCTTCAGTGAAGAAACATGTTTTACTTAATTTCACCCAGTTTCTAACAATTTTATACTGTTTCTTGAGGGAAAAAAATTACGAGATATTTGTCGAGACCCTCCTCTCCACCACGTGAGATTGGGTGAGATCCAGCTCGACCCCCTCCCTCCCTAAATGCCTCACGTAAGTAGTGGACGACCCCTTATTTAT
Source organism: Thereva unica (assembly GCA_949987705.1). Classification (NCBI taxonomy): domain Eukaryota; kingdom Metazoa; phylum Arthropoda; class Insecta; order Diptera; family Therevidae; genus Thereva; species Thereva unica. Next base: position 16,909,286 of record OX465285.1, read on the forward strand.
ATTCTCACTTACAATTCAACTCGCTCGTGCTCATTTCCCTTCTTTTTTGGCGCGGGCTCTTCAAGGCGATTTTTGATGCTTTATTAATATTTATATTATTTGAAAAATTCAATAGCACTCTACTTTCTAGGCTTATCAAGAGAATGTTTCAAGTGAGATTAACTAAGTAAACTTTAATAGACATCTCAATTCCATGGATTTTGATATCTTCGTCTTCACACTCCTTCCATACTACCTTCAACCAAAATTCAAATTCATTGAATGGCAGAAATCTGTTGAAACCTGATAAGGCGTATCTAGTGTCCGCCAATAAAATTAAGAGCCTCAAAAATATCATTTTACAAGATAACCCAATTACATCCTCTAACCTATAATTAAAGCATTTTCCCGAGCTCAATTTCCGATCCAGAATAGATGGTTAAGTCTCAACTTCCAATTCAAAGTGGCGCTTCGCCACTTCAGAGCCGCCACCCTTGTGTAGGCCCCCAAAAAAGATGATTTTACCATAGACACCTTCTACTTGCCCTGAATCCCTCTCGTTGATATACCAGGACAAGATACTACGTATTTTGAGAAGACGACGACGTCGTCGACTACGACGACTACGGCAAGGGTCGCTGATTAAGAAGTTCCGATGACAATTAAGCCTTATCGTTTCGCCAAAAGATAAAACTAAACTGGAAATGAAATGGGAGATCCGAGAACAGCCGAACAGAATGCAAAAGGTGAACAATGCGGCGAGGGGCGAGGTGTTCCCAGGGGCAGGGAAGAAACCACATTTACCTCCGTTTATAATCTCAGTCGGGAAATCGAAAAGATCAACTTTGTGCCTGTGCCGCGCGATGGTATGCCGGTCGTCTTGCCGGAATTAGTTAATTTTAACAAGTGCCTCATTTGCAATTAAATTGTTCGCCGAAAATTTCATGCATTGCTGGAACCTACTGACAAGCAGCACACAGCGCCTCACAGCAACTCTCGATGCTGCTGCGGCTGGATTATTGCAAAGTTCTCCTCTCTTTCATGATTTCACCGAAAACCCGTCAGCATATTTTACCAAGGAATTTTCGCAGGGCCACGTACACCTTTATTATATAACGACAGATACGGCAGCCAGTGGGGAACAGAGAAGTTTAACACCGTTGCCACAAGCTGCCGGCAGAAAGAGAGAGAGCGAGGATAAAAGGGAAACAGGACATCTCCAAAAACCAAACTGAAATTTTAAGGATGGAATCCTTCAAATTGGATGAGGGTTTAGTCCTGGCAATCTTGGCAGATGCTTATATTCGCAGGACCTCTCTCCGACTCCATCTTCGGCCCCCCTCCACCCTAATGCCATGGCGCGGAGGCTGCTGCCTGTATCAGGTCGTGCTACTTGAACAGGATAGAGGATCTTCTCCGGGCGAGAGTTGCCTGAAAGTAAACTGGAGATAAATATCAATTTGGTTTAATTTACTAACTTATTATATTTGCAGATTGCGTCTGGCATTCGAGAAAGAACCAAGCATTTGCCTGGTGGTGTGGAAATGGGAAATGGAGGTACGGAATGAGCCACGGCATAATTATGGGCCGATTATAGTTTTTTGACTTGTTTTCATTTCACTGATTTCCCTCCTCCAATTTTGGATTATATTCCCCGACGAAGACTTAAAACAGTTTTTGTGCTTGTTGAGGCGGCGAATGGTTTTTGGATTCACATTTTTGGTTATATTGGATTTTAAATAGGGCCTCGGCATGGCACTGGGGGTAGATAAACGATTCAGATTCAGTATTTTGGCAAGATTAATGCTGTTTAGATACGCTATCTTCTGCGAAACATTAAAGTGAAATATTTTTTGTAATCAAACGGAGAAAACGTTTTCACATTTATAATTTTTTTTTTTTTTTTTTTTTTTTTTGTAGGAGTTAATAGTATTTTAAAACAGGAATCGTTAAAATAAGTGCTGCGTCGTTTATTCCTCATCTTCTGCTACCACAATCGCTCTACAGCCCAATTTGAGCCTTGGTCTCATTCAGGTTCTTTTTCTCTCTGCTCTGCAGGTTCAGTTTCTTGTGTTGAGGAATCCTGCTGCATCGACCTTAGCGCAGCTCTCAGGTTTACCCTAACTTTACGCCCTACGTGAGGGTATGTCTCACTCCAAAAGACCGGATAGACGACTTCCAGGAAAAATATTTATGAAAGTGTTTCCGGGAAGCGCAGGAGGGCTTGGTGCACGCTGGAGACTAACCATCAAAGTCGTTGAATGGAGGAATGTCGTCTTAACTCTCAAAGAAGGAGAGCTACGCACATGATGCTCCGTCTTGGTCTGATAGTGCTTATCACTGTCCTAAAACCAAGTTTCAGAAAGCCGGGCCACAAGAACAATCTGTAGCAGAAAATCAAGTCCAACCAACGACAAAGTTGGAGGGTCCTGATGCAGGATATAAACCGTCGAAATACAGGTGACCCCGAAACTTGATGCATACAGCCAAGCAGAGCCGCGACTACGATAGTGACCATCATGAGACCCACTTTCCTCCACCATCCGCGTCGCCTATCTAAACGCCCGTTGCCCGGCAGCTTTGAAAAACAAGTTTCACCGAGAAAGCGCTTTAGCGGGCATACGCTCATTGCAGAACCGACAGGCTCTATAGCCGGATGGTTTTTCAACAGAGATATTGAAGGCAGTACCCACCAACCATCCCCCTTCTGCTTAACATATATGACTCATGCCTAAAAGTTTCTTGCCCGATGGATTACACCCAGACCCCTGTTCATGCTGGACCCGGCTAGAGGATGCTGAGGTCGCACTTCCACGAAGCCGTACGAGCACCAGGTGATCTCGCTGCAAGGAGATTATATGTATGGGAGTTTCATCATATACGAAACAAATGACGATCTACAAAGAACAGTGCTAACACCTGGGATCACCAGAACTCTAATTTAGGACCTGGCGTATGGAACATCATGTCTGGGCATGCCAGAAGACGTTGGGTACCCGGATGACGTCGCTGTGGTCATCAACGCAAGAGATGTAGAAACTGGGCAGATATGTACGTCTCAACCTGGCAACGCGCAAATTCATCTTCTGAATGGACGTTCCCAAGCTGGTAGCCTCCCAAACGGAGATCATCCTGCTCACCAAAAACGGTCATTAACATCTTGCGCCACTTCAATGTAGGAGACACAACGATTACGTCCTCGAAATTCTTAAAGTACCTTAGAATGATGTTTGATAACAATTTAACCTTTAAGGAACGTTGAGGTCAGCTGATAAGGCAGGTGGTAGCGTCGCTTAGCTGAATAATGGCCAACGTTCTTGATCCCAGATTCACTATGCGACTTCTCCCGCATTGCCGAGTCCAGTGTGATCTACGCAAAAGAATGGCTAGGTACAAGGAAATGGGCTACTCGCAACTCATACTCTTACCGTAAGGCCCGCATTAGTTAGGTGTTCAAGTTATTCCTATAGATCTGTTGGCTCAGGAGAAACTGTTCATTCACCAGGCAAATTCTAAGCTGGGCAAACGAGAGGCGATGTGGGCTGCTAGGGAAACACAATAGAGGCTCGGCAAAGACTTTGGGAACAAGAGTCCAAAAGCAGGTGAACCGCTCGACTGATCGGTCAAGTGAATACTTAGATGAGCCGGAAATTCGCTAAGCTAAGTTATTCATCTTGTTGTCTCTACGTCTTTTTAGCTCTCTCCAATTTGTTATACGAAGTTTCCGCATATCTCCTAGCACGTCATCCATCCACCTATTTCTTGGTCGTCCTACTCTTCTCCTACCTGATGGGCTACCTTTCATTTTTGTTCATCTTTGCCTCCTCCATGCGCGAGTGTCGTTTTTACAAGCTGTCCCCACACTAAGTACCAACCACGTCCACTGCTTGACCTTCGTGATCGAACAAGAATTCTTCGATTGAGTATGCTTAATGGCACCGTTTGCAGTCGCCAATATAATACTTTTGATTTGCCTTGCAGTGGGCTTGTGTATTATGAACCCTACTACTAAACGATGCTACCTCCACCAAAGGTCAATTATCCCGCCTCCTATTCATTTAATCTATAGTATCGCGAGTATTTTAATTTTGTATCGGTTCACTTCATTATAGTAATGATTTAACTGCCGCAGTTCTTATACAAAATTATCGAGTTCTATGTTTCGAAAGCTATTTCCAGGTGTTGTTGTCATAGTCGTTGCCATTATCCTCGTTTGTTCCAGAGCTTTTGATGTGGTTTCTGATGTGTTTTTACGTGGTCAGATAGTTACCCCAGTGCGCTTCTCCATCTAAATAAACTTTAATCTTATTCTAAAAGCAGTCACAAGTCACAACGCACTCACAACTGTGTGGTGAGTCTCAACTTGGGCCGACCTGGTATTTTATTTTGTCAATCTTTAGACACGTGTGGGTGCGTGGAATACCAAAACAGCCACAAGAATCAAACTCTCAAAGTCGCAAGAATTAAACTCTCAATGACAAGCATGAGTCACAAAACCTTGTGACTGGTGACTGATCACAATTTAGAAGAGGGGGTCAAAATATTTAAAAGTCAATTTTTATATGTAAAAAAGTCCTGTATTTTGACATATTCTCTAAGTTTCTGATTATTAGGCGGTTTATATACGTCCTTAGCTTGGTTTAAAATTGAAAAAAAGTTTGTTTTTGTATAAATATTTTTCTTTTAAACTGTTTAAGTAAGTGCAAGCCCTCTTTTTATATATAAAGAATAGAACTCTCTCAACAATGTGTCGACATATAATTAAAAAGGATTGTACACTCAAGCAGACACAAAACTGAAGGACGACAAGGAGCAAAATTCAACCCTCATTAAAGTCTAAATCAAATATTTAATATAACATTTGAAACAACAACAACAACAAAATCTATCAAAAGGGACACAAATTTTAAACCGATTCTTATCACATGGAAAACCCTTTCTCAACATTTTACATAACATTTAAAGACTGGTTTAAGAAGAACGCAGGGACACAAACATATACATGCACAGGCATTAGGAACGAAGCAAGAGTTTTGTATATATATATTTAATTATTTTGGTCCACTGGACCGACAGATTGATGAAATTTCCATTTTAAGCATCCCACTATACTTGCGGATAGCCCAAGCTGGCAAAGTGGATAAAAGGACTTCCTTCCTTCCATATTGCCTGTGGAGGAGATCTTCGTTTTATTATTAAGTCACGTACATTTTAAATGGAAATAGTCCTAGTTGAAAGGAGATTAAAGATGGATTTATGGTGTTTTTTATGTGGAATTATTGTTGATTTTTTGTTGAAGATGTTCAAGTGGTATTGCCCAGTTATTGGATGGAGCTTTTAATGATGGGTTTGGTGATATGTTTGTTGTTTGTTTGATCCGTTAGCTGACGGTCCGAACGGGACGTCCTCGCAACGGATACGCTGCTTTCGGTGCCGTTGGTTTTGGTGACGACTCGAGCCTCAGTAATCGTTGATTCTTTAGATAAGTCTCGATATTTTTTATCCAGGTTTTCTTCGGTGCCGATCGCTGGTCTGCGGGACGATCTCGCCAGAGAAGTTTTCATGGCAACCGGTTATCATCTATTCGGCAAACATGTCCAAACCATTTCTCCTTCGATCATTGTCTACTGAACGCATCTTTGTCGAACTGTCTCGTTTCGAAGGCAATTGCGGAGTGAGACACCGAGGATCTGCCTGAAGCATCGCATTTGGAAGACCTCGAGCTTCTTAACGTCCAGATTGAGCATTATCCACGTTTCAGATCCATAAAAAAGGATCGGAAGGATCAACGTTCGGTAAAAACGTATGGTTTTGAGAAGTGGCGAGGCGACGTCTCCCTGTCGGACACCCGTTTGAATCGTGAACTCCTCGGATAAGTCGGTTCGACTACGAACGCTGCTGGTTGAACCAACGTACGACGCTTGGAGAAGTTGAATGATTCTCAATGGCACGTGTTCGGTTTCCAAAACTCTCCACAAGCTGTTCCAATCGATGCAATCGAAAGCGGATTTGAAATCAATGAAAACGACGACAGTTCGTTTGCCGCAACGAATTCTTTCTTCCATTAGCTGACGAAGTGCGAATATTTGATCAATGCATTCTCGATGCGGTATAAATGCCGCTTGTTTTTTACAGCTCGTTTGCTCTCGATGTTTCTATAGCCTCGATTGTATGATTTTCGTGAATTTTTTTTTGCCGACGATCGAAAGAAGGCTAATACATACCGCGATAATTCTTGCATTCCCGAATGTCGCCTTTCTTCAAAATTGGGACAACGATCGCTTTCTTCCACGCCGAAGGGACACGATCCAAATGCCATATGTGTGTTATGAGGACATGAAGTCGTTGTTATAAGAAATCATCTTCGGCTTTAATTATTTCGGCAGTTACTTGGTCTATTCCAGGCGCTTTTCCATTTTTCAGCGATTTTATTGCCGTTTTCACCTCGATAATTGTCGGTTCGGTATCGAGAAACTGATTCGTCGGCTGTTCGAGAATAGGCGGTTCAGGTGGTGGTACAGCAGTCGATACAGGTACAGCTGATGGAAGAATTCTCTCCACCGCTGCAGGCGTTAATGAGGAGAAGTCACAAAAGTTTCATCCGATTTTTTCATGTTGTCGTTTGTTGATGTTGTTTTGCCGCCTAACCGGCGGATTATCTGGTACAGCGTCCGGTACTCGTGCCTCGACGCCGCTTTTTCCATGTCAGCCGCAACGTTATTCCAGTACGCTTCTTGTTCCAATTTCATTTAATCTGTCGAACTTCTTTGTTCAATCTTCGGTATTGCTCAAAGTCGACGGCCCCTGTGCTGAAAGTCGAGTCGTGATTCGTGACAAGTCGTTGAAGTTGAATAACGAGACGTTTCCACCTACTTACAACTTACAGCATAGAGACCTAGAGTGGAAGTGTAAAGTTTAGTTTAAGCCCCTATCCTGAGAGTCATAATTCGATTGAAACATCACTATCTTCAGCTCAAACGACTTGTCACGAATCACGACTCGACTTTCAGCACAGGGGCCGACGTGATTCATTTGCCTCCGCTGATCGACGAGGTCCAGACAACTATCCGAGATCCATGGCTGCGTCCGTTTACGGATGGGGTGATATGTTTGGTAACATAGAGCTGAAAGGAATTCGTATTATTTCCCATTTAATTACATCGAAATCTAGGGGGCTCACGAAGCCATGCTTAATAATAATAATCACAATAATGAAGTCCAATCTTTCATTAAAATGTAATTTTAATGAATTTGTAAAATCCAACCCACCGCAAGAGCCTCTCGTTCCCTCTCTCTTTCTCTCTTTCAATAAAAACCACTAAATTAAATTCAAATTTTGAAGAGCACCCGAACTCCAATGGAGTCCCTTTTTTGGGAGCCGCACATACGCACACACGCCCACCCACACCTCAATTTTCACCTATGCTCTCTAATATCGCAACCCCAAAAACCCTTTTCGGGGTGAGTACCACCCCCGTCGGAAAAATGGGGACGTACAACCAGGGAATATTGTATACCAATTGTGAATATCAAAAATACCAAGCGTTGTAGGGTTCATCATGGCAAATAGAGAGCCTCTGCCTCGGCGGCATATATCATAAGCAACGCACAAATCCTCCGACCACTGACAGGAGGCATCTTCTCTCATAAAATTATTTGTTGGGCTGCTTTATGAGAGTTTAATTAAATTTGTTGCCAAAAGCCCAGAGACCTGAGGGTGCCCTTCGCTTTATGGTTAGGGTTTGTTCGCTGGTTAATTATGTATTTCATTAAAGCATGATAAAAAAAAATTCCGCCCGTTCCTTGGCCCGATTCTGTTATTTTGAGAGAAGGAATATAAAACAACAGGGTGATGCTGGAACGGGTGGAGGATGGCTGCTTGGCAGGGTGGTGGTTAAGGATAAAATATCAAAAAAAAACACTGATTTTTTTATTATTTTCAGAATTTCACAAGGCAAAAGACGGATATTATTTATGAGGATACTTTTGTGTGTGCTGATATATACATATATACAAATAAAATTACTCCTTGTAATCGTCGATGTGTTTGTGCGTTTGATTGCTTTCATTTCGTCCTAATGAGCCCTTTTCTTTAAATCTTTTACTGTGGCCAGGGCAAGAATATTATTAAAGCATATATACCAGACAATGGGAGTTTTTTATCTCTCCCTCTGTCTACACCTTTTCTTCCTTTTCTCTAAGGACTCCTCCTAGCCCCCCCAACAAGAATCCCTATCAATTATATTAAATATATTCAAATTTCCCTTTATGAATGTTTTTATTCACTAATTATCTCCTGGATGATCTGGTGGTCTCTGGATACACAGCACGAAGGATACCTGCACCGCAGGCCCCTTTTGTAGGAGAATTGTCTGTTGAAAGATAATAAGCCCTTTCTTCTATGGTGTAACATATCATCTTCAATGGCGGTTCAAGATGCAACATTTTTAGCATAAATTCCGTTGGGTTCAAGGAGATAAGAAAACCTTTTCTGAAAGGCAGAGAGTCTCTAAATTTCTCGTTGTTAAAACCAAAATTTTGTTCCTTTTTTATTTTGCGATTACAGGCAGTAATAAAGTAAGGAAAATAATGGAGAATTTTCAGACAGCGATAAAATTAAGGAGAATGGGACATTTCGGACTTGTTTGTCGAATGTTGTGAGCTAAGGTGTAGGCAGACCATCATCGATTATTAAGTAACTAAATATAGGTTTACTATTACAAAAAAAAACACCTTGTTCTTGTAGATATAGTAGACTATCATTTTATATGCTTTCCCCTTGTTTTAATCCCTTTGTGACTTCAAATCCATCCATGAGTGATTTTTGTCTTTTAACCTGCAAGGTGTGGGGATTTCGTTTCTACTTCGCATTTTATCAATCTTATCCGCTGTAAGGATATTCTTTGATCCGTTAGAATTTGTGAGATTTAGAGAGTCGTAAGCTTGCTTATAATCCACGAAAATTTGGGCATATTTTAAAGTTCATCTTCCAATTTGTTTCATGAATTTGTCTCAGAGTAACCAGCAGGTCGGTTATCAAGCGATCCTTCGTTAACCCTACCGATACTCGCCTAGTATCCTTTTTGTGAATGGTTTTAATCTATTAAGAGGTGCACTCATTAACACCACTGCTGACAGTAAAAGCCTCTGGACCTTGGTAACTTCTATCAGGAAAAAGTTCACTACATCTTCGACTCCTTCTTTAATTTACGATGGAAAGGTGCTCACGGAAAGCAAATTCAAGCCCGACTTACTCGCATCTCTGTTTACCAACTCTTCCTAGCCCGATACTGCCTTGCAACCCTTGACAGTATTCCTGTCACTCAATGGGCAGAGTTTTCTTCAACACTTGTGAAGTATATAAGTTCCTCAAAGAGCTCGACTCCAAAAATCCACGGCTCCGATAATATTCCCCTTATGGTTCTTAAAAAATGATCCTTACCTTCTGCTAAATTTTTGCGCAAACACTAAGACCGTTTATGCTCCTCCGGAGTTTTCCCTGACTGCTGGAAACTAGTCCATGTTCAGTCTATGAACTCTAGCGACCCAACTAACCACCGTCCAATATTCTCTCCAAAATCATGAAGACAATAATACACAAGCTTATAGAATATCTCGAAATATCTCAAATATTAGACGACAAACAGTACGGCTTTAGACCTAAAATATCCATTGGCGACCTTTTTTATGCCTAACTGAGTACCTCTTCCAAAGCATTCATGGTTTTTGTGACCCCGGCTCATGGTTTTGGTGACCCTGATTGCTCTCGCTATCTCCAAGGCTTTTGATAGAGCGTGGCGCCCCGCTTTGACTAAGTTCCAAGCTATTGGTATGGACTATGTTTTAAAGAACTGGATTGGGAGTTTCTTTTCTGACTGTTCAATCAAGGTAGTATTGGATGGCATAGAATCTAATCCCCACAAAATTTCTGCAGGTGCTCCCCAGGGCTCAATCCTACCAGCTCTCTTCCTAGTTTTTTATAAATGACTTGCTCTCAATCCCATCCAACTCACTTCATAGCTTTGCTGACAACAGTACTCTGCGTTACTCGTATAGCTTCAATACTGCAAGGCAAGCACGTACCAGACCTTGTCTGCTTGACTGTGAACTTTTGTCCATTTCGAATAACAGAGATACAAATCTGTTTCTAGATTAGGGCCTCAAGAATCGTGTTGAATTTCACGGAAAACGAAGTACTGTCTCTTTTCTAACCAAACCCCCCTTCAACTCCTCCCGTTTCAGTGGAAGGTGTAGAGTTGACAGTAGAATCATCTCCCAATGTCCTGCATAGCATTAACCGAATATCTGCGTTGGAATAACCACATATTCGAAAAAGCTAAACAAGCTTCACAATGGTTGGGATTTCTTAGAAGATGGAATTCCCTTCTTTAGCCGTCTGCCAAGGCTGTAATCTACAAGTCCTACATTCGTCCCTGCCTCGATTTGAACTCGTATATCTGGGTAAGGTACCACCCCTCAAGTACCACCTTAGCATGTCTGGACAAAGTGCAAAACCACGCTCTCCAACTTATTGGCGATGGCGCCATTTGATCCTCAATTGATTAATTTAACCCCCGCAGGAATGTAGCGACTCTAGTGAAATTCTATCACATCTACCACAACGATTGTTCCACCGAAATTCATAACCACCTGCCTTCACGACAATTTTTTCCGACAACACAAGGCTAGCCCTTTTGGCTCATCCCCTTTGTCTACAGCCCTTACTTTCGCGCACACATCAGTCTAGAAAATCTTTGTTTTCGCGAACAACTCGACTGCGGAACAACCTCGCACAATCAGTATTCCCGAACTCATATAACATCCAAGAGTTCAAACGCAAGATTCATCGCCATCTTCTCATGCACCCCCAGACTCCCCTTAACCTGTCTTATCATTTCTGTTTCGTTCGAGCTAAGTTTACTGCCATGGGAAAATAACTACCAAATAATTGGTGGCAGCGGTCGGATTCCATAGATAAAAACCAGGGATCGTGTAAAAAAGGGACTACAGGATTTGTTCAAGAACAAACCAGAAGGAGGCTTATAGAACCAACTCAAAAGACGTGGTGGCATAAATACCGACAGAGTTGTTGTTCGTACTAAGGAAACACAAATCCCAGTTAATGATAGGGGGAAACCCCAAATCATCCCCAGAAAATTGGCTTTTTCATAGTACTAGACAATTATTTCAGGAGCTGTGGGGGTTGAGAATTTCTATGTGAAATTAGTACTTACTAGTCAGTGTTGCCAATTGAGTCAATATCGATTGTCTACAGTGATGGAGTATAGTAGTGACTGGTGTAGTCAGATTGCCTCTTTAAAATAGAATATTTTCCCTATTTTTGATTTTATCGTTTTTCTTCTTTTTTTAATTTAAAAATTTAGAAACTTCTCTAACAACTAATACAAACGCAATACGGCCTTCACTTGTGAAAATATTCAAAAGTCTCGCGTTTTTTTATTTCAGCTGTCATTGTGCTAGTCTGTCACGGTTATTAGCGACTCTAATTAAAATCGCCTTAATACACATTTACCAGCACAATCATCCCCGTGTGTAGTGCTCATGTTCAAGTGGAATGTACATTTTACACTCTGAAAGCACTTCTTTATCCAGTGAAGTGTTCCACCAGTATTTACAGCGGCAGGCATTTAATTTATCCGGCAGTTATTATACACGCAACTTGAATCAACACAAAAAAATTATATAGGTATATCTATATGTATGTATATACAACCTGAGCCTATAAATGGACAAAACATCATCCAGCCCCAGGAATGGCGGTGGTGGTGGAAGGCTTGGTACATAAAACCACTTGAAACCCCATCTTTCATTCAATTCACAACCAACCCAGACATTTCACTCCCTTGTCGAGGGGATCTAATTGAAAATTGTCACCCTCGTATCTTGTAAGCAATAAACTAAACAAAACGGAAGAAACCTATATCGTTTGGTGTGCGAAAAAAAAATAAATCTCGGGGTTCCCTTTTTTCTAAGGGTGAAGGTGGTAACACAGTGAAACGATGGTGGTGGTTCGGTGGGGGTGGATGACGGGGTATGGAAAAGGATTTCAATAACTTTTCACAAGTTCTTCAACTCCTCACCAGTCACCAAAAAAAAAAAAAAACGAAGTGTGGATGGCGGATACGGTTGTAGATTTCTGTCGTCGCAGGAATGGATAATGCCGATGCCTAGGCTCTTTCCGTTCCACTGCCACCCTGTGACTAACATGTGAATAGATTCATGAATAGATTAAGGACGAAGGGAGCGAAAAAAGGAGTCTACAATAAGGCAAAACTTGAAGAAAAAAAAAATATATAAAATAGACACTTATATATAGCAGCTCTAACTCCCAGGAGGGTAAAAACCTGGACTACAAAACTCGGGTGGTTTGGGGGGCGAAAAGGACTCGGGGTTTTGTCATCCTTGCCGGACTCCCAGAGAAGTTATTTTCGTTTCTCTTAAATAAACCTTCAGCAACTATTCCACTCACTCGAGTTCTAGAGTCTTAGAGTGAAATTTCTGCCTTCTTCCCCATAACTCCGGCCAGAGGTCCTCTTTTATTTTCCTCCTTTTTAACATTGTGCAGGGTGTATGTATGTAGGCGGGTGTGTGTACGAAAGGGTGGATTTCCACAAGAAATACTCAGCCTTGTAAGCTTTATCCAATTTATTTTGCTCCTACCCACATACATGTGCTCCATTCCATTTCAGAATAGTGTTGTGTATGCTATGTTTTTAGTTAGTCGATGTAGTTCATGCTTGACAGTATCCCTTTACCGCCCCCTCTCTTATCATCCCTTCTGTCAGATCTTCCCATGTATAAAAAATTTAATAGCACGTTAGTAGTTTTACGGCTGTTTCCTAGAGCGTAGACTCTGGCAAAATTGATTGGATTCTCATCTCAGAGGATTATAGTAACGTTTTCAATGTGGACACTTCTGTGTTCGAGTAAACCCTAGAACTAAAAATTGATGTTTAACAATTTTTTTTTAAGGTAAATCTTTGCTGTTAATTGAAATATAAGGGAACATTCAGGAACGGATTGTGAGGTGGGGAAAATGATTTCTGTCAACAAAAGCGATTGTTGTTGAAATCGGGCAGTGTTCATTTTTCAGGTGAACGTGGGTGTATTTGGGAAGCGAATGATTTCATTTCATTTATTTCATGAATCTATGTAGAATAAATATTTTTCTTATAGTCGTACGTTCGAATCAAGGATTTAGATGCATTTAGCAATAAGTGCTTGAGTAGAGACCATTGATAGATACGCTCAAGGTCGGCATTAATATTGTCAACTCAGTTCTCCACCCCAATATGACTGTTTAAATAAATTTTGACTTCGTTTATATAAATGTATAGTTTACAGCTTGTCATTGCCTTGCTGAAATTATTTATGTACATACTGAAAAGCAACGGTACTAGCATGGAATCTTGCGGAACACCGTGCGTAAATGATAAGAAGCTGATATTTAATTTTGTAGCCATACTGTTAGAGATCGGTTAAACAAGTAATCCAAATGCTTGCAATTTTTTCCAACTATAGATCGTGTTTCCATTATATCTTCTCGTGGGTGGCAATGCATCCCTGGAAGTTGCCAGCGCAAGTTCATCTAAATTTATCGAACCGAACACATAATTTTAAATCATCAGCCCTTTTGCGTGTGTCAGGTTGTTACCAAGTTATACGTTCGGCTTCTTTTTCTTGATTTTTCATAGCATAGAATTTTTGTAGTTGTGGGTTGTTAACCCACAGACCCTTATTCTAGTGGAGGACCTCGACCTCTAGACTGGCCATTGAATCAACTCATTTGAAGAGCTTGATCTAAGTTAATATCCCCGCATATGTGCTTTTCCCAAGTCATGGTGTTTATCGACGTCCAGGGGCTTTTCCTTTTTTTCTTTCATGAGCTTTGGGCCCGGCTATAGCGGAGCTGCAAGAAAAACAATATCGTCTTCCATTCGTTTCTGCGTTTTGCTAGGTCTCTCCAATTTGTTATACGAATTTGACGTGTGTTTTTTAGCACATAATCTATCCACCTATTTCTTGGTCGTCGTACGCTTCTTTTTTCTGTTGGTCTACCATTGAAAATCCCGACTAACATTCGTTCTTCTATAGACTATCTTTGAGAGTTTTACCATACTTCTTTCTCACAAACATTTTCGGATTACCACACATAGGCATCATTAACGTCTTGATCGATTTGACGTGATCCAGGATCTTCATGTGCCCATATGGTTGCCGTCGGGCGCCAGAAAACTTTCCTTTTCATACTAAGGGTTCCGCTATTCGAAGATCGAACTAAAACAAGCTCAGTCCCGTTTCTGTCCATTGCTGCAGTGGATGTGGAGCAACAAGCGTCTGTCGACCAGATCAGCGAGGTCCACACTTTATTTTATATGGCTGCAGCGCCTTATATATTTTCTTTTTTTATCTCCCCTTTCGTTCTCCTTCCGATTGTCGCGAGCTAAAAGAGCGAGCGAGTCGAGAAGGAAGTTTAGTTAATTGGCCAGGTACTAGCAGTTTTGTCGGCTTTTGAAATGAATACTAACCAAGCTTTCTTTGCCACAGAGGAAGACATTCAAAAATATAACTTTTTCTATAGCAAACCTAATTTTATTTGGAGTGTAATTGAAAGATCGGTAGTCACTCTCAGCAGCGCATTTCCACAAATGCTGCTTTTGCGGGAACCAGACTATCCATGCGCAACGTATGTCACGACCCATGCCCACGACCAGACTGTTGTGGCGTGACATGTGGCACGACCCATGCCCATATTTTCAAATAATTGAAATCCCAAGAACTTGAGGATTAAAATTCCGAAAAAAATAGTTTTTTATCTGTGTAAACATCCTTGTAGGATCCTTTCGCATACACCTAATTCACTAAAGAATTTTCTTTCTTTCATCATAATCAAGAGGACCACCGCCTAATATTGACGTTGGCTTCCTCCAGCGTTTTTTTTTTTTTTTTTTTAATTTTCGATCTCTCCAGTTTCGAGTTCCTTATTCCTAATTGTCTTTGCCGACGTCTTCTATGTAATCTTTTCTAAGAACATCCTGCTCTCCGTTTTCCTATCTGTCCATTGGATTGATTGAGTGAATGTATGTATATGGACATGATTAATTGTGTGGTCGGTTACTCCATCGACCGTCTTCGAGGTTGCTTTTTGAATATTCTTAGGCTGCAATTTGGTTTTGGAAATTATCATATTTTGCACCTTGAATCAATCTTAACCTATTATCTTTTTGGTGCTCGTGTAAGGTAAAGTTTCTGATTGTAATCTCAAACGCTATTTACTGTCCTATTTTTGCATTAGCGCATCTCAAGTGACTGTTATGACAAGGGCAGTTTCTATGTACTATATATAAATAGTCATAAAATATGTATATTCTTTTTTCTTCTTCTCCTCTGTGGGAGCCTGTATATATGGGGCGCGCCATAAAAGAAGAGAATCTCAAAGTGGGAGTCTCAAGTCTCCACGTCCCTTTGTTTATTTAAAAACCCAAATCACCGTCCCATTTATGTTATTAACGTATATCCCTTCTTTTATGACGCGGACTCTAACTGAATAATTGAAGAATTTCACCCTTAGACATATGCATCTTGCACATTCTTTCGTCTATAGCTTCGAAGTGCCTTATTTCTCTCCGTACAAGGAATTCTTTCCCTAATATGTGGTCTCTTTTCTTTGCAGCTATAAAACATGTGTTTTTTTTCAATATCCCCTCCAATATAATTTTCCCTCTTCCACCCATTAAATATAAACTTTCCCCACGCCATTTAATTTAGCGAACAAATAACAAATCTCGTTCATCAACAATAATAATTACAAAATCAAATCTCCTCTATAATTTGTTTTATTAAAATATCATCACGAATTTAATTTCAATTAAAAAAAATTATTCACAAAAGAATAACAGGATGGGACCGGGCTGGATGGAGCTGGAACTGGGAACAGGGTGGGTAAGTTGGCGCAAAAACATGAAAAATTGAATTAGATCCCTAAATGAAAAATATTTGATAGCTGTGCCCCTCTGGACGTGTCCTAAATGATAAATTGAAATTAAATAGCCAAAATGGCAAAGGAAGAAAAGTCAAAAGTTGCTCCTCGAAACAAGGGGGTGGAAACGAGCGCGAAGGCTACATCCCTCCTCGTTCGCCCCATGAAAGTGGAAAATAACGACAAAATCGATGCCTGCATATCAAAAAAAAAAAAAAAAAAAAAAAGAATCAGGAAAAGTATTATTTTTTTTTACAAAACAAAGTTTCCACGTAACTCTCAGTGCCTATACCACCACCACTAGCAATAGTAGAAAATGTTGTCCAAACAAGGAGTAGATCCTCGGCTGGTGGGGGGGATGGGGTCGGCTGAAATAAACGAAAAAACAAAATGTGAACCTGTAGGCATTTTCAATAATTACTAATAAGGATTCACGGCACGCAACAAGGCAATGAGAGGAAATAGCAAGCAGTCTGCGAAGGACCATAGTATACGAATTTAATTCCCGAGGTTATTTATCGGGACGGTAAATGAAACATGATAAGAAAGAGAAATTTAGATATATACGCAGGACTCGTCTAAAGGATGGATATCCTTACGCAGAGTCTCTCCTGGAGATATCCTCCTGGGGACCCTGGCAGGAGGGTGGCGGCCGCTTCGACCACGCTTCGAATGGATAAAAATAGAGACAAATTGACTAGTGGCGTCGGGAAATAGCATAAATATTCGATATTTAAGTGCTATTTACGATTTTAGCCCGTCGCTAATTAGGTTAGAAGGTCATTACGTAATTGCCTCGATGGTTTATTTCGCAGATCGACTTGATTTACGGTAATTTTATAAAAAAAGCGGATCATCGGCATTACAATTCCGGATAATTTCGCATTTTCTTTCTCAGTTTGATTATCTTTCTTTAATGGAATTGGAAGGTATTTACATAAAGTAATGACGATTTTCGTGGAATCGATGACGGTATTAAAGGGAATAAACACATGGAAATTGATTTTTTTTATTGTATGACATAATTTTTGTGAAAGATTAAGCTTGATCTTGACAAATGATCGGTTTTGGGGTTGTGAGATGATCTTTCAAGGCATTTTTATAATGCTTCATTCATGGATATCAATGAAAGATTTGTGGGGATTTTTCACCTGTAACAACGAAATTTCGCCTCCTGCTCCTTAAATGGCGTTGCAATTCTTAAATCGCTCGGATATCTTTAACACTCTTCTTCCAGTCACCTCTACCTTTTGCAAATTAGTTCAAGTTCGCAATAGGCAGTTTTTCTTGCTATACGTAAAATAATGTACTTCTTATCATGTGGCAATAAGAACCACCTTCAAAATCATGGAGACAATAATCAATAGAAATCGAATAAACTCTAACCGACATTCAGTACGGCTTTATGCCAAAAAGGTCTACTGGCGATCTCTTTGTGTATTTTACCGAGCATCTCAACCAAGGTATCCTTCGTTTTGGTGAGTCTGATCTGAATGATTTAGATATATCCAAGGCTTTGGACAGAATATGCCACCTTGGTTTATTGAGTAAACTCCAAAATATAAGTATGGACTTGGGAACTTGATTGAAAGTTTTCTCTCTGGCCTGGATGTCGTTGAATCCAAACCTAGACCATTTCGGCCGAAGTTCCCCAGGGTTCAATATTGTCACCTGTACTTTTCTTCATTTTTAGATGATTAGTCCTCTCTGTTTTGTAACTTATCTTAATATTTTTCTTCTGTTTTCACTATGGGTTTTGTTTTTGCTATTCCAAATGTAATTACATTCACTTTATTATTTATCCGCTGATCCTGCTTTTTGTTCGGTCTGGATGCTTGCTTTTCGTCTATGATGGTGGCTAGCGTTTCCCCACTGGACACAGTAAGAACGATTTTTAAGATATTTACATCGCCATCCGCCTCAATGTCGTATCCATGAATACAAGAAGCCTTAGAAGCAAGAGTGGTATGTTGGCCTGATGGCTTTCCACTTCATTGGAAGATAGCATTGGTTGTACCTACTCCAAATACAATATCCCCTTTGCAACCGTCTGATTTCCGTCCAATTAGTCTTCTATGTTTTTTGTCGAAAGTATTCGAAAAAGTAATTTTTAAGCAACTTATTTCGCATATTGAAGAAAACAATCTTCTTTCTAAATGGCAATCTGGCTTTAGATCTGGACACATTTGTTAAACTGAACTACTGATGGTCTCTTCTGATATCTATGATGCCTCGGACAACACTGAAGTAATTTTCTTGACTTTACTCGACTTCTCAAAGTCATTTGATTCAGTTGATCATGTAAAGCTCGTACCGAAATCAGTTAGTAATTTCAGTCTCGGTCCTAGTGCTGTGGAATTAATTCGAAGTTACTTGTTTGGTCGTTCTCAAATCGTTAAAATCTAGAACAAATTCTCCAAGCTTATATTTCTACGCTGTGGTGTTCCACAAGGCTCTATTCTGGGTCCCTTGCTGTTTAGAGTATATATTAATGACCTTCATCTTGTAATTTAGAACACATCTGTTCAGTTATATGCTGATGATGTGCAATTCTACATAAGTATACCCATCGATTCAATCGTTAAATGTATTCGCAGACTTAATGATGATTTGAAAAGCAAATAAACGATGATTTGTGGAGCAATTATATGGACCAACCACTAAAGTTCAAACGTCGAGTTTATCGACATCTACTCGAGCACTCTGCACACCCCCGTTCAACCATGACTTGAACGATATGACAGACTGGTAATAAAAATGCCGATTCTCAAGCTCAACAGGGGCACTTTCACCACGAAAACCGTCCGATTATTCCATTTGTCTAAAGAGCGACCCAAACAGTCATTTTTGGGATGTGTAGGGCTTGTTGGTTCTTCAATCGCGGCTTTTCTTCTTCTGGTACCTAATATCATCAGTTTTCCCTTATGCGCTTTATAATCATGTACTATGTACCCATTGAAACTTAAGGGGTTGAAATTTCATACCCATGCTTAAAGGTCGATTTGGGTAGCGCTAAAGCTGATGCTCTCTGCGAACTGGCCCGGATTTTCTCGTACGTTATTTTTAATACGTTGAATGTACATATTCTTTGATTCTTGATCTTCGGCTGGGCCCGGGCTTGGTGAGTATTTCATATCCTAAATCTGCCTCGGGACACCCTGCGTAACCTCATCCATCCATAATCTTTGTGGTAATGTGCGCGCCTTTGTCGTTTTGGCCAACTATTGAAACTCTTGATTATTGGACTATTTCTTCAGAAGCTCGTACAACTCATCAAAACCATGGTAGTCTGCTTAGTTTTATTTATTCAACTATTATTTATTTCGTCATATTCAATATTTTTTAAGTTCTTCCGTTCTAATGGGCCATTCATTCAGGTAATCTGAACGAAATTATAAGAAATACGTTTCTTAGAATTTTTCTTGCGAACATTTAGACCTGCTAGTCGATTTGCTTGCTTAATGTCCAATATTCAGGCCCATATATTCTCATTTGTATTCCCTCAAGATTTCTTGATTCTTTAGAATTGTAATTAATTCCAAAAAGGTTTTAGTTTGTCAATGATGCTTCGTGTTTTATTTTATTTGCTACCATGCCGTAAACATTGTCCCTAGGTATACATATAACGTTATCTATAACTATAACATTATGTTTATCAAGATTGATGTCTTTTGGTCATCTTTGCTCTTATTTGATTATTTTGTGTTCGTGTCATTTAGTCTTTAGGTCTCAACATTCTGAACTTTCTACAACTTAGAAAAAATGTTTCCATTTCATATTTTGATTTGAGTTCAATGCTTTTTACTCCATTTAGTGTTTATTCCCTCATACTTCTTCCAAAGAAAAATTAAAAAATATTGATGAAAGCGCATCTTCTTGTCGCAGACCTGATTATTCAGCTTTGCATTATATTGTAGCCTTGCAGCCCTTCGCCTCGATCGAATCAACTAGCATTTGAGATACCATCTAGTAGGTAGTAGGTCAGTTGAGCGTGGGAACTAATGTTCAGTCATGCTTGACGGACAACCATTCCACGCCCATGACTACATATTGGTTCCCATGCTCAAGAGACCGACTACCTACTTTTTCTTAACCAGCCGCATGCCCCCAAACGTCGCCAAACTACCACCCCGAATAAGAGCTAAGTTTGCAGAACTGTTCTGTTATAGTGATACCATACAATTTATCTTTCTTCTAATTGAACAAGTGTTAAAGATTACATCGCGTAAACTGAAAAGATAAAAGTCTCATCCAATACTTCAAACTCATCATAATTTCCCGTCAATTATTCCAAAAAGGCTTTAGTCTAGCGTGGTAATCTTCTGTTATAAAGCATTCCTTTCCTTCTACCCCGGCACACCCTCCACCCCCACATCCCCACTTACTACTAGAACCGCTCCTGTTTTTTTTTATCTTCTCTCGCTTCTCTTCTATTTATTTTTTCTTAAAGTCATTTTTTTTTTCGTTCAACACCACAAACCGCTATAGAGCATTCTTTTCATCTAATGTAGTCATGTCACCGTCGTTGTCAAATTAAACATGAGAAGTCTGACATCCTTCTGACATTTACTGTGTGCTCATCTTGGGTATTGTGCAGTCAGTCAGGACAAATAATGAGAAACAGTACACTGGATGACAAAGAGGAAGCAACAAACAAAAAAAAAACAAATAAAAAAAAGCAACTTTTATTCTTTTGGCCGTTGTACTGTTAAGGATAAAAGATTTTGTTTTTTGTTGTTGTTGTTGTTGTGCCTTTACTATGATGCCAGTCAATGTGTTTTGTACTGTGTGCCTCCTTTATGGAGAGTAAGGACTGGTTTATTTTTTTCTTGTGTTATTATTATTTTGTCGATATCGTATCTTCTTGGTAGCTCAATCCTTGGAATATTTCTGGATTTTTTTAGGTTGTTAGACTAGTTTTAAGAAAGCAGGAAATAAAAACAGGATAATTTGCTTTTGCTTGAGGGAGTTTTTTGTTGCTCTTGCTTTTCTTATATTGTTGTAGTAATGGCATGTTGATGCAGATATTTGAGATACTAAGTTTGATTAAAGATTAAGTAAACTAACTTATTTGATCTACAAGGTATCGTTTAAAGGAGAACAGCCTCTGTAGAGGCAGCATCCTGCCAGAGCGTTCTTCTTCACTACTAGGGAAAGTAGAGTCAGTAGGGATTCCATAGGCATAGTCGGAGAGGTTCTTTTAACTTTTTGTTTTTTTTTTATGTGATAGACTAGAGGCTTAGGGAAAGCCCCTTTGTACTGTTCGACAATCTATTTTTTTTCGTATAGAGTGCAATGTTGAACAGCAGCTCTAGTCGGAAGATAGAGAGAAGAAAGAGAGACTTCCGTGATACCGAGAAATGACACCTTTTATACCTTTCCCAGCTTAATCACGGCAGCTTTTTATTTGATCTTGACCCACCATGCAATAGATGCATACGTGACCATCAGCGTTCGTCGATTACGATTGACCATAGGAGAGGAATTGGACGTCCGCTTGAGGACCGCCTTTTGCAATCATTATCATAGTCGATTCGTCATTCATCTCAGCAAGTATCAATCTAGTCCTGAGAAAAGTGATCTACCTCGCAATGTGTTATTCAATGCTCGTGGTCCATCGATATATCTCACTAGTACGGGGATAACACAACGGTAGGGAAATTGCAAGCAGTGGAGTAGGTTCGCTGTCAGACACTTTCGAATATGCTGTTCTAAAGCCTTATGCATCCTTTTTTTAAGGAAGAGTTCAGTTGTTGAATTTTGCTTTCTTTGAAAGATTTGATCTTTCCCAACAGCTTTGAAGGTGCCAGTGGCCCATTCGATCTTACAAAATAAATTGTTGACCAGGCCAATGTTTTTCCTGTTGTCTTCTTCTTTGATCCGTTAGCTGGCGGTCCAAGCGGGACGTCCCCACAACGGATACGCTGCTGTCGGTGTCGCTAGGTCTCGAACTCCATTCACGCTTCGATTCCATTTTTGACGATTTTTGGCGACGTCTCGATCCTAGATAATCGTTGATTCTTTAAGTCGCCCTTGATATTCTTTAGCCAGGTTTTCTTCGATGCTGATCGCTCAATTCTCCAGTCTGCCGGAAAGTCTCGCCAGAGCAGTTTAATTGGCAAGCGGTTACCATCCATTCGGCAACCATGTTCACACCACCGTAGTCGACGTTTTTTAATTTCTTCTACGATCAGGGTCTGTTGATCGCATCTTTGTCGAACTGTCCGAACGATCCGTCTCTTTTCCGCATTGATTTTTAACCCGTATGACTATCGCTCAGTCGGGCGGGAAATATCGTATAAGATGTCTGTTGCTTCGGCATCCGTATCGGCGAAGATGGCGCTATCGTCGACGAGCATCAAGTCGGTTACGAACTTTTTGTTTTCGTATCGAACTCCGAGTCATGCATCGAAAGCTTCACACATTATCGCGTCGATCACGGCATTGAAGAGAAGTGGCGAAGCGACGTCTCCCAGTCGGACACCCGTTTGAACCGGGAACTCCTTTGATAAGTCGCTTCGAATACGATCGCTGCTGTTTGAACCAACGTACGACGCTTAAAGACATTGGATGATTTTCAATGACACGTGTTCGGTTTTATGAAGTTATTATATGATCGATATTAGTTTATTGTAGGATCGATAGACCTACACTACCTCATTACTGGCTATTACTGAGCCAGTAACTAGAGAACCCGGGAAAATGAGTGCTTATGATAGAAGCTCCATGGTTTTCCTGCTATTCTCCGTACAGTATCTCTCAGGATTCTTAAGGGAGCCAATGCCATTTGAGTGATCTTCAATGATCGTTAAGCAAAACTTGGAATCTTGTCTTTTTCTTCACAGAAGACTTTCCATGACCTTCGTTTGGATCTTCTAAGCGCTTTATTGCTATTGAGGGATTTCTTGTAGGGTTTCCAGTTACTATCCTTCCTCTGCAGCGATCACTGTTCCCCCACATAACCCTTCTGTTGGTGCTTCGCGGAAACACGATCGAGCGATCAGCCACGATCGACCGATTTGCCTCCACCGCACGATCAGCTATGATTGTAGATTAGCAGAGGCAAGGTCGCGGTCAGTCTCAGCCCTGGGGTTATTATTTATGTGGCTGGCTTCTGACCTTAAGTGCGATAAGCCTCCCAGTAAATCTGGCTAGGAACCCTTAAGGCTTCTGAGGACCATGGAGAAATTTTCAAGTCAAACCTTCTACGTATGTAATCAGATATTTATGGCTCTGTTACTATGTTTCAGTATTCTGGAGCTGCTGAGGCAAGTCAATCAACCCATGCTTAGAAATTGTAAGTTGTTAGAAGTCCCTCGAAGGTACTCTCCCATAGAACAAATCTTGGTGTTACTCGGTTTTACGCGGTATTACACTCTTAACACAAACCTCCACAAGTCTTCTGACGACAGATCTCGGTGCAGCCAGATATGTATTCTTCTGGAAGCTAGGCCGAGCCCTATGGCAAATCTAGGCGTACCTTCATTTCTTGGCAACTCAATCTCCTCCGCTATCAAGCTAGTTCAAAAATAGCTACTGTTTCTATACTACAGCTGTAGCCAAAAAAAGCATTAATAAGTCCATGAAGACTACCTCAATCTGATTTTTATCAACAAATTACTTCATTACTCACAGAGATACTTGTTTGTATACCTTCCTATATCGAATCACAAAAAGATTAATTCTTTACCACCAAAAATAAATATAACAATACAAAATTTCTCTTACCCAAAAATTGATGCGATAACCTCTAAAAGCACATTCATGAATCAATCTTTCATAACAACCTGCTTACGAAACACTACCAACCAAAAAAATTCCGTTCCTTTCTATTATTCTAGAGCCATTTCATCCATTCCACCCGCACCCTGACTCCTTGTCCTCTGGACTAATAACAAACATTTCCAATGCAAACAATAGAAAAACAACAGGCCTTACTACACAAAAAGCTGAGAATATATAAAAGTTTTTATCACTAAAAAAAAAAAAAAAAAAAAAAGAAAAAAAAAAACTAAGGTTGTTCAAATTTTGTTCTCAATGTTTTATCAACAGAAATATTCCCAGAGTCTGCCATCGGCTTTCATAAAACGGGGGGCAGGTCAGGGACAATCGACAAGTCCTTGTCAAATAAACACCAGGAACGTGACCCAATGATACTAGGTATTGGAAACCCAAAAGCTTCGATTTGTTTTTTTCTTTTTTTTTTGTTATCCTGCCGCCTTTTGTTCATTTTGTGTGCCCTCCGTTTTGTTACGGGTGCAAACATATTCTCCATTTGGAAATAACACACACATACCTATATACACTCTATATACAAATACATATATATATAAACAAAACGGCGCAAGCAGCAGGAGCAAGTAATATTTTTATCCTTTTGATAGGACGTGTTGTCTACGAAAAAATTCCCAAAACCAGAAGCTCTTTATCCTTTTCCACCGCCACCGCTGGCAACAGTAGTATGCCATGAATGTTGGACCAAACCCCCTTCTGTGCGCGCCAACCCTGCATGCAGGATATGGCGAAGGATACACGCATTTACCTTTGGCAAAGGTTTATTTTACCTCCTTTTCATGTGAGTCAAGCTGAAACGCTCTCGAGGGTTCCTTTTATTGTTATTGAAAAGGGTGCTTACGCAAAAAGGGACACCTACTGTCAATGTTGTGTCAGTTGGTCCTCATATCCTGTTATGAAGATTTTTTTCCTAAACCACCCACCATCACCCCCAACTGCACCCTTCAATAGGCTGGTCCTGGTGATGTTGATTCTCTTGTTTTATCCTGATGGAATTCTTGTTTGTTTTCGTATATTTCGTTCGCTACTTTCCTATAAATATATATAAAAAACCCGGATTTTAACATGTGAAGATATAACGTCCTTCGATATTGTTACTTTTTCCGCCCTAGAACGATTCTATTAACCCTTGTTCCACTTATCAAGCGATTAACTGGTAGTAGGGTCATGCAAAAATGAAATTGATCATCAACAAACAAAATTCGATTTAAAGGATAATTTTTGATTAAAGTTTTGAAAAGTTTGCTCTTGTTTCAGGAGTGTTGCACAAACAGTGAATTTTGGCAAAGGTCGAAAAAGATAGAGCCCGCGCCATAAAAGAAAGGAATCTCAAAATCTCTATTTGTATGCGCGGTGAGAGTGTCAAGTCATCATAAGCGAGAAACGTCACTCTGTTTAAAAACGCAAAACACCGGCTCCTTTATATTTTCAATCACAATTCCACATGCGAGTTTATTTCCCTTCTTTTTTGACGTGGACTCTAGCTACGAAATAGACTCTGTACTACTGGTCATTCAGCCATCATCAGAGCTAAAATTTGCATTTTTTGTTGTTAATCAGAATATTTTAGTAGAAATTTTTGATGTACATATTTGCAAGATGCCTAATTTGTCGATCTATTTGTAAGCCTTGGAGGCGCTTTCGTGGATTAAGGCACCATCCCAAAGGTCCGTGATTCGACCGCACGCTCGGCCACAGCTTCTGTGCTTCCGCATCTCCTATCTTTAGAAAATATTCCTTCTTTCTTGAATTTCTTCTTGACAGCAATTCCCAACAGCATCTTCTGACATCGCCTATAGGCATATTAAAGAGGCCGACCACCTCTTGTTCGACCGCCCAAGCTAGTCTTCTGTCGTTGAAGTATTAAAAAGTGAGAGTAGAGTAAAAAGTAGTTGTTGGGATTAGCAGTACTTTCATTCTTCTTTCTTTGCAACCTTCTTTACTAGAAATTGAGCTTCGTCTTCTTATATTCCTTTAATCCATCCTGGGACATAGGGTAGAAACAGTTGCTCTGTACCAGACTCTGCTTTTGTGCGAAAACTCTCAACTGAATCCAAGATCTGCTAATAGGACTTAGATTTGCATGATTAGCTTCTGTTAATAAGCACGTTATTTTAGGTCTTCCAACTAGAGTTCAGTCAGTCTTATACGAGGCAGTACATTTAACCCTTACACGAGAGTAAATTGTACTGAGGCCTCAATGTTTTCAAAAATAATCTCCTACTGATATATGAGCGAGAATCCAGATATATTAAGTGAGGTATGATTGTAAATATAAACTGGAGAGACCTTTTTTACTTTTTTGAGGCAGTGCAATTTCCAACATGATATGAGATGAGGCGAGGTTGTAAAATACAAGGAAATAAACATTATGGCGACACAGCTTTCATCCCTAGTTTGAAACTCGTAAAAACAGCTCTTCATTGGTATTTACTTCCTTTCGTTCTTTAATTTGCTTGTTTTTGTCATTTTGGCATTACAATACCACTTCGCCTCATTTGAAGTACGACATTGTACTGGCTCAAAACAAAAAAGAGGCCCCTCTTACAAACTCATTTTCTAATCGTTTCCTACCCAATACTACTTCCAACTCGACGGGGGGCTCCTTGTTGATTCCAGTCAAGGCCCTGTTTGGATAGATTTTCGCTCTCGCATGGCAAGATGTGACCAATTCAATCTCATATCCTTTGTTTTATTTCTTCTTCGGCTCCTTCTTGGCCCACACGGCGACATAGTTGTTATCCTTCCGGTTCCGAGGCAAAGGTACCGAGCTGGTAAAGATACACCAATTATCTTCATAAAATTGTAAATATTCTCACGACAGTCTCTGATGTTGCGCAGGCCACAATGAGCTAACCTCGGTAATTTGGACCACCATCTAGTTATTGCTAATTTTCAATATCAACATTCCACCCAAACCAAACCAGCTAAAAAAACTGCCTGGCATTATTGGAAGACCAATTGGCTGGGGCTTTATCGTTGCTTTTTTGTTCATTTGGCTGACTGGGACTTGTGCTTCCGTCGCAGAAACGTTACCTCTGTAGCTGGCATAGGCTACAATTCTTTCATTGTCTACAAAGTCAATATGATATAGCTGACTTCCTGACATCTCTGTTCGCATCGAATTCTTCTCTGCACGCCACAGCCCAGAACCTGGCTCAACGAACTGTAGGTAGATAGCTAAGTGGAAACCCCGCTCTTGGGCTACTCTAAAGGTGCGAATGCACTCGAAAAGAAATTTGCGCAACTTGTTTTCAGAAATCAAATTTGCAAATGAACACAGTCCAAAATGGGCCGTACCCATCATCGAGAAAAACGTTTAACCGAGAGTCAAGGATTAGCTTTACCCAAAATCGGTAGTATGTTTAAAATTCTTAAATATCAAATACGCTGTATTAAATGACTATTTTTTGGTTTGGCAAATTCTTTTCTAATATTTTCGAAACTCACTGGAATTTTGTATCGAAACTTCTGACCAAGTTTTCGGCTACGGATATCTCACTCCAACTTCTATTCTAACGCAAAGCTCACTCTCGGTGAAAAGCTCACTCAAATATTTTTAAAGCTTGTTAGTATGGAGAATAAGAGCTTTCAGAGCCCCATAAGAACCTCCTCTCATCTTTAACCAGGGCATTGTTTTTGTATTTTCGAAATATCTCGAGTTTCGAAATTTTACACATGGCGAATGCAGTATAAGATTATCAAATTACCCCCAAATCTCGGATTTTATGCGGAGTGATCTAGGTTGAGGTTTATGTTAAACTTTATAATTTAGGGTTACCTTCGTTGATGTGTATGGCCCTAAATGCACCTAAACTAGTTTACTATTTATTTTTACTGCTAGTTTCCAAATTCATCGAAAGAACTAAAATAAATAAAAACTTCCAATGACTATTTTCAACCAGTATTAACCAATCAACCGTCAATTCTTGATATTTCGAAATACTCCTCAAATATTCCCATAAGATCATCAAAAAAAAAATTGTTCATAAATTGGCGTAAATTTCCCTCTATATCATTAGAGAATTACACCTCAATGGAACACTTCAAACAAAAACATCAACTTCTCATTTCCCAAGAGTGGAATAGTTACAAGCAACTTCCTTTCTAATCTGGGACCAAGTCAAGAGGCAATAAGCCAACAAGCAAAAAAACTCGAGCATAAAATTCTCCCAATATCGGCAACAAATATTCAAAAAGGAGAGAAAAGAAAACTTATCCAAGAAAACACAAGGAACAGAAAAGAAAGAAAAAGGAAGGAAGGAAAAGTATTTTTCTATTCACCTCAATTCAAACAAAAATCCACTCTTCCAGTGTAGCGTCAAACATTATTCCTTCCAATAAATTTGTAAAGTACCTCAGGGAACAACAAAGTGACAAGTTACGAAGAATAGAAATGACAGAACAACAGCAGCCGTAGGAGCCCCCATGAACACACATACATACATACACACCGGATGCTCCTTGCGGGATGTGCAAAAGGGAGTGTGAAAAATATCCACAAATATCATACTCGAGAGGAGATGGAGCCGGCCAGGATCGCTCCGCAAGGAGCAAAAATGTAAGTCAAATCAAGGGCCCTGATGGCATGGGAGGACTTACTAGATTCCCGTAGTACAATTGAGTTTATATTTGTAGGGCCAACATATTCGTGAGTCAAGAACGTGTGAATAATGACTTCCTGGGATTGCCAATGAGCACGAGCGAACTCCCAGTGGTCTGATCCCAAAGCGGGGATAGAGATAGACCAGACCCGGGGAATCTTTGAGGGTACGTTTTTGGTGTGTTGTCGGTCGGTTGGTCGGTCGACGACTCCAATATGGACTCCCTCCGCCCTACCCTGGTCGCCCCCCTTTATTTATTTAGCTGCAACTTCTGAATTGTTATTTTTTCTAGCACTCATGTCTCTTCCAATAAAACAAAATCTTTAGGGTGGTCGATTCCCATTAGCACTGGGAAAACACTTTTGGCTCTACCAGGGGATAACACTGCGGTGTAACCAACCAGAAATGACTCGAAGAGAATAAAAAATCCCGGAACCTAATGGAAACAAACCTTCAGAGAAAGTCAAACAAACCACCACATTACTTGCCCGCACACCACCCACCCCTTCAGATGTAGCACCCAACGCCACTCAATAGCTTGAGTATTTCTGTCGAACTAACCGACATGAGTCAATTGATTTATCTACTATTCGGGAAGCCATCCACGACCACCACCAGGACCGGGACCAGAGGGCGAGGGCGGCGGGTGCCGAACAACAATAGGGAAAATGGGGAAAATCTAATTTGGGAAATGCCTCTTCGAATTTAACTTTCTCATTTTTTTCCAATTCTTTCCACGAATTGCACGGACGCCGCTGAACAGTAAGGACGAACAGGACGATGCCGGGGAAACGGAACGGCAAGCAGTTGACTAGTTGTTTTGGTTAAATGGAAATTTATAACATCATTATTTCCGGGTAGGTCCTTGCTCTACCCCTTGCGAGAGCAGTCCACAGTACCCACCAGACCGTCAGCCTCAATACAGACAGATCCTTAACAGGAAGAATATACACACTGTCCTCGTCCCTGCCTCCACCAACCCTCGTGCAAGGACCAAAGCAGATGATTTTTTTTTCGGCCGGGCAACACAACGCAAGGAAAAAGGCTCATGGCAATCGGATTGAATGTCGCCTAAAAACTCTCGAATTGAAATTGCTTCTCGCCTCGTTCACTTTGAAGTCTTTTCGAGGATCCTTTCGCCTCTTACTGGAATGAAATTTTTGTGTGTCAGACAGACTTTACTTTCTCTCAACGAAACGAAAATCACTGGATACACTGTGAATGGCCCAAAACAGGGGTGGGGGGTGTGTATTTAGATAAACTGGTTTATATCTCACAGAGAGAATGCAAAAACATTGTAACGGTTTCGAATTTCCTTCTCAATGAGATAGAGAAAAGTCTAAGGACTTAAGATAAAAGGCTTCACTGAAAAGACATGGGTTTTTATTTTCCTTTTTTTTTTAGCAGATAAGAGATTCCGATTGAAGCTTTTCAATGAACTTGTGATAGAGAAAGTCTAGATTTTATGAAGTACAAAATCCGATTTTATTTTTGTTACAAAGCTAGAAGAGATTTTCTATAGACGAGAAGAGAGAGTAGGCGAGAGATTACCTATATAAATATTGTACGGATTATGAAATGTTTACGTCATTTCGAAAGCACTTCGATTTTTTATGATTCCAGCTATAAATCAGGCGACTGTTATACCAATTTACGAACTGTTTTTATGAGGCAGTTCGGTGTAATCTTAGGAATTATTCGTTGTACTTGGTCACGGCATGGTTCAATGTCTTATTGTTAGCTTAGTTCGAATGAGAGACTAGGTTTCAGGTTATGAGGATTCAGAAGTCTTGAAAGATATAGCAACGAAACCTATGTTTGAACTCTTAGATGTAGTAGGAATTCGGAAATACAGGATGTGTTATATTGTTCCACAGTCGAGTTATTCTATTTATGAACGAATTCTTTGCCGGTGTGGGAAAATGGGATTTAAGGCTGCCACATACCTACTAAGTCTCGAAGAGTCGATCATGAATAAAATGAAGTAGATGACGATGAGTTTAACGACCTTTGGAATAACAATTTGAATGTTTTCAGAAATTTCAGACACTGTTTGGCGATCATCCCGCTAAAAATCCTTGGCTATTAATATCACGCCTAGAATGTTAAGGGAAGGATGAGCTATTGCGGGAAGCTGTAGTTGGCTGGGATCACCATGGTGGTGGTACGTTGTTCAACGAGACTCTGCTCGAACAGCCAACAGGTCGCAGGCCTCCTGCAGCAAAATGGAGTAAATATCGTCTGATTTAGGAGATTTGTATGGCTAAAACGATCTAAGCAACAATGAATCAACTTTTTACAATAAGGCAAATCGTCCGAAAATGCTGGGAATACAACATTGACGTGTATCAACTTTTCATCGACTTTAAACAAGCATACGACAGCATCGACAGGGAGCAAATGTATGCAACAATGCTGGACCTAAACATCCCCCTGAAGATAATAAAATTAACAAAAATGACAATGGAAAATACAAGATGTGCAGTCAGAATACAAGGAGAATTGACGGAATCCTTCCCAGTCAAGCAAGGCTTAAAGCAGGGCGATGGGCTGGCCCCCATGCTATTTAATCTCTGCCTAGAAGGAGTAATTCGCAAGGTTAACATTGATGCGAACGCAACCCTGCTTAACAAATCCAAACAGTTGGCAGGATATGCCGACGATATAAACTGCCTTGCAAGATCACTGTCATATCTTAGAGAAATATTTACAGAATTAGAAGATGGAGCAAAACATATAGGGCTGCAAATAAACGCAGAGAAGAGTAAGATTCTAATTCAGTCAAGGGTGGAAAGAAGAAGAAGAAACCACAATACCACCTGGGGGGAATATAACTTTGAACGGGTAAACCAATTTAACTACCTGGGGTCCACAGTCAGCGAAGACAACGATGAAACGATAGACGTACAAAGAAGAATAAACGCCGCGAACAGAACATACTTCTCACTACTGCCAGTAATGAAATCCAGAGACATCCACAGAAAAACTAAAATAAGAATCTACAAAACCATCATACATACAGTAGCTACGTATGGATGTGGATGTGAACCTTGGAGTATCTCCCAGAAATCCGCAGACAAACTGGATATATTTGAGAGGAAGGTTCTTCGAAGGATATACGGCCCAATCAATGAAGACAGTGCATGGAGAATACGCTACAAACACGAATTGTACGACTTATACAAAGAATGTAAACTTTCGACCCCTGCCAAACTACTAAGTTTACGTTGGGCCGGCCATGTCCAAAGAATGGATGACTCAAGGATACCAAAAAAAGCCCTGTATCTACTACCAGATGGCAAAAGACCAGTTGGCAAACCACGGTTAAGGTGGGAAGATAATGTTAAGGCCGATGCAGCAAAACTGCTCAACACAAGAAACTGGAGGACAGCTCTCGGGAAACCACTCTACTAAAAAGCATGCCGTTAAGAGTGCTGTGCATCGACGAGGAGCAACTCCAAAGATGGAGAGATTACTTCTTCGCCGCCCTGAATGGTACACTTACACAGGAACCTCAGGAAAACAATAACAATGCACAGCCAATAAGAATCGCCACTCGGGCCTCATCAAAGACGGAAATAGTAACCGCAATTCATGCGATGGCCAATGGTAAAGCAGCAGGAAAAGATGGCATCCCGCCAGAATTGTTGAAAGCCGACTCAAGCCTCATAGCAGATGCGCTTCAGCCAATCCTAGAAATAGCATGGAACACCTGTACCTTTCCGGAGGATTGGACGGAAGGTATCATAGTCAAAATACCAAAAAAGGGGGACCTAACAATATGCGAAAACTGGAGAGGTATCTGTTTATTATCTACTGTGGGCAAAATTTTGTCCCATATATTACTATCTAGGATAAGTGAGGCAGTTGATCGAACGCTTAGGAGGCAGCAGGCCGGATTCAGGAAGGGCCGCTCCTGTATTGATCATATTAACACCTTGAGAATAATAGTGGAGCAGTCTACTGAATTCCGATCCCCCCTTTACCTTGCTTTCGTAGACTATGAGAAAGCGTTCGACTCGGTTAATAGGAGCTTCATTTGGAAGGCACTACGGCGACGTGGACTGCCTGTTAAAATAATAGAATTGATAAAAGCCCTATATAACAATTCCAAATGCAGAGTTCTCCATAATGGAAAATTATCCGACAGCTTTGAGGTGAGCTCAGGAGTACGACAAGGATGCCTACTTTCGCCATTACTATTTCTTATAGTAATAAATGACATCCTTGTCGGCGCTCTAGATAATAGAACAGGCGGCATACAATGGGGTTTGCTAGACCGCCTTAAGGATCTCGACTACGCCGATGATATCTGTTTGCTGGCCTTCAGACACCAGGACCTCAAAAACATGTTAAACAATTTGGCAACAGAAAGTAGTCCAGCAGGCTTAAGGCTAAATCCGACTAAAACTAAAGAATTGCGGATAAATGCAAAAACCATTGAACGGACAGCGCTGAATAACCGTGACGTGGAACTGGTAAATAAATTCTGCTACCTCGGTAGCATTCAATTCAATTCAATTCAATTTATTTTATACATAAGGAAGTACACAAGACTTACATCTTTTAGAGTACAATATCAATATAGTTTGAATTCTAACATGGAAAGAAAAATACCTAGTCTAAGCTTAATACCTAACAGAATAGAGAACAGCTAGAGTTAAGAGGAATATCAAGGTTGTTCAATAGTAGATAGAAAGAGGAGAACTTTGGATATTAGAAAGTAGAAGAAAGAAGGGAAAGCTATAGAGAAGAGGTGGATAGGAGAAGAAAAACTTGTTTCCTGAAAGTGGTGACTGTGCTAATTCTTTGTAAAGAGGAGGGAAGATCATTCCAGAGTCTAATCGCGTGCACAAAAAAGGAACGACTACCAATTCGAGACCGATGGGCTGGTATAAGAAATTTAAGTGATCTCGAGGTTTGCAAGGGGGTAAGGAAGTCGGATAGGTAAGAAGGGCTTTTAGCGTAGAAGACTTTATGTAGAAGAGCTAGTGTCATAATATCGAAAAAGCAAAAGAGGTTACAGCCTATTAGTGAATTCCGAACCGATGATACATGATCCGATCTTCTCAAGTGGAAGATAAAGCGTAAGCAGTCATTGAATGCAACATTAAGTCGTTGACGACAGGATGAATCATACACAATGTAAACAAGTGAGCCATAGAGGAAGTGCGGGAGAATGAGAGATTTTACAAGCATTGAACGAATTGTGGGTGATAGGAGACTACCATAAAGCCAGAGCTTACGTAAAGTCCCATAGATTTTGGAGAGCATTAGTGAAACTTGATCACAGCAGGTTAGTTTGGCATTAATAGCAATACCAAGATTATGGACCCGATCAACAATAGTAAGAGGTATGTTATCCAGACAAATGAGTGGCATTCTGACGGGGAGCATAGAGCTACGACTTAACACAAGTACTTGTGATTTTTTAGGGTTTAATTTAAGGAAATTGAGAGCACTCCACTCATTTATTCGAGATAGAGTGCTTTTCAAGTCAGAAATACAAGAATCAATCTGTGAAGGAGGGCAAGAAGTATACAATTGGAGATCATCAGCATATAGATGAAAGGAGCAGTGGCCAATAGTAGAGGGGAGATCATTAATATATAATGAAAATAGTAGAGGACCAAGAATTGAACCTTGTGGAACACCAGAAGGCACCTGTAGGAGAGATGATACAACATTATTATGACGAACACATTGAAAACGATTAGATAGCAAAGAGGAGAAAAGCCGTGTAGCAGAAGAAGAGAAGCGATAGCGCTGACTTAGTTTGGAAAGCAGGATCGTGTGCACCACCGAGTCGAAGGCTTTCGAAAAATCAAGAAGCACTAATACTGCAACATCACCTTTATCAAGCGCAGAGCGAATGTCAGTAGTTACCTTTAGTATAGCTGTTTCGCAACTATGATTTTTACGGAAACCAGATTGATATTCAGAAATAAGGCTATTAGATTCAAGGTAGCGCTGGACTTGAATGAAAACAGTTTTCTCGAAGGCTTTAGCAAGGAAAGGAAGAATGCTAATGGGACGGAAATCTGAGAGATCAGCAGGGGACGATTTTTTCGGTAAGGGGATCACTATGGCTTTTTTCCACAACAAGGGAACTTGAGAAGTAGTCAGGCAGTAATTAAAAACATGCGTAATGATATTCAAAATTAAGGGGGCGAGCAGCTTGAAAAACCGTGGAGAGATTTCATCATAACCGATGCAGCTTGACGAAATGGAGAGCAGTATATCAAAAACTTCCGAGGAGTCCACACAGCGGAAAGCAAAGCCATCAGTACTATGCGGAAGGACTGAGAAAGATAGGGAGATAGGGAAAGCAGGAGGGGATTGAATGAATGAGCGATTTAGAAGGTCAACATCGATATCAAAATGGGAGGGTGCAGTAGCATGTATGCCCAGTGAGCGAAGGTTGGACCAGAGTTGCTTGGTGTTTAAAGAGGGATCAAGCTTACGGGCATAAAAACTACGTTTTCGTGATTTGACTTTACTAGTGACGAGGTTGCGAAGTTGTTTATAGGCATTAAGATATCTAAGGATCCTAGTCTTGCGATAACGCCTGTACATGCACTCTCGCTGACTTATCAGGTCACGGATTTCACTAGAAAACCAAGGACAGGGTGAGGATGGCCTACGGCTTCTTGTGACCAGCGGCACACATTGATCAAAGAGAGATTGAGTAAATAGAGTCAGCAAACTTACTTTAGCGTCAACACAATTAGTACGATAGATAACATCCCAAGGAATGGCGGAGGCAGCTTCAGACATTTGATCAACATTGATGTTACTAAAATCACGAAAAGTATACGAACTAGACACGGAGAGCACACCAAGAGAGAACTGAACGGAAAGGAATAATAGGTCATGGTCCAGAAAGCTAGGGGGGGAAAGTTGATGATGCTTTAACACTGCATCAGTGCAGGTAGTAGCTAGGACATCAAGCAAGGATGGGTTTTGACAATTAAGAAATGTTGGTAGATTATTTAGAATATGCAAGTCCAATGTCTCAAATAAATATCTAAGAGCATTCGCACGAGGATTGATTTTGAGCAGATCAGCATTAAAGTCACCCGCAACAATTATGTTCTCATAGTGGTGAGAAAGAGAAGAAACAAGATCGGAGAACTCATTAGCGATATCGGAATTGAAGGCATTGGGAGGACAGTATACGCTGATAACAACACATTTGTCATATGAAGATTTTACCTCAACAGCAATAAACTCGAATTGTAAGCCATTAGACTTACCGAGCACTCTTGAGGAGAGCGAAGAGGTCACATATACAGCGACACCACCACCAGTGCGGTCAAGCCGATCACCACGATGTAACACAAAATTACGAAGGGAAACAAAAGAGGAGGGGATTCCTGGTTTTAACCAAGTCTCACTCACAAGCACAATCTGTATCTTTGTTTGATCAAACATCCATCTCAATTCATCCATTTTGTTGTTCAGACTTCTCGCATTTAGAACACATATGTTAAGTCCAGAGGAGGTGGAGCAAAGGATGTTTAGCAGTCTTCCCTGTTTGTGCACTCTATCAGGAAACTGATACATAAATGCAAGAAATGAGCACAGTCACAACCTCAAAAGTCAGTAAGAAACAAGCTAAAAATGTTAAATAGAAGAAGGAATAAAAGACAGGATAAGAAGGGACAGATAAAGAGGAAGAAGAATAGCCAAGAAAAGAGGCAACATAGTACATACAAATTCTATAGAAACTTAAAATTAAAATCAAAACTAAAAGTAAAAAAATTAAGAACTTATAACAACTTAAATTTAAAATCAAAACTAAGA
Organism: Thereva unica; assembly: GCA_949987705.1. NCBI lineage: Eukaryota > Metazoa > Arthropoda > Insecta > Diptera > Therevidae > Thereva > Thereva unica. Next base: position 16,945,469 of record OX465285.1, read on the forward strand.
GGATAAAAATTAAAATTATGCATTATGCAATTATGCATTATTACCGAAAATGGTGGGGCAGAAGAAGACGTCAGTTCCAGAATAAATAAAGCGCGTATGCATGCCACGAGGCGCATATGCATGCCTGTCCCGCATATGGGGATCAACGGAGATCTCAACTAACACCAAATTGCGGCTGTTCAACTCCAACGTTAAGGCAGTTCTTTTGTATGGTTGCGAAACATGGAAAGTCACCCAATTCATAACGCCCTACAAGTCTTCATCAACAGATGCCTTCGTCGTATCCTAAAAATCCGCTGGCAAGATAGAATTTCAATCGAAGAACTATGGCGCCGTGCCGGCCAAGAAAGTATAGACGACCAAATCAGGCGAAGGAAATGGAATTGGGTTGGCCACACCTTGCGACGCGAAAACGAAAATCTAGCCAAACAGGCCCTTGACTGGAATCCGCAAGGTTCCCGTCGAGTAGGAAGACCTAGAACAACGTGGAGGAGAACCCTACTAGAAGAAGCCGCAACAACTGGGAGATCCTGGTCGGAGCTAAGAGCTGTCGCGCAAAACAGAGTCCGCTGGAGGGCAACTGTTTCCGCCCTATGTCCCATGAGGGATTAAAGGAGTTTAAAGAAGAAAGAAGAAGATATAGTTTTCAATTTTCAGAGGCCATTAAAAAAGGTTAAAAGCACTACGACCATCATATTCCCCGTAAAAATCAAGCCGCCAATGTTCGCCCGTCGTAAAACCTTTTTTCATTTTTACTCAGTTTTAATCGCATATTACTTGGGTGCGGTATATTAATTGCTGCTGAGAGTTCGGAAACCTAGATCAAGATTAACTGTAGTCGTAATGCTCTTTCGATAGATTTCATCATGTGGGAGTTTTGCTTACTGTGGCTTTGCACGAACTTATTACGTTTAACGTAGTCGCCACACAACCTTCAGAGCACATTGTTCCAGAAGAGATCATTTATACAAAGTATGTTGCTGTAACTACGGAAGATAGCAGAACCGTCAATTATTTTCTGTGTAAATGGCGGCCCCAGCCGAAGTCAGCCAGGACACATTAATCACGCATGTTCTGTAAGGCTTAACAGAGATCTCTAGACTATGGGTCCGGCACTGATAAACTTCTTAAACTCCACAGGATGCCTTTAAACATTCACCACAGTCAGTAGAACCTTCAGTCGTTCTGTAAAAAGCCTCTGTCTGTCCGCCTGTTAGTCTTTCACGCAGAAACCGCTGGACCGATTTTGATGAAATTTTAAAATTTGGTACAGAGATAGATTAGACCTTAGGGAAGGACCTAGGCTACTTTTTGGGAGCCCGTCATTATTGAAGATAAAACCATGAAACTTTATATTATTTATTCAAGGCATACAGGTAGAATACAATTACCGATGTAGCGTCATTCTAAATTCAAAATGGCAGTCAACACAAAATCGCGGCACACATATAATAGATAGACTAAGAAGTAGAAAAATATAATTACAAATTTCAACTACAAATTTTGCACATACGTTTAATTCTCCTGACAATGCAATCCGACCATTTTGTAAAGAAATCAAGATGGCGGTACCAAAATGGCGGCCGAATTTTGCAATTGTGTTCCTCGACCCAGCGACATGGGTATCAAATTGAAGGGCATGACAGATAGAATACAATTAGTTGTTTCGCCTTATTCCAAATTCAAAATGGCGGTACCTTTTTCTACATCCCCTCAGTATGGGTATCAAATGAAAGAGTATAATGATGGTCATTTTAAATCTAGTGCCGAGTGGCCTTGTCTTGTGTTGCGGGAAAAATATTGCTGTGCACGTTGGGAGATCGTTATAGCAATTTGTTAAGGCGCTATATTCTTACGGTTGCTTGAAAATCTGATTGATTGGATTGCGATTGAAAATCTGAATCTTTGAATTGCGCGGTTTTTCACCGTTTTCAATTAAATTAATTTAAAAAGAAAGCGCCGTGACAGTATTTAATGAGAAAAGAAAAATTTGTTTAATTATTTTTGTTTTAAAATTTTTTTTTTTAATTAAAACTAAATTCCAAGCTGAAGTATTTATCAATACTCGTTGCGAAGCTTCAACAGCCGTAATCTTCTAAGTGTAATTCCATTCCATCTCAATTTACCTTATTTATCTCCCTCTCTGCATCTTCGGGCGTAGTGGAGTCCTGATTCTAGTTGTCCATTCTTCAACAAAAGCTTATCAGCTTTTAATTAATTAACGTGTTTGTGCACTTTTTTTTATTGGCAGTATGAGAGTCTAGCATCGTAATTACAATTGTTGATGTTTTTTTGCTCTAGAATATGGCTTCAATAATCCTCTTTAAAAAAAAAAAAAAGAAAAAAAAATAACTTAAACCCGTAGCAAAAAAAAACATAGGATAAATCCTCGGTAATAAATTAAAATGTAAAACAAATACACCAAAGGGAAACAAATGAAAGCAATTCATTAGTGTCAAAAACTTTTATTCTTTTATCCCTTGTAGGTTTATCCTTTTTTTGGTCCTCCTGTTTCCTCTCTGCTCGTGTCTTGCCCCTGTGCCTGCATAAATTCTGACTATTTGAACACTTCATCAACTTTCAAGGTTACAATTTCTTCTGGGTGGTTACTTTAACCCCGCAAATATAGAAAGAAAAAGCTGGGGCCAGAAAAAAAATGTTAAGGAGGAAAAAAAAGGTAAATCCAACTGCGATAACAAGGATCAGTCACAAGGATTCAAATAATCCCCCTAAGGATCAGAATGAAGAAAAGTTTGAAGAAGTTTTTTTTTGCTGGTCCTTCTACCACCACCAGCCGCCTTCCAGCACCACCCTGTGTGCGCTTGGTGAGATTGCCACAAAACGTACTTTTCGTAGTCCTTTTATTCCTTTTATTGCTTCTATCCTAGCCAAAAATATTCTATCCGGCAAAAATCCATAAATCGAAATTACATAAAAGTACTTTTTTTTAGAGAGAGAGAACACAGGGTGGTTGGGAAGGATGCTTGAAAAATGGGATGGGGTACCAGGGTGGGTTTTGTATGTAACTCCTGTAGCAAGGTAGTAGTGGCACTAGCGGACGTTCTCTTTGCCCTTCCTCTACTGCCGTGTGGCTACAATAAAACCAAATTATCATATATTGCAGCGGTAGCCGCACTCTGTTGGGGGGCCCCGTCGGTGGTGGGTCGTCCTTTAGTGGATCTTCTTAAGAAATTCAGGATACGTCGCTGTTCCTTCCGGCCCTTACTTCTGCTGGTTCTATATCTTTGCTGCAGGATTCATTCATTGAAGTAAAGTTTACCTCCGTTTCTCGTGTATGATTCTCTCTCCCCGAAGATTTATGAAGTTTGGACCAAGGGTTTCTGGCCATATTTAGTTGGTCTGCAAAGTATTATTACGTTCACAGGCCAATCCCCTATTCGGCTAGTAATCCACAAACATACACACACACATACATGCCCACACACATTTATACCATTAAGGACTAAAGGTATAGAGCGTCAAAAAGTCAAGAGCTTTTGCTAGACAACGACGACGTCAAGTAACAAAAAAAACTGTGAAAACGACCATCCTGCAGAGAGCAAGAGCGAGAGACCACTAAAGGAGAATTTTAGTTCTTGTACACACCTATATACATACATACATACATATATATTTAGATAGTTTTTTTTTATGGCGAACTCTGGGATATGTTTCAGCCACAATATTACCGCAACTCAATTTGTAGAAAATGAGGTGAAAACATGGCGAACATAAAAACGGTCTTTTGATAAGGTTCGACCTGGTTTTCTACCTGGAGAGAGATCCTATTCAGAGCACCTGGTTTCCGCTCATCAGCGACCTTTTGTCAGTCCTATATACTTGCGCTGGGTTGCAATTTGGCTCATGTGGTGTTAACGATGGATGAAAATCATTTTGCTGTGTTTCTTTAAAAATTATAATTCATTCATTTACAAAAAAAAAAAGAAAAAAAAATAATGACCATTTTTAAGGGTTGTAAATTTTTCCACGGAAGGTTCTATCCCCGTACTTATAACGACGAAAAGTTAAACTTTTAATAGTGCCTTGATGCGAGAGTTTTCACGAGAGAGAGAGGGTGGTTAAAAAAGCACTTTTCTTTTAGTTTTTGCATTAATAGTGTTTTTTTTAATGAGGTTATCCTTTAACCTTGAATTTATGCTGGGGGAAAAATATGGTTGAATATTTTTGTAAAGCATATAGAGACATACTCTAGTCTAAGTGTGCTCCGTTGCTCTAGTTGCGCTTTCAGGATTTGATTCGTTTGACTATTTTCGAGCATGTTCTTTAGTGGGTCATGTCAAGGACTCTGTTTTTTTACTTTCATTCTCTTGTGGTAAAAAATACTTGCAACAGCTTGTGTGAGAATTGCAAGTTGACACCAATAAAAAGTTTGTTAGTTTCATAATGACCAAAATTTTTATTCTAAATTATCTCGATGTCATTATCGCTGTATGTAAGGGAGGAATGAGTTTAACTTAGTACTTTTGGGTCTTTTTTTGAATACTAATACAACACCCGCGTGCGTTGCAATGTGCATTATGTTATGTGCATTCCACAGGTTTATTACATTTCGAAAGGTAGGTTGTTCAAATATAGGTACTGGCTGTGAAATTGTGAACCGTTCGTTAGTTGCAACCTCAGACCCAAATACAAAAGAAACAAAAAATTTGAACACAAAGTTCCCACAAAATCCGCCCTAAGTGCCTACAGGCGATACCTTGGGCCTCAAGAACAGGCTGGCTCGACGTCTGGGTCGTGGAGGGGTGAGATCCCGGAAGTACCACCTAAACTACTGCACTACCACTCACCCTTACGTGAACGCCCCACCTCCAAACGGACGCTGAGCACCTAAGAGAACATATAAGGAAGGTACCTGAAAACTCCGCCGTCGTCTGGTTCAGGATGTGAAAGGAGGAGGATGACCTGCCGAATAGACCGAACTAGGCAAGAAACAGCGGCACCGACAGCAGCGTATCCGTTGCGGGGACGTCCCGCTCGGACCGCCAGCTAACGGATCAAAGAAGGAAGAAGGTATCTGATATGATAATTCAGAGGAGAGATACATCGTCCGCTGCTAAGCCGTCCTGAGATCACCTTAGTACCTCATGCTGAAAAATAATTTAAACCCACGAAAACCCAATAATCCCACTTAAAACGTGCTTTAATTACCTACATTCATTACAACAACATTCAGTAGCTCAACAAAAAACCAATACAACCCAAATCACTTAGTATTTCAACAATGCAGATAATGGGTCACCAAATATTTCACAATAAGAAACCTCTCTCTATATTAAGTGCCTAAAACAAAACAAAATCTCAAAGAAACCCATCCTGGTACCAGTAATGTTTCCTCTCCGTGGCACCAAAAACCTAAATGGTATCTATGAAATGAGCCATGACGGACACTTCTTCTTCTTATGGTCGCCGAGACGCGAGCCTAGTCACATATTGGGCATCTAAACTAGTCACCTAAACCAAAAGGTGGATATCTTCCCATGAAGGAATTCACCACCAAAAACCTCTTGCTTAGTGTCTCCGTTAAGCACCCTTATCCAAGCTTGCGATTTCCCGGTTTCTTCACCTGATTATTTGGGATCTGGGTACTTCAGGTTAAAAGTTTCAATGCGTTCTTTTTTCTGATCCTCGGTGGATATGTCAAACGTTTTGTGCTGGGTAGAGTGCAAAATTACAGCTTTGTTTTCCTTGGGGACATAAGATGCAATCAGAGTTCTCTCAGCGTAAGGGAAAACGGTAGAAAGCTCTCTTCTTCTCTTCGCCAGCAGCATTTCTTTTTGTACCTTCGTGCAGCTCCTCTTCCTCATTGTTCCAACCAGTGTCTGTTCTTTTGAAGCAGTGCTTGCGCTAAGGAAAAACTTGTAAAAATCGAAAATCAAGAATGAAGTTATCTCTATACATACTCATACAAAGAGTAGTAATACATTATTTTTGTACCGGGACATTTCAAAAACTTGAGGCCTCAGTACGATTTGCCATCTTGTAAGGGACAAATGTACTGCCTCGTGTAAGTCCGGATCAACTCTAATATTATAGGTTAGTGGTATTTTTTTGTCGTTCGTTGGTAGGTGAAAAACATATGACTACCGACATGCTCCTACATTCCCGATATGGAACCCTTCAGCACACTAAAAACATTGTCTGATGCTCCGCTCTCCTTTTTTGATATTGCGTCGCGAGGATGAATCAGCTTTTATCTATCTGCTAATGCTCTTGGCTTTCTCTAGGCTTATTATAGTCTTAACTTCCTGTGTATGAATGATCTTCAACAACACTTCTAATTTCCTGCATCGACGGACTTCACCATGTGTCTAAAGTCGGTTTTACTCGATCGATGAAATTTAATTCGAATGTTGGCTTCAAACGAATCCAACGTCAATACCTACGTCAGCCCGATCGTGGCCAAATGCGAACGTTGGACCTTGACATTGGGACACTCGTAGTTCAAGCATCAGCCACACACTGCGTTCTACCATCAAGTGTCCAACGTTCGATGGTGTTTATAATATCGGATAGAGCCGGCTTAAGGATGTTCTCCGGTGTAAGTGGAACCCTAAACGTTTTTGGGGTCGCTGATCACGAAAATCGAGGTCCCGCGGTCCTAAAATTAGGGCGTCACCCCTAAAAATGCAAAAAACACCTCTTTTTAGGGGTTTTTCGCGATTATTTCAGTAATAATGAAAACTAATGCGATGAAATGCACTTTTTTTAATATTTATTTGCGAAGGTGGTTGATTTATACTAAATTAAGGCGAACTTAATGGTAAGGGGTACTCCTAAAGGGTTGAAAGTACCCCTAAATTAACGAAAAATGGCAAAAATTGTAAATTTTTTTTTTTTTCAAGTTTATGCTTCAAATTCGATTGTGGGCGTACTGGCAGGCAAAAATAAATTATTTTCAACCCTTAAGGGGTTAAAATTACCCCTACAATATAGTTCATTGAAAACTAGGGGGGGGTGTTCCAAAATAACACCGTTAAGAAAATCGAACCCTAAAGGTTTTTGGGGGTCGCTGATCACGAAAATCGAGGTCCCGCGGTCCTAAAACTAGGGCGTCACCCCTAAAAATGCAAAAAAACACCCCTCTTAGGGGTTTTTCGCGATTATTTCAGTAATAATGAAATGCACTTTTTTTAATATTTATTTGCGAAGGTGGTTGATTTATACTAAATTAAGGCGAACTTTATGGTAAGGGGTAATCCTAAAGGGTTGAAACTACCCCTAAATCGGCCAAAAATGGCAAAAATTGTAAACATTTTTTTTTTTTTTTTCAAGTTTATGCTTCAAATTCGATTGTGGGCGTACTGTCAGGCAAAAATAAATTATTTTCAACCCTTAAGGGGTTAAAACTACCCCTACTATAATAAAAACAACTTAATATAAAAAAATGCAAACAATTTTTTTTTTTGCTTTTTGTTTGAAATTTGGTTCAAAAGGTATTATCAGCAAAAAAATTAATTTTTTCAACTCTTAATGGAGTACAACTACAACTGATACAACTGATTGGGGTTGGAAGGTGAAAAATAATGTGCTACTTCCAATTTACACCTCAATGCCATTATTACCTAATAAATTTTTGGAAAAATTCAATTGTTCCTGTGCAAAAGGGTGCGCAAAAAAAACATGTTCTTGCAAGAAATTAGGGTTAAAATGCAGCATATTTTGTAAAGTTTGTAAAGGCAGAGATTGCCTAAACAGTGAAAATGTTTCAACCGAAAATATGCAAATTGACGAAGGATATGATATCGACGGTAATTACGTAACAATCGAACCACAAATTAGTTTAAACATTCCACCTAAACTTGATGAGGATGAATATATGTATGGATGAAAACTATGTACATATTTGAATCCCAAAGCTCGCATGTATGTGAATACGAAAGCTACGATAGATATCAACCCGGCACAAGTGTGCAAGACACAGAAGATGTAACTTTTAGTGAGAATTATGATTGAATCAATATTGATTTAAGCGATAAAAAACGAAGATAACTAAAAAATATCTTATAATTTTTAAATTTTGTTGATAAATTTATGATTATTTACTTAATTAAACAGCAAATTTATATTTCCCAACTTGTAATGGCGAATGTGGGCACATACAGGTTGCCGTGAGTGTAGCGGGGGGCGGGTGGATGAGGGACGTCAGCAAGCGTGTGGCGCAAGAGGCGCGGGCGGAACAGGGCGGACGGCGACTAGCGGGTGGCAGAAGGGACGTGGGCGAAGATGGGCGACGGCGGTAGGCTGAGGTTCGCTGTATTTCCCACAGCCGCGGGCTTCATCCCTTTTCCGCCCCCCCCCCCGCTGCCCTCCTATGACCGCCCCCCCACCCTACGTGTGCCCCTCCTACGCCTACCCCCTATATCGTTCACCTAGATCCCTTCTGCCTCTAACCGCCCTTCGCCGCCTGCACCCTTCCACCATCTGCGCCCATCCGTCATACGCCGACCGACACCACCTCCCTCCACCTGCCCTCCCGCCACATGCCTACCGCGGCACAATCTCTTATGTCCGCCCTACCCGCCGCACGACCGCCACCGCTCGCCCTGGGCCTATATTTGCCATTACAAGTTGAGAATTATATAATACCCGGGGATTTTACGTAATAACCAGATTTATCACATCGTAACATACACACATGTACATACATATATCAATTTATATTTTCTAATAAAAAGAATTTTTATTCAAACAATTCATTAAAAAAATTTAAATTGCAATCTACGAAAAGAATTTTTTTTTTTTTTTTTTTCAATTTACCCCTAAGGTTTAACTCCTTCAAGAGGGTTAAAAAATTTCCAAATGTTTTAATAATATTTCATCAAATATAAAATTTTAATGCAAAAAAATAAATTTCAATTTGTTCCAATTACAATTTTAATGTGGGGGTAGTTTTACCCCCTTAAGAGTTGAAAAAATTAATTTGCTGATAATACCTTTTGAACCAAATTTCAAACAAATGATCAGCGACCCCAAAAACCTTCAGGGTTCGATTTTCTTAACGGTGTTATTTTGGAACACCCCCCCCCCCCGCGTTTTGAATGGACTGACATGCACTCAATAATCTCTTGAGGTCACAAAACACTTATGCACACTCCCTTCGTTTTGTAGGTGGTATAAATTGTCTGGTCATACTAAGGATTCGAACCACAGACCTTCGGAATGGCAGTCGCCCACCCTAATTCCTAGGCTGGTACGACTGTATGGTGTAAGCTCGTATTGCCTGTCGTGCAGGATTTGGTTGGATTCAAGATATACCATAAGCTTTGTATTGTTTATTGCCTCCATTACATTACAATGGTGGTAACTGCTATTGGACGGTTGTACAAAGAGTGATTCCTAAGCTTGGGTTTCCCACATGACAAAAAGTATTAAACGTAATTTATAGGATAGTCAAGTCACTCATACAAATGAATAGTGTCTTAAATGCGATTCCCTACAACCACCTACCCTTAAGCCCTTAAATACTGCCCTCTTCGCCCTCTCTTATTTTAATTACACTTAAAGACTATTTACAAATTGATTTGTTATCATCGATATTTCTATTTATTATCTCTTTGAACTTGACTTGAATTCCTCCTTTCTACCTACCAGGCAGGTGTGACATACACAAACGGAACACCCAGAAGTGTAGAAAAGTCCAGTTTTTTTATAGTAGGTATGTTAGTTGAGTTTTAATATCCTTTCACCGGCAGACGGCTGGAGTTACCTATCGTGAATGATTGATGAATGCACTTAACAAGATTACTTTGCAGTAACAAGCGTCAACTATTAATTTATTCATTAAATGCCTTACAGTATATATGTATCCCTACGCCCGCAGCATTTTCACATACTACGCCAATGCCCGAAGCAATGGAGAATAACTGGTGCTGCCATCTCTGTAAATATTTGCTCATAAATTACAGCAATGACTGGCGAGATTCTGCGATGGGGGTGGAGCACTGTTGTTTCTGTTGTTTAGCTTCTTTGGTGCTCGCGAGGTCTCGTCATCTTCTTTCTACTTTCTTGCAGAACCAGCACCGAGGCGCCTCTATATATAAGATTGCGTATTAAGGATTGCCGCCGGAGGCTTTAATTACGAAATTTCCTTCGAAATCAAGGGGATTTTCTGCATCGTCACTTATTCGATGGGTCCTCTTCGGGTAGGAACAAAAACCGACGGGCCTCTTACCTTGGCCCGAGATGTTCCGTACCTACTTTGCGGTGCGAAGTGAGTGCCTAACTCTCTCTGAGCTTTGGTTGATTAAGTTTTAAGACGCCCCCACGACCGGTCTTCGTGATTAATTGACCCATTTAAGGGTGTAAGCAGCAAAACCGAGTTATGGGAGCGTTAGTCATTTTTCCACGGTTCATTTTATCAGTTTATCTTCCAAGGAGCCGCCGCCCAGATCTACGCCCCCCAAACCACAGTGCCTGTTTCGTAAATTGCTATAAAACACAGAGTGCAATTTCTAATTTTGACAAACGATGGCCAATTTATATCATTTTTCTTTTTGGGCTCCGCTCCCCCTCCCTACTCCTCTGCTCCAGCTTCGATAAGGCTATGTGTCCTCGACGGGACCTCAAGTTGGCTGAAGGGGGAGGGTAGTATAAATTCTGGATTACGAGTGAGTAGAGCGAAAGGGATGGTATGATAACAAGTGGTTGAATATATTTCATAGCCCAGTCAAAAGGATCGTTTGGTTCGTAGTACACACACAGTTTTCGTATCCTTCAAATCCAGCAAGCTGGAGGTGCTCTGCTGCTGTTGCTATCCTGCCTGAGCTGGGTTTGGGTGTATGGCGCGCGGTTATCACGACAATGTAGCACAGTGTTTCATTCTATCCAAAAAAAAATACTGAGAAAGAAAAAAGCTTGAAACGAGCTTCCAGTCAAGATTTATAGCTGTTTTTAACCTCATTGACTTATCCGTCGTTTTACATAAACGGACGACAGTTATGGATCAACTCGTTTAAATGACAAACGGCACCCTCTAAGGAAATGCGATTCTTCATTTAGTGGCGGTACGACAGAAACCAACCAGCACCAGAGCAGCTACAACAGTAGTAAAAAAATGCTCAGCTATTTTCTGTTATGATGAACTGTTCAACGGCTGTGACAGATTGTCTAAGTCTCACTTAAAGTGGTTTGTTAGCAGAATGATTGAAATGCGTGTTGTGCGCGGGAACGTGTTGCATTCGCAATGTCAGAGTCAAGAGAGTTTAGTTTTTTCTTTTTATTTTATGATGAAGTTTCAGAGAGAAAAAATTGAGAGGGAGAGAAGAGAGTTTATAACATTCATCGAAAACAGAAAACGGAGGTTGGGTTAGGTGTTGGGTTGTCTCCAGTGCGACCCAAGCAGCCATATTGATGTCCCAAACTTGTTTACCTCAGGCTTTATGGCTGTTTGACCAAATTTAGTGGATGTTTGCAGTCGTCATGTTAAGTTTAGTAGGGTTATCAGTGCCCTCATCCTAGTCTTATCCTTTAGGTATTCCAGAACGTAGCTGTTTCTTGTGGGCCTGGGTTTGGCTATGGCTTAGAATTTACTCACGAAGTAAACGATTGCTTCTCTCTCGTTCGCATCTCCGTAGGTACGGCAACGGACTTTGTTGGAAATCAATAGGGCGGAAACAGTAAGGTTTAACCCATTCATGGCAGCAAAAAAGACCTTAGTAAGGTTAAACCCATTGTCAGGAGCAGAAAGGTTCAAGCCATTGACAGAAGCAAAACGGAGGGAAACAGTATGCTCAAGCCGTTGACGAAAGCATAACAGACCTGAGTAAGTTGCAACCCATTGTCGACAGCAGAATGGACCTGATTAACGTTCAACCCATTAACAGGAGCAGAACGGACGAAACAGTAAGGTTTAACCCATTTACGGCATATTAACAGATCTTAGTATGGTTATCCCCTTGATGGGAGCAAAACAGACCTTAGTAAGTCTCAACCCATTGACCCCAGCAGAACGGACCTCAGTAAGGTTCAACCCAATGATCGGAGCAGAATGGAAGGTGCAACTCAGCTACCTCGGTGCTCGAAAGGAAATTGGTTTAGACCATCGTTGGGGCTGTATGTGATGGAAAAAACGAAGAGTGTTGCTCGGGTTATCTTCTGCTTCTGAGTCTCAGGGAAAGCCCCTTTGTACTGTCGACAGCCTATTTTTTCGTATAGAGTTCAATGTCGAACGGCAAGCTCTAGTCGGAAAATAGTGAAGAGAGAAAAGGGAAGCATCGAGAAACAATTCGCTGGAGTGTTATGCCTCCTAAAACGAGTTGAATCTCATCAACCAACCGATGATATGCGCTTGGTGGAGCGTCGAAGGGCTAAGGAGGCTATGACTGGAGGAATCAGGAATGTAAAGAGGGAAGAAGAAAGTAGGAAAGATATGTAGATTAGGAAAGTGGGAAAAGCGAAGGACCGTCTGCTGCCGGGATTCGAACCCAGGACCTCTGGGATGGTGGCGCCTTAATCTCTATACTACCGAGGTATGATAATAGGGCATTCAGATAGTGGTACAATGGCTAGTAGTACCCTTATTTTGAAGTATAAAAGCGAATAGGAAAGGATGTGGGTTTGAAGGGTGCTTAAGTGGGTGCCTATGGATCTTATGTTTCATCTCTGGGATGTTATATGAGTTCGACTGCGGAAAGTTGGTTTATAGTCGAGTTTTTCTAGTCAAAAAAGGACTACTAGACTCTGTGGTAGTGTGCGTGTGTTGGGTGATCTGACTAGTCTTGCATAAAAATTTTGCCGTGCAGGAAAGGAGGCTCTTAATTTTAGTGGAACTGTGGTAATAGGAATATTTTTAAAGTGCTGGTACTGTCCTACTGGGTCTCAACTAATTAATTTACGAGCTAACGGTCCCAATCCAATGGCTATCAACAAAACTAACCAAAAAAAAAACCTTAAAATTTCTCCGATAGACAGTGAAAGACTACAGCACAAAAATTTTATATTCCAATTGAAATCCTTTCGGGAAAAGTAAGACCCTTTTGGCCCTGGATATTATCCTTTATTAGACGAACCTCTTTTATCCAATTATTTACGTTAATTTTACCGCATCCTTGCATTCCTTTTATTTATTGCCAAAAAAAAACCCACCCCCGAACGAGAGAGAGAGAGAGAGGAGCTGGAAAAAAATTGCCCAAGCTCAGAAATTCAACTTTCTCCCCGATTTTTCGCCATAAACTTGTTGACAACAAACTCAGCAAGAATATAAATAACGGTATTTCCAAGGAATTCCCTTAGCTTTCATTGGCATTTTCTTTTTTATCTTTTTTGTCCCCAATGGAGATGTTAATTCAAACATAGGCTCCACTGCTCCCCCCCCCCCCCTTTTTCCCCCTCCATACCATCAACCACCACAAAAAAAAGGAGAAAAAAGAAAGTAGGTATCATTCTAGAAGCAGCGGCTTGGGAGTACCTTTGCTAGGAAATCCGTAGAGATTCCCTCTACTATGTGGGCTGGATATCCGTTTTTTTTTGCTCCTCTGTGTTGTCCTTTTGAATTCAGTTAGTTTGACGTCCTTTTTCCTCTATTCTCTCTGCTCGGCTCGTCTCTCGCCCAGAGAATGTAATATCCTTTGTGCCTGATAGGAGATATATATACATCCACTTAGAGGAGACGCTATATACGACTTGAGGGAAACAAACTGAGTAGGACCGACCTCCAAATAAGTACTCCAAATAGACAATTTTCAGGATAACATCTTCCCGCGGGATTGTACGCCTTCATACTGTAAAATCAGCATTTAAATGCGAATCAAAACGGGGTGGGAATTAAAGAAAAAGCTAAGAAGAAGAAAAAAAAAAATAAATAAGACTGAAGTGATGAAGCTTACAAAAACGCTCCTTCGCTGCTCCTTATACCAAAGGCGAAAGGACTGCTGATGCTGCTCCAAGAAAGTTTATAAACTTATTCTTTTTTTTCTGCTAACGTTGTCTACTTTTTTTTTGTTACTCCGCTACGTATTTTTAAGGACTATCAACGGGGAGAGAGATCGCAGAGCACCGAGGAGCAGCAGCAGCCCCGAAAATGTTTATCATTCCCACTTAGGAACAACCAATTATGCACATTCCTACTGATTTCGTCCTTAACCGATTTTCAGGTTGTCTTAATTTATTCCTTCCCTTTGCGCTGATGAAGTCGCTTTTACCCCATTGGATTTTTAAAAATATACACTCCGCCAAAGAAGCACAGCCAGAAAAAAAAATTAAGGGGATTCTTGGAAATTTTTGAAAGGAGTTTACTTAAGCAATTTTCCTGACTTTTGTTTCTTTAGTAACTTTGAAAAGGGGGAAAATTTCCGTGATTATTTCGTTAATATTCCCTGGCAGTTAATTAATTCTGGTACTGCTAGTAATTAAATAGGAATTTTATTAATCGATTTTTTTTCTTCGGCCATTCTCCAAAAAGGGGAAAATTAATTATTTAGCAAATGGTAGCCGGCAATAGTAAGGAAATTTTCGTAGGCATTTTATATTAAAGAGAGATCTTTAAATTTTGATGGGCAAATACCCACCATCATACCTCGAATTGGAGAGAGTTTGAGCAGAAGAGTGAATTTATTAGGAAAAGCCATATTTAAGCATTCAACCTATTTTTATTTTCAAAGATAAAAACTAATTCTTGAAGGAATATGGGAACATTCCTAGATCTACAGGTTGTAATGATTCTTGCCCTTTGAACATAAGCGCTTCGTTTTCTTCTCTTAATGAGACACAGGGCTAGCAAGTCGACCTCCCTAGCCTAAGGGTCTAGGTGCTGTCGGCTACCATCTCATAGGTTCGTGGTTCGTGTCCACCACGTTGAATAGCCCTTTGTCTTTCTACTTGCCAATCTAGGTAATTTTCCTTCTTTCTTGTCTTCCGTCTTCACAAAAAATTACCTATCCTTCCGCCCGCCATCGCGTGTAAGTATAATTAGCCAGGAAACCGTCTCTCATAATCGATCGCCAAAGCCAGCGATCACGGTAGTATTGGATGGAAGCCGGTGAAATAAAACAGCGCGTTGCATCTTTAGCTTTTCGACTACAGTTGGCTAAAACCGTCGACAGTACAAAGGAGCTTGCCTCTGGGCTCTAGTCCTTCTTATTTTTTTTACTTTTGTGGAAGCCGTAGTTCAGGAGACCTTTTTATTACTAGTCCATGTCGTACTCTTCCTCGTGCAATTTCCAGTAGTAAGCTCGGCTCGAAGGATCGAATAGAGGAAAGGATAGGTTAATAGGGGTCCGAGAAGGCGGAGAGGAGAATGCCATAGTCCTTCCACACGGGAATGCACGCTTCCGATACAGGCAAGGAAATGTGAAAATGCACCCACCAGAGGTATGCAGGCTTCTGTTAGAGATATGAATGTATTCCTAATTGATAATTCCAAGCGGTCCCCCAACTAAGTACTCACCATATCCAATGCTGCTTGATCTACGCAATCGAATGAAAACTCGTCTATTGTGCGTGCCAATGGTACTTTAGGCGTTCCGTGCCTATTTCGTGTGCCATACAGGCGTGCTATGTGCCTGTTGCAGACTAACAGAGAGCTACCGGGTTCTAACAAAAATCTTAGAAAAAATTTTAGTAACGAGGTTTTCCATTTTCTGAAATACTACGGCCGCCATTATATTATGAATCCCCTTGAGCGTTGTTTCTACTTTTCTCCACATTTCTTCGGACCTCATCATGTAGTCTGAATGTTTTTCGGCGTTAGTAGCGCCTCTACCATTTCTTCTAATTTCATCGGCAAAATCTCGAGCAGGTAAAAAAGAAGTGGTCTGTGTCTTCCCCCATCGCTGGGCATACCGGACACTACGGTTAATCATCGTGCCCAAAGCGGTGGAGATATGTATTTCCTATACTTCCCAGGTTCACTCAGAAACTGCGTGAGGTGGTAACTCAATTTTCCACGCTCCCTTGTTACCCTTATTTCCACGTTATGTGTAAGTTTGTGGGTCCAACGATCCTTTACCGACTCGACCCACTTTCCTTGCTACTCCATTGCGGACTCGTAGCAAATAATCAGCGGCTGCACTTTTCTTGGCTCTACCATATTGTGGGTCATAGAGACGCATGCTCTATCTCTCGCTAGAATGTCTATAGGGATCATTCCCGCTATCACGCACGCTCCATCGCCAGAGCGGGCTGCGAGTGGATGTACCGTTCCAATACCTTCATTTTTACTAACACTAGCTTTCTCTGTTTCTTGAGCTACATTACTTCCGCCTTGAGCTCAGCAGGCTTCAGTCCAACCTCGTTTTTATTTCCCAGATCGCTACCTTCGCATGCAATTCGTTGTAATCTGGGCGTTTTCTTACGACAACTACCCCGATATCAACCGCCAACACGGTCGCCACTGCTTCCTTTGGAAGACGAAGCCCCAAAACATCATTGTACATTGCAGGCAGCCTGCCTAAAGATTTGTAGCTTAGACTAGTGTTAGACTCGAGGAAGGTGCGCGACCAAACAGTCAGGTACTGTTATTTTATATGACGAAAGAGTGACAGGGCATGTAAAGAGAAAAATCTGGTCAACACCAATAGATTGGGTTCTGTGCACTTGCAATCGCTAATAGGAACTATACTTTAAAGCGGTTATCAAACAAACGAGTGCTCGCCATCCTTTGTGGTACATGGCAATAATTCCACTTGCCACTTGGATCTCCATTTTCGATAGTTTCCATTAGACTCCGATCCTCTAAACTGTTGGGTGGGTCACTAGACTATGTCTGAACCTGCGGCTTTTAAAAGGTTTATTGGGTGTCCCAAAAGCCGATTTCGGATCTATGAAAACAAGGCTAAAACCTTGGGTAGGACGTCTGTCTTTTCAATTTGGAAGGTCTCGAGACTCTAACAAGTGCAAACCATTTATTTGGGAATGCGCAGATTATCAAGCGTGCGTTCGCAGACGAAATTTGACTAACGAAATTGATCGAAATTTGATTCTTTTGCTCTTATAGATACCTAGATATTGGAGAAAATGAAAATCCGCTTGGTACCGACGGCGCTTTTCAGTTCTTGCTAATTCCTGCTAATATAGCGAATAACTCTGCTTGAAAATAGTGTGCTAAACCAGAGATTTTCGCCTTAAGATCCTAACAATTTTCTCTGTCTTGGGGCTATTCGTGTATCATACTTATCGATCCTGACCCCTTATACTACCAGCTCATAATGTCGCCCTAGCTGGATTCCCACGCTTTGTGTTGGTCCATGTATTGGTTCCAATTAACCCAGTAGGAAAAAAAATGCTTCGAAAGGCCTTTTAAAGCGCTATTTTGAAGCAGTAAAGCGCTTACGCTCCGTAAGAAGCTTCATGGTATTTTAACATTGCATGTCCGCAGAGCTCAGCACTTTTATTAGGCAGCAATTATATAGATTTATATGCATCTGCTGAGATAGTGCGTTGATACCGTTGCTGTAGGAAGCAGACGGACTGTCTTACTGCTTTATATTTGCTTCGCAGCAAAGCACTTGTACTTTTTCCTACTGGGAAGTTTGTCACCCTTACGTATTTAGCTTCTTGTAATAATCTTTCTGTTTTGTCTAGTACAGTCAATTTCGGCATTATTCATTTCCTGGTAAATGATACCATAACCATTTTCTCGGAATTGTTACTAAGCCCTAGGCTAGCACCCCCGCAAGTAATAGCCACATTAAGATAATTTTCCATAACATAACATAACCACACATTAACAATATTTATCCCCTGAAAGAATCTTTATTTATTTCGCCATCAAATTACGTAAAAATCCACCACTTCAGAGTACCACAATTTATTTATCCCTTAATAATAAACACAGTTACTAACTAAAGCAACAAGTGACCACAGCAAATTCTATTTATTCTCGGTCTCTAGCTCCTCCTTTTACTCCTATGAGTACTCATTAAAACCGTCCAGTGTTTTTCTTGCACAAGCAGCACACTAATCAACAAGCCTCTCCAGCTGAACGAGTTTAACAGAAAACGATTCCGGCAGATAGATAGATAGCCAAGCCAGGCACACAGAGTGAGTGTTTTATATACGTACACTGAGCCAGCCGCAATTGGACAGGTCAGTAAGGAAGAGAGAACATCTACACAACAAGAGGATCGGCCATTTATACCACATTGCGCTTTAATTAAATTTCCCCAAGTCATAAATAAAAGTAGTCCCGAAGTCGCAGTAGAAGCAGCAGAAGACCGCCCGTGGCCATGATATCCCCTCTATTAATAAAATACATCACGCCTTACAGTGCGGTGATCTTGTGTGTCACCCTGTGGATATACGAGGACGGGGAATGAGGAACACCTTGCATCTAGAGAGAATGTCCAAGCTGTACATGAAGGAAATCTCAGAATCAAGGCGAACAGCCAAAACCCTGGACCCACATAAGCGAAGGAAGCGAGCCCTGGAGCCTTGTCCTTCAGATCCTGAACGACGTGGGTGTACAACACAATACATGGCCGTCCCCCTCCACCCTGTCCTGATTCATATCACTTGAAGGAACTTTTTAACACCCTGTTAATCATTAACTGGGGATTCCAGGTTTGTGCCTGCGTCATAGCTTTTAAAACAAACTTCTTCTCCATTTGCCGACCGCAAGGACTCGAGGAGGAGCATGTCTTGTTTCCGTTATTGTTGTTGCTGTTGTTGTTGTTAGTTTTGCATTCTTGGAAGTGATCCGAGACCGAGATAAGGTAACGTTATTAAAAGTTTTTTAATATCCGCCCTCAAAGGTGGCCAGCATGAGAGCCCATTCCCTTTCCCTCCAAGTAAGAGAGAGAGAGTGCCTTTCCGCCGTCACATCAACAACTCCACCAACGCCCTGTCATTTTTCAGTGACGTTTGAGGCTCCTGTGTGTATGCAATTAAACCAACTTCCTAAATACATTCAATTTTGCAGTCATCAGGTGATTTATGAAGTAAATTGTTTGAAAGTGAGCCTCGGTGCCAGGACAACAAACGCTCTCAAGACCATATAGCGGGTTTTAAGTGGATTGCATGCTTCTGGCGGCGGATACGCAAACTTGGAATTCCATACGTGGCTAATGGCGGAGCACATCCTTCCATTTAGAGCTGTAGAATGGAATAGTAGTGTAGGAGGGCCACACCCTTGTGCGATAACTACACCTCTACCCCACACAACGGAGTGGAGGCTCATACCAAGCTGCGATTGTGCTTCTGTTCGGCTAACGTACAACAGGATACTACCTGTCCCTGGTAGTCCGTCCAAATAGTATATAGGCTATAGAGGAGTTCGGCTGGCACTCAAACTATTTCAAGTCCAATTCAGCGCTATATTTTACGGTTGTACGAACAGACAGTCCGTTCCGGTCGACGTAATTACCATAACGTATTAAGTATACGGCGAACACACGGTGTGAAATCATAGAGGATTTTTATACCTGAACGAAAATTTCACATTTGATACGAGAGAAAACGTGGAAATTTTTGTTCTTTTAAGGCGAAAAGAGGAAATGTATTCGTTTTTTTGAGGGAAGAGAGTATCGCAGATTATAGGTGGGCTGTAACTGATGATAATGAGTATTTTTCATGCGGGTTGAGGAGAGAGGGTAGGAGTTGTTATAAACGCCTATTTATTATGGAAAACAATTACCTGGGGAGTTAGTCTGGTCTCGGTTTTTAGTTTATAGTTGAAAATTTATGTGATTAGAGACTAGCCAGTAATTAGGCTCTATCACGGCAGCCTGGTAGTCAGAGAAGCCATACCTATCTCAGCTGAACAGTTACAAAAAAAGAAACCCCGCCAAGTATACTGGTCAAAAGAAGGGCTTCTGCTTCAGGTCAAAAGAAGGGTTTTAAAAATCCCAAGGCAAATGGCTTAACCTGGAGCCTTGGAAAAAGCTTTGCCAAAGCCCCCCGAAAAAACTGAGCCCAGTTTGCTCAGAGGAGGATACCCCGAATTTTCCGGAATAGAAGAGGATCAAAATGGGCAAATGACTCGCTCACCAAGAAAGCTGGTAGGGAGTGTCAATCTTGGCCTCATCTCAACGCATCTTGTCAACCACCCCCTTGCACCTTAGCAAATTTGCGCAAATACAAGGAGATCACTGAGTCAGCGGCGGAGTCAAGTCACTTTTCGAGGGAGGATTCTCATAAACAAGCCGGCTGCTGTTAGTCTGCTCAAATCCTAGCACCGCAGAATGGGTGAGAAGTGCTTGATGTCACTCAGGTGGAAAAGAAAACGTCTTATGTAATTCGAGGCTATTTCGCCCAGAATGTTACACTAACTAGAGAGAAGGTCCTGGCAAATGTAACCGCACAAAATTCGGTGTCCGGCAAGCAAAAAGAAGTCCAGAATTGGGTTAATGACAATATTCCTCAATTGGTCGTGGTGGTAGACAGCGCTTCCATAGCCATATTGATTAACCTGAAGGGGTAGATCACCTATGGATTCGCCCATATCAAACTGATCCTCAAGTTGTAGCCACATCTGCGGGGTCTTTGAGTGATGGGTCTAAAACGCCTCTCCAAGAGCACAGAGGACTGCAGTAATGCCATAAGTTCGGCCAAGGGGCCATCTAACGTCACACCAATCCCGACTTCATCTGGCGATCTTCCAAATCCAGCCTCTCAGTTGTCTCTACTCAAATAGTCTTGTCGATGTTACTCATTTCGTTCTCTGACCTAATGGGTTCCGAGTATTGGAGTTTTCACGAAACTATATGTATGAAGCCGAATCTCCACGATGCGGATAACGTTTTATTCGAATGTTGGCTTCCAACGATTGAGTCAGCACCGATAACAGCCCGAACGTATCCAAATACGAACGTTGGACGCTTGAGATTGGACATCGTAGTTGGAGCATAAGCCACACGATGCATCCTACCATCATACGTCCAACGTTGGAAGGTGTTCCTAGCATCATGTCGAACCGGCTTTAGAAGAAGAAAACGGGCAATCACCTTCTTCTTTTTCTTGGATGGCTCTACATCCCAATTCGAGTCTTGGCCTCCATCAGCTTCTTCCTCCAGGCGTCTCTCTCTCAACATCTGATTTCGTTTCTTGTATAGAGCAATTTTGCTGCATCGGCCTTACCATGTGCTCCCACCTTGATCGTGGTTAACCATCTGGTAATAAATCCTTGAGTCATCCATTCTTTGCACATGACCGACCCAACGTAAACACAGTAGCTTGGTATGTGTCAAGAGTTTACACTCTTTGTATAAGTCGTACAATTCGTGTTTCTAGCGTGTTCTTCAATTACTCCTTCTTGGCAGAGCGTAGGTGCCAGCCCATCGCCCTGCTTCACCCAGCCTTACCCAGCTGGAAAATACTCTATCAATTCTCCTTGTATTCTGACTGCACACCTTTTGTTTTCAATTGACATTTTTGTTAACTTTACTATCTTTAGGAGGATGTTTAGGTCCACCATTGGTGTTGTTGTTTAAAGTCGTTGAAAAGTTGATACACGACGATGTTTTACCCCCAACATTTTCAGAGGATTTGCCTTATTGAAAAAAGTTGGTCCATTGTTTACCTATTTCTTCTGAATCCAGCTTGGTATTCACTTATTATTGGTATTCACTTATTAAGGTTCCAGTCTGCCTTTGATTATATTAGTCGTTAGTTTGTAGACTTTGCTTAAAGAGATATGCCGTTATAGTTTTGACAATTTCTTGTGTATTGGGCAGATAATATTTTGCTCCCAATCTTCAGGCGTTTTTTGTTCCTCCATATGCAGGATAATAATTCATAGAAAAGCTACTGAAAGCGATTCGCCCTTTGCTTGATCAACTCTGCTGAGACGTTATCCTTTCCTGAAAAATTGTTTTTTTTTTTCATGATTGGTACATTTGTTTATCTGGTGTCATCGTCATGTTGTAGACGGGGTTCTGGTACATGTCTGATGCTCTCATTTACGTTCAGCACCTCGCTAAAAAGCTCCTTCCATCTTTTCTTTACTTTTTGCTGCTTGTGACTTTGCAGTTATCTTGGCGCCCGTAAAAGCTTACTATACAAGCTCTCGGTCGGTTACGGAGGTCAAGCAGCATTGGAAGTGGTTAGAACTTAGTTGGGGGACGGATATTGTCGCGAACGCGAAGTTACTTCTCCATTGAATTGGGTTGAAGAACTTCAGCCAGAAAATAAGACGACAACAAAAGAATTATCGCGGAGTTCAAGGTTCAAGTTGGGCTGTAGTACCATTGAATAAAGAACTTGCCGAATCGATGATTGCTTTGTTCAAGGGGTTCTATTAGACACACAAGAGGCTCGGCAGTAGATATTTTCGATATAAAGACATTTGTCGTCTTGTGGAAGAGTAAGTCTTCTGTGTCTTTTGAATTATAATGGGAAAAGAAACAAGATTCTCATTTGGTCTCAGCCAGTACTCGTTGTGTTTGTCAATCCGCAATTACCATTTGTGAAATGGTTAAGAAAACCGAAATAAATTTAAAGAAAACAACGACTTCAAAAAGAAAGAAGCAATTACAAACAACACGAATTTTCAATCTCTAAAGCTAAAAATCCGCCTTCTCCAAAAAAAAGGTTTCAGTTGTTACCTTTGCTCTCAAACCCCCCTATTACTGGGAAATAAAATTTCAATTTTATCCCCCCCACCCCACAAACTTAATCCTCGCATGTTAACATCCCCACATGTCTTGAAACTGAAGTAAATTGCTGGGTTTCATGTATTTTTATTTTTTTTCTTCCTTTTCGTTATCAATTGTGCCGGTAAAGACCATCATTGTCGTATCCAATCGCATCGCATGGTAACGAATCCAATTCTAATTCAATGAACCTACCCCAGATGAACGATTGTATTAGATTCATTTCCTCCCTTACGAGGATCTCTCGTTCAAGGACATCAATACTTCGAACGAAGGGTGAGGGCCTAAAACCATCTTCCGTTCCCTGATTTAACCGGAGTTAATAAACAGGATTCTGGTTCATAGGAGGAATAAAAAAATAAAACCAGGACGAACGAAGAAAGTGCAAGGAGAGGATAAATCAGTGGGAAAATGATTTTCTTTCTAGTTTCTCTCCCTTTCTGCGTTGTAAATCGTAAGGAGCTTGAGGGATCAAAGTCATCAATATTTGTCGGCTTGTGCTTATGGGCGCTTTTCCCCACTTTTTTAAAAAAAAAGGAAAAGCTGAAGGAACTCCTCTCACAAGCCCTTAGTACTAGGCGAGAAAGGCTTTTTTTTTCTGAGAAAATGATAGAAACGATTATATTTGGAATCACCCAGTCGAAGTAGACCAACTTAAGGGCGAACTAATGATACTCGGCCGCCATTCAATCTCGTCAATCTCTTCGCCAAGTGGCCCGAGAAAGTGTCGATTCTCTGGGGGTTAGGGCCAATGCTATTATACGCCCGCCGCCACCACAAACCAGCCCCTACCACTGCTCCCACCCCCGCCCTTTGGGGAATCTCTACCTCTGATATTTATGACGTTTGATGACTTTTTCACTTTATTGGAATTTTATAGAAATTTAATGAGAATTTTCTTTATGGCCTTCCTTCCTCGCTGTGTGTTCTGGCAGCGCTTATAACTTTTCAAAAATTTCTTTTATCGTCTACCATTAACTTTATTACAGAGGTCAAGGGGTGCGTTGAGAAATCTTCTACATGCCCTGAACGGGAAGGAGGCGAGGAGGTTGATATGGTTCTCTGCGTTATATAGTATTTTTTTTTTCTGTCCCTAGGAATTTTCTTCTCTGTATAAGGGTGGTTGAGGCACAGAGCGGGGGTGGGGGGTGTTGGTTGGTTGACTGGGAACGAAATTTTGAACAAATATTGTCTAGGCCAACATTGGGATACCCTCCCAGAATTTGCTTCCGGTGCTAAATATCTTAAGATAACAGTATTCCACCAGTTAAGAAACATGCCAAGTTGATTTTGCCTTTGCACGGGTATGTTTGGATATATAGCAGCGGCAGTAGATGGAGGCCGGGTGGGGGAGTGGAAGCAAGGAATGCATGAATTTCAACAGCTACAGAAATTGTGTACATTTTCACATTGTTTACAAAGAGCTTGGCAAAATCTTTGTTTTTTGTTTATTATAAAATAATTTATGGATAACAACAAGATGGTAAACTTTAAATGGGATTTCAATTTAAGATAAAGCAACTTTTATATATAAAAACTTACTATGTATGTGAAAAATTTTGTAATTGGAAATTCTGGCGTAAGTCATTAGATATTCACGAAATGATTTGCCAAAGTTCGATGGGCGCGCAGCTCTCAAAATTTGGAATATATTGGGTATTCTGGCTTAGAAAGTTTTGTATTCTATGTTAGGTTAGGGTCAGCAAAGATATTCCTAATCTTCCAAGCGCATAGAAGACTGTCGAACTATGCAGGATTCTCTCCAAAAAAAAAACTCCAGTCCGTTCTTGATAAAGAAAGACGAATACTGCTTAAACAGAATCGCAGACGAAGTCCCTAGAGCTCGTAATCAACAGACTCTTTCCGGAATGTAAGGGCGAAAATGACGTCAAAGCCTCAGGGAATTGGTGGAGAGACCGCTGGACCGCTTTTATCAGTATGTAGAAGGTTTTCTGGACGAGTGATATTTTCCCCTCCTTTAAAGCAACTGCCCAGAACGCCGTACTACTATAGATAACTTGATTTAGTAGTGAATGCTACTCATGCCCTATAGTTGCGGGCTTCCCCATAACATCTCGATGACAGGACAAAGCTGTCGTCATGCCAAAAACCGGTAAGAAAGCGCCATGAATTCACGAAGGATTATAAGCCGATTAGCCTGAAATCCTTGATGCTCAAGAAACTGGAAAGAACCATTCAATCTGACATCCGCCTACACTTAAAGTAGGTATTGCAGCACATAGAAAAGGGATTTTTTCAGGGATCGTAGGAAACTCATTAATCATAGTGTTTACTAGTGTTGAGAGGTTTTGACAGATGATTGATTAATGAGTTACCTATGGTCTCTAAAATGTTCCCATGCCAAACTGCCACAACACCTACTTTGTTCCCAGCTAAATATGCCTATCACAGAAGTAAAGCACTACACGAGGACAACAACGCTGTCTTCCGGAGGTTGTGGGAACTATTGAAAAGCGCCTACATTAAAAACAATAAACCCTGACAACCTTGAAAGGCGTCTTTAACAATATATACGTATCGAATCGGTTTAGCTCATAGTTCCATACGTAGGCAATGGCATATGACATTGTTTAGCTCGAAAACGATTCAAGCGGGTTTAGGATCCAAGATGGTAATCAAATATACAAACTGTAATAGCTGAGCAGCAGACTGTTGTCTGGCAGTCAACTCAATCAAAGCTAAAGTAATGCTATTCACTAGGAGAACTACAATTCCCACATTCAACCAGCCTGGATTGGATGAGCATGCCCTATCCACTATCCTTCGCAGTGAAACTTCTATGTCTAATCCTAAACCAAAACTGAACTAGAACTCAAATAACGAGGAAATGGTAAAAAATGCCGACATAGTTTTCTATGCATCCAAAAAAGACCTTCGGCAAGAGATACGGCCTTAGGACAAGTATGGTCCTGTGAATGTACCCAGCCATGGTATTTCGAATTCTCAAGTATGGCCAGCTCTAAACAGGGCCAAAAGAACCATGACCAAATGCCGGACAGCCCTTCAATGTAAACGACTCCTAGGCTTGGTCTTGCAAACGAATAGGTGGTTTTTGTCTTACGCAAGAACCAGACGAAGAATTCAAAAGCAAGATCATTTTTGAAAATCACTAGATAAAAACTTGAACATTGTTCAGTTACGTCGATCCACACATATCCGCGACGTGACGGCGACTGCAGTGAAATACTCGGAGCATCAATGGAAAAAAAATTATTGGTACAAATACTTTCATGCAACCAAATTGAGAAAGGCACGGTATGTTCCCAGACATTCGATGCCGTGAGGCACCGACGATCTCAGTACCGTTCAGGCGCCCGTGAAAAATACCAAAAATACTTTGCCACCGATATTTTTTAATTTATTCTGGACGTGAAAGAAATATTTTTTTTAAATTGAACCGAAAATTTTTGTAAGAATTCAACAGAAAAAAGTTTATTTGAAATACACTCAAACTTTTTCTGTGTGACCACTTCCGGAAGAGTCCTCCTGGGTCGAACCCATTCTCTCCACGCTAAATTCTATGATGCACTTGAGATCACTGTCCAAATTTTAAAAACTATGTGCTAAAGTAGCACGACTTTTGAAAAAAAAAAAAAAAATTAAAAATCGATCTGAAAAAAACCCACCCTGGTACCACAACGTTTTCTTTCTTACTATTAAACTTTTCAGGGTTCGCAACAAGTACGCTCGAGAAAAGGGTGACGTGCGGAAAAACAATCAATTTAGACCACACTCAAAAGTCTTTAGGAAATTCTGGACCCAGAGCTGCTCTATGGGGACTAGCTGACAATGTTGGTTCTGCTATCAAAACACTTCCAGCCTTCCAATTTTTTACGAAGCACCAATATTTTTAAATACTAAATTCTTGGGATTCGGTTCCGGGTAATATTCTCACTTTTGAGCCTTTGGTCATACCGAGGTATGTAAAAAGTTCCTATAGGTGAACTTGGTTCCTGCAGGTTCCCTTCCGATGACCGTGGGCAGGACTACTACTGTCCTACTGTTCTGTCCGGTTGCGACTGGTTAATCCACGTGATAGGGGGGATTACAGCGTCGACCCCACTCCTTCTTACTCTCCACGGCGGAACTCGGTCTTTCAGTATTGACTCTGCCTAGGCAGTTTTATGTAGGGACCGCTTATGAATACCTGCGCGATTTTAAACTTTTTTTAAGATATCAAATTGAACGAGATGATGCTGCAAAGATCTTTTATACTATTATTTCAATCCATAATTTCCTATTGGCACGGTAACAGCCCTTATTTTCAATAGCCCCCCCACCACCCACTCTTGCATTGTGTAAGCTCCTAGTAATTCCAGATACTCGTATTATTGCAGAAAAGTGAAAATTTCTTCTTTTATGACAAATTGACATACAATCTCGCCAGTCTGTAAGCGTTTTTCTCCTATTTTCCTCCTTAACAATGGGAAAATGATTGGTCAGACAACGTGATATTCACCTTCCCAAAAAAAAAAAAGAAAAAAAACGAACGAACGAAAAGAAAAACTACAGACGTCATAGAAATTGGACTTTTCCCCCTAATTCTTTTCTTCTTTTCCTCATGATTCATGATGTCCTGGACATACACAGATTTGCTTGTCTCGTTTATTTTGCTGCTGTGCCTGCCCCCCTGCACCGCAGCTCTCCCGCCAGGATGTTGGGATCACTCACCAATTTATGCTTAGCTGTCAGCTTTTCTTGTCGTATACCGTGACTGAGATCTCACAAATTGTTAGGTTTACCGCCGTAAGCTAAACAAAACTCTACATTTTTTTTTTGCCTAGCCTAGCCAAACATGACACTCCACCCTCACCTGTCACAGCCCATCCTCCCAGCTGTCATGGATGCTAATACGCGATGTGCATTAAAATATCTGAATAGGGAAAAAAATAAATAAATAATAAACAAGCGCCGAAGTAGCTTTAAATTCTTAACTACTACATTATTGCCACATTGCATCCACCGCACACAGGCCGTCACCACCATATGGACCTGGAACGCAAACCGGGGGTGGTTTTGCTTCTTTTCTCGTTATAGGATGTATGTGTGTGTGTGTTCCACCCACATATCTGGTGCTATTCTCTGGACAATGCGTGGATGATAAATACTTTTGCTTCTGTCACATTGTCAAAGAAAAAGCCCTGGTATATGTTATGAATGAAGTGTTAGTTGACCGCAGGGTGCTTTATTAGCTCCAGTTAATGTCACAACAGTGCGGAATTCCCTGTTGAGAAAGTTAAATAGGAAAAAAGAGGAGAATGAATCAAGTTACAGCAGCTAACACACACACACATACACCCCCAGAGAGAGAGGGAGGAAGGCCCAGCAGTCGCTTTTGTTAAGCAAAATTTAAGGTCTTCTATGGCCGAGGGGTTGGGATATTTTGTGGACTGACAAATGGACCCTTCTTACTTTGGGCAGTTTATTGTTTATGATGTACAGAACGAGATTGAGAAGAATTGCAAATTGTATTATTTTGATTCGGGAGAAGTTTTAAATTAGAAAAGAAATTGCGAGTTTGTTTCTGGTTGATTTGTTACTTATTATGCTTTGCCATCGTCTAGCATCAAATATAGACGTTAATTTGTGGGGAAATATACAATGGAAATTTTGATGTTGTCTTATTGACACGCTTTTGCATATCATCGCAAATCACTACTTAATTGCTGGGAGGGCGGGGTTGGAAAATCAAATCAAGCCATAGAACAGGGAGATAACAGTGTCTCTGGAAATGGAAGCTGATTTCTGATGTGGAAATCGACAAAAGGAAACAAATATATAACAATTTATAAAGTACACAAAACGATGAAATAAAAAATCAATGGTGAACAATGTAACAGAAGCATTTAAAGAACCATAACCATGACAAGTGTCTTCTCTGTACATGTGCCGCCCTCGCAAGGAAAAGAAGGACCTTCCTTGGCTCACCCTTCCTTGATGGATTGAGCGAGCTGCAAAATATTGGTGTTTCTAATCTCTGTCGCTTTACCAAAAGCTCAAAATAGCTTGAAATGGCCTGAACTTTGTCCCAACACTAGAATGGCATCACAATGGGTCCAATGGCGTGCCTAAGTGGGCTCCCTAGTGGAGGCAGCCATATCAACCTAACCTAACCTATGACAAGTGTATTTAACAATAATAACAAGAAGAAATCCCAAAATGTAGGTACGAACGTTAGTAGCCTGAAGAGTTTCAAATATTGATTAATATGGAAAAATCAAAACTACTTCGGCAAAACCATAACTACAATATAAAAACTACTAGCAGGAAATTTACAAAAAAGTAATATGATATGATAAAGAAAAGATACAAACCTACCTACAGCTATGGTAAGAAGAGAGAATGGTAAGATTACCAACAATATCGATGACCTAGTTGAGGTAGCTCTAATACAGGGAAATAACAGACAAGCGAAGAACAAAACACAGAAAACGATGTGCTAGATTTGGTGAGATGTCAAAATTCTTATATAAAGTACATCCGCTATACGAAGAGCTAAAGTGTGCTAAAGTAGCATGACATTTGAAAAAAAAAAGCGGAAAAAACCCGCCCTGGCACCATGACGTTTTCCTTCTTACTATTAAACCTTTCAGGGTTCGCAAAACGTACACTAAAGAAAAGGGTGAGGTGCGGAACAACAATCAGAGTCTTACGAAGCACTAATGTTTTTAAATAGGTACCAAATACTTGGGATTCCGTAATTCTTTCAGATGGTTAATATTCACACGTCTGGAAAGGGAAATACCAGACAAGCCAAGAATAAAACGACACAGAAAACGATGCGCTAAATCCTAGAATTGATCAAGTGTAAATATTATAGACCAATCATACTGTTGAATCCAGGGCTGGATCTAGAAACAATTCTTATAGTAAAAAAAATGACTCCTTAACACGTTAACTGCTGAAGACGTGTTTACACGTCTTTTATTCGAATTTGGTAGTGCGCAGAACGTGTTAACTCGTCTTCGCTCCGTTTGAAATACATTGTTTAGATTTAGGTCAGCGTTGTCAGAATGTTATGCTTTTAAAACAATGTTTTTATGACCTCTGGATCCGCTACTGGTTAAATAAGTACTACCACTATACCATATATGGAAGAGGAAGGTTAGATAGGTAGACCTGTCCAGTCCTAAGACCTTAGCAGAGACACATTTGGTACTAAAAGAACACATTTTTGTGACCGCACTTCTTAAAGAACGTTTAGCCAGCTATAGTAGAGTATGCAGTAAGCTTAGAGTGATTTTGTATCCTTTTTTTCAGAATCCGCATCATGTATCCGCTTCAAAGCCTAGAAAATTGTTGTAGGAAAATGTTTTTAAATTCATGACATTCTGTTCCTAGGAAAAGGAAATATTCCGGGGTCTTTCTGGCTTGTTCTTCCCTACATTGAGTTTTGTATATGATTCTCAATCTGGCCGCATGTTCCCCAATCGGCCAGTATCCAATGATGGTTGACATCAGGTTGATCATCAAGAGATCGCGTGATCTCGCTGGCTGTCGTCAGGCCATGTCTTTCTAGTCTTTTCTAGTATTGAAAAAAGTGCATTGGGATATTTCACTTCTCGACACACAAGAACCTTTGTACACTCTCCACCGGTATATCTACAGTATTTCCTCTGCTTTTTAGTGATCGTCAGTGATCTTCTGCCTCGGTACCTACTTAATAGTGACCCATACATTCTAGTCTAGGAATAGAGTTCGTTTCACATGTTGCGATCAGTTTGGTTTGGACGATAATATAGTTCGCACGTATTCCCTTCATAGCAGCCGGTTGGCTTTTAAAACAGCACGATCACTTCGGTTGCTGACCTTTGTCTCGTCTGTTTTACTAAGCAGGCCAGCAGTTCTGCCTGGAAGACCTTGGTGGAATTTGGCAAGCGGTGGTATTTTGTGAGGTTTGCCGAGAGAAAGTAAACTCAACGATTATGAGTCCGATTCTGATTTGAAGCCATTTATCTCTGTCCTTTCTGGTAGGGATCTAGACGGAAAATCACCGGCAGCTTGAAGATTTCAGAGCGCGTCGGAGCAAGGGTTCATCTAGAGATGGTTGGCAACCCAATAGGCCGTTTCAAAAATGTCATTATTTATTATATTATCACACGTATGCTAGTCAGCCAATGGTAGAGAGCATTGGATAGCTGTACCATGTCTTGCACCATTTGATCCACTTACAACACAGAAAGAACAATGGGCCTTCTAAATAGCCCCCAAGAGATATTGCCACAGTTACGACAAGTATCACGCGACCTTCGCCCATAAGAGGTAACGCTGCTAATCTGGGAACCACCAGCTGAAGGAAGATGAACGAGAGAGAGAGAGAGAGAAAATTTATTCACTTTCTGTGTAAATGCTTCCTAAACTCCAAAGGATGGCTTTAGACATCCACTACAGTCGTCTAATTGAATATTTTTGAATGACCTGTAAAAACATCGAACTTAGGACATTCAAATGGTGGGCAAGAGCGATAGTTGGGCCTTCGGTTGCACTGGAGGCAACCCTACACTTAAACTAACCTAACTCTTACAAAAGCTGGCGAAGTGGCAAGACATGGAGACGACTGAAAAAGAAGCTTCAAAGGGTCGCACAAGGACTAGAAACGCTAGTTAAGGAGAACAGAACTAGCACTGCCCAATGCTATCTATCTATACTCAGTGAACTGGAAAATTGTACTTCCATTAACACACTTTCCAAAAAAAAAAAAAAAAACAAAATCGAAACGAAACATGCAAATAAATCCAACAATTCCGATTCGTATTAAGTCAATTAAATCAGAAAATTTCAAATTTTTTGTAATTAAGACAAGTTTTCAAGTAATAAAGTAATTAAATGTTTCGTTTGCTTCGCTTATGCTTAATTTAGGGTCTGTAGAGGGTGTGCCTTACATTCGTACTTAGAAGAAGCTGAAGCAGTATCAAAAGACTGATGTGTGGTGGTGGTGGTGGTGCGGGGAATAAAGAACTAAATTTAATAGCGAAAATTTAGCTCATTTTCTAATTACAGTTTCAAAACAAAAGGCTACACCAAAACCTTGTATTTCTGCACTGAATTTTACGTATATGGTTTCAACCCCTCTCCTGTGCTCCACTCTCCCTGGCCTCGTCCCACACTTCACCCCTCTTTTCTTTTGAGTCATCCTAAAAGTTGATTTCCTCAGCTAACCATGCACAGAGTTTACACCATATATATATACATACAGGACACAAGCTCGTATTCACACATACATACCCAACACAAGGCCCAAACACTTAACTACCCTTACAGCATAACCCTTACCCAGAAATTTTCTGAGAAGCTAACAAACAATCCCTAAATGTACCTCCAGTTACGAGATCATTAAGTATAAAAGCTATGCGAAAACTTTTACACTAACGGTAATATAGAGCTAAGGGGTGGGTCTGGATACCCTCGGAAATGGGGTGGTCGGGGACGGACCCAGGGCCACCATGCCAAAAAGGGCCGAAAATAATAATAACAACAACAACAACAAAAACAAAAATAAAAACAACAACAACAAAAAATACACAAATAAACACATACCAATTGTAATTATTTTCCATTTGCCCCAAAAATGCTGCAGGAACTTTCTTTCTCTCTCCTCTCTATTTTTGGAATTCCTATATAGAGAGGGATGTGTGTGCGGTACACGGGGGCGTGTTATGTGGGTGTGGGCATTTCGGTGTAAATTGTGTGGATAGGTTCGAACCAGGGGCATCGACTGGTTGAAAAAGGTGGTGGTGGTAACGGGGGGGAAAAAGGGCTAAAAACTGTTCAACCATTTTAAATTGCAAAGTATTTTCCTCGTCTTTCGATTTTCATGTCGATTTATGTTATTAGTTATTACAAAATTGGAAGGGGAGGGTGGTGGTAAAACAAAATAGAACGATTCCACCCTTAGTCGATTGCTGAGGGTAGCTAGGGAAAATGGAAATATACGTACAAAAGAGAAATATTTTGTGAAAGTTCCCATCAACCGGAAATGGCTTAGAATTTTTCAGGGGAAGACTTTGAACTTGAAAATATTTTATTTTTTCTATAAAATGGAATATGAAATAAGAGAATTTAAAATTATTGCGAAAATATTTCCAGAATTTGATTATGTTTTTTTATGTGTTCTTTCTAAGCTTATGAATCACAAGTACGCCATGTCTACGACCAATCATGTTGCAATGTCTTGTGCTAGCCACGTACAATTTAATTTACAAGTTTACGCAACAAAGCCACAGCAAACAAACTGCCACAAAAAACTGGGTGGTCGCATTTGGATAGTTCGAATTGAACTGAAGATTTTCATAAGTCTGACACTTTTCTTTTCGAATGCACTTTCCTAGTGGGATTTGAGACTCTCACTGCCCATGGAAAAGGCGATTTTGCGATTCCCAATTGTTTTGGCGCACGCCGTACTATTGACTTATGGGTGCAGTGAGGCGCATCGTGTTACAGCTAGTAATATATAAAGATACAATAGTTGTAAACAAGAATTATGTTTCCTATACGGATTCAAGCCGTGGAGACCTTAATTTTTTTAAATGCCTCGTTCAAAAATAGTGTCCTACTTGTATATGAGCGTGTATCGAGATAAATGAGGCGAGGTGTGATTGTAAATTACTTAGTGGAGAGACATTTCTTACTTCTTTTGCGGCAGTAAAAAATCCAATTTAAACTGAGCCGTGGTGAGATTGTAAATACGAACTGGAGAAACTTTTAATACATTTTTCGAGGGAGTGAAATCAATTCAGGAGAAATTTATCCTCTTTGCTCTGAGAAATTTGCACGACCCGTGTGACTTTCTACACCTCATTTCAAGTATGACATTGTACTGGCTCAAAATAGAAAAGAGACACGTCTTACAAACTCATTTTATAATCGTGTCCTACCCAACACTACTCCTATTACTTCTAACCTGGAGCTCTGGGCACAAATTCTTCTCGTTAGTAGGTCCTGCTTGGTTTGGTTGCCGAGGAGGCCAACGCCAGATTCTCATAAAAAAAAAATGAACAAGGAAATCCCCATTAGCGAGAATGTGACCAAGGCGGTACCCCGTGCTTCAGGGTAGGGTAGGGCTGGCTCGTCGGGGGTCTTGGATTGGACCACCTTGAACTTTAGCACCATTGCTTACCTTAAAGTAAGCGCCCCCATCCAGAACGACGCGTAGAACCTAGATGGTCGTTGTTAATACCTGGCAAGTGATTTTCTGGACGTGATACCTCGCCCTCTGCTTTGCCATGGTAACAGCAATTTAGATATTTATTGTAATTTTGCTATATTAATAAAAGAAAGTTTCTGTATGTGTGCGTGTATGCATGCGTGAATGGCAGTCATGGCAGAGGTTCGAATTTTTGCATGAAAGACTTCGAAAACCGATTTTCGAAATTCAAAATGGCCGCCAAAATATGACCGAAATTCAAACTGCCCAACCAAATATGAATTTGCGAATTGTGTTCCGATTTCCATGAAAATCGTTATCTGGGGGTTTTAAGGTAGCAATTAACGAATTTATGATCAGAAGTTATAAATTGAAAATTGCGGGGTCAATTTGGTTGCCAAATAAGTGTCATTTCCCCGTCAGCTGTATGTAGGTTGTTCAAGAGTTAGAAAATCGTATATCTTTACGTCCTAGCCCAAAATGGAAGAACATAGACCATAGTATATCCTGGTCATTTCCTCTATTGTCGTAAAGTTTGCCATATTCTGAAATGTAACAAATTTATTAAATTTTCCCGAACTAGTATAGAAACAGTAAAAACCGAAGAAACACTAGAAATTTGGTTTTTAAATTTGTATAAAGAAGATCTTTATCGTTCAACAATATTTGCAAATTTGTTCTCTTTTTCATTATACCTTTTGTTCACTGTTCACACATAATCTTTTTTATTTAAAAGCGCTGCATCGCACGCAGCTGCTAGTATTCAATAAAACGAACATAAACAATAGTAAACTAAGAACTAATATAACATTTTACTATATTTACTGAATTAAATAACTTCGTCCCACCTAATGGTAAGGATGAAAATTCTAGCCACCGCTAACTTAAACAAGTAAACACGAGAAAACCCACCCTGGTACCAAAGTGCATCGGCTCTACTACACTCAACTGTCCCATTCAGTGGCGGTTCGTAAGGTTCAGGATAAGGGAAGCAATGCCCAAAGCGAACGATAAAAGTAAAAGTATCGAAGGCTTTATTAACTACAAACACTGAAAAATAACATAGTGGAGTCAGATAAACAAACATATGGAATTGTTTACAAACTAAAAAAAAAAGTTTGGAACATGTTAGTTACATCGAATACTATACGAAATGGACATTTTTTACCTCTAACAACCACCGCTATGTAAGTTATCGGCCATTTTGTGAAAATTTCATCATTTTGGTCATTCTTTCTAAATATAGATGCATATATCTCGGAATGTGTAGGTCCGTAAAATGCAAAAAAATAGAGGCTGTTCGTTATCATTTTGGCTATCAGCGGTTACAATATTAAATTTTTATCTGTACACCTAACGTCAAAAAAAACTTAAAAAACTGCTAAATTTTAGTTTCTTCGGATTTTTTCAGTCAAGTTAATAACTGGTTACAATTTCAGGTCAAAATATCTTATTCAAGTCCCAAAAATTGACTTAAAAAAAATTGAAAATTAATTGCCCTTTAATTTTTGTGCATCGCATGAGGTTTTTCCTTTTTTTAATATGCAGTTTCTTTTATGATGGTGAACAAGAAAATTTTTTAAACTTAAAAAAAGTGAAAAAATCGAATTCAAAGTGAATTTTTGCATTTTGACGAAATAGTTTCACTGCTAGCGGGCGTTTTGCGCGTTTTCTCAAATTCTGTTGAAAATTAAAGCGTCCATAGAAAAGCTGTTAAACTATAATAAGCCAAAATCTAAAAAAGATAGTAATAATAAAACCCTATTGTAACCTCCGCCTACTATCATTACATTCTTCTTGCAAAAAAAAACCATTCAGGCAACCCGTACTCAAAAATGCATTTCACAAAAATATTCTCTATCCTTTAAATCATCATTAAAGAGAATCATAAAAATATAATGGAAGCTACGAAGTTAGAGGTCCCGCCAAAAGAGTTGATGCTGGAGCGCGCAGCTGGGGAAATTAAAGCTGCACACAAATAAAAATTGCGCACATATCGATAAGAAATGCGCTTATGTATTTTCAAATTTCCCCTTCGAAATTTGTTGCGACTAGGCTAAGGGACGGGAACGGCATGCGGGGATTCTACTGTGCATGGAAAACGCAACTTTCTCGGCATCAACTCTTTTGGCGGGACCTCTATCAGCTTATATTCAATAAACACCGCCTGCCACCCCACTAGAATATACAATATACAATAGCTAAAGAGAAACTTCACCTATTCTCGATCTCTTTTTTTTTTTTGACTCAATCTACAAACGAAAATTCATATTTAAAGAGTCAAAAACAAAATTAAGAAGCAAAATTTTAAGAGCAAATTTAATATTGCTTGAAGCCAGAACAGATTACCCGAAAACGAAACCAAAATAACAAAGAGAATATGGTGGATACACAAAATTTCTCTATCTTCCACTTCTGAATTCTCGGTGTTCGGTTCCGAAGAAGCTGCATTTAGCTCAGCTTCTGAGGGTACTGTATTAACGCAGACCTTTACGTGAGTGTGGGTCCAATTAGATTGAATGAGTTGGAGTTTTCACGTTGATTTTCTGTGGCAAAGAAGCTGGATATATTACTGCTTCCCCATGTTGTGTAAGGTCTCGGCCACGATGAGAGCGGCGCCAGGAAAATTTGAATAAGCGCAGAGAGGCACTTTAGTATTGTCACTCTGCCGCTCGCCGCTCATATCATGTTCGAGGTCTAATCAGCAATGGGAAGCTGTAATATCTCCATCTTTCGTGTTTCCATAGGAGGAAACATGTTAAGATTTTTGTGATTAATCTTGATATAAATTTAAATTTATTATTATTTATATAAATTTATTTTTATAAAGATGCCTATTTGGTCAAGGGAAGCAGTGCTTCCTTTGCTTCCAAAGAGGAACCGCCACTGGTCCCATTCTCATCCTGTCCCCAATTTCTTTGGAATAGCTGGTTATGTCTTCTATTCACACTCTCTTTTCTGTTGTGCCGTCCCAACTAATCAACCTGATCACCTGCCTCACAAAACTAGCTCCCACACGGGCAACCGTTGTTCCAATAATACACTTTGATTAGCTGGCTACGTTTCCTGTTTCTTCAGTATCCTTCTCTCTAGGGTACTCTATATTTTTTCCAAAAAAAATCGCGATTGTCAAGTGGCCAGCAGGTATTTTCTAGCCTGGGAATATGCCCGCCGTTACAAGTATACTCCCACAGGGATAGTCGCAACTATGATTGCTTACAGCAAAGATAGGATATGTTAATAAGAGTCTAAACTCAGTAAATAAATGGTATTGCTCCGAATTATTTAATTGCTGATAATGTTTCATTCTGTACGAATACAAGCACTTTTTTTAAATAATCGATAAAAAATGATGACAAACCTTTACAATCCTGCCCTAATTTTGCAATATTCTAACAGTGCCAACATCACGATCTGCCCGAGTCCCGATTTGTCACGAAATTAAATTAAAACACAAAAACGAGACGTGTTAAAATAAGAGCCTTGAACGATATGCATATGTACGTGTACCCAGGCAATCTTTTTACCCTTGGTTTGGTTGTGTTATTTTTTTTTTTGTATATTCCCCGTATGCCATTAAATTTAAATTTATTTATTATCCCACCATCCCCACAGCGTTTCTCAAAAAACAACAACAGAGAAAAAGTTTTGAAACAAAAATAACCCAAGGGAATTTATTTTTTGAACGCAAGCACAAAACACGATAGAAGAAGCAAAAAAAAAACAGACAAATTAGCGAGTTTGACTTTAAATTTATAAAAGAACGGGGGAAACAAAAAATGGCAGAAGAAAAACAAGCTTCAAAAAGAAAATAAAAGATTCATTTTCATATAATCACGTTGTTTACGTTTGCTGGAGCCGTTTTATCTAGCAATTTGCGCGCTCGTTTGTACGAGATAACACAGCAAATAAAAAACAAAAAACAAAAAATAAATTTACACATAGATAATGTTTTATCCACATGCATCCCCCTGCCAGCTGGCAGCTTCATCCCCTAACGCCTACCCACTCGTCGCATATATGTAAGGGATTGACTTGGGAGCAAACATATAAAGGAATCCACTTCGGGTGAAATCTCTAATGTTTGAAAAGTGATTCTCAAGGATTTCAAACATGGAAGACCAAAAAGTAGAATTGTGTGATCCCATAAGAAAAGTTTGTGCTCCTCAAGAGATATTTCTACAAATTTTCCCTCCAAAGTATAAACGAAAAGTCTCCTTGCAATACCAACAAACCATTAAGAGATGTCCTCAAGTATCTTCTACCTTTTCCTTTAGCAAACCCTTCTCCACTCTAAAACTCTAAAATTCAAACTTCTTGTTAGTTTTAGAGACGAGCGAGAGTAAGTTTCCGAAACTCATTAAACATTCCTTTTATTTATTTCTACTCAATCTTGTACCCCACAGGTGATGTAAAAAGGGTTTGCCTTCTCAGCCTTTCTGTGCGCTCTCCTTTCTTCCTGCATGGCCTTACCTTATGTAATCTGGTCCACTGGAGAACGAGAGAAAGAATAATTTGTCAATTCTTCAACTTTTAACTTTCGAACCGAATATCACACACAACCACACCCCTTCCGTGTACCTGGGCCCCGACCTACATAACAACCTGTACAGACTCAAATGCTTAACGCTTTCACAATACCGCGATTATTGTCGGTTAGTTTGAACAAATTACTCCTAGTGACCTGACTTTGAATATTCTTGGATAATTGGTAAACTGTCAGCTTCCAGAAGCTGTTTAAATTAAATTGTATGAACGAAGTTTCTTAATAAACTCCTGGTGACGTAGTACAACGCTTGTGTAATTGAAAAAAGTGAAAGTAAGTGATTTACGTAAGAGGTTGACGTGACATTCTTTTATGTCAATATCAGTTTTAAAGTAATTTTGGAATCCTTTCGTGTGTTAAACTTTCGCATACTCTTCTCAATTAGTGCTATAGGGGTCCTTGTAGAACTCGAGCTTCTTAAAAATTTCTTGTTTCAAACCCCTCGATTAGATCTGTTGGTAGTGAAAAATTCAAGGTCCGACTACCATCACAAAGGTAAGTGGTTCGATTCTACCCCATGGCATGGTCTTTTGTATTTACAATTATGAAACCCTCATCAAGGAGCTGAATTCTGTATCTATTTTCACATACCTATATAACAGGCAGCCTTCACGATGCGAAGATGACTGCTGGTCGGAGAAGATGTGTGGTCACAGGAATATACTGCGTTTGATACCACAACGAATCTGACTTAGTGAGATTACTCATTTTAAACCCAAAATGTTCAAATCTCCACCAAAGGGGAACGGGAAACGTTTAAGCCTAACAAAATCTATCGCAGAATTCAATACACCAATCGCTCTAAATCACACTCTGACGTATAATCGTTAAGTCTTCTTCTCCTCATTAAACCTTAAAAAAATAGTACCATTCGTCTTCCAGACGGAACCGTCGGCAATGTTTTAAGGCTGCCTAGTAAAGCAGACAAACCTAAGGCCAACAGCAAAGATCTTCCTATTGATGGATACCCAACGGGCGAAGAAGATAAAAGGCGCGATATATTGAACGTCGGAGCCTGTCAAAAAGAGGTTTCCTACTTGTCTAGTAAAAGGCTAAAAAAGAACTTGCCTTATAGCCCAAAACCGGGTGTGTACCGTTCTTCTTGGCCTTCCCTTTTCTCTCTTCGCTCTTCTAACAATCCTTAATGGTCAGCCACCGGGACCGGCTCCGGAGATGCAGGGACTTGTGGACAATCGGTCGCTTACTTTTCCCGGATTTCAAAATATTTAAAAAAAGTTGTTTTTATTTTTGCTTGCAGCTCTTCCTTTTTTTTTCAAATCTGATTTCTGAATCACCCTCTTCCACCAAAAATTCGCTCCTTACCACTCCCTTAAAATTTTTTTCT
This sequence comes from Thereva unica, assembly GCA_949987705.1. Taxonomy (NCBI): domain Eukaryota; kingdom Metazoa; phylum Arthropoda; class Insecta; order Diptera; family Therevidae; genus Thereva; species Thereva unica. The sequence continues at coordinate 16,985,068 of OX465285.1, forward strand.
CCCCCCTTCTCGTTTTCATGGCCTTCCAATTTTCTATAAAAAATTCTCTGCCCAGTTTTTCCTAGGTGCACTCTTCAAAGTGTCCTTGATTCGGGGGATAGGGCTGCCGTTACAGCATTTTCTTCTGCCTGTTCTTCTGTTCCTGGGAATGAAGCAGTATTATATCGGCTGTTTCTTAGCTTGTGAAATGCACCAATGATACCACGTTTTGTTATTTTTTATAATTTTTTCTATCAGTTTCGCGCAAACACATGAAAATAAGTGGATATTTATTAAGGAGAAAGTGTACCCAGAATGATTTTGGTCGTGTGTCGAGCCACACGTGTCTCCTTCAAATCTTGAATATCAAACTTCATTTGCATTATATCCAGGATATTCTATACAGATTCTAATGATGACATTCTGGAAATGGTAGAACGCTCTTCTTCTTCTTTAACGGCTCTACAACCGGGATCCGGTCCTGGACTCTCGAAACTGTTCTCTGCACCGGTTCCGATTCTGAGCCGATGTCATCCAGTTTGGCATCCCTAAGCTTTGAGCGTGCTGGTACACGCCAACTTTCCAGCGAAGGTTGGGCCTCCCTCGCTGTCGCACCCCATAGGTCTTACCGCAGAGAACTTTCCGAGCAGGCTCATCTTCACTCATACGAGCTAGATGCCCTGCCCACCGGAGCCTACCGAGCTTTATTTTCTTCACAACATCTATGTCGCGATAGCGCTCGTAGATCGGCCAGACCGTCCCCTTGTCGGAGTCCATTATAGATGTTGATTGGTCTGGACAGTGCTCCAAATATCTTTACTTGGCTTGACACATTGGTCATGGTCAACCTACATGGTCTTGTCAGTTTGTTGGGGATGCCGAATTCTCTCATGGCTTTGTAGAGTTCTACTCTGGCTATGCTATCATAGGCGACTTTTAAGTCTATGAAGAGGTGTTGAATTGAGTTTTGAAACTCTAGACATTTTTCCATAGCCTGCCTCAAGTTGAAAATCTGATCAGTCGTTGATTTGCCTGGGCTGAAGCCACACTGGTAATGGCCTATGATGTTTCTGGCGTATGGGGCCATCCTGTTTTGTGGGATAGCGGAGAATATCTTATAAACGGTACTCAACAACTTTATATCGCGATAATTAGTGCACGCTGTGATATCTCATTTTTTATGTACCGGGCAGAGGATGCCTTTTCTCCAGTCTTCTGGCATCATTTCCTGCTCCCATACTTGCACAATTAATTCATGAATTCCTTGGTGTAATGTAGGTCCTCCATATTTAATCAGCTCCGCTCCTTCGCGATGCCGTCTGCACCCGATGCCTTGTTGTTTTTGAGCCGGCTGATGGCTCTGCTAACTTCTTCTATTCTTAGTGGCGGCAACATAGCATTATCATCAGATATTGGTGGAGCTCTAGCCGCTGATTATTTTTATAAATTGAAGAGAGTACACATCATGAAATTATTCATGGTTCAAAACTTGTTCCATAGATTGGTGGTGGTCCTCCAACCTCTCTTTGATGGTAAACACTAGTTGATGCTTATACTTTGTTCTGTCATTTGAGGTTGATTTTAATTTGTGTATTCCCCATCAAGTCACACCTGAACCTTCAACTAAACTAACATCAAACTTCATTTTAAAAATTTTATTGCCGTCAAACTAGTTACCTGGTAAAATCTTTCGAAAAAAACTTCTTTCAACTTGTAACAGCATAATGGCGCGATATAAATAGTGGGCGCCACTTATGCGAGGTGTTACCCCCTTAGCCACAAGCCCGGAAGAGCATGGCCAAGGAGCCAACACCATACATAAGAAATAAAAAGAAAATCCGGAACTCCTACGCCGGCCACACGGAGTTGTCTAGCTCGCCGGAGGGGTCGTGGGGTGTGTGGCCGGGGCTTACCGCGGTTGGTTCACCACTTACCTGTGTCTGTGCAACTTTGACTTCCGTCCATCGTTCTCCGGTCATCGCCTGTGCCTCGTCATGACAGTTCGTTCCCCTGACAGCTATTAGTATAGAATACTATCAGCTTCAGGAGAATGCACTATTTAAGAACCCTGAAAAAGAGAATAAATCCGCCCCAACCATTCCACAAAGAAAAAATCTAATACACAGACATTTTCGTTACAATCCTTTAATATGCCTGTTTATTGCAGGAAAACAGTTAACACAACCAAACAATACAATGGATAACTGACACGTCACTATTTCAAGACAACAATCGCGGATCCTTGTCAGATCTCGAATTCCAACGCTCAAATTAAAAAGAATTAATATACAATTAAATTATCATGAGTATATCTGTAAGAAGAACTGAAGAAAAGGAAAAACACGTCGTATTGGCGCCAGTACTCGTCGTTTTTTTACAATCGTTATCACCAACAACAGGTTCTCTTACATGGAGAACAGAAAACAACAAAGAATAAACTAGTTCCGACAAGGAGCAAAACAAATTCACAAATAATTATAGATAAGATTATAACGTTAATACTACTACTATTAAAATTGTTATTTTAGCAATAAATTTAAATTTAATAACTGAAAAATGTGTTATTTTATTGTGTGTAGTTTTTGTGTGTTTTTTTTTCTCTTGTAGCAGAACTGCGACTTAATTTTCTCGCCTTTGTCTACAAATGCACAGCAGTACGTCAAAACGATTTCTTCCACAGCCCTGCTGCAGGCTTTTTGCAAAATTATATTTAGGTAACTTCAACGACCGTGACAGCTTTTGGGACAATTTCCTTCGAATAGACTGCCCTTCTTTGCCACAAAGTTAAAAAGTTAAGCAACCACCACTTCCAGAGGCCGCCATCCTCACACTCGTACACACACGCCTAGTGCCTATGTGTTGACCAGATGTGCCACGGCACTTTGTATGCACACTTCACTGGAGATCAGTGGTTTTTCTCCACCACGAACTGCCTAAAAGGGTATGAGAATTTTGGGTTGTAAAATACCTGACCTTTCTTATCGCCGCTGAGGTTGCCGTTCGTGTTCCTGCGAATAGTGGCTCCTTCCCAACAACAAAAAAAGCGTTATATATGCCTGGTCTTCTTCCCTTCTTGTATTTTGCTTCTTCAAACAAAATCTGTTCCTACTTTGTTTTATGTAATAACAGCCCCACGTATTACATCTGCATCAAATCCCCGTGAGTATTTATTAACTGGACTGCAGAAAAACTTCCGGCTATCCCCAATCTAGCTCACCAAAAAAAGACTTTTCTTGTTCTCCAGAAACAGGAACTCTTAATCAAACTGTCCTTTCACTTCCAAATTTATTTTTCGTCTCCCAGCCAGTCGTATGTTTTCAAACTGATTTTTTTTATTTCTTAGTTAAATTTCAATTTTCCGAAAACTTTTTCCGGACCAAAAATTCCTACGTCAAAATTCGAACTCCCATTTTCTGTTTTCCTTTTTTTATTTTTCTTAAATTTTTCCGAACAAAAACTTGTGCAGTAAATTTCTGCCTACGTCAAAATTCGAACTCTCATTTTCTTTTCCTTTTTTCATTTCTCCCCGCCTACCAATTTGTTCCCAACCAACTACTCGATTTTCTTCTCCACAGTAATTTTTAGTCAAGTAGATATTTAGGCAAAACTGACCGTTACATACCCTCGGGTCCACGAGGCCGACTCGCGAGGCAGTGAGGAGCCGAAAAAAACGGACAGTTTTTTCTCTGTAGCGAGCTTCGGGTAAGATCAACGTGGGTCTCGACTCATCCCCTGAGATTAAGAGGCTCATGCTCTCCAGACTGAGATAGCCGGGCTGTTCAGGTTCTCACCAGAGTCGTCTCCATACGGAGTGAAAAAGGATAAGTTGGACGTACGGTCACAACCGTATTTTCGGGATGATCAGCCTGAAAAACCTCCCGGAGGAATATCTGAAGGTACAAATATCAGGCGGAAGACAATACCACATTGTCCCCCTACTGATATCCATACGTCTCCAAACATTCTCACACAAACCCAGGGTGCTTTCGTTCCATCGGCACAACCTCCAGCAATGCCATATTGCCTTCGACTCATCCCGGTGAAACGACAGACACCCAGTTCGCCGAGAGACCTTCCCCAGACTGACCGAAAATAAAAAAATGAAGATGGAACCTTGAGGAAATCACCGACGTAGGTCCTTATGCGGTAAAAATGAGTATAGGAATACGACGTGATTGCAGCTACTCCAATTGGTCAGCATCTTGGTTCCAAAACAAAACCTAGAGGGAGAAAAATTTTGATGCCCCCATTGCTCGTGGGATTGCGGAGTAGAAATACCATAGTAACGGTGAAACACCCCATTTTGAGTTCTTATTCAAAACCGTATTATATGTACCATAAAACTTGTCATTCAGGCCATAATGGTCTTCCCAAAAAAATGTATCAACAATTACCGTAGTTGTTAAAATTGTGATACCCGCTGGTACTCCTACCTTTAATAGATTATCCACTGAGATTTTTCTGGTATATAAAGATCGTTAAGTACCAATATTCCTAGAAGAATCGCTAATTCCGATCTGAATATTATTATTGCAGTTCCAGATAACCATACAAAGAGATTATGCTTCTCTTGTAGCCAAAAACTAACTGCATCAAGTACGACTGGAAGCGCCATGACATTTGATAAAGGACGACTCATGTAGAACATAAAGTGGAATTGTGATATCGTTACTAACATACCATATCGATACAGTAAGGCCGAACTTTTTCTATTACTTTTCTTAAATTTTCCATGCTGCGGCTACAATTCCGGCTAGCACTAGTCTAACTACATATTGACTCCAAAATTTTGAATTCCCATATTCTGGAAGAAGATAACAGCGGGTGACGATAATACATAAAAGGTCCAATAAAAGTTCGTGGCACTACACCAGGAAATTCATGATGATCATACTGAGTGAAATTGTGCCGTAGATAGAGTATATCATGCATTGCTTGTATATTAAAGCTCTCCTCCACATTTGGGAAGGGTGCATAGAATAGATGAGCCAGAGCTACCAAGAACAGTATGAGCCCCATTACCGAATATCAGTCACGCAAACACTTTCAATAATTTCGTATTACGGATACGTTGAATATATTTAAATTGCGGGAAATACGAGAAAATCAGGAATCCAGAGGAAACTGACATCAAGATGAAGAAAAGTTGGCGGCTGCTGCGCAAACTCTAGTGGGCTTAGTGTTAAATACGTCATCCATATCTGGATACTGTCCACTTTATTTGTGTCCAATTTTTGCTTCGCAAGTTCCGAGTTGAGATGGAAATAAATTTTCCGGCTTTAAAAATAACCTTACAAACCAATAAAAAAATTTTCTCGACGACCACTGACAATTTAAGCAGAGCTCCGCACAACTGATTTTGACTGATAAATATTGTAAAAGAATTTGGTTATGTTTAGACCACTAAAATCCTGATGATAAAATCGTTAATACTACAAATTCGTTGCATTTTAATTTGTAAAATTATATTTCCTTATTAAACTTTACCAAATAACCGTCTTAAAAACACATATATGTGTAGATCTGTTATATTTAATTATTCTTTAAATTAACGTATTAAAAAATGATCGCGCGTGTAAGCGTCTTATAAAAGCAAGTGTTGTGTAGCGATAAAACAATAAAAGTGTGTTAATGTATATATATGTTAGTGTAGATGCGTAATTATATGCTTTAATTCAACTTTAATTTAGGAATGGTTGGGCGCGGGACTACATTCACTTTCCGGGCTCCGGCATGTCGATGTCAGTTGGCGAAGACTATGACTCACAGTCATCCCCAAGTGCCATCCACATCGCCGTCACAGCTTCAGGTCCGCACTCAAAAGAAGGACAAAAATGAAAATTCAAAATCGCAACGCCACGAAAGGAAAGGAAACTTCTTCAAAAATAAAAAAATTTGGGGGATCTGCTGTTCAACCACAACTGAGCTACCTTTCGGAAAATCAATCAGTTGGGAGAAACAGACGAAAAAAACTCAGGACATAAACAAAAAAAATAGAATTTAAAAAGCTGGATGGACCTTCCGAAGGAACAAGGGGCGCAGTGGCAGGCGTTAACACGCCTGTTACCAAAGACGGTTAAGCCCTTGTACCAACTTCAACATCCACCAGGAAAGTTAAAGAAGATCCTGTTCAAAGACCGACGCAGTGGCAGGCGGTATCACGCCTGATACCAGAGTCGCCGACCCTAGAAACAGGACAGGGATGAACCACTACTACACCTGCACGCATAGCCAAGCGACCACTCGCTTGTTAGCAAGCCGTGCAGGTCAGCATGGTTCGAAGCTACTCCCAAAACGAAGAAGTTACCGCAGAAGAGAACGGACAGGCCTAAAAGCGAAGACAAATAAAAATTCACCTAGAATTTGGACAAACGCTGAAAAAAAAATTCGAAAAACAGACAAAGGCTAAGGCCTCGCGGTACTACCTTAGCCCACAGCGAGCGCTTGGTAAAAGTGGTGAACCATAAACAAAAAAATCAAATGTTGTCCGTGAAGGCACAAGTGGTACTAAACCAAAAAAATTTAAACTTCAAGGTCCGTGTAGGACAGTCAACGGGCTTTAAAAGCTACGTTGGGCGCCATTTATGTAACAGCATAATGGCGCGATATAAATAGTGGGCGCCACTTATGCGAGGTGTTACCCCCTTAGCCACAAGCCCGGAAGAGCATGGCCAAGGAGCCAACACCATACATAAGAAATAAAAAGAAAATCCGGAACTCCTACGCCGGCCACACGGAGTTGTCTAGCTCGCCGGAGGGGTCGTGGGGTGTGTGGCCGGGGCTTACCGCGGTTGGTTCACCACTTACCTGTGTCTGTGCAACTTTGACTTCCGTCCATCGTTCTCCGGTCATCGCCTGTGCCTCGTCATGACAGTTCGTTCCCCTGACAGCTATTAGTATAGAATACTATCAGCTTCAGGAGAATGCACTATTTAAGAACCCTGAAAAAGAGAATAAATCCGCCCCAACCATTCCACAAAGAAAAAATCTAATACACAGACATTTTCGTTACAATCCTTTAATATGCCTGTTTATTGCAGGAAAACAGTTAACACAACCAAACAATACAATGGATAACTGACACGTCACTATTTCAAGACAACAATCGCGGATCCTTGTCAGATCTCGAATTCCAACGCTCAAATTAAAAAGAATTAATATACAATTAAATTATCATGAGTATATCTGTAAGAAGAACTGAAGAAAAGGAAAAACACGTCGTATTGGCGCCAGTACTCGTCGTTTTTTTACAATCGTTATCACCAACAACAGGTTCTCTTACATGGAGAACAGAAAACAACAAAGAATAAACTAGTTCCGACAAGGAGCAAAACAAATTCACAAATAATTATAGATAAGATTATAACGTTAATACTACTACTATTAAAATTGTTATTTTAGCAATAAATTTAAATTTAATAACTGAAAAATGTGTTATTTTATTGTGTGTAGTTTTTGTGTGTTTTTTTTCTCTTGTAGCAGAACTGCGACTTAATTTTCTCGCCTTTGTCTACAAATGCACAGCAGTACGTCAAAACGATTTCTTCCACAGCCCTGCTGCAGGCTTTTTGCAAAATTATATTTAGGTAACTTCAACGACCGTGACAGCTTTTGGGACAATTTCCTTCGAATAGACTGCCCTTCTTTGCCACAAAGTTAAAAAGTTAAGCAACCACCACTTCCAGAGGCCGCCATCCTCACACTCGTACACACACGCCTAGTGCCTATGTGTTGACCAGATGTGCCACGGCACTTTGTATGCACACTTCACTGGAGATCAGTGGTTTTTCTCCACCACGAACTGCCTAAAAGGGTATGAGAATTTTGGGTTGTAAAATACCTGACCTTTCTTATCGCCGCTGAGGTTGCCGTTCGTGTTCCTGCGAATAGTGGCTCCTTCCCAACAACAAAAAAAGCGTTATATATGCCTGGTCTTCTTCCCTTCTTGTATTTTGCTTCTTCAAACAAAATCTGTTCCTACTTTGTTTTATGTAATAACAGCCCCACGTATTACATCTGCATCAAATCCCCGTGAGTATTTATTAACTGGACTGCAGAAAAACTTCCGGCTATCCCCAATCTAGCTCACCAAAAAAAGACTTTTCTTGTTCTCCAGAAACAGGAACTCTTAATCAAACTGTCCTTTCACTTCCAAATTTATTTTTCGTCTCCCAGCCAGTCGTATGTTTTCAAACTGATTTTTTTTATTTCTTAGTTAAATTTCAATTTTCCGAAAACTTTTTCCGGACCAAAAATTCCTACGTCAAAATTCGAACTCCCATTTTCTGTTTTCCTTTTTTTATTTTTCTTAAATTTTTCCGAACAAAAACTTGTGCAGTAAATTTCTGCCTACGTCAAAATTCGAACTCTCATTTTCTTTTCCTTTTTTCATTTCTCCCCGCCTACCAATTTGTTCCCAACCAACTACTCGATTTTCTTCTCCACAGTAATTTTTAGTCAAGTAGATATTTAGGCAAAACTGACCGTTACAAACTTTTAATCTCTCCATAAACACCAACTTTAAGTAATTTCCCAATGGATACTTAAAAAAAATTTAATTAAAAAATTTTTTAAAACCAAGAAAGAAATAAACTTTCACCTTATGCCAGCAGAAGAAGTATTCTATTTCACATTCTCTATATTTTTTTTGGTTAACAGATACCGCACTCAAAAATTTCAACAAGAAAGTAATAAAATTTTTTGCTCATAAATCTCTCTCTTTCTCCTCTCTCAAAACAGAAAAAAAAAACTCTTGTCATAACAATTTTAAATTAACATCAGTCGCCTTAGAGCAAAAATACAAAACAAGCCTTAAGAATAAAGAAAAAAATGCCAAAGAAAATGAACAAGAAAAAAAATATATCTTCTTCCTACATGATTGCAAAACTTTACTAATAATCCTTAAATTACTTTCTTGGCTGTCTTCTACAATTGAAGAATCTTTTCTTTGGCATCCTTCAAGAACATTCAGCGTCTACAAAAGCATCCGATTCGATTCCTTCATTTCCTTTACTTTATTTCAGCGATTTTGGTCCAATTTTATTATTTCTCCATTGCACAGTACAGAGAGAGAGAGAGAGAAGGAGAGAAAGAGAAATTCACCAAACAGGAAAAACAAAAAATACTTGGAGCGGAAGTATGAAAGCAACAAGGCGTGGGTCGTGGGTCGTGGGTGGAGTAACATTTGATTGGAAAAGAACTTAAAAAAACTTATTTTTGATTCTTTTGCCTTCATTGAAAAAAATAAAAGAAATATTAAAAAAAAAACACACAACAACAAAATTCACAATAAAAGTTGGGATAAGGTGAGCGCTTTAACGTACAAAAAACAGGTGGATGGTGAACCTGTAAAATTGGAGATATCGATACACGTTTCTCTCCAATTAGACCAGTCATTAGAGATTTTTTCATGTTATAAAATTGTACAGCAAACTGCTTGCACTACTACTTCAGGGGTGTCTCATAGATTACTAAAACCAAAAAACCAGCCAAAATTTCCTCATGTGGAATTGTTTAAACAATAATTAGCAACAAAAATGGGTACTTTTTCCGTTTTTGGAGTATACACTAAAAATTATTGGATGAATCACGTTACTCCCAACAGGATATTTGTAGAGAATTGAAAACCCTACAAAATGGGGTTTTCTAGACCTCGATCGGATAATTTTTCGCCGAGAAAATCTAGAAAACCCCTTAAAAAGGCCATTTTTTCAAAAACTCATACCTCTGTTACTTTGCAATATTAGGGTATGATTTTTTGGGACATAATACCCTGGTACATATACTTTAAACTGCCAAAAGATGAAATTTGTCGCATGTATAGTTTCTGCATAATTGCAGCATAAACAAAATAGACCCTAATATTGCACATTGCGCCAATATTAGCTGAGTGGCCCGATTGAAATTTCCAAAACGGTTTCTGAAAGTATAGGCTAGGGGCTACAATTTGTCTATCCCACATTTTAATATAAGTTTGGAGAACAATGCTAAAAATGCTTTTGAAAATGGTACATAGGGCGAACATTCTAATTCGAAACGTATCGGGCCTATATGTATATGTTGTGGGTGTGAGTATACTTCTTGTACGTGCAGGAAGAATGGTTTACAATGCTCAAATTTGTGCGCAAACTGTACCGAAATAATGTGCTCTAACATATCTATAGAAGAAGATGAAAATCAATTATAAAATAATTTATACGAATTAACCTACAAATAGAATGATGATCGCGAGAATGAAAATAAAAGTATAGATGTAAGGTAGCTAAGCGAAGAAGAGACTGTTGCACAAAAAAGCATGATGCTTAAGCTGGTTAAGTTATTCTATATTTCTTAGTTGATGCCTTTTATTTTTTGCCATTGAATAATCTGTAAATTGTTCATAATATTATTAATAATTATTTATTTTCAATCAATTTAAGCATTGAATCTAAATAACGTATGTTCGCAATATATAATAAAAAAATGTAATGTACCTGTTACCATTATAAAAAAATACGATAGTGTATTTTGTTAAATACCACTTTCCCGTAATAAATATCTCTCAATTAAATATTATGTAGATTCCGACTGCATATATTTATTACTTTAAGGAAAAAAGGTTTACTCCAATAAGACTTAGATAGAGTATTTTCCATTTAATTTATTCAAAAATTAAATTATTCTTCATGCATTTAGCTTTCATGAAGTTCATTTACCATGAAGTTGTCAGTACCAGTACTGGGCTCCATGCTGAAAGGCAACTCAAATATTCAATTCACTTGCAAAAATGCACGAAGCTTCACATGCTTATTAGCTACATATTACACTTTTTTTATATGGAACAAATTGTCACATGCTGCTTTGCTATATTTATCTTCAAGCAATAGTGACGAAAAGCTGCATATGAAGCTTTGCTATGCGGCCGGCCTAACGCCTCCTTCGTTGCTTTATACCCTGCCACCGCTACCTCGAAACTTCTCGAATTAGAATGTTCGCCCTATGTACCATTTTCAAAAGCATTTTTAGCATTGTTCTCCAAACTAATATTAAAATGTGAGATAGACAAATTGTAGCCCCTAGCCTATACTTTCAGAAACCGTTTTGGAAATTTCAATCGGGCCACTCAGCTAATATTGGCGCAATGTGCAATATTAGGGTCTATTTTGTTTATGCTGCAATTATGCAGAAACTATACATGCGACAAATTTCATCTTTTGGCAGTTTAAAGTATATGTACCAGGGTATTATGTCCCAAAAAATCATACCCTAATATTGCAAAGTAACAGAGGTATGAGTTTTTGAAAAAATGGCCTTTTTAAGGGGTTTTCTAGATTTTCTCGGCGAAAAATTATCCGATCGAGGTCTAGAAAACCCCATTTTGTAGGGTTTTCAATTCTCTACAAATATCCTGTTGGGAGTAACGTGATTCATCCAATAATTTTTAGTGTATACTCCAAAAACGGAAAAAGTACCCATTTTTGTTGCTAATTATTGTTTAAACAATTCCACATGAGGAAATTTTGGCTGGTTTTTTGGTTTTAGTAATCTATGAGACACCCCTGAAGTAGTAGTGCAAGCAGTTTGCTGTACAATTTTATAACAAAATCTGCCGTTTTTTTCGCTCTAATGACTGGCCTAAATGGTGATTCCTCGATTCTTCTAGTCCTGGGCAGAGGTACATTTTTTTTTACTGTCTGTCTGATTAAATATTTAAAACCAATAGAAACAAATTCAAATTTTTCCCTGCTGTCTTTTTCGTTCGCCCTTTTCTCTCTCATGTCATGAAGAAATTCAAAAAAGCAACAAAAAAAATGGCAAAAGCTCAAGATAAAAATTCTAACCGACATTGAGAGATATACTTTCGTGGATAATTCATGCATCCCCCATCCAACAAGACAAAAACAAAAAAACAAGAACAGAAATTGAGATTCCACCTTATCCCCTCCCCCCACTCCCATCCGTTTTACTTTATACACACAGTTGACTGCTTGTAAATGGGGCGAGGGTATGAATTTTTATTGGTTCACAAAATCAATAATCGAAGCCACGTTTTAGATAAAATGCACAAACAACAAAAACGGAGATTCAGGTGCACCATATTCTCTCATCCTTACCGGTTGGACATATAGTCTCGTCTCGGTAACATTTTATTCACATAGAGAATCACAGATTGCCAAGGTAGATATCATTCACTCAAGTGACCACCTATTTCGGGTAGCATAACGTATCCATTAGATTGATTTCTCTCTCTTCTTGTCTGTCTGTCTGTCCTGGCTCCATTCTCCTATATATCCTTTTTAGCTCGTGTTCTGGCATGTGTGTGCACATTACATTGATAAGCCACCCTCCTGTACTCCGGTATGTTCATTCTGCATTTGGATGTTTGTTACTACTCTTTCTCTCTATATATTTGAAGAGGCTTGTGACAGGTGAAAGCTCTTGCTTCTGTCTTTAAGGTTTATTCATAATGAATAGCTGCAGGTTGGCAATCTTATATCCTTGGTAGTGTACTTATCTGCATTTCATGAGCAGTGGAAGTAATATCAAAAAAGGGATGCTATGGGTTGATGGAGTGATTGGTAAAATTCCATTAACGAATGGAGTTCAATGTAATTGGAATTTTGAGAGAGAAATAAGGACGATATTATCTGGTTTGTTTTAAGCATTGCAGGGTTTTGTGTAGTGCAAGTAATCACAACCGTGACTTCCCAGTAATTGCTATGTAAAAAGAAAATGTCATGCACAAATGGTTTGAAAGTTTCCAATGCAATCGTTCTATCTTGGCAATACCGGATGGGATGGAATGCAAACCTCACCCCATATCTGCCGGCGTTCCACAGGAATCTATGATATGTTAGGAGTCTATGCTATGTTATATTTATTGTCATTATAAATGCCCAATCCCCTGCAAAACACTTCACAATTAACTTATGTATGAGACATATAGTTCACCTGCTGGTTCCCAGTTCCAATCGTCCCAATACCTACTTGATTCCTACTTGATTATTGATTCTGTCAAATGCTTCAATGCTCTTTTGGTGATGTATTGGGTCTAAAAATATCGTCGCCATTTCGCTTGGTTCTTGGTTTTGCTCCATCCATACACATTATACTTGTAGTCCAAACCGCTTGAATAGGTTACGCAGTCAGCCTAATGGCTTGTCACTTAGACTCGACTGTTCGAGTTATCGCAGGGCACTGACAGAAAACATGAAGGGCAATTTAAAGTGCCTGCCCGGTAATCAAGCCACAAAGTGTCTTGGCATCCCTTCTACTACGGACCCCAACAAATCCTTGGCCTTAGGAGACGGCATATCAGGAACCGCTCGCAGTTGGCCAATCCAGGTGTGGGGCTACAGCGTTCGATGTCTTTAGTTAAAGCCTGGTCAGCAAGGGTCCTCTTCTCCATACTACTGGATGTCCCAATAGTCGGATTTGGACCGATGAATACAATCTCAGAGCCCTGTTTAGCTAGGGTATCCACCTTTTTATTGCCGGTACATCGCGTACTCCGAAGGCCCGGTACCCGAACAGATATAACTAGGTTAAGAACGCCCAGCTAACCAACGGCATCCTAGTAGTTCCAGAATAATTTACACTTGGTCCGTCGGAACAACCGTGACCTCTTAGGGGAAGGGAAGCGCAATTAGAGCGCTGTAAATATACTCCTAAAGAAGGAAAATTGGAGCTTAAAGAGTTAGTATAGAACAGTGTTTCCCAAAGTATGGTACGCTTACCCCCTGGGTACGGTAAGAGTTTAGTGGTTTACAAGCAGTTTACTTTTTTTTGTTTTTGGTCCTTAACCACTCCTGTATAACCCTACCGGCGTGAACTGCTGCATGGACCTGTTGGAAAATTCACCCATGGCTGACCATCCATTATTTCTTCCATTACCGGCTTAACTTCTTCTAACCTGTCCCGGTACCGTACTCCTGTCCAAGTTCTCTCGATGAATTGCAGCTCCATTTTCAATATTCCTCCTTCACGGCAGTGATGTGTCAGAAAGCGCCCTTTCTTCCATAAATTATAGAAATAATATACTATCAAGGGGGAGTCTTTTTTCATGTGAGAAGATACCTTGGTCCCTCTTTTCTTTCCAGGCCATGTGATCCCGAGTGAATTTCAGGGGTTTATCCTTGTGTCTAGGTAATAATAGCGTTATTTTCCTGACTCGGCAAATTTGTAGAACTGGTAAGCGATTTGAATTCCTAACACACAGTGCTTGAACTTGCATTTACTCCGACTCAGTTCCAATTTCCCTGGCAGTCATGCATGGATTTGACGCTGTTGGCAAGGTCCTACTCCTTTCTCTCTCTGTTGTGGCTTTTGGTCACCCTGGTATCAGCTTCTTACTTAAGAAGTAATTTTCGATGTCCTTAAGAAAGTCATTGGTGACTCGGGAGCTTCTACCCAATCTAACGGCGATTTGCCTGTTAGAGTACTCTACGTCTTTCAATGTTTTTATTCGCTCGATTTCTTCACATGATAAGCGCTAAAATTAGTGAAAAGTTAAATTTACAACTTAGTCTTCAGAAAAGTGTTTTAAAACTGGTGAGGTCAAGCTTTTGTCGCGGCTGTTATCTCTCATTTTTTACACATTGTACCTTACCAACTAGTAACCAAATCATCAATATCTATAAAATTAACCCGAAATTCTACAAAATCAATTACAATGCGGTCAGTACATCCCATCTTAGCTACTTCCCATTTTTCTACTAAGGCAAAAACTTGTGTACTTCAATTATTATATTACATGCATTTTTTTGCACGAGGGCTACCAGGAGAAAATTCTAGCAGGGTACACGGATGTGAAAGGTTTGGTATAGGACGAAATAAACGATCCCTTATCTTGGTGACCCTATAGGGTTCCATTAGCATACTCAGTATACCATTTCTCGCTCGATTACGGAGGTGAAGCAGCATTACACGTAGTTAGTACTTAGTTGGGGGACCGCTTTGGTAAAATTATATTCGAGGTTCGAAAGGGAAAGTGTTTAGTAACATATCCACAGGCCGCCAGGAGTTTTTTATTCTACTGCTTCTAAAACGCTTCTAAAGGAGCATTAAAAGGATGCTCCCTCCTGTCTACGGACATGCAATGTTAAAAAATGTAAGGAACTGATATGGACAGGGCACACTGTAAGCTTTTTGACGACCGTTCTAAGATTGCTATTGCAACACTCTATTTGCGGCTGGATTACATAAGTAGTATGTATAGCAATTCAAGTTCTGGAGCTGTTTTTCACACAAAATGTGATATTGTTATACCACTTTAGTTATTTCATCGACCCTTTAGTGCATTAGATAAAGTAAGAGGGTAAAAGAATCAGATGGAGTGTAGCAATTGAACTGATCAGATAACTGTACCAGAACCTTTAATACTATACTACTTACATTTTGTATTAGAGCAAGCATGGAACGAAGAAAGATTATCAAATAACGCGAAGAAGGCTCAAATAATTATGAACTTACTAAAAGACCTCTTTAAAACTCTGTCATAATTATTATTTCTTACAGTTGACCCCCCTGCACGAAGATAAATTTCACAAAGGACTGCAATTAAAAAAAATTAAATTAATCCGTTTTCGACTTTGCTTTACAAGAAAAAGAAGCAAAAAGAAAAAAAAATTATAAACTTTCGGTATGAACATCGATATATAGTGGCATAGAGAATAGTCAGCCGGGGCTGCCACATTACTATTAAGTCCTTTTAACAAGTTTTAAGTGAAACTTTTTCCTTAAACCGAAATCATGGTACCTATATATGTATTGTATGGGTATGTATCTTAAGTTTTATACAAGTGAAACTTTAGCTCTGGTCAAGCCACAATTGCGGTTATGGCATTTTGGTGAAAGTAGTATAAACTTTAAATTGATTAAAACTTGCAACAACACACATACACACATACACAACCTTCTGACTCCTTTTTGGTTAGTTTTCTGGTAACCATTAAAGAATTGTACACGATTTTACCAAAACAAAAAAAAAAGAAAATAAAAAAGTCAAGTTTTATTTATTGTTCTTTTTATAAAGTGTTTTTATTTTTTTGTGTTGGTAGTAGTAAAGCAGCGGCGGATACAAAGAGGGGGAAATGAGGGACCCCCTCAAGAGCTCAATGAGTTCTGAAAAATCACCAAAGGAAATTTACTTAATCCTAAAAACTACTGTCTTTCTTTTCAACGAAAAAAAAATCGAAGAAATGGTAACCAAATTTTTAAATCGTAGTTGTTTGAAATGTTATCTAATCAAAATAGGTTTGTATCTGAAATTGTAGAATTTTTAAAATATGAATCTACATCTACATAGGTACAATAACTCTGTAAGCTACTTAGTTAAAACATTCCCTGCGGTTAGAGTTGAGCAGGACTTATGCGAGGCAGTACATTTGTCCCTTACACGACGGTAAATCGTACTGCGGCCGCAATTTTTTGAAATGTCGCACTTAAAAAATAAAGTCCTTCTACTCTTGGCTATCTTTGACTAAAAAAAAATTGTGGTAAGAACAACCTCATTCACAACATTGAATATAGATACTGAACGATCGGTTCTTTGTTCGCGAATGAATCTAAAGTTTCTTAGTGTAGCCTAGAATGGAACAGGTCTTATATAAACAAGCCTTTGTGCTTAGTTCTGGGCTCATCACTCATCTTTCTTTTGGCAGGATCAATCCAGAAGCTATCCCAGCGGGAAAATCGAAGCGCTACTAAGAGAAGTAAATTTGGAGCGCTGTTAACAATCTTCGATTTAAGCTTTAAGGAATTGTATGGAGCGAAGAAAATGGACAAGCGTAGTCCGATTCTCGTTCGATACGGTGGTCAAGCAGCATAATGGATGTGGTTAGTACTTAGTTGGGGGACCACTCGGTAAAACTGCTGTCGCCGCTCGCGTTTAGCAGGTCGAAAAGGAAATTGCAAAAGATGAACAAAAATTAAAAATGATAAAAATGATCATGTATGAGTCATGATATTATCAATAGAACGAGAGCTGGCAGAAAATATAGACAATGATGATGTCATCGACGACTTTGTGGAAATGGAAGAAAGAAAAATAGTGTCTGCTATATAAATGTGATGAGTAGACGAAACCATACCTATACACAAACATAACATATATTTTAGCGTGCTTGTGTATCAGGTTTTAGATTACTTTTGACAAATAGAAATCATCCTAATTAGGTTAGGGCATATCGTTCCGCTATCTCAACCTAACCCCGCCGGTTGTGGCTCAGCCGGCCGTTAAAAAATAAACTCATACAACATCCGAGAGCTTAATCGCTAGCCTCACTTCTCCAGGCTACCCTTAACCTATCATATCCCCTTTTATATTTTCAAACTAAGCTTGCTATTAGACATTACACCATGACATGTACGACATGTAGGACTATGTGCTTTATTGATTCCTGGATATTTCGATTTCGCACATCCGAGGTAATCTTTACGAGGAACTACGAAGCCTACATCCGGTCACGTCGTGAATGGAGTAATAGACCACATAGTTTACAAGATCCCATAAACTTCTTCACTGAGTCAGAATTTGGGATTAGAGTCTCCTTCCGACTACCCGATTACTGCAGTGTATACCAAGCGGAGGTTTTAGCCATACATGAGGCTGTTTTGACAATCAAGCAGCAAGGCGACAGGAACCGAACTGTCTACATCCTCTCAGATAGTCAGGCAGCTCTGAATTCGCTGCGCTCTTGCACTAATAACTCCAAAACTATCTCTGAATGCCACCGATCTCTTAACGAGATGGCTCAGCAGTTCAGGACCCTCCTCATATAGGTGCCTGGTCACCGAAATATAAAGGGTAACTGTAAAGCTGACGAACTGGCTAGGAAATGCACGACCGCCACTCTCCTTCCTGGAAAATAAAGGGTTGATATGCCTTGGGCCACCTTTAAACGCCGATGCAAAACACCACACAATGCAACTAGCAGAAAAGCATTGGAGAGATCTTAACAACTGCACCTTGGCCAAAATGACTTGGCTCTCCTACGATCTCAGGCGGACCACCTCACTGCTGAGCCTCGGTAGACGAGACCTCTCAGTTACAGTGTGGGTGCTGACCGGACACTCTGATAGGGACGCATGCAGCCCGCTTAAGTCTTTAGACCTACGATTTCTGCAGAAGCTGTAAGAATATAGACGAAGAGGAAAATGTAAAACACCTTCTCTGTCCCTGGCCAGCCTTAAGCAAAAGGAGAATTACCAATTTTGGTGAACCCTTCCTAAGCACGCTTGTGGAAATCCTGAAGCTTGGGATCCCGCAATTAAGAAGATTCATTACGTCCTCGAGGTGGTTTAGCCAAGAAACGACACTTTAACATTGGGTTTAAAATGGGATCATAATGGCATCACAACGGGCCTATTCCTTTGGTCTAAGTGTTTGGGCTATGCACCAACAGCTCAACCATATCTAACCTAACCTAAGACGAGAGGCTCAGGGTAAGCCCCTTTATACTGTCGATGAATCTATTTTGTTCATATATAAAGCAATGTCGAACAGCAGCTCTAGTCGGAAGGAAGGAACTGCCACAACCAGCCACGAAATTTTTCTTCCACCTACTCCTAACCATTATTATCGCGACTGTAGCATCGGGGCAACTCGCTGTAGTGATATGCCTCCTCAAACGAGTTGAATCCCATAAACCAACCGATGACCTGCGCTTGGAGAAGCGAAGAAGGGCTACGAAAGGCTATGATAGGAGGAATCAGGAATGTAAAGAGGGAAGAAGAAAGAAGGAAAGGTGGGGAAAATGGGAAAGGTGATAGACCGTGGTGCTGCCGGGGTTCGAACCAGGGACCTCTGGGATGGTAGTCAGGCGCCTTGCCACTAGACAACCTAAGCCCGCAGAGAGAGGGGCTATCCCACTATCCACTATGATGCAGAGTATTACAGAAAAAAGAAACTTGGGTGCATCCATTTAGAAGATATTGTAGCTTCTTAGAACGAGAAAAATTCCAATATTCTTAATTTTTTTACCGTTTTGCGATTTAGGTTTTTTTTTTTTAGTTATTTTATTCTTATGGAGTCAAGTTTTTTACTATGACTTTTACTGTACACCGAATAATATTTCAGATAATATCATCTCCATATTTTGATTAAAAATTGATTCACCCCTCCCCCATTAGTAACAGTTCTCGCTCGATAACGGAAGTCAAGCAGCATTACACATGGTTAGTACTTAGTTGGGGGACCGCTCTGGTAAAACAACACTCGCGCGAAGTTTTTCGATACGGTTTATTCACATATCCACTGTCCTCCAGGAATTTTTTATCAAAAAGCTTTTTTCTACTGCTTCTAAAACGCTTCTTAAGGAGCATTTAAAGGAATCCTCTAATCTACGGACATTTAGTGTTAAAAAATATGTAAAATTGATATGAAAAGAGGAACGCTTGTTAAATGTGTTAAATATTGCAGCACTCCATTTCCCGCTGGGTTACATCAGTAGTATAGCAGTAATGGTTCTCGAGCTCTTCTTTCGCCCAAAATGTGACGTTATAATGTCACTTTCGTTATTTCATCTACCATTGAATAAAAGAGGATAAAAATATCAGATGGAGTGTAGCTATTTAACTGACTAAATCATTGTACCAGAACCGGTACTGCTATGTTCAAAAATTGATTCTTCCCTCCCCCTCCCAAGAATTGCTTCTGGATCCGCCCCTGAGTAAAGTAGTAAAAGGATAAAATAAAATTATTTTCGTTCATACAAGGACTAAAATATATTAGGAACATTTTGTAAGCTGAGCACATATTTTTTTCTATTAATATTTTATGTTTCATACATTTTCAGATTAATTTTAATATTAAATAAATTTTTTAAATTAAATTGAATTTAAATGAAAAAAAAAACCGTAATAAATTAAAAATAAAGTAAATATCGCTATCTCGTTGCCTTCAAGGCAATAATTCATTTCTTTAAGAGTGTAATGAGAATAACACAAAAAAAAAAAGAAAAAAAACTCCGAACAAACTCCGAATAAATAAAATCAGAAATTGATTAAATTGCCTCCACACATAATATTCTCTCTCCTCCCATATGTGCATATCCAACCTCAATTACATTAAAGACATAACGTTTCCCTTTTTACCCCCATTCTCACTTCCTTGCCATAAAAAGGACGACGAAAAGACGAAAAAAAATCCAATGTCAATAATGTAATAAAGAGCAGAATGATATGAGATCCTTCTAACCAGAATTCATCTCCTTTTTTATAAAAAAAAAAAAGAAAAAAAAATTACAAAAGAAAAGATAAAGGAGGTAAAAAAGCAAAAAAACGCTTTATTAATATATGCACACATCCCTCCCATATGTGTGCTTTTTATTTATAACAACCGCTTTCCAAAAAAAATCCCCCACCCTACTACACCTGTCCCCATGTATCTAGTAGGTACATTTCCCAGATCATACATCATAAGGATGGGTACCCAGTTCTTCTTCCCCCTTTATATTGATATTATCAAGCCCCCTCCGCGACATACAGAAAAAAGAAAAAAACCCACCCCCTATTTCCACCACTCTCCTCACCCATCACCAACCCCAAACTCCCACGAAATTTACCAACTTTCATGCCGCTCATAAATTTCATTTTCTTCCAATTTCCTGCCTTGATAAAAAAAAAATAACAAAAAAAACTTCGCGGTTTAACGATAAATAAAATTTATTAAATAAAAATTGTGTTGTGATAAAAAAAAAATAAATAAAAAAAAATTGATAACAAGAAGCAAACAAAAAATAGAAAATTGTTCATCATGTTCCCGTGTGTATGTTGCAGATGGAAATTTCTCCGAGTTTCCATACATTCAATACCTGACACGTAAGTTTAAGCTTAAATAGAAAAAATTGCTTTTTTCCAGGTTAATAATAAAAAAAAAACAAAAAAACAAAGGTACGAAAAACCCCCACAATTTTTGCAAAGGGGGTTGATCTATAATATGTACATATATATGTAGAGGGAGACTACTACTCTCTCCTTCTACGAGAATGAATTCCTGCTTGCAGACACACTTTTCCAGCAATTTCCCCGGATGAATGGTGAATTGTTGACGTTGGTAAATGAATCGTGGTGAATTGTCTATGATTTCCGTAGATGAACTTGTAGCATTCATATTCACAGAGTTGGGTTTTGTGCCTTTTGTAGGAATGAGATTTAAGATGTATTTGATGAGATGTTCATGTGATGATTCAGGAGTTTTTTTTGAGATAGGATTTTACCCAGTGCTATGCAAGTCATCAAAAGGACGATTTTGGAGAGATCTTGTATGTAGATTCGTAAAGAAGTTCGGATTGAATATTTTAAGGAGATTTCATTCCGTTGGTGTACTGGAGAGGGTTGTTAAATTTTATGCTAACTAGAAAAAAGGTAATGGGACGAATGTAATACTTACAGGAAACCTGCAGAAGTTCATGTGCGCATCTCAACGCTACGCCATCTCTGCCAGTTTTTGCATGGTCTCAATTCTATTACTCGATCTTTTTTGGTTTTTATAAATGACCTGCACTTAATCTACTCTAACCCACTTCATAACATCTTCTTCTTCTTTCTTTTAGAAGGCCCTGCTACATATTTAGTCTATTTTGTCAATCCTGTCATTAAAAATTAAAAATGTTTGAGATTAAGGCTTTCGATATAGCCTAAAATTTGATTTAGGATTCATTTCCCAAATCTCGCTGGAAACAATCAAACCGTAGCGGAGTAGATTCTATCTCCTTCTCCCTGTGACTTCACAAACGCAAAGCATGTGATTCGCCGTCTCGGATTCATATCCCAAGTCATCTTGGACACAAGCAAACCGTAGTGGAAGAATCTCCTATCTGTAACCTCACCGTCCCACAACAAGTTATCCTCTATTTCGGATTCATACCTCCAATCTCCCTGCGAAGAAGCAAACTCTAGTGGGAGACTCAATCTCCTCCTCCCTGTAACCTCACAAATGTACCGCAGGTGATACTGCTGCTCCGCAGAAGCGACAGCTACAATCCTACCAGTCCTATTCTGCCTAAATATGGCAGTCTCGATAAGATTTAGCTTCTTGTATGATCTTCCTTCCAGCTTTGGGAATAAAGACCATCTCCTAGACTTCCACTATTGTTCCCTCCAGTTGCTCCACCCTCCCCCTTAATCTCACGTGAGATCCTTTAAATTTTACCGGGCGTAAACACAGCAATTGGGCTAGTAGGCTAGCCGACAGCAAAACCTAACTTCGAATTGATCTTCAATTAAGGATCTGCCATGGAATGTTCACATATTCCAAATCGTCAAACAAGCCCCACGTAATTAATGAATAATCTCAAGTTGTTTACTTCAAGCTCATAAAAACAGGCTTCAGACTGAATGGAGGATCAGATCTTCAGGCGCGGACTGACGATAAATCCCACCCACAAACGATTTTTTCAATTTTCCAGGGCTGCAGGCCACGTCTTGCCGGCAGTCGATGAGTGGGTGCTGATACTTGGCCTCAAGGCGAGAAACCTTCAGGCCACGACCTGCCAGCGCTCTGTGTGTGAATGGGAGCCTGTAGGCGAAGTTAAACCAGAAGTTGCCTTCCATCGCTAGCGATACATTTACGCAGTACCAATCATCTCTTGAATACGGTTGCTTACAGTTTGGGTTTGTGGGTTTTATAAAAATGTGCTCTCTATAAGACCATTCCCAAAACAGTAGACACTGCTAATGATCCGCATTAAGACGGTAGTGTCAGATTCCTATACTGACTGAAAATCGTGACAGTTGAATACAGATCAACAGAAACAGTTTTGGGTTATCAACGTCTCTCATTAAACGGTCCCCCTTCAAGGAATCTGGGTCAGGCACCTTCCTTTTTGTTTCCTTTATAAGAAAGATGGCTTCGATGAAGCTCGTCACGCATTTCACTGGCTACTTAAGTGATCTTAGGTAAGTCCGCTAGAAAAACTATCTCCTTCTTATCTTCCATATTCCCCACTTGACCGGCTTACGTATAGATGGTGTGTTTCATTGATTCAAAAAAACAAAGCAGAAGGAGAAAGCATAGCAATCTTTGCTTTACTTGTGCCAGCACGCCTAACACCCTTTGTAGTGAGCATTGAGAAAATCACAAAAAATTGGTGGCAGCGGTGGGATTCCATTGATAAGGACCAGGGACTGGCTTAACCGCCCAACTGCTGCTACGAGTTTTTAGGTGCAGTCTTTGGTAACTTAATTGATCTTTTATTTAAATGAAATCTTCATTTTTTTTTAATTGAAATTTCAGTTGCCTTCCTTTATGTTCTAGGTTTTAAGTTGGTCGACTAGCATTCCAGAGTTCTGTGGTTCGAATGATTCAATCGAATTTTGTTCTTGTTTTTGAAATAAAACTTATTTAGGTGCGCCTGACATTGTTCCTTAAAAAAAGGATTCCAGTCTTACTAAGCGCTTGTTTTGAAAACCTAACTTCACAACCTGCTGAGAAGATTTAACAATGATATAGAGCCAAGCTTTCCACATATGTTGGTATCCCATCGAAATCGATTATATCACATCGAAATAACGTTGCGGTTCTTGACTATTACACAAAATTTTTCCCACAGTCCGAGTATGATTTTAAAACTAAAAAAACGCTTCAGTTAACAAATCAACTCTTAATTCTTCATTAAAAATTAAAATCAATACCGCAACCATCATCCGAAAATAACGAGCGTGACTACAAAACCGCTGAAAAATTCATAATTACACACACATGACATGACACCGAAAAAAAAAATTTCCCTAATTTCAATCATTTCATCATAATTTAATAAAAAGTTACCCAGACTATGTTATGAAGGAATCCACCCCCGCCCTCCACTGATGCTGGTGGTACTTGACCCACTGTGCTCTCACCGTTGAGGTCCTGGAACTCTTCATCCAGTTTCAACTTCAGACTTCACATTGTGGAACATATTTCACCGAGTGAATTTTTTTATTGCTTTCCTTTTCACCATTTTTATACATCTTCACACAGTACAAGCACTCTCCCTCCTCTTTATATATATCTACCGGTGAAGTTACCCTTTTTTCTACCCAGGACCACGCGCCCGTACTGCACAACCCCCACCCCGCCCGTCGTCCTTGCAGTGTTAAATAAATGGTGGAAGAAAAAAAGAACATTTCACAGACGGAAAAATGGAAAAAGGATTCCGGTGACATTGGGGGACAATAAATCACGTCGAAAAATTTCGTTTGCCATTCAATTTTCGTTTAGATTTGTGCTTGGTTTCCTCGGTTTTCATTACATTTCAGGAGGAAGTCCAGTTAGGGTTTATGAGGAGCCCAGGAGGGCAGGATGATAAGGATCTATTCCGGGATATTTTACTATAGAGCCGGAAAAAATGGGTATAGGCGAAAAAAAGAGAAACTAGTTCGATAGTGACGACAAAAGGGTTGGACCAATCATGCGCTGCGAGGTGGAATGACTAATTCATTTAAATTTTAATTGTTGGAATGCTTGGGACAAAACTCTAGACCAGAGATGATAGATTGAGCGGACAGAGAAGCAGTTATCCAATTTCAACAGTTTTGCTTGAGGGTGTAATCCTTCTCCTTTGATCATATAAATGAGTAGTTTGAAAAGTTTGCGGAATGGGTCATTAAATTCAGTCAGTTTTGTGGTGGCAGCGGACAACTTAATTTTTAAGTTTACGTAAACCGCAATCACCAAACAGTGATTTAAGCTCGTGACATTCACTTCAAGGCTGCTCCTGACGGTTTCTTAATCGTTTTTGGACGATCACATTTTGGTGACTGTTTTGCAATTTTCGACCTAGGTTGTTCTGGAATTTCAATATTTTCAATAAGTATTTGATTTGTGATTTGTCTACACACCAACGAGTGCCTTCCTATCCACAATTCTACGTATACATGCTGAGTTGAATAGTTGAGTTGAGGTTGACTTGAATTTTCCACTCGCGTCACAAATCACCAACATAACCAGATATGCTGCTGTCACCTAAATTCAACTACTCAACTATTGAACCCGGGTCTATATGGATAATTTTTCATCTCAACCCAGGTTGCAGAGCTAAGTCGGGTTCAGTCGACCCTAACACAACTCGACTCGCTTCAACATGTAATTGGACTCGGGTTCAATCTGAGTTCAACTGATCATGTAAACGTACTAATTGTTGAGTGCAATGTCTTCAATGAGTAGAGAGAAGAACGAAAGAACTGCCAAAACCAATTCGCATCTTTATCTCATCGGCTCCCATCTGATCTTACCACGACCGAACGCGGACTTCGGCAATTGAACAGGAGAGATGGCTTTTTCTAATCCTAAATGAGAAAATCCTATGAGAAATTTCAGTAAAGAAGAAGACATGAAAGAAGGAATGTATGGATGATTCCATTGAGGTATGCTGTTAGGCACAACAGAAGGTGGCTAGTGTATCGTTTAGATCTAAAGCAGTAATGCTAGTCGTGCAGAATTTCGTTTGATTCTTGATATTTCATAACCTTTTTATGAGTTGCTGTCCAGAGGAAAGGAAAACTAGTTAACAGAGTTGACTTAAAAAGGGATCCCTCAAAGGTGCGCACCAGAGCCAGAACATACTAGTTTGCTTCTGTTTTTCTGCTTCTTTGGGTTTAACTCCTATTAACATCTATAACTATAACATAACTGTTAACAGTATCCGTTGTCGATCTAGCCTTCCTGAGGCCGAATTGCTTTTCCGACAAACTGCCTTCCATCTCGGCTCTTGGCAGTAATCTGTTATATATCACCCTTTCGAAAAATTTGCCATAGTATTTAGGAGGCATGTCGATCTGTAGGCCAATGGATTCCCTGGGCACTTATATTCGGGAAACCTCACCTGGTACCAAACTCTTCGATATACCGTCCACTCCCGGGGCTTTTCCAAGCGAAACCCTCTTCGTGGCTTCTAAACTTTCTTCCTCCACTACCTCTGGAATATCTGTCTCATCCACGTGTACTGAGGCACTCTGTGCGTGTTTCCGTTCTGTGGGAACAGGATCTGTACCATGTCTTATAGCAGTACAGGGCACGTTGGGGACCGCTTAACTTTTATCGCCGATATCTCGGCCATGTAAGCAGAAGCTCTGTCACGGTAGTGTAGTGATGGATATGGAACTAGTAAAATAACACCGAGTTTTGGTGTTGTCAGTTTTGTCAACTCTTCTCTCTGCTATGTATCTTTACGACTAAAGCTGGTACTCCGTAATAGAACCATCGGCAGAACAAAGAGAAGCCCGAGCCCTAGTTCTAGCCCTTTTGGTATGTAGGTACTTTAATTTAAGGCTTCATCATGCTAGTATGGAATGGTATCAAGCCCAATTTCTCTACAAAAAAAATTAAGGTATTCAGAGTGGTTTTTGAGTGCTCCAATAGTAATTTAAAGGCGAAGAGACATATTTTTTTTATCGCAACAACCGGGTCATCGTTGAGGGATTGGAAATCCAGGTCAAAATCGCTTCATAAAATTTCCTGGGCGCAATAGTGGAATTGGTAAACATTCAATTAGCCAGCACTCAAAAATCACTCTGAATAGTTATTCATTCATTTGTGGAACCCGAAAAAACGATCCAAAACGATCCACTCAAAATCAGTACAATGCAAGATACTTTTATATCCTTCGAACTAACCTTACTACTAGACAATGCACCATTATGCGACTTGACGGGGACTGGTAGTATTATACAAGGTTATTTCCAAGCTTAGTTTTTCTGAATAAAAAATAGATATCCCGAAATTTAAATTGTATAACACAAAAAAACTGTCTCTTTTTTGTAATTCTCTCCTCTTCCTTACGTTTATCGTAAAAATATAATCGTTGTCTTCCCATTTTACATCGTTCAAACCCTGACATAAATCGTTTCAATTTCCCTCCGATAAATTACTTTTATCGTGTGACATGTCCCATCAATCTAAAGCAGTAGCAAAGACAGATTCCCGCTAATTCTTTCTTAATATTTCGAATTAAATTAATCTTGGGTGTTTGTGTAAGCTGCCGCCTATATCTCTCTAACAAGGACTATGACCCACAGGACTTTTTTATTTCTTGTAATTTTAATCAAAAACTTTTCTCTACACAAAAATGTTAGCCATAGGCAAAAGCCAGCCATAAACACATAAGACCACCCCCCACCATCCCTCCTGCCAGCAGCAAGAAAAAGAGACACGCAGAGAGATAAGGAGAAAAATATGTATTGACAGGGACTTTCCTTTATTTATATCGAAAGGTGAAATATATTATTACCCGTAATCCCCACCCTAATACGCGCGATGTTTCTGAAGACAACAACATTTTGCAATAAAAGGATTTTCTCGGCCTTAAGAAACACTAGAGAACAAGTTCCCATAGCACAGAACTTTCCTCAACTACAATAAACTCTTGCGTCTTAGTTTTTGTTTCTATTCGAAGGACGTGCCTGAAAATTTCCTTCGTCCACCATTTTTCTGTTACTTTTTTGTGTGTTTTGTCCTTTTTAGGTTCAACCACCCTTGCGAATTTTTTTGCTGTTGTTGTTGTAGTAGTCTTTCCGAATTGTTCTTGTTTTTGTTGCTTCATTCGCCCGCTCCCTCCTACACACACAAACAAGAACAGTCCATAGTAATCTGGTATCGTTTGAGCCTTATCTCTTCCATTGGGGATAACAGCAATTGACAGAAAAGCTAGCACAACTCTTAGGAAATCTCGGTGAGAACAAGCGAAATCTGTCGTGGCGACAACAACAGCCTGAAGCAGGATAAACGGTGAAAGACAAACACGAGGACTCCATTACTTTTACGCCTTGGCATAAGGACAAAAACTCGGGGATAGGAGAGAAGAAGTGAAAAAAAAAATATTTTCAAGAAAAGCGAAAGAAATTGGAAAAAGTGTGACGGGGGTGGGGGTGGAAGATGGTGGCAACCCTGGGTATACCCCTCGAAACGCGAATGCAACAACTTCTCAAGGATTTTCGCAACATCTATCCGCTATGCATGGGCCAATAACGAAAGAAAAAAAAACACAAAAAAACAAAAAAACAATTCAGCAATTCAGCAGAGGAAAAGTGTCCTGAAAATCACAGTCCTTGCGCGCTTTAAGTCCTTATAATAACACACCCCGCGCGCTACAAACAACTTAACCAAAAGATAAATTGAAATTGTTTCGCCGGAGTTTATCCTCAAGGATATCGACTTTAATATTTAGTGAACGATTTTAAAGGATATGTTTTTGCAGGATTTTAAAGGAGAGATATTTAGTTGGTATTGAGAAAGGATTTAATAAGTTGGAAAAGTGATAATAGTGGGGGTGGGTGAAAGTTCGTTCAACTGGTTTTGTTTTAGTGTGAAATTGAGTTTAGTTAAACCAAATATGCTCCCTTATTATCGATAATGTTTCGCCATTTTTAGGACAGAGTCATAATGCCATTGGTGAAGGTCTTCTTTGGTTTCTGCTTCAGAGACTGTATTAAGTAGTTTTCACACGCTTTTTTGAATGAACCCTTTCTTTAAGACAGCTCAGTAGAGATGGGAGAGCAAGTGATTGTCAAAAGGTGCTATCAAATTTAAATCCCAACCAAACTCTCTCACTGACTAGAAGGACTCCATTTAAAGCGTTAACGGAGAAGTCAGGGTGAACAGTTTCAGAATGAGAGAAAAATATTAAATTCGGACTTCGAAGTAATGAGCTGAATTTAGTTTGAGTTCGACCAGGACAAAACACGGCATAGCTCAGCAGCAAGCTTCTCCACACATATTTGATTTTTATCATTGGTGAGATATAAAGTTGAATATCATCATCGTACATATGAATCTTACAATGCTTTACTACCAAAGGAAGATCGTTAATAAAGATGCTGAATAATAGAGGACCCAGAATAGAACCTTGTGGTACGCCAGCACGAAATGAAGCTATCGAGGAACTACAGCCACCAAGCATAACTTTCTGAAAGCGATTGGTTATAAAGCTATTAGAAGGGTTTGATAGCACAAGAAGAAAAACGGACACGAGAAGAGAGTTTCTGCAAAAGCAGAGAGTAATTGACGCTATCACAGGCTTTAGAGAAGTCAAGCAGCAATAGGCAACAAACGTTGTGAGTGTGAAAAGAGTTGCTGATATCAATTGGTCACTTTGAGGAGCGTAGTTTTGCAGCTGTGATGCTTGTGAAACCCAGACTGCCACACATTTATGAGTCGATTTCGATCACAATACTCAAAAATTTGAGCTGCTTTCAGCTTTTCAAGAACCTTAGCCAGAAATGGAAAAGCACTGATAGGCCGAAAATCAGAAGGAAAAGCAGGAGATGGGGATTTTGGGTATTGGTGTAATAAAAAACAAGCGTCTAAAACGAGGGAAACTTAGATACTGTAAGGCAAGCAGGGACTGCACATCGTGCTGGGTCCGGGTGGGTAGTCAGATAAACACACCCGCTGTATTCCGAAACTCGGTAGCAACCTTTCCCAAAAAGGCAAGCAGGTAGGTCATTTCATTGTGAATCAGAAGATGGGTCCACCTTGTACATAATAACATGTGGAGCTCTGCAGAGATGCCTCCTGTACCCTCTCCTGTGGATTACAATATATAATGATGTCGTTGCGCGAACGAAGCTATCAGAGAGGTTAATGCGATGGTCTGACTTTTGCTAGGCACAATACTGAAGCTGTGCTAATTAGGAAAATGAGAAAACAAATGTTTGGAAAGATTAAAGTATGAGAATAGTATGTATGAGTACACTGAGTACGTACTACCAAAATTAGGGTCTTGGACCAGGCCTTCGACTCCTGATGGCGAGGGTGGTTAACTCAGCCTTGCTTTACACAACGATAGTGTGGGCAACAGCGCTGAACAAGACAGCTAACAGCAGAAAATGGGGGCGCGTATAAAGATTAATGCAATCCGCGTGTCCTGCGAATACAAGACCATATCCACCGATAAAGCGTGCATGCGCATACCGGGAATGATCCTCATGGCGAGAGAAAGCATGCATCTGTATGATCCAGGATATGTTAGAGAGGAGCCAAATTTGGACGCAGATGACTTATTGGGAGTACGTAACGGAACGTCTGTTGGACGTGGATCAGCAGACTTATTCCAGAGGTAGAGATAGGTTACTAGAGAGCTTGGGGAAATGACTTGAAATGACGACCTCAAAAAGTTTTTGAGTGGATATGTAGGATAAAAGAATTACCAGGATATCCAGGATAACGCAGAGCACGTCTTCGTTTATTGCGTGTGATTCGGCGAATATAGGGCGGAACTGGAGGCGCCACTAACACTGAAAAACATCCTAGGACACATAATGAGGAACGAGAGTTGGTAGAGGAAACGCTGGAAGAAGCTGAAGAAAACAAAGAACGGCAAAGAAACCCCAGGAGTTATAACAGCTACATGAAACCTGATTTTTCGCCGTGCCTCTATGTTAAAAAAGCCAGTTACGCAGGGAACGTGGAAGACCAACAGGTGTTTTTAGAAGCAACTAGTTCCCAAACGCACGAAAATAAAAAAAATGATTGAACTCGAGGAATTTTAATACAATAACATTGAATAAAAGCAAATGTGTCACGTTAACTCAGCCTGTGTTTACAAATAACAATCATGGCAACAACTTACATATCATAATGATGGGAATACTGGATTTTATATACAAACGTTATAAATCAGACCTGTGTCCTATTAATACCAATGCTGCCTCTGAGGTTTTTTTTGCATCAAGCTCAATTTTGGATCAACCCATAAATTCTAGCAGCACTCTGTGCTGATTCGACCACTTCAACATTAGTCCATCACCACTCTCAATACGATATGATACGTACATTTAGAAAGCTCCATGCCAATTTGTTGATAACCATGCTACTTTACAGGCTTGGTTGCACCAAGCTCAATTTAGGGTCATACCATAAATTCTAGCAGCACTCTGTGCTGATTCGAATGCTTCATGTGCCCTGGAAGCGCTAGTTGATCACCACTCTCCAGATTTTATGATGCGCACATTTACATAGCTCTACGTCAATTTGTTGATAGCCGTACTACTTCATAGTACTTGTTTAACAACGCTCAATTTTGGGTCAACCCATTAATTATTGCAGCACTCTGTACTGAATTAACCATTTCAGGTACGTCTGGTGGCGTTAGATGATCACCACTCTCCAAGGGTTTATGTTACGTCACTATGGAGTAAACTTAGGTTAAGAGGAAATGACTGCTCCCCCACTAGGGGAGGCACACTTAGGCACAACATTTGGTTCATTGTAAAGCAGTGTTGGGACAAAATTCAAGCCATTTTGAGCCATTTGGAGCTTTTTATAAAGTGACAGAGGTCATTTGCAGCTCAATCATTCTGTCTAGTGGCTAAATATTTAGTTTTCTCAAGCTGGGAGAGGGATTATTAGTAATGAATCGCGGTACGTTGCAGTGCCTTCACTATACACTACACAAGCATTTTTTACAAGCCTACGCAGGGTTCTTCCCTTTTACGTAATGCAATACTACCCCATTATTCTTCTCCACTTTCCAACCAGTGCGCCAGTTTTGATATATATATTATATATATGCTCGAACTGTCACCTGTCAACACAGCGATCAGCTGTTATTGACTTATTTGTAGCTAACGCCATCTATCGGGAAAATGCCAAAACGAACTTTTTCTCCCATACCTTTCACAATTTATTAATAAACTGTTTTGTGATTTTGGGGTTGTTTTTGTGAGTCTGTCCTCTGTCTGATAAATATCGGTTGGTGGGGGTGGAGGGTGACTAAAATTAAATTTTTAATCAGACAGTTTACTTTTTTGATAATTAAACCCTTCACATGTGAACTTTAAATATTCAAATCCACTTAAACTCATCAAACAAAGGCCATGTATGTAATGTATAATTACCGTGGAAAAGTGTACCTCGTCTTTTCTTGGGGTAATATAAAATCCAAACGTAGAACATTTCCACGTTTGTTTGCTGTTTTCTATTCCACTTTCTGTTGTACATTCGTGGTGTGGAAACTGAATTTATTTGTGGAAAATAAAAAAAATAAAATGAAAAATATACGTTTTTCTACATTTTTCTTATTATTATTTTTTTTTGTATCTTTCAGATCCCCCGGAGATCATCAAGAAGCCTCAGAACCAAGGGGTCCGAGTTGGTGGTGTTGCTAGCTTTTTTTGTTCAGCCCGAGGTGATCCTCCACCGTCGATTGTTTGGCGTAAAAATGGAAAAAAGGTCTCAGGTAAATATTACAACACAAACAAAAAAACACCCTTCTCATGTACCACAACTATAAACATACATACATACATATATTTCCTAAACGTATGTAAACCTTATAATTCTATTCAAATGTGCAGAAAACTGCATCATAGTTTTTCCTCTATTTTCCCTAAATGAAAAAGAAAAAAAAAACTAGGTGCTGTTGTAGCACCCATTTTATAGCCTGGACGACTGCACACGCCCACATACACACACACATACACACAAACACAGAGTGAGAGGAGATGGTTATTGTTATTTTAACTCAATTGAAACTAAAACTGAAGGGAAAACTTTTGATTTTTCTGTGTGTATTTTCTTTTTTTTTTATTAGCTCTAATTTTCCCATTTTTTTTAAAGTTGATGTTTTTGCTGCATTGCAGGAACTCAAAGTCGATATACAGTCATAGAAGCGGGTGGAGTTTCAATACTGAGAATAGAGCCAGTCCGTGCTGGCCGTGATGATGCACCCTATGAATGCGTTGCTGAAAATGGTGTAGGGGATGCTGTTTCCGCAGAAGCTACACTAACAGTTTATGAAGGTAAGTGGAGGGTTGTTTTTTTGTAGTTGTCCGTTTTCAATTTTAATAAAAATTTATGGTTTTTTATTTGTTTTTCTTTTTTTTTTGGTTTTTAATCGATCAAGTTTAAAAGCTGAACGAAATTTGAAATTTTTGTTAAAGTGATTGTGGGTTAAATGATATTTTTTTTACAAAAAAACATGAGGTTTGTTCTATTTAATCGAAAGTCTCGTTCAATTTAATCAATATCCAATTTAATCGCTTTTTTAACGCACATAACAATTTTTAACTACTGTACAACCGGAATCCGCTCCTGGACTTTCTCAACTTTTCGCTCCACGTACTTCTTTGCAAATATCATCCAGTTTGACATCTCTAACCTCTGGGAATTTTGGTCTATGCCATATTTTCAACGAATACTAGGTTTCCCTTGCTGTCGCATCCTATAAACAGTCCTTCAGCAAACTGTCCGAGGGTTGCGGGGCTGCACTCTAGGTGTGCAGGCGACGGAGCACATTGACATTGTTCTTAGCCAGCTAAGTGTATATGCTCGCTCATCCATCAATATGGTTCGAACACCTCACAAGCGTTGACACCAAGACCGATCATACAAGGCCTTAGGCCACACCACGTCCGTCATGCCTCTGCAGTGCTCCATGATTAGGTGAGGGCACGCCATCAAGCTGCCCTGCCTGTCCATGGAGCAGACTCAATACGGCGGATCTAGACAGTACAAACCTTGATAAACAATCGTACTGAAATAATTAATGGTACTGCGTAAATGTACTACCAACAACGGAGTCTTTAACCAGGCGACCTTAGGTTTAAATAAGCCTTTCCATAGTAATAAGGAGCTCTGCTATGGGCAACCGACCTTTCTCGCGCAACTCGTGGGATCAACTTTTGAGGATGGAGCACCTTTCAACGCTACAAACAATTTTAGGGCTTTCATAGCTCTCAACAGGAAGACCTGCAAGGCCAGCTGTATATTTCTGAACCCATGCAGAAGGGTGCCGAATGTGGCCGCAGTGACGGGGAGTTTTCGGGATCCCTCTTCAAGGAGAGTAGCCTGAGCCCACAAACGGCAGTGGAGTACGCTGAGATCACTCCTTCATTGGGAGAATATCTGCTTAAAGGCCCCCCTGCGGAAGCGCGGGCACCTTCTGCTCCAGACAAAACTGGTTCGCGCTTTCTGAAAACGTTTTAGGTGATTTCTGGCAGCTAACTACTCTCGCTCTCTGCTCTGCGTGACCCCAAGGAAGAGAAAAATACCGATCTTCTTAATAAGAAGAGTGTTAGATCCTGGATCTTCTCCAGGTCGGCGAAACGGTGAAGTCTCCATCTTTACGGTCTGAAAAGCCGGCTGTAAAGCCTTCAGAAAACAAGTCCCATGCATCTATAATGAAGCCTAGAACAGTCGACCTTCTGCCGAAAAGCAGGAAGTGTCAGAATGGTGCAAGAGAATCTTCTGGACACGAGAGCCAAGTTGTGGCAGGGCAGTTCCTAGGGGCAGCTGCGCACCTGGGGTAGTTGTCCATTATCTGCACGGAATCACTGAGAGGTGTGATGGGACCTATTAAGGCCTGGGAACTAGCAAGCCTCGTCGCTCTGGAGGAACAGTAGCTACCTCGCAGCTATATCCTAGTCCAGTACTTTCCGGCACGAACAAAAGACCCCACTAACATTATTTTGATAAGTGGGGGGCCTCGATAGTCTAGGGTTAAGGCGCCTGACTGCTATCCCAGAGGTCCCGGGTTCGAATCCCGGCCAGCCCCACGGTCCTTCGCATTTTCCACTTTCCCACCTACATAACTTTCCTTCTCTCTTCTTCCCTCTTTGCATTCCTGATTCCTCCTGTCATAGCCTTCCCTAGTCCTTCCCCGCTCCACCAAGCGCATGCCAACGGTTGGTTGATGAGATTCAACTTGTTTCAGGAGGCATAACACTCCAGCGAGTTGTTCTCGATGCCCCGATGTCAGAGTCGCGAAATGGTTGCGAGTAGGTGGAATAAAAATATATCGCGACTAGGTTATGACAGTTCCTTCCGCCTCTTCTTTCTCTATCTTCCGGCTAGAGCTGCTGTTCGACAATGTATACTAAAAAAATAAATAAATAAATTGTCGACAGTACAAAAGGGGCTTTCCCTAAGCCTCTAGTCTGTCAGTGTCAAAAAGTGTTTGGGTCTAAAAGAGGATCCCAATTGTACAGGATTGGAGAGTGCTCCGCAAAATATACCGCCCACCATTTGCAAAGATGACGTTCCCTGTGGAGCCAAGGTCTGTTGACGAGCTGAGGGTAACAGGTCGCCAAATTGCCTACAACCCTGTCCGGCATAGCTTAGCTCTTCACAACATCTCTATCGCGATAGCACTCTCGTAGATCCCTCCATGTGGTGATCAGAGCTACACCTTTATAGGATCTCACATCCAATATATTCGTGGCCGATCTCTTTTCAATGAGTACATGATCGATCTGGTTGCTAGTTCATCCATCCGGTGACGTCTAGGTCGTTTTATGGGTTTTTATGCGGGAAGAGCGTCGAGCTTAACACCATTCCTTTGCTACTGGCGAAGTCGATAAGCCTGTCACCATTATCGTTAGTGGTTGCGTGAAGGCTATGGTTGCCTATTGTTTCCATATACTGAACTTCCTTCCAGATCTTAGCGTTGAAGTCGCCCAACATCATTTTTATATCCTTAGAGGGTATGTGGTCGAAAGAGGGTATGGTCTTAAGATTCCGGTAAAACTCGTCCTTTTCTTCTTCGAGTTTTTATTCCGTTGGTCATGGGCGTTGATTATGGAGATGTTGCGATATTTTGTCTGCACGATCTCTCACTGATTCGCTGGAAGCCCAGAATTTGGGGCTTTAGATATTTATCGACTACAAAAGATGCTCCCAATTGACGTGTCTCTGTCATGCTTCCACTTGAGAGGATGGTATGAGTTCAAACATTACTTATGTCTTTGTTGGTCCACCTTGTTTGTTGCAATGCTGCGACTTTTACCTTGTACCTCTCTAATTCCAAGAGCAACGATCTTAGAGCTTCCGCTTTGTTCATTGTCCTTGCGTTCCATTTAGCCAAATCAAAGTCCAAATTCGTAACTTGAGTCTTAGCCATGTGATCAATCCGGTCAGAGGGTTTCTTAAAAGATTCGTAACAGTGAATATTTTCCAGGACCAGGTTGTTAGCCTGGAGCCCAACCCGGTACGGCCTGTGTACTGTTCTAATTCACAAACGAGATTGTTCTCCAATGCTCCAATAATTAATATTAAAATAGAACATTTGAAATCGGAGAACTCAAAATCATCTCCATTTGACATTTCTAGTATCCTCCTTAATCCTTCCTTAATCTGCTATAAAACACTTCCAAGATTTGAACAACCACGCGATTATAAATGTACGCCATATTTTGACGTGAAACCATAAAACTGATATTGGCAATGATTTGTATCTGATTAATTTACTCCCCCGCTGCCACAGCATGTTTCCCGCACCAAACAAAAACATCGAATTCATTGAAATTTGTTATCAACAAGCAACAGGAAATCGTCTTCGTTGAATACTTATCGCTGAAAATTTGCCATAATAATGACAGCAATTTATAAGGCGGTTCAAGTTGCTCGAGCGAAATATGCAAAATCAATTTGAATAGTTCATCTTGAAATGCGAGGAGCTTATAAACATTCAGATAAAGCCAGCAGCCAGGCTAGGACCAATTTTTTCCAGTTTTCCCTTCATCACTTAAGGGATGAAATCCGATTCTGGAGCAGCGGCGCTTAGCTCTGGCTCTGTTGTTTTATTCCGACTTGTCAGACCCCCATGGGGGTAAAAAATGAGCAGCCATTACACGCGCGCAGGGCGAATCTCCAAGGAAGTTGCTGCTTCACTCTCACGTTCCCTGCAAAATAATGGAGCCAACAAAAAAAAAAGTTGGAATTTATGAATTTTTGAATTTTATAATTAAATTGTTTTCGTCGGATTTTTGTGTAACTTTTGTGTTTTAAAGAATTTCTTATATAGATAAAAGTTATCCTAAATCAAGATTCCGCCTATTTCGTTCGTCCTTCTTCGGTCGTTCCGTTGTGCTCCTTTAGCAGTTGTAGATGTCCGTTTGGAATTTATTTTTTCCTTTCTTACTTGATAAGATCACACACAAAAAGAAATTGCTCAGTAAGAAGGAAGCCTGCACTTTATTTCACTTAACATAAAGCAGATGGCATAACAATATGATGCCGATGTACTGTGTCCTTGTACTACATCCCTCGTCCTGGCCTCCCGACGAAATCCTCTGAAATAAGTGGAGCCCTATGTATATGTATATAGAACGCAGTGCCGTAACCCCGGGTAACTCTGGGGTTAGGGGGACGGGGGCTGCCCCCCGCCGGAATGATAAATCCCGCAATTAACGAGTAGCAATTTATTAGAATACATTTCGTTATCGTTGCTGGTGTTGCCATTGTTGGTTTTTGTGATGTACAAAATGATGCCATCTATCTCCGGAGCGTTATCCGGGGGCGAAAATTTTGTGCGCAAACGAAATACGCGCGTTGGCCCCGGCAAACAAGACAAAATGAAAAATGGAAAATGGCGGGCGATGAAACCCAAACAGAAAAACACTAAAAACCAAATATATTATGTTAGGCATCTCCCAGCCGCCCTTGATGGGAACACAAGTGAGGAACGCTTCGTTTCTTTTTTGTTTTTGTGTATTTTATTTATTTTTTTTTCAATGGCGGGAAAATGGAAAAACATAAAAAATTGCGAAACGAGACCACAGCAACATTACGACGGGAACAACAATAAAATACTTCGCCTTTTTTACGGCGTTGTTCATTCTCTCTCTGTGTATTCCTGGCTACGCGCTTTAAGGATATTCCGCGGTGTGTAAGTACTTGGTTTAGTTTGTAATAAAAATAAAGGCTCTGGCTCTGTTGTTGTTGTCATCACGGGCAGGACGACGAACAGTGGATGAATGATCTTAGTGTGAAATGCATGGCCACGTCGTCGTCGTCGACGAACTCTCAGGGGGAAAATTAATAACGACCTGTGAGAAACCTGTGTGAAACCATCGTCGTCAGGCTAAGCCGCAAAAGGACTTTTAATTACATTTTTCCTTTTTTTTTTTTTCTTTTGCTTTCCTTTCTTCTGGCACCTTCTAATCAAAAGCAAAACCTTACAATTATTTATTTTTTTAATGGATTCTATCATTATCTTAATTGCAGCAAGCAAAATGTATGATTTAATTAATTGTATTCTTCGTGCAGGTGAAAAAAATACCGTAAATACTAATGCTCCTGATTTATGCTCCTTTTTAATTCCTAGAATTTTATGAACGAAGGATTGATATCTGTAGATGTCTTTGACTACAAAGTTATTTATAGGAATAGTGTGAATTTCATATCGAATAAAATTAGGATACCATTTGCAAATTAAATGTAATCGGTCGGCCGTGCTCGGGCGATTTCTAAATTGTATTCCCAAAAAATGAATACAGACCCTAACGAAAGAAATAGACGCAGAGAGATAAGCAATACCATCCACATCGTCTTTACGTAATTACACGTTTTATGGCCTTGAACTGGTCTCAATCGCCGCCGTGAGGACATTTGCAGTTCCCAGGCTAAACCGTCTCAATACCTACTAGCGGTTACGATTATGGCTTATGACTCAAGGGCCGTCATATCACCTCTCCTATGGTCAATCGTAATCGATGAACTTCTTTCGTGAAAAATGCACAAAAGCATAGTTGCAAGAAGTGTAACATATTGCCTGACCAAGTATTTCAGATGGAAGAGTGTCCAAGTGATCTTGTAGCGGCTACCTAAAGCTACCATTTCGAGTTCATAGAATTAAAAAAAGAGGCTCTATTCGGCGAATTCCACTTCTTCTTCTTTGGTTCGTTATCTGGCGGCGCAAGCGGGATTTCCTCGCAACGGATACGCTGCTGTCGGTGCCGCTGGGCCTCGAACTCCATTCACGATTCGTTTCCATCCTTGAAGATTTTAGATGACGTCTCGAGTCTTGATAACTGATAATCGTTGATTCTTTAAGCTGCCTTCGATATTCTTCAGCCAGGTTTTCTTCGGTGCCGATTGCTGAATTCTCCAGGCTGCCGGACAGTCACGCCA
Organism: Thereva unica; assembly: GCA_949987705.1. Lineage (NCBI taxonomy): Eukaryota > Metazoa > Arthropoda > Insecta > Diptera > Therevidae > Thereva > Thereva unica. The sequence goes on from OX465285.1 coordinate 17,023,856, forward strand.
GAGAAGTTTACGCGGCAAGCAGTTATCATCCATTCGGCAAACATGTCCAAACCACCGTTGCCGAAGTTTTTGTATTTCTTCGATCAACGTTTGATGATTACATCTTTGTCTAAGAGCTGTATTTCACTGGGGCACCATGACGGCGCAACCAGTGTATACAGCTCCATAGAGAATACCTCACTTGCTGTCTGCTTAGTTGCGCCACATATATACATTTTGTGGCGGAGTAAGACACCGAGAATCTGTCTCAAGCATCGCATTTGGCAGACCGCGAGTTTGTTGACGTTCAGCTTGAGCAGTGCCCACGTTTCCGATCCAAAAATAAGAATCGGAAAAAGGCTTACTTTTGTTTTGGTGGTAATATTTGTTCGTTTCTATATGCACCACTTGAGCGAGGCGAATGTTGTTCTTGCCTTACCGATGCGACTGTGAACGTCTTACCTCGATGCCACTTTCTTTTCTTCAACCAATGATCCCAAATATTTGAACATCGGAACCTATTCGATTTGGGTTCCATCGAGGTGAACACTGGTTTTCGATTCGGCCCTTTGGTCTTTTCCGCATTGATTTTTTACCTGGCGATGCGACAAAAGTCGTATAAGATGTCCGTTGCTTCGGCATTCGTGTCGGCAAAGACAGCGTTGTTGTCATCGTATCAAACTCTGCGTCGTTCATCGAATGCTTCACCCATAATCGCGTCGAAGAAAAGTGGCAAATCAACCTCTCCTTGTCGGACATCTGTTTAATTCGAGAATTCCTCGAATAAGTCGCTTCGAATACGAACGCTGCTGGTTGAGCCATTGTACGACGCTAAGGGAGATTGCATGATGATTTCAATGGCACGTAATCGGTTTAAGGCTCTCCACAAGCTGTTCCAATCGATGCAATCGAAAGCGGTTTTGATATCTTTGAAAACGACGGCGTTTGCCACAACGAACTCATTCTTCCATTAGTTGACAGAGAGCGAATATTTGATCAATGTATCCTCGATGTGGTCTAAATCCCGCTTGTTCTTTCTGGCTCGTGTGCTCTCGATGTTTCTGTAGCCTCGATTGTATGATTTTCGTAAATACTTTGCCGTGATCGAAAGGAAGCTAATACCGCGATAATTCTTGCATTCTCGACAGATTTGTTCAATGTTGAACGATGGTGTAGATGGCGCAGCCCATACAATAAAGTCCACTGACCAGAATTTTGTTCAGCGATGAGGCGCATTTTATTGCATTGCGAAATTGTCTTATTTGGGCTGTATAGCAGCTCTAAGTCGGCCCACGCACTCTCCGTTTTAACTGCGCAGTTGAACTGTGTAAAAAACCTAACAATAAACTGAACTGAAAGTTTGTGGGTTCGTCAGTTCGTTGTACGGTTTTCTTTTTTGCTCAGTCTCGTTAGTTTTTTTGATTTGAGTACATCTTTTAAATATTGGAAAATGGGCATAGCTGAGAGAAATGAACGATAAAGTGTCTAGCCTGCACAGTTTGTCGGAGCAAAAGAAGGCCCAGAATCGCAGGTCTGAGGACTGTGTGAAAAGAGTTCAAAACGGCACTGTTCACACAGTTTATTGCTAAGACATGACGTCCACATGCTATAAACTGCGCAGTTAAACTGAATGTGTGTGTAGGCCGCTTAAGAGGTTTTAGAGCTGCCATTACGTCCAGACAAAGGTATAGTTTATGGGCTGTTGGAATCATCGGTTCACATTTCTTCAAAAATGACACTGACTGGAACGTAACTCTGATAGGTGTCTGTTATCGTGCCATTAAAACGGACTATTTGCTGCCTACAATTAAAGCCCGCGATTTTTCGAGGACATTTGGTTCCAAGAAGGCAGCTCTTGCTACCCAACCGATGAAACCATGGCTTTAGTGTGAGAACAATTCCGTGAGCAGTTTCACGTTTCGCACCGGTGAATTGACCGCCTCACAACTCTAGAAAAATCCTTTGTAGTTACGTAACGACCAAAGTTTACACGTGTAAGCCGTCTACGATTGAGGAATTGAAAACCAACATTACTTTTCTCAATGGTCAAATACCAATAGTCTTTCTTTCCTTTGCTGGCTCATCCGCCTGGTATTGAGGATATCAACTTTGCAATTAAGGGTAGGCGCTAGGAGCTCGTACGACAATCAAGAGTTCCAAAGATAATGTTCATCGACTCCTCCTTCAGCATCCTCTACACTCTTATGAATCCATCTTGGTCCCTATTTCCTTCCTTCGAACCAAGCTTACTACTAGACATTGCCCAATGACAAGTACGACATGACGAACTGATGGTACAATTGGTGTCTCCTAAAAACTTGAGCACACAACTACATTTCTAAATCGCTTGTTATTTTTACTTCCAAGTAATTAAAAGATCTCTATAAGTTAGTCGAAATCTGTGGTGTCATGCTCCTTAAAAATTTCCTTTATGTTCCACTAATTGTACCACCGACTTCACTGAACCACAAGCAAATAAAGAACCCTTACCATCGCTAGGAACCACCACCATTGTTTTAACACTCTAATGCAATTATACCATAGCCCAAAGTACTCCACACAGAAACCATCAAGCTTCTTTCATTTCCACTCATAAAATAAGTGAAAGCATGTAAGGATTTCTTCTAAAACGCTTTCCATTTGCCAAACCACTGCAAGAGGGTCCTTCTCACTGCGTTACAAGATGCACAAAATTTGCAGTTAAGTAGAAAACTGTGTGTGGGTGATTCCTTCACATCAGTTAAGCTCTCACCAGCTGTAAATTTGCTGTCCTTAAATGTTGTTCTCTCCGACTGCTTGAGAGTAGAAAAAACGCACATAAAAAAGGACGAAAATTTTGTACACAATAGCGACTTGGTCCTTGGTGGGTGTTTTCGTCTCCACTGAAAGCGGCCGCAGAAGTTGTTACGGGCAAAAAGTATAAGGGAAGAAAATTATAAGGACAAAAGTAATGGGCTCACGTCCTGCGATGTATATCCTTGGTGGGGTCACATGCTTATTCAAATGAGATTTTCTGCTCTGCTCAGAGGGTCCTTCACCCTCTCCAGCGCCCGCTCGGCTTTATTACTTTGGACGATGCTCTCAAAATAATTAATTCCTTAGGCGGACCAGTTTAGTGTCGATTCATTTTCTGCAGGACGATGACGCCGAGGAGGAGGGGGTGGGATTTGCTTTTCTGATTTTGTGACAAGTCCAGACTTTCCAGCGGATATCACTTCCTGACTTATTTCCTTCCGACTTAAATTGCCATTGGACCTTGTCGACTGTCCTTGAGGGCGGGCGGGGGAGCGGCTCGGAACGGGGCACTTCTTTCGCCACCATCATCTCAGTATAAGAAAGACAAAGTCGATTTGCATAAATTAAAATGACGCTCAACGACAATTTAACGATTGTGTGTTGTTGGAGACACCCAAGCTCAGCTGTTGTACAGGGAATCCTTCTGCAGGACTTTTTGTGTCGACATTTTTTCCTTCTTCTTTTTTGGCAGGGAGGGTTTTGGTTTTAAAATTTGACTACTTCGATGGTGTTGATTTTGATTTATATATGTACATGTATAGTACAGCCACCATCACACACAGATACATACATATAGCACTGACAGATCAGCTTTTAAGCGACGACGCCAGCACAAAACAGGAAAGTGTGAATGAATGGGGGAAGAAATGAAAAGTTACTAGAGTGCGGATGAGGATTTTGGCGCCTCGGAAAACTGTGCGAGAGGAAAATCCATTTTCCCAGAAGTGAATTATTTGCCAATTGCCACTGCGAAACTTTGCACAACTCGTTTGTTTGTCAGGAAAATTTCATGGCTTGCTGCATGCTATGATGGCCGCTTTGAGATTTAGCTAGTATATATGCTGGTCTGGGAATATTTGTGAAAAGAGACGACGATTGGTGTGTAACTTTATTCCCATCCAGACACTTGCCAACAGAAAATTGGAATATTCTTTAGTAATTTACAAATTACAAGTCTATGAAATCTTGTTTATTACAAGGGAGAGTGAATGTTTTGGAGTCTTTTAGAAAGAAAGTTTTGTGCACAATACACAGAAGAAGAAAAAAGAAGAAACAATTTGAAAAGTGTTCTTTAATTTGCACAGTCTGAATTGAAGGAAAACTTAATTAGCCTGATCGTTGTAGAATAAATAAAAAAAAATAAAAAACTATATTAAAACTACTCATGAATATAGCAGATTATAGCTACTGGAAATGAATGTATAAGAGTTTTTATACATTGTGCCTACGAAACTGCATAGAAATAAGCACGAGTTATGATCACATTGAGTACTTTATTAAACATTTTGTTAAATTTCGAAAAGTTCACTTAGTTTTTAACAGAATGGTGTTATATTGTTTTTACACCGTTGTCACAAGATTCACGGAGTGTGGTATTAAACGATAATGATTTGCTTAGTGCACTACGAAAAAAATGCTGGGTAAAACTACTATCAGAGTTGACGCAAAAAGCTTGTTCTTAATTCCAGAGAGAAATTGAGACTGGTTGATATAGGAAACCGTGTGGATTTTTTTGCTATTGATCGTGAATTTTGTGACAACGGGGCAGTACAAAGAATTTTTTTTTTTGATAAAAATTTTACGGTTACATAATTAAATTGATTTCGATGCATTATGGTACTGAAGAATAAAATGGTTCCAGCTACAAATATATAATATTGATCCTAAATTAGTTTAAAGATAGACAATATAAAATATGAATGTAAAAGAAATTAGTTTAAAGATAGACAATATAAAATATGAATGTAAAAGTCATTCATGGTTCTATAACCTCAAGCTTTTGCCAGAAATTGAATTAGAAACTTCTAAGAATTTAGGATCGGCAATTTAATGCCCATTGAATAACGCCTCTGGTGATTAAATTATTGTTAATTAGTAACAAATTTGAAGATTATTTCTGTAATTTAATGACGACGAGGCCTCAAGGTCTCAAGTGACCTCAAGCGAGCAACGTCTTTCTGTTGAAGAACGAAAATTACCGGCTCATTTGGTTTTTGTATTGACGTCACAAACGCTTTTCCGGATTTTTTGTATTGAAGTAACGAAAGGTTTTCAAGCGTTTGTTATATTGACGTTAAGAAAGCTTTTCAAGCTTTTTGTATTGACGTCACGAAAGCTTTTCAAGCTTTTTTGTATTGACGTCATGAAAGCTTTTCAAGCTTTTGTTCTATTGACGTCACAAAAGCTTTTAAAGCTTTTTTCTATAAAAGCCCCGAAAGCTTTTTTAAATAAAAACACGATTTCAGTCAATCATAATGTTTCTATATCTTGGACAAGAACCTCTGGATAATAACAATTATTTAAATAAATTGAAATATCTGATGACGTCATAAAAGTTTCTAACTTAATGTAAGCTCTAAAGCTAACTTTGCTGGTTCTAGAAAGTATACTCGTTTTTACGAACACAAAATTCTGGAAAAGGCAATTTCTGGTTATTTAGTTCTCCACTGTGCTGTTATTTTCCTAGTCGGTTGGTTCCTTCGGTTGTTCTTGCACGTCTTTGTGATGGGATTGCGTAGTTATTGGCGGTGTGAAAGTAAAACGATCCAAAGCTGGTCGTAACTGCTGTCGATGTGCCATTCGTTCCCGGTTATTGTGTTCGATGATGTAGCTACTTTGGCTCAAATATTACATGTTTTGCTGGTTCCCACTCCTTGTTCAATCATAGCCAAACATTGTCACCCGCGAAAAATATTGGCTTCTGGTAGGTATGACGTTTGAATGCAGATCTATCTCTTTGATACTATTTGTTCGGGAACTCCGAATATAGCAAAGAAGGTTTTCATTTTACAAATGACAACATCTGCCGTGGTGGAATTGACAAGTTACAAGTTAATCCACTTTGAAGCTGCGTCGATCGCCAGTAAGGATGTTTTCCCCAAAAAATAAAAGAAATCCACATGTAGACGAATCAAAGGCTTTTTTAAATTGCAGCCATTCAATATAACCTTCGGTATTGGCATTATTCGATCTGACTGTTTGACAAGGCACACATTCTGCAATGCGTAGGAGGAAGCCTAATTCGAAAAATAAAAAAAATAGGATAGGTTAAAGGAAGTCTAGTGGTGATGAATGAGGAGGTGGTGGTGAACCTCGAGTTTGAACTCTTAATGTTGTATGAGTTCAGAGCTAACCGTCAGGGCTAGGGGAAAATATTTTCATTGGAGTCTTACGGCATCTGAAAATGGTGGGTCCCATTAACAAGCTGACGCCGTTAGTGCCTCACTGTCTGGCGAAGCAATAAACTGTGTCGTCCACTATAACCTACCTACCTACCTATAGGTAAAGAGCCAACCTTAGTAGAACTTTGGTGCCGAACTGAGGTTATTGTAAAGTTCGCAACGTGCAAGGCAATGGGCTTGTAAGGTAATCGCATTGTTGGTGGCGATTTTTAGGCTGTAAAATTCAAACGAAGCGAAAGACTCTGTTTGTCTAACTCGCTTTTATTTTGGCCTAGTCAAATGAATATTTAATATTGATTGGGGATTTGACCTTTTGGTAGTTTTGATCGGCCTGATATAGAATGTTTTCTTTTTGAAACCAGGAAAATGAGAGATTGTAACACCCCATGCAAGATTGGCAAAGAAGGAAACGTGTTTCTCGTGTGTGGGGAAGAACATGAGATAAGGCTGAACGATTTGAGATACAAGCAATGTGTATCTTAATCGTACAAAAGTAAAAAAAAAAAACATTGCATCACTATCACCCGAAACTGTTGCCCATTCACTTAGAGTTTGCTTCAGGCGCAGTAGAGGTTTTCCGGTCATACCAAAAAAAGGGGTAGTCTTGTACCAGTGCAAACCTCTTTGAACCCTGCGCCGGACTCGATACTCTGGCACATTTATTATAACTGCTAAAAGGCTCCATTACTCCCCGATATGAACATAGTGCGAAGGGTTGTGTTATAACGCCCAGCCCTGACAGCAAGCAAGCAAGACAGCATTTACATAAACGACCATCGAAGACGTAAGACAATTACAAAATAAGAAACTGAAAAAGACACGCCAGACATCGTCAATCATGTACTGTGTTTCCATGAGTCAGTGTATAGATTTCGTTAAGTAAACAAAAAGCTTTTTCTCTCAAGATCACTCGATGCCGTTTCCATGGCAGTTCTGGATTGAATTGAGATATAAATAATATTACATTATGTCGCCTTAGTATATGTGCGGTAAAGGATACTGAAACACACACCCATATGCAAAATCCGGCTTAACCAGATTGGCTTCGTTCAGTTTACTTGGATTTAACGAAACTTTACTCAATCCATGTTACCATGGGCTTGGGAATTGTTGGAAGGACGATTCCAGAGACTCTAAAACGAAGAGATCTACTAGCGTTATCGCGACATAGATGTTGTGAATAAAATAAGGGTCACCAGGATCCGGTGGGCAGGGCATCTAGCTCGTATGAGTCAAGGTGAACCTGCTCGGAAAGTTCTCTTCGGTAAGTTCTACGCGACACCAAGGGAGACCCAATCTACGCTAGAAGGATGGAGTAGAACTAGACGCCCAGATATTAAAGATGCCAAAGTGGATGATATCGGCTCGGAATCTGGATCGCCGGAGAAAGCAGTTGCGAGAGGCTAGGATCGGATCCCGTTTGAAGAGCCGTTAAAGACGAAGAATTTGGACATCCACATCCAGTTTGAACAGTTGATCAATTATATCGTTTACATACATCATTCTATCATAGGTGCGTTCATCAAACAAGCCTCGTAAAAAAACGCGTTATACCTAATGTGTAAACTTACACATTTTCCTGAAAACCTCTTTGTTATATTTATTTACGTTTGATATTCTCGATTTCAGCACTTACGCTTAATATTCATAAAAGTAATTTAATTCCATCTTATTTAAAGTAGCAAAAACCTCTTTGCTACAGGATTTAACTTATAGACAAACTTGAAAGGATAAACTTCATTGTAACATTCTTCCTTGTTAAGAATTTCTCCCTCGAAAGTAGCTCTGGAAAATTATTTCTTAAACGAAATCTTGTGAAACTACACCCGCTTGGCATATACATCCACACTTGTGTATGTATGTATATACGAATGAATATAATATTTTAACTTCCTTATTTTGTGATGTTTCCAATTACAAGTACATCGTCGAAGCTCTGCCGTAGTATATAACGAGAATAAACGTCGTCGTCGTCGACTTACGCTTACTTTAGCTACTTAAAACATTTTCAAAATTATACGCCCGAAGCCTGATGATAATCTGATGAAGAAAAGTCGTTTTCTTTCTCGGGAAATCATTTCCAGTGTTAACACACCGCGCCAACGGATTACCCACCCCCAAAACGAGAGGGAGATATAGAAGGAAGGGGTTGAAAGGTGGAGGACATGCCGCTAAGAAAAATTAAATTAGTTCTTCCTGCATTGTTAACGGTAATAAGAAAAGGAAATTACAGGAAAACTCCTTCTTTTCTCATCTAGTTCCACAAGTTCCACATGCATGCCAAGGGACAATATAATGTGTAAGCAAAAGTCACGAATGTGGAGGGGGATGAGGCTGGAATTGTATTTAGGATATATATGTATAGAATGAGAGAAAATGTAAAGGAGTTTATCTTTTAAAAAAGAAAACGTCATAATTATAAAAGCGCATCTAAAAGGATTTCAAATTATGCGCCTTCTGAAAAATTAACAAGTTTCCATTCCCTTAGAGAAGTTCTCGCATTCACATGGAAAAAGGAGCGGTGCGAAACTTTGCATTTAAGGATAAAATGGCATAAGGAGTTAGAGCGCAATTCAACTTGTGTGCACACTGCACCTACACTCACACACCCTTACTTGAATGCACTGAAAGCGCATTTAAAACAAAAAAGAAATTCATGTAATGAAGAAACTACTTCTGTCTGCTCTATTCCATTTTTTTTTTCGTCCTTTCATTCTCGACCTAACAAATTTTCCTTTTCTAAACATAACCTTCCCTTCTCCTTCTATGCACTTTGCACTCCTTGCCCATGTCATGAGATCCTTTGATTGTGCTACTTCTGCAAATAACGCACTGATGAGGAAACCCAGTTAGTCATCATTTCCGCTCAAAAGGACGACGACATAGTCCTTGTACCTGGGACACAGATTATATTATTTCATAATAATGCAATGAACAGGCAAGGATGGTGAGACGGGCGTTGGTTGGGTGTGTGGGTGGGTATCAAAAGCTCGCGCAAGTAGATTAAATCCTGTTTAACCCTTTTTCGTGACGTGAGATAGTCTTGTTGTATTTCATTTAAAAGGAAAAGGGAAAACCTTTTTTTTTAAATGGGCACACACATTTTGTTTCCATTTCATATCGCAAATGGATATATGTATGTATGTACATAGGGGCACCCCTGTAAAAATCAAAAAAGGATATCCGCAATTTCATGATGCATTTTTTAATATAATATTTATTAAAAAGAAAACATCCATTGTTACTGAGGCATAAGAAATTTTCAGCTTCGGGGTGCAGATTTTAATAAATTTAATTTAATTTGTGGATTTAATGTGGAATTTACCAGTGTTGTGGCGATGATAAATGCATTATTGCATTTCGGGGCCATGATGAACAGAATTCTGTAGCAGTTAATTATATTTTAATTGTTTTAAGTTCGTTAAACATAATTCGGTTACAGAGTTTCTCTCAGATGTTTCAGCATTGTAGGGCTCTCAAACTTATCGGAGACGACAACGGTTGCTCCATGATCGACCCTTTCTGTTAACATATTAATATAGCAACCCTAGGGTTTTTCATTTTTCCCAAAGGGGTCGTCCATTAATTACGTGAGGCGTTTAGGGGGGGGGGGGAGGGGGTCGAGCCGAATCTCACCAAATCTCACCTGGGGGAGAGGGGGGTCTCGCCAAATCTCACGTATTTTTTTTTTTAAACACAGTGTAAAATTGCGCGAAAATTGGGTTAAATTAAGTAAAACGTGTTTCTCCACTAAAGACCCCCATTGACTTGCAGGCCAGCCGGCCGACTAAGCTTGACTCAGTCTAACTGAGGGATGAGTCTGACAAGCCGTGGCATGTAGGTAAAGTCCTGATTCCCTACCCACACAGGCGAAAACGACTGCTTACCATAGCAGGTTATTAATTCAATTGCAAAAATGCTCATGGCCCCAACGAAAGCTTCAAGCCTCACGCCGTGAACACAAAAGAGCAAAAGAGCGCAAACGCGATGGTGGATGGTTTTCACGACTAGCTCGCGCCTTGCTTTCCGTTCCGAGTGCATACGGTGTGAATTCTTAGTGAATAGAAGTTCAGATCTTCAGGCCCGAACTGACGATAAATGCGAGTTTCGTCAGCTTTCTTGAACTGCAGGCCCCATACTAGTGATGAGCAAGACTAGTCTTGCACATTTAGCAAGACCAAGAAATACCAAGACGAGACAAGGATAAGTCAAGACTGCAAGATCAGGGTAGCAAGGCTTTTTGCTCATCACTAAGGGGCAAAAGTTTTCCAGTAATGAGCAAAACGTCTTGTCTTGCAGGACAAAGAAAATTCAGCAGGACAAAGACAAGACTGCAAGACTTTTGGCAAGACTTTTTCGAAGGCTTTTTGCTCACCACTGCAAGACTTTAGGCATTTAGTGATGACCAATGTAGTCTTATTTTGTCCTGTCTTGTCTTGTTCCTGCTTTGGTCTTGCTTAATGTACAATAAAAGGAAGAATTGCAAGAAAAGTCTTGCTCATCACTACCCCATACAGTTGGCGGCCAGTGAGTGTTTAGGGATACTTGGCCTCAAGGCGAAAACCTTCAGGCCACGGCCTGTTAGCGACCTGTGTGTAAATTGGGGCCTTAAGATAGGGGTAAATCCTTCACAAAAATTGGTTGTCGATTGTCAAACGTGTGTCTCGTCAAATGCTGCAGAGTACGAGCCAAGTAACACTGACCCGCAAAAAGGCCCTTAGAATTTAGAACTACTTGTGTGTCCACTACAAACGGGAAAGTGAGTGGAATAGAGGAGGGCAAGGCGTCCAAATTATCAGTTATCTCAAATAAAATCTTGCTCCCAACACCCCCCTTCCGCTCAGATGAACTTTTTACACGCCTTTCACACCGAATTTTAATCGGATTTCACTACGGTTACGAACAAGGATTTTAAATTCGAGGGCCTTTCCTGCAGTTCTATATTCTAAGAAAAGGCCCACTTTGCTGTGGTTACGACCGTAAATACGTATTTTTAGTGTAAATACTAGATTTTTTTAAAATTTGAAAAATCTCACGTGAGATTAGAGGGGGAGGGAGGGGGTCGAGCCAAATCTCACGAAATCTCACCAAGGGGGGAGGGGGGGTCGAAAAATCCCAAAAATCACCTCACGTAATTTATGGATGACCCCAAAGATGTGATTTTCATATGATTTTGTTTAGGATTATGAGTTTCAGTTCTGTAGAGCACAGCGGTCTCCAAGTGGACACAGAATATCGTAGGTTGTACGACAAATGTCTCTTTAAAGTTCTTTATATTCTCTCCTTTTCTTTTTAAAACGGTTGGTATCGCGGGGCTACACGGAATACGGCTTAAAAAATCGAACAGCCACTGAAGTTCTAAGCCTCTTGTTGACCTTGGTTTCTTTCAGCGTTCGACTCCATTACTGAGTTTCCATGCCGAGTTTACCCTGAGTTTACTCAGATTAATTCGGCGAAGTATTTTCCTCTCAAACACGGCCGGATTCATATGTGAGTACTGGTAAGACCGTCGTCTTATATAGTATCAGTTTAGACTTTATGGTTAGATGCTTGGATTATAGTAGACTTTATTGGCTTTTAGCAGTAAGAAGTATATCTCTGCTTAAAATACAATCATTAATATGCCGAAACTAGTCGCTATACTGGAATGTCATTCCAGATCCCGACATCCACACTTGCCTCTAGCTTGGAGCCATCTGTGTATCATACGAAGCCACCCTGCAATATCTTAAGGACTCCCTATGTATCTCTTGTATGCTCATTAACAAAGGCTTAAACTTTCAAATATTCGCGAACATACTCTAATAGCATTTCCGCTTCTGTGATCTCTTCCGTAAAAATGTAGCCAGTCCTGGCAGAACTAGGTCGCTACTAAGATAACATAAAATTAAGTCTAGCATTTATAGCGAGAATGTCTACTTCAATCCCGACTAAAATTTTTGGGGTGGAAGGTAAACATCTCCATATGAATTGCTTTATAAGCCTCACAAACGTCATTTAACGTCTTGCCCCATTAGGAAAGCTGCATATGGGTAGAGGTAGGTGGTAGAGAGAAGAGAATTTCGGCGTGGATATGTGAGTAAGGCTGGTCGTCCACTTTAGGCTGGTCGTCCACTGGAAGCGTATTCGAGCGGCTACGCGCTTCGGCTACATGAGCGGCTACACCCGGCTATGCGCGACAGATCCAACATAAAGAATTTCATACAAACATCGTCCACTGCTAGCGGCTTTGAGCGGGCGGCTATAGGCGTATTCGAGCGTGCCGCGCGAATCCAAATTAATTTGGATCGGTCGCGCGTAGCCGCTCGAATCAGGAAATAGTTTTCTTCAAATAGTACAGGAAAAATAGTAAAAATAGCGGAAATGATTGGGTACAACGTGAAAATTGGCACACAGCTTCATTTTAGGGTTCTCAATAAGAGGTTATAAAGTCTACCGATTTTCTACCGCGGAAGCTCATTTTTTAGGGAGTTTTAGGGTCAATATATCAGTTTTTTGCATATACATCTGAAACCGTAAGTCATATAATAAAATAATGTTAATAAAGTTTGTAGATCATGCGATTCTCTACTAAAAAAGTTATTATACATTTTCCCGTACTAATTGCCATTCAAGAGATATCACCGTTTTAAAGATTTAAAATACTCATATACACTCATTCACGAATTGTATAGGTTATCAGACGTTCAAGATGGACTACGTTGTTAATTTTTTTAGGAATGATTCCTGGATGTATTTGGAGAAAATATTGTTCTAGAGAGTGGGTTAACTACTAAAATACAGGGTGTTTACGAAAAAAAAATGTATTTTGTTTTAATTTATTTAGAGTTGAATAACTAGTTTACTAATTATCGTAAAGCAATATACTTAGACTCATCTTTTAGGTGATGCGTATTCTTTTATTTGATATAAGTAACAAGTACTTGAGTGACTCCATTTAGAACATATGTAGGTTGGCAGCATGAGCAAAATGCTAAAACACGAATAAAAGTGTGATTTTGTATTATAACCCATTATTGAGAACCCTAAATGGAAGCTCTGTGCCAATTTTCAGCCTGTACCCAATCATTTCCGCTATTCCGCTTTTTTCGGCTTAATTTAACTATACTAAAAGCCTTCCATATTGACAAAACACAAAATTATTATGTCCAATTCACTTCAATCTGAGCAGCATGAAAAGCTTGCAGTGGACGACCCCTGTAGCGTGTAGCCGCATATCTCAAAGCCGCTTGTAGCCGCCTCTAGCCGCTCATGTAGCCGAAGCGCGTAGCCGCTCGAATACGCTTCCAGTGGGCGACCAGCCTAATAACTACGTCGTTGTCAAAATCCTTATATTTTTATTCCTCTATGCATTTGCCTTTTTGCACTTCCAAACATGAATGTTGTTTTACCGGGTGTGGTCCCCCAACTGAGTACTAACCACGTCCAGTGATGGCTGACGAAGAAAAACCGGTCCATTTGGAATACCAAGGGACATTCATATGCGATGGTTCATGATTCGGAGATGCCTCCACACTAGAGCTGAGCCGGACTTGCATTAGGCAGTACAGTTGTCCCTTACACGATGGCAAATTGTACTGAGGCCTCAAGTTTTTGAAATGTCCCGCTTCAAAAATAAAGTACTACTAGTATTTGTATGAGCACGTATCGAGATAAATTCTTTCTTGATTTTCGATTTTTAACATATGCACATACATGAAAAAATGAGCCGAGGTGTGGTTGTTAATAAGTATCTAGTAGAAAGACATAGGTTCCTTCTTTTTTACTTCGTTTCGGGCAGTAAAATTTATCATTGCAAAGTCTTCCTGATTTGGTAGTCATATATGCTCTAATAATATTGACTCAAAACTCACTCAAAACTGAATCAGTTCTCATGTGCGCTTGGAGTACACTTTAAATTAAACCTATCTTATGCAGGTGCTGGACCTTTAAGTAAAAGTCTTGGTGAGAACTCTACTCAAAGCCAGACAACTGCAAAGAAAATGTTCGGTAGTCTTTCTGGGTTGTTTCCATCAACTAAATTAATGGGCCTCGGTAGTCTAGAGGTAAGGCGCCTGACTGCTATCCCCAGAGGTCCCGGGTTCGAATCCCGGCGGCGCCACGGTCCTTCGCCTTTCGCACCTAACTTTCCTTCTTTCTTCTTCCCTCTTTACATTCCTGATTCCCCTGTCATAGCCTCCCCTAGTCCTTCCCCGCTCCACCAAGCGCATGCCATCGGTTGGTTGATGAGATTCAACTCGTTTCAGGAGGCATAACACTCCAGCGAGTTGTTCTCGACGCCTCGATGTCATAGTCGCGAAATGGTTGTGAGTTGGTGGAATAAAAATATCGCGGCAAGGTTGTGACAGTTACTTCCTTCTCTTCTCTCTATCTTCCGGCTAGAGCTGCTGTCCGACATTCACTCTACATGAAAAAATAGATTGTCGACAGTACAAAGGGACTTTCCCTAAGCCTCTAGTCTGTCACATAAAAAAAAAAAAAAAAAAATCGCCAATGAGTTTATTATCAACAATTAAGGAAGGAGGCGTCATCAAGTTTTAAGAGGAAAAAGAATATGCATTTGTCAATTTAAAAGGTGGAGCTCCTGCTGGATCAAGTCCAGTGTGAAATGATTTTTAAAAAAATTGGTATTAGAAGTTGCTCCAATGATTGATTGGTATTAAATATTTGGTAATAAATAAAACCCACACTTTATTAATGCAAACCTCAAGTCTCGCACACGTACAAATCTGCAAAACCATATCAATTATTGAAATTATGCATTCTCCTACCTACCTCAATTACTTAAAGAATTCCTCCATCCCGCTCAGCCACAGGAACTTATAATTCCTATTATTTCTCTTCATAAGCACCTATTTTGAATTCCCCTGAAACATAATTACACATTCGTACCGAACACAATTATCGGTGGAACAAGTTACATAACTCCCGTAGACCGCAAGATTAAGTACATCACTTACCGCATTTCCGATTAATCTGGGTCTTACAAATGTCAACAATCGATTTTAAACCAGCTCTCCGGAACAAAGCCGACGGGCCCATGCTCACCTAGTAACAGCCAACAGGCAACGACCGCCTCCTGCAAGAAGGAGGCCCGCCCGGCTCTGCCATCTTAATATGTTGACATTACACGGAATCAATTTACAAGATCACCATCTTCAATAAATCATGAAATTGAACGTTTAATCAAATTGATTATACAATCCATCTGCGAGGGAACTACAGTCATATGTCACATTACGTACCCGGTTCTCCATCGGGCCCGGCCCCCAGACCCCACCGTGTCGAGTGCCCGCCCGGCAGAGCAGCAGCAGAGAACAGCTTCCGGGGAAAAGGAGTCCCTGTGTGTCTCTGGTGTATCCAGGGCCAGAAGACGGAATCCAGGAGATCCCCCGGTACAGCCGGGAGGAAATTCATCCTTTTTCTGGTCGGGATTACTTACTGAGGAAGTTCCTTTTGATTTTCGTTAGGGTAGGGAAAAAAACAAAACACAACATTGCGTGTCGCTTTCTTTCTTTTTCCACTCTTACTTTGGGCCTCGAGTAAGGGTTGCTCGACGACATCTTGAAGATGGGCCCTAAAACGAGTCCTTTACCCGAGGAACAATATAACGATGCCAGCACACACAAAAAAAGGGGAAAATATGTAAATGGTGGAAAAATGGTTTCTCTACTTTTTAATATACGCGCTCCGCTGAGACTCTCGGCGCGCGACACGACGTTCTGCGTTCCGTTGGCTGATAAGAAACTTCTTGCTCTGTGCTCCGAAAGTTATATACATACATACATATGTATATATCGGGGGTTGAAAGATTCCTTCTGACTTGGCTCTGATATAAATCAATTCTAGGTTGACTGATGGGCAAATAGGTGTC
The DNA here is from genome assembly GCA_949987705.1 of Thereva unica. NCBI lineage: Eukaryota > Metazoa > Arthropoda > Insecta > Diptera > Therevidae > Thereva > Thereva unica. Next base: position 17,039,906 of record OX465285.1, read on the forward strand.
AGGTAAAGGATTTAGAGGGGATTCCCTTAAGCGTGTTAGCATTATCCTATCTGCATATAATGAATAATGAAAGATTTTAAAGGTGAAAGAAATTTTCTCTTAATTTTATTACATTGTAAATTAGGGGTGACGTGCTTCAACCCAGTGTACCCAGTTTTCCCCGAGATGATGTTCATCTTTTATAATTTTAAATTTTCTTGGTAATTGCGACCTTTTAGTAATTATTAAAGAATTTTCAGCATAGGTCTCTTTAAAGAAAGGGCTACAAGGGTTGTTCAATAATATCTTAAAAAACATTAAAGAGATGGTGCTTGTAATATCGAAAAAGGCTGGCTTTTATTAAGGGTTATCTGTCACTAGACTGCTGCTGCTGCATCCATCACGCGATTTCATTTTCTTAGTCTAAACGACAAAAAACATTTCGCGACAATTTTTGGGTCAACTGCAGAACTCTATTCTGAATCGAACATTTAATGTGGGCTGGTGGGATTAGCTGATCGTCACTATAGGTTGTAATGTGGCCTCGGGTTGGGGTGCCCGAAGATGCCAACCGCAGACCTCATTCAATAACAAATTTCTACTCTCCAAACATATTCTCGAGGCATATCCTGGGCCTCACGATAAGGGCCTCTCGTTGGCGGGGTCGTGGTATGGAAGACCCGGGCGGTATCATCTAGACTCGTTGATTACCACATACCGTATCTGCACGAGGGTGTTTCCCATCCAGTCGGTCACGGAGTGATGTATGGAGCAGAGATCCCTTAAAGAAACTCCCCGAGAGAGCTATGTCGTCCGCTGCCTCTCCATCCTGGTGCTTAGCACATCATCCTAAAAGATAATTGTGCCAACACCCTGAAAACAACCACCTGTCAGCAACATAAACAAGGGGTATGTAGAATAGTCAACCTTTAACAGCGCATCAATAGCGAGTAACAACAATTCTCAATTAAAACGAAAAAGTAACATTACCCCTATACATAGGTTACAACACTACACCTTACACGTCTAGGGTACCCTGAACCAATCCGTGCTAAGGTCGTCTGTGCCACAACCTAATTATCTTCACTCGAAGCCCGACACCGACACCATCGCAACCGCCCTGTTGCCAAAACGATTCCCGGGTCGACGTTAGTGTTTTGTTTTTATGTGACCGACTAGAGGCTTACGGAAAGTCCCTTTGTACTGTCGACAATCTATTTTTTCGTATAGAGTGAATGTCGAACAGCAGCTCTAGCCGGAAGATAGAGAGAAGAGAAGAAGTAACTGTCACAACCTAGCCGCGATATTTTATTCCACCATACTCACAACCATTTCGCGACTCTGACATCGGGGCGTCGAGAACAACTCGCTGGAGTGTTATGCCTCCTGAAACGAGTTGAATCTCATCAACCAACCGATGGCATGCGCTTGGTGGAGCGGGGAAGGACTAGGGAAGGCTATGACAGGGGAATCAGGAATGTAAAGAGGGAAGAAGAAAGAAGGAAAGTTAGGTGGGAAAGGCGAAGGACCGTGGCGCCGCCGGGATTCGAACCCGAGACCTCTGGGGATAGCACTCAGGCGCCTTACCTCTAGACTACCGAGGCCCCAAAGCACCCTATAACCTCTATCACAATTATCAGCTAAAAGTAACAGTTAAAACACTAAAATACCTCCTATTCAAACTGAAAATCAACTAACTTCGGCAACTTTCGGCAAGAAATGGGGCTTAATCCCACACATGGTGCGCTGGCTATATACGGCAGTGATTAGAGCAGTGCTGACATATGGCTTGCTCTTGCTAAGGAATATAACAGATCCAGACTGGGTCAAGTCCAAAGAATGGCCTATCTAGTGATAGCGGGCGCTATGTGCCCAACTCCTACGGAAGCGCTTCGAAGATTTCGAAGATTTCCATCCCCAGGCCCATGACGTCTTGTATACAGACGGATTAAAATCAGAGTCGACTGAAGTGGAGTGAGTGTTTTCCCCATCAATTAACTTGCAAAAAACCTTCCGACTGCCTAATTTCGCCTGCATTTCCCAGGCCGAACTTATGGCAATTTTTCATGCCTGTCTAGGTTAGGTTAGGTTAGATATGGCTGAATTGTTGGTTTAAGCTCTTACACCTAGGCCAAAAGAATAAGCCCATTGTGATGCCATAGTGATCCCACCTTAAACCTGATGTTAAAGTGTCTTTTTTTCGCTAAACCATCCCAAGGCGCAAAATAATAGAACTGCGGGATCCCAATCTTTGAGATTACTGCAAGCAATCCCTGCTGTTCGACATTGCATTCTATATGAAGAAAATAGATTGTCGACACAGTATAAAGGGCGTTTCCTGTGACTCTAGTCTTTCACATAAAAAAAAAAGCAGGTTTAGAAAGGGTTCACCAAATGTGGTTAGTTTGTTTAGGGCTGGGCAGTGACAAAGCAGATGTAGTACACCCTTCTCCTCGTCCGGATTCTTATAGCTTCTGCAAAAATCGTAGGTCTCAAGACCTAAGTGGGTCGCATGCGTCCCAATCAGACAGTGTTTAGTCAGTACTCCCACTATAGATGAGAATCCTGTCTCTAGTGAGTAGTGAAGTAGTCCGCCTGAGATCATAAGAGGGCGAGGTTAATTTGGCCAAGGACGATGTAGACAATCCTCGCAGTGGCCATTCCCACAAGTGTACGCTGGTCAGCGACAGTACCGCAAGGAGGAGGAGGTTTGCTAGTGATCGCCTGGGGGGCATTTTTCGATAACTGGAGTTTGTGGCTCCGCTTGGTTTGCGTTGGTTCGGAGATGTAGCTCTGTTTACAGCGTGATTTGTGGTCTGTTTCGGTTTTCGTGTAGGGTAACCGGACCCCTTTTTTGTTTGTTGTTTTTCTGGATTTATCCATAATTACACCTACGAGTAGCGGACAAACCCGGGCAGAGATCCGCAGTACCTGAGTAAGGCTGGCTAGAACCGGAGATCGCCAGGTATCTGTTCCTCCGTTCACGACTGAGCTATTTTTTTAATCTGGGTCCCCAGCCAAGCTGATCATGGGCATGGTTTGTATTACACCTTTATTCCACCGAGAGGATTGGGGTTTGGGAATGGGCAGCCGGGATTAAGAAGCAAGGAAACACAAGGTTGGGAGGACTACTGTCTGCTACATTCGAGAACGCATTTCCCAGGGTGAACCACCTTGATGGACTCGTCACGCATACGTGGAGGTCGTCGTCATTGCACCCTAACGACAAAACAAAGTTCGCACCAACTTTTGGATCAACTCATAAAGCTTTGCAGAACTCTGTGCTGAATCGCCCATTCCATGTTTGCTGGTGGGGTTAGCCTATCATCACAACAAGTATTTATATGATTTTGTTCATACCCGATTCATTTTACTAGTATTGTTGCGCCAAGATCAATTTTTGGGTCATCTCATAAATTATTGCAGGACTCTGTGCCGAATCGGTCATTCCATGTGCGGCAGGGCGTTATTCGATCATTTCTCCAAATATTTTTGTCACTTTTTGCATACCTCTGTCTCTGTCTCTGTTATTGGACTAAAATCAATTTTTTGGTCAACTCATAAACTATTGCAGGACTTTGTGCTGAATTATCCATTCTATATGCGCTGGTGGCGCACGCTGTTTTTTTTTTATTTCCAAACTTGAAAAAACAAAGCGGTTTTCGCCCTATACCTATTTTGAGGACCTTTCAAAATCATACTTTTTGGACGGCTTAAAATAGCTGGAGGGTTTAAGGTTAAAGTGTATCGGCTTGAAGGGAGATTAAGCTTAAAAATCCACATAATTTGTTCTTCTATCCCTTTCTACCTGAGTGACCCTCATAACATTTTGCTGGAAAATGCCTCTTTCTCTCTCTAGCATAAATCCTTGTGAGTTTATCTTGCTGTTAACATTATTACATGTTCGGACTCTGTAACTCTTTCATCTTTATAAAACATCTTCAACAGCTTTATTTTAAGTTGAAATGTTTTTTCCCCGAATACCTCTAAAAAAGTCCCGAGTCCAAGTTCTGATTCATATTTCATATGCACTTTCAGCAAGAACCAACCCCCCAAAAAAAAGTCCATACACGAAATTTCATTTCATCACTATAGAAGCAGCTCATAAAGGAACAGAAACCGTCCAACTTTAGTACTTATGTCCAACTTGTCATAAAGCTTGGCATATTAATTTTTTTTTTTTTTGGCTTCGCCATTACCCTTTCGAGTAATGATCATATATTACTGCCCTTTCCCGCACATTCTAGTATCTTGTAGAGGGGCTGTGATGGTGGTTTCTTTAAAGTGTTCACTCTCCAGATGCCACTAGGTCTTTATAGCTTACATTTTCCCACTTTTCCTTTACTAACTTATACATATATATATATAGTATATAAATAGACGATAGTATATGTATCGCTCGAACAGCTCCTACTATGCTTCCACTGGGTTGTGTTCAGTATACGTGTAGGTAGAAACAGGGCGAATACACACTTAGACCTGGCCTGGAAGACTGGCTGGTATAACCTCGAGGAACATAGTCTGTTAGATCTTATGTTCTTAAAGAAAATGGAAAATTTTTCTCAAGATAAAGTTGCAAAAACATATTTCACAGGAGCAAAGAACCGGGGAAGCGAAGCGCTGGTTTATGAAGCAGAAAATACCACTTAATGGTTTTTCATATTCCAGTTAAAGGGGTTTGTTGCGGTGCTCTCCACCCTCCCTCTCTATGCTGTGTGCTGCTATACTACACAATGACCTTATTTTCTAGGCTAGATTAAATTGTTTATCGCTCCTTAAATGTGCCCTTCTATGCAGGATAATTGAGCAAATTCGTATTCATTAGGGAGAGATTTTTGTGCTCATGAAATTATGTGTTAATAATATGTTTATGGCATTATCAAGCTCGAATGTGTGTACGAAATTTGTGAGAGTTTTTACACAGTTTTTGTATTTCATATTGAGAAGGAACTATACATATTATGATACTTTATGGTCGATGACCTCATACGAAAGCAAAAATCATATGAAGCTCAAACTATTTTACAAGTACCAGTGGGTAGATGATGTGAATGTGATATCGACTGGATCTCTCTAGGACATGCGAATATAATCCTGTCGTAATATTTTTCTACAGAATTTCCTTTTTGCTATGTGCCATCTGGTCGCCCATGCTCTTTCCCTATTTTTGAACTTAGTGAAACCCAAGTCTTACCTGCTTCAGATCGATATCAGGTGACTGGGTATATAACTTCTTTGCTTGAAGGAGAAAATAGCCATTTATATTTGGAATTTACGTGGGCTTCAGGAAGCATATAATAGAGCATCGTCAATTCCTCGTAGCCAGGTCATATTATTCTGTTTTCTATAAAATTACCCAAAATTTGATTTACCCAAAATTGTAAACTGGCTATAGCAGGCCAAGAAGCCTTTATCATTGATTTTTTTATGTACAATGGTGCTCTGTCGATGTTGGCTTATCCCTCGGCAATTCCAACCACTATCTGCTGTTTATTGTCCATATCTTTCGTCTGCCCCTACTACCACAACTCCTAAAAGAACTACATGTTTGGCACCTCTGGAAAACAAACTGTGATTATTCACTTTTTACCGACTGGGATTTGTGTTTTCGTAGTGCTAACTCCAACTATCTCGCTTTCGTTATTACGAAAGTTATACGACTGGAAATCAAATCAGTTTAAATCATTTATAAATGACCACCTCCATTCGATACGCAAAAAGCAACTGTTTTTGGAGCATCCTGGGGTGGCAGCACGTAAGTTGTTTCAATCGACCTCTTCATACAAAAATTCAAGTGTTACAAAAATTTTTGTATGGAGAGGTCGATTGAAACAACTTACGTGCTACCACCCCTGAATAACATTGGCCAGCTTTCCTGGCGATATATAGCAGCAATTTCGACCCGTATGTTCGCTTTGAATTCGTCAATAGTTTCGGTTTGCTAACTAAACTTTACACTTTTTAAATAACCCCACAGAAAAAAGTCTGGTGCCGTTCAATCGGAAGAACGAGGAGACCATTCCAAGTCACCATTTGTGTCTCGAAAACTTGCGCTGCAAGAACTTCATCGTAGTGGCTGCGAAGTGGTATAATGCTCCGTCTTGCTGAAAATACAACTTTTGTCAAACGTTTTGCACGCACACACGAAGTGCGCCAATATCCAACGATAGCGTGCGCCGCCGACGGTTTCTCCAACTTTGAAGAAAAATGGTCCGATGATGGTTTTTGAGCACACTCCGGCCCAAACAGTGAGTTTCTCGTCGAGCAATGGTGCTACGTTAATGACGGGTGGGTACTCTATTCCCCAAAATCGAAATTTTTTTTTGTGACTCCGCCGGAGAGTGTAAAATGAGCTTCTTCCATCATCAAAATTTTGTCCACGCATAGTTTTCACAATTGAACGATTGTTTTCAATGTATGTAAAGAGCTACAATTTCTGCGCGTCCATTTGGTGTGTATTGACTCATAGCTAAAATGGTACTAAATGACGTTTCATAATCATGTACATTTGTCGAAATCAGATGAAAAATGTCAAAGTTATTCAATGTTGAAATACCGAAGGTCTAGATGGCGCACCGGTAAGCATTGCACCAATTGAAATTTTTGTTTAAGACAAGAGCTATAACCATGATTAAGAATAAAATTCTGAATACAAAAATGCCATAAACCCAAAATCATCGAATTCTGGCTTTGGACTGTAGAGCTGTCTCAATGTGTTCGACGCCAATAAATCTACTTGCCCCGACAATATACGCCCTATGGTCATTCATAAATGGGGCCTCACCTCTGGCTCTTCTTCGGAGTATGTTTAAACTTTTGAAAATGAGCCCTTCTTCAATCCACTCTGAAAATAAAGTAGTTCTGGATGTCCTTGAATTGAAACTCCACAATCACATCATATACGTCGATGCTTGTCGATATATAGCCGATCTTCTCTATCAATATCCTCTTCAATCCATTTTACAGGCAAGATCTTGTCTTTTGCATCGTCAGCTCGTGTCCAACTCTATAAACAATTATATCGAACTTATCCTTAATTGGAGCCACACGAATCGTGTCGAATTCAACATCTTCGAAACACCGTCTCAACTCCAGCATAAGAGAGAGATTCGCAACCGAACCGCTCCCTCTGCAGCCACATGCGTGACCTGTGACGCCATATCTAGCGGTTTCTTCCGAAAACAACTCCTGATCTTCGATTCTACACGATCGAAAGTCACATGCTGCGGGACGCTTCACACTCATTACATAAAACAGGTTTTGCAAGAAAAAATCAATTTCGCAAGAGAAAATCACTTCTCACTCTCCACCTCACAACAGATTGCTTACTCGCTCTCCACCACACAGTCTTATGTTCCGGTATGAACTTTTAATCGCCCCCCGAATGCGACACACTCTTACACAAAGTCCTTATGGCCGAGTGTCTACCGCTATTCCTCCCCCAAGGCCAGCATTCTGCCTCTATCGCACCTAGTACACTTCACCCGAAGGGGTTGTGGGGTGTATGGCCAGGCCTACGCAGTCATGGTTCACCACTTACTTGTATGCAGGTATACTTGTATACTTGGGGGGCCTCGGTAGTCTAGGGGTAAGGCGCCTGACTGCTATCCAAGAGGTCCCTGGTTCGAATCCCGGCCAGCCCACGGTCCTTCGCCTTTTCCACTTTCCCACCTACATAACTTTCCTTCTTTCTTCTTCCCTCTTTACATTCCTAATTCCTCGTGTCATAGCCTTCCTTAGCCCTTCCCCGCTCCACCAAAGCGCATGTCATCGGTTGGTTGATGAGACTCAACTCGTTTCAGGAGGCATAACACTCCAGCGGGTTGTTTCTCGATGCCCCGATGTCCGAGTCGCGATAGTAATGGTTGGGAGTTGGTGGACTGAAAATATCGCGGAAAGGTTGTGGCGGTTCCTTCCTACCCGACTAGAGCTGCTGTTCGACATTGCACTCTATACGAAGAAAAATAGATTGTCAACAGTATAAAGGGCTTTCCTGTGACTCTAGTCTTTCACATAAAAAAAAAAAGGTGTAAGATCCTCTTCATGCCCCTCAATGCATAAATTTGGTCCGCATCGGGCTCCATTATGGATACTTGGTGAAGGATGATCCTGCAACAATCAACCACATCGACAAGCGGACCCTGGAGGGAAGTCCGCCCATCCATCCTGGAAAAATCTATCTGTTTAGGCCATTAGGCCCAATAACATGCACCCACGTGATCAAATATTCTTGAGGAAAAAAGACAACAGATATTCAATAGGTTAAAAAGATTAATTATGACGGCTCATATCATACACAAATTCGAAAACTGTGAGGGAAAAACCCGCCCTGGCGCCAATACGTTTTCTTTTAACACTCAATAAGTACAATAAGTGATCTATCATTAGAAAAAAAAATTGTGCTTGTACAAGTAAACTTAAAAATAAAACGTTCTACAGTTCGGGATAGGTTAATGTTCGCTTCTTCTTGAAGACCACGTCCTCCCGGCGCAAGGTGTTGTTTTTCCTACTTTGATTCACCCAGGAGTGATCTCGGCCTTGGGCGGTGTTTAACTGACACTACCCTGCTCCTCTTAATGTGACTTAATAGACTTCCAGCGGTCCGGAAAGATTTGACTTTGCAGGCAACGACTAACTATAAACTAGCGTTCTTTCGCCCCTTTGATAACGGAAGACCTTTCTTTTCCTACACCTGTTGGGCGACTTGGACTTAGTTTTCTCGGAGTGTAGTTGGACTGCTACCCTAGCTTGTTTAGGTATTCAACATCCCCAGTCGTAAGTTATTTAGTGGGAACAGTCTAATTATTAGCTTAAAAAGGATGTGGTTCTTGCAGATGCCTAGCTTATCATTTGACGTTTATGATCTGTCACTTTTCCCACATAATTTTGCTGCTAGCGCCATCTATTGGAAAATGGCGAATCTCATAGTGCAATATAACAAGTGGCGACTCCTAAGCTTGTTTTATTCCCGCAATAATAAAAATAAATTTCTCGATTAATGAGAAAAAGTTCAATTTTAAATATTGCGGTAAAATACTGATTAAAATAAATGCCCATAAAAAACTCCGGCATTTTGATCAATCCTGCGCTATTTGTTGTGTCTACCATGGGCGGCATTGTGTTCGTCTGAATAATAAAAAAACACCCCGCGGCTTTCGCATTTAATAAATTACCGATATTTAAACAAAAGTAGCGAAATAAAATATAAAAATGGATTAACGATGCTGTCCTCAGCTTCTTGCATCCAGATTTCATGTATGCACTGCACTTATCAGGTAGAAACACAGATGCATCCCGCCAGTGCAACTCGAAACGTATTTATTTATTTCCTCGCCCCCCCCCCCCATCCAGAGAGACAGAGAGAGAAAAAAACCCGCCATAACTTATCAACCCTTTGCCGTGTGCCACCCTAAATCTATACATTTTAATATTCATTCCAATTTCCCCATTTGTAGCCACTTTCCCTTATCGCGGGCGGCCAGTCTCTCTATGCGGGCTGCCCCCGTGGAAAATGGAAGAATTTCCATATTGTTCAATAAATGATTTCCAAAAAATGCAAATGCAATTAGGCGAAGGCCATTTCCATTCGCCGTAACGAAAGACCGGAGCGAACTTAACGTATGTATATCCTTTTACAGAACATGCGGGGATGGCCGGCGAGAACGGCAAGGATGTAGACATATGTTTTTGTATTTTATATGTATGTACGTGTAAACAGCGGGCGAGTGATGGCCAGAAAAAGTTTTACTTGTTCTGCTACCGGACTTGTGGTGGCGCTGTTCTGGGTATCCTAGTACGAAAGATACCCTCATGTGACCGAGCCATGGGGAAATTGTTATGGACACCTCTGCCCTATCCACAGACGTGACTTATGCTCAATGCTGGCTGTCCGACGGGAGGGCTGTAAAGTGGCCGTCCGGCAATCGACGGAAAATTCAACAGAAGCAATTTTTACGGATTTTTGTTGCAAAATGGAAATTCTTAAGCGTTTAACAGCACTTACAAGGGAAGTCGGCATTTTCTTTTGAGCAGAGAGCAAAACAACTCCACCTCCCCATATATACATATACCATTACGAATGCATCCCGAACGACTAGTGTACCCTTTGTGGGTAGTCAATCTAGCGTCGCTTACGGAATGAAGTCTCGAGTTCACAAGTTGTGCAAATGTTGGAATAGACCAAACGAATGGGTCGCAGGATCGAGGATGTACATGCAACTGAATTAAAATTTTATGCCCTTTATGCAGATTAGTCGAGAGTTTTATGATTCTACGTTCTATCCAGAGCAGAACTCAAACCTGATTGTAAAGTTACTTGTGTATGCATTCAACCACCACCCAACATCCCCCTACCCGCACCCCTTCGCCGCTCCATCAACTCAATCCTTTTCGTAATTATCCTTTTTGCACTGTTATTGTACCCAGTACCTACCAGTAATGATGCGAAGCGATAAAAGCGCATTTATTTTGGAGCTCACTAATTTTACAGAGGATGCTGCATGTTTCATCTTTATCTGCAGCTTTGGCACGTTTTGATATTGCTGGGTGCAGATGAATCGATGTACAGTCTTGATTAAAATTTAAATTTATTTAACATTAATAATGTGTGTTGTATTCAAATTTTGCAACTACATAGCATTGATTTGTGCTTGGACAGAGCTTGTATGCTATCTCTGGTGTAGTCTTCCTCTACGACGATATATTCGAGGTCTTTCGACAAGAGGTGTTATTTTAAATTCAACAGAAAAGCGCAGTTTTCATCAGGACCTCATCAAAATCTGGATGATTTCGATTTCCCTGTCTGCTCGTTCTTCCTTTCAAGCAGTCCTTTTGGAATTTGTCGACATATGAATTCCATCAGAAGATTGGTAAGTTGCGACAAATGTCGGTGCGCTTTGGCATGGAGTCGTCCAGTACAGAGACTCATGACTAGTAAATGGAAGTTGGGGACAAAACATTGGATTGCCCTACACCACATCACAAACAACCGCTCTATGCTCACACCGCCCCACAAATGTCCATTGCAAAAAAACACTCAACTTTTTTAAAAACTCTTTTTATCGATAGTCGACCTTTTGGTCACTTATTCGGGGCTTGCATCAAAAAAATCCCTGATTCGACATTTCCCACGTGAAATGCATAGATTTTCGCTTAAAAAGTCCTATAAGATAACGTCTGAAACTGGAATTACCTGGAATTTGTTTCCACGGCTTGGCTTCACTTCGTAAAGGAAGAATAAATAATTGCGAAGAATTTTGTAGCCTGTTTTACCTAATCGGTAATTTACTTCCTAGAACACATCGATGCAGGGCCGTGGTACCCCTAGGGCTTTTAGATCCTTTGTTCTCATTCACTTGGAAAATGATGGCTTGGTAGACACTGTGCATATACATACATACATCGCACACACGCCATGAAGATCATTATGGCTATTAGCAGCTGTAGACATCTGTTCTTGCTACCTTTGCCCGTATGACGCCAATCTCCGAGCTTCTTATCCACCAAGATTAATTTTTTGGGTTAACTCATAAATCAATGCTGTACTCTGTGCTGACTCGGTTATTTCATGTGCGCTTGTGGACGGTTTTTTTGCCTTCGTGAGGTATTGGGCCGAAAGGTACTACGGCAATTCAGTTCAGTTCGGCCTTCTACACCCCTATACATCATATTCAAAGACAAGACCGCTTGAACAAATTCAGTAGTCTACTTAGTGGCTTTTCGCTTAGACTTAAATGTACGAGTAGGAACTCCTCAAACGAAGAAACCGTCCTCGCTATTGCGAGGCACTCACAGCCAGCGCTGTCACCTTTCAGGCACCTTTCAGGGTTAACTGTGGAGTATTTTGATCGAGAAAAGGGAGTAGATTGAACTTTTAGGGAGTAGATACCGATATCATTACATGTAAGAGCAAAAATTTTCCTTTACTTGTTCTTTGCAACGTTATGGAAGTAGGTTAGGTTAGGTTGAAATAGCTGCCCCCACTAGGGACCCCACTTAGGCACGCCATTGGGCCCATTGTGATGCCGTTCTAGTGTTGGGACAAAGTTCAGGCCATTTCAAGCCATGTTGAGATTTTGATAAAGCGACAGAGGATAGGAACACCAATATTTTGCAGCTCGCGCAATCCATCAAGGAAGGGTGAGCCAAGGAAGGTCCCTATTTTCCTTGCGAGGGCGGGACATGACAAAACTATTAAGGGGAGGGAACGAGATAGAAATAAAAGGTATAAGTCGGTCGGCGCCACTGGATCAACTCTTCGTGGCTGGTAAAAGTCGTTCGGCGAAGTTTTTCTGTTTTGTCTGTCTGTAAAACCATACGATCAACTATGGCCCTGTCCAGTTATCAGGCAGAGGAATCACCTCTTCCACTGTCTGATCACGACTGACTTTCGCAGGCAAGCACCGGCCTTTTATATTGGTGCCTTGCTGCGCTGCGCTGTTCTGTTTTGGTAATATCAGCAGTTTATACAGCGCCTTGTTTCGTTACAAGTCTCTTCCTCTTCTTCATTATCACAACTTCTGCATAAGTGGTTGTAGGGAAGTCCTAATCTTTCGGCGTGCAGGCCAAAGGGACAGTAACCGGTCAGCACCTTTACTAAATGGCTTATCTTCTTTTTGTTCAACTGAACAAGAGATTTTGAACGCTTTGCGTCCAAAGTTGGCCACATTGCATGAAGAGTGTGGCACGCCGTTGCTGTCGTCCCACTGTATCCAGGAACCCAACACAGTGTTATATCAAACTGAGTTGCAGCCTCACACAGAGACCTGCGGCAGTTCGGAAGAGTCGTGGATGTTGTGACGACAGAATTAAGAGCCATGAGGGCCGCTTGGTTATTCTATAGAATACATATATTCTTATGAGATGTGTTATTTATCTTCAGCCATTCGAGAGCCTCGCACATCGCAGTGACTTCCGCTTGGAAGACGCTGCAGTGGTCGGGTAGCTTTGGAAGTAAATTTTCATTATTTATATGCACCTTAAATTCAAGTTTGAATGAACTCCCAATTTCGCAACGCTCTAGGCCATCGGTCGGCAACCTATGGCACGCGTGTCACTTGGTGACACCCGGAAAGATCTGTGATTACACGCAACACACGACCATCGCGTCGGCATGCCCTTTCATATTTATGCGCTTGGCGACTGTTGCGCATTTGCTACTTTGATACATAGGTATCAGAGTTCACAGACGTACACACTACATAAAGAATATACGATACAGCCCGCCGCGGACACGGTTCACTCGAACCTTGATATAAAAATTTCGTATTCAGTATTCAGGCCGTGGCCTGAAAGTTTCTCGCCTGGAGGCCAGGTATCACCACACACTCACGTGGTCCTGCAGTCCAGGAAAAGGGAAAAAATCTGTCTGTGTGTGGATATTTATCGTCAGTCCGGGCCTGAAGATCTGAATTTCTATTATGTCGGAAGATATTTTCACTTGAATTAACAACGCCACGCCTGTGTGTATATAGGGAATCAAGAGGTCACTATCCTTCAGTCAGGCTGAGTAATACGTGGCCTTGATCGGCCGTACCTGTCGACCTGGTCTGAAAGATCACGGCCTGCCGGTGACCTGTTTGTGAATAGGGGTCTCAAAGTTGCTTTGATGATGTTTATATACAATGGCTTTTTTTTTGGTGGCACGCTTAATGTGCAGAAGTTTTAGTTATCTGCTTTATGACACGCCAATACATTTGGGTTGCCGACTGCTGCTCTAGCCCATGCCAAACAACAACTTGAAAAAAAATCCAATTGCATGTGCAAGACACCGTGGTACCTTGACGTTTTCAACAAAGGCATAATTCGAATTTAGGCTACGTGCGATAACTCAAAAGGGGGGTGCGTTCATTTATCTTAAGTTTAAAATGAATGATATTATGAATTTTTAAAACAAAATTGCTTTAAATCAAATAACATTTCGAAATGTAGAATAGGATTTTAAAAGTGGCCACTTAATTCGAAAAACAAATCATGTGGAGTAGATCTACTACAATTGGAGTAAAGTGACAGCACTGCTCACAGCGAACGTGGAGGGCAGACTCATTGTCTTCAAGGCAAAGTCTGCAGGTGGTGTTCTCCACCCTTCTTATCCTCCATAAGTGGTAATACAGGTCGTAATGTCTGGTAATCAATTCAACAAGCGTCCTGACATCATTTCTACTGCGTCCTAACAATTCCTTGGCCGTGTGAAGAAACGGCAAAGGAAGGAACCGCTTAGAGTTAGCCAGTCCAGGCGCGAACGTTCAGCTTATGTTTCATCTAAGTCCGCTCGGCTAGGGCACTTCGCAGGCAAATTAGTGGGCTCCCCAGTAACCGTCTCTAGACCGACGAATGCAATATCAGAGCCCTGTTTATCCAGGGAATCCGCATTTTCATTCCCTTCGAAGCTCCGGTAATTCGGGTCCAGACAATGGTATCTTGATTGAGAAGGCCCAGCTTACCAAACACATTTTGGCAGTCCCAAACTCGTCCCATGGAACCTTATCGCCCTAATTGGCGCTTGGCTATCGGAGAAGATAAAGATCCGTTTATTCTGGCCCTTCTTTAGCTCTAATGAGTGCATGCGAGTATAGCGTACACCTTTGCTTGAAAACTGTTCCTATGGTGCCTAGACTTATCGCCCTATATTTCATATCCAGATTCCGACGCCCACACCTGTCTCTTTTTGAAGCCTTCCGTGTACCATACTAGTCCACCCGGCGATACTTTAGAAAAATTCCTGGTTAGCCTATCTTGCATGTGTCAGAAGGTTGCTCAAATTTTGAGATTTTAAAATAGAGCAGACTCTTCTAGGACACAAAAACACTCTTCGTCTGCTTTTCTACCCGCGCCATCCATTGGGAGTTGGTACTAGATTTAACGAGTGAAGCCTTCAAGGAGTTGTCACACCACCTTCGCCAACTTACCTCTAGCCTGTTTGAACTCCCACAACTCTTATAAACGAAAGGACAGAGTGGCACTTGACTCTCCCCCCTCACATCACTTCACTTCGACGGACTTTGGAAAGCCGAAGTAAAAGCATTCAAACATCATTTCAGTCGCATAGTGGCCTCTCACACCTTAACTCTAGAAGAGATGCTAACGCTGCTGGTGCAAGTTGAAGCGTGCCTCAACTCCAGGCCCTCGCCTGCCTACACCGGTGATCGTGAAGACTGACACCAGGCCACACCTTAGTCGGTGCACCACTGTTAGTAGTGCCAACTCAGAGCACTTTAACACCCTGCAAGCGCACAATAACCCTGCAAGCGCGCAACGACCTCAAGAACCTTTAAGAGTCTAGTTAGCATCAAAGAATACAACCTGCCTCCCTCCAAATGGCTCTTCGATCAGATCACCCTGCTACATCCAGGCACTGACGGTCACATCCGTGTGGCAACTATTCGCCACAAGTCTGGGCTCTTAAACGGCGCTATTTCAAAATCGAAACTATCATCCCCTGTATCGTGCCTCCACACCTGCCTCACCTTCCCATGGAGCAGTGCAGGGCCACCTCGGACGCGGTACATACACTTGGCTGACTGCAAACAACGTTAGTGTGCTCCGCCACCTGCAGCCTCGCACCTCTTAATAGCACCCATCAAAAATTCATATTTCGCTTTCGCATTTCGCGCTCCTTACCACCTGGCGCCTATAACGACCGCTCCTCTCGCTCTACACCAAAGCTGGAACTGGTTTCAACTCTGCGATGTTGTTGTAGTTCGGACATTCAGACTGCCATCACCCTCTCTCGCTCTCTTCTTCATAAACCACCTTGACTCTTTTCGTCCCGTATGTACGCACATTGAGTGATGTAGTCAGCTCGATCACCAAAGGCAGGGTTCTGACATGGGGTTGTACTGGATAGGAGCTGGTAAAATAAACCCTCCTGTTGGAGTTGGCCCTTCTTCTTATATCTTTCCGACTAGAGCTTGATGTGAGATATTGCATTCAATGATAGAATTGATCTAGGATCTTTGAGCGGTGTTCCCCAAGGGTCATTTCTATTACCTACGCTTTTCTTAATCTTTCTTCTTAAAAGACCGCAATACCCCCGCAAACTTCACTCTGATCCTTCCCTTGGCCTATCAGTGGTATAAAAAATTAAGTTATGCATTGATCTGTGTATCTCTGAGCCCTTGTTTTCCAGGTGTAGTTAGACCAGGTTGCCGATTAGACCTAGTGCATACCTGAAACCCTCCCAGCTTATACTTGTCAAATGTTATCGAAATGACAGTTGTATGTTGCAGTTCGAAAATTGCGCGAAATTTAAATTGGCACCTCTTGTTGAAAGGACCCTTACAAAGTCTAGGATTGTTGATTACGTTATCCCATTAAATCACAGATTACTAGGCCTACTGCTACCTACCATTCAGCTTCATAATAAGGTGTTTAAAAGCAGTTAGCGCCCTATGATTATGCAATACTATCGCAACTAACCCCCCATAAATGTAAACCCCTAACATTAAAATGCCATTAAAAATCTTTTCTTTCACTCAAGACTCTTTGGAAGACCCCTCGACATATCGACATAATAATAAAATTATACTATCATACGAGGCAAATCGAATCTGGAACAATTTCAATACTCCAATCCCTTTGTAATCCCATCCCTTTGAGACCGGAGCATTTTAATCACCCAGAATGCCGAGAATCACGTACTGGTAATGTGTTTCCTGAGGGAAGGTTAAATACTAATATCCCAACCAGAAGGGATCCTAGATTCCACATCAAATTATTACGATCTCGTGTGCATAATTAAGGCAATTGTCTTGAGTGCATATTTAATATCGCTTTGTTATTAAGGGTTAAGGAACTGCTAATAAAATACTTCCAGAGATGCGAAGATAATATAATCAGGTGACATTGAGCTTCCGTTATATCGTTTAGCATGTACAGGACATACATATATGTATATTAAGGTAGATAGGTGTCCTATGATGGTGTGCTTGCGTACACTCACCGAATTGTATGATGACTTGTTGGTCGTGTCGTCCTTGTCGTCGTTGTCGGGTCTTTGTTTGTGGTTTACCTTTTAGTCCTTTCCAACATGAGTGCTATTAATCGGGCTTAAAGGATCACGAGATTTTCAGCCCAGGACCTATTCACACTGTTTAATGAGAATGGCATTATCGAGATTTTCATATAACCATTCCTGAAACGCATTTCACCATATTTTGTGATGTGATAGATTGCCGATAATTTAATGCATGAATGATTTATTGAGAGGAACACGATGGGAATATGTGTCAGGATCCTAAGGTTATTTGGGGGCTTATCTTTTAAGGTTATTAGATTGGCCAACACCATATTAGTCCTGTTCATTAAATAGGGTGGTTAGTGTCAAAATCCTATCTTCGTTGTATTAAGGAAGGTTGATGTTCGAAATTGAAGTTTGAAGGTGTTTCAGTGGTCCGAAATATTTCTGAACGAGCAGGGTTTTTTAATATACTTTATCATGACGTTCAAGACATATTGAAGCTTGAATAGTAACTTTGAAAGATGCACTTAACAGTTATTCCTGGGACTAACGCCACCAGTGCACATGGAATAACTGAGTCAGCACAGAGTTCTGCAATAATTTATGAGTTAACCCAAAAAAAATGATCTTAGTGCAACAAAACCTGTGAAGTAACATGGGCATAGGAAAGGCGACAGAAATTCTTCTAGTGATGATCGAATAACCCCAACATTCGAAACTAAGCAAAAATTCACAAAGCTTTATTAAAGGCTTATCAGAAAATCTAGAATCTATTAAGAGAAACGGTGGCTATTTCACACAGTCGAGGGAAGAAACCTTGATAATATTGCTTCAAGCACACTTTCTGGGCACAACCATTTATGCAAATGGAAACACAACTTCTAATGGGCCCCACTTTCTAAAGTGACCAAAGCTGCCTGGACAGTAGCAAACACCGTGTTTAATCACGATGCTATTAGGGAGGAAACTAGACCGTTCAAACCGTGCCCTTGGACAGACGGGATCTATCCCATTTTGCTACAGAAGCGATGCGACCTAGTCACTCCCTTATTATACAAAATATCCTTTGGATTGCACTTCCGCTAAATCTTTCAGGCCGAAAATTGGAGAAAATTGTCGAAAGGGTGATAAGGGAAACTTATCTTCAACACCAACTCCTATCATCAATATCCTATATGCGTACCAGGAGGGCAAGTCCACTGAGACAGCACTGCACAATCTGGTGCTCAGGTTTGAATATAGAGCTCTAAGCAAGGGAGTTGCGCTGACGGCCTTTCTCCATATCGAAGCAGACGAAGTCTTAAGCAGCACTTTCTGCGACTGGATCGGCTCTATGCTGAGAACTCGCAAACAAACGGTCTCTCATGTTGAGGGGTCTCTGGAGGGCACTATAGCGAAAGGTTTCCAACAGGGAAGAGTTTTATCTTCAATTTTGTTGTGCCTTGTTGTAGATGAACTGCTAGAGCTGCTCCACGGCTGAAACTTTTTTGTCCAAAGCTACGCAGACGATGTCGTCATCGTAGTTACAGGTGAAACTGAAGGAGCAATGTCAAGGCGTCTGCAGCAGGCACTAGACCTGGTGTCTAGCTGATGCGCCAGCGTAAGACTCAAAGCCAATCCCAACAACACGATTCTAGTCGCTTTCACCAGAAAACGATCACTACCGGGACTTTCGAAACCTAGACCCGCAGGCAAAACTATGGGGTTTCCATAACAATATTTAGGAGTGACGATAGATGCTGGATCCTGCACATGGCTGTTGAGCAGGACGCAGATTCAGATTCCCGTTAGCTTGCCGCAGAACTTGTATATCCACAAGGGGGTTACATACGAAACCCATGTACTGAATATTCACCACCCCCCGCTTAAGGGTTTAATAACTAATTTAGAAAAAATTCAAAGAATGTCCTGCCTTCCATCACTGGGTCACATCTCCGACGCCAGCGCTGGAGACTCTCCTCAATCTGGTGTCTCTCCACCTTGAGGTAGAGAAATCCTCCATTAACGTAGCGCCAGCTTGGTGATGGGCGGACCAGCGGGATCGATGCCACTAAGCAGGAAGGGCTTCGACGAGAAGATCTCCCATCAGCTGAGTTCTTGGAGCTGCCGTTTACATACAGGTTCTTACCATATAGCACCCTTTAGAATCCAGTGAAATGTATTTCGGTGATCCTGTTGTATGATGAGTGATGAGCGCATATCTTGATCATCCACCGACTCGTAAGACGTCGTTAGCATCAAGGAACGGATTCACGCTTCGTAATTTGCTGTCCGTTGTAAGTAATTTATTGGCTCTGAGACTGGTTACTTCGGAAACGCTGCGTCTTGGACTATATTTTGAGCCATAGAGTGAGGATCTTGTCAGGTTCCTCAAGCGTGAGTACGCTAGTTTGCTTGGCCGATCTTGTCCTGCAATTATGTAAGAAGCGAAGAGTGCACCCTGTCACTCTCTGTTGAAAGTCTGTCTTGAGTAGGTTGGTATCGAAGTCAGCAGATACAGCTATGAACGTGTGTGTACATATGTATGTGGCTCGGGTTACTTCGACCAACGAGTAGTCCTTGCAAAAAGTGGTACTATCTTTATCTTGTCTTCAGGACACGAGAGGTGTATAAATGTCTCAAAGAGCTTGACGTCAATAAATCCATTGGCCCCGATAATATTCCCCCTATGGTACTCAAAAAGTGTGCCTCACCCTTGGCTAAACCTCTGCGCAAACTCTTTGCCTTATCATATTTCTCCGGAGTTTATCCCAACTCGTGGAAACTAGCTCATGTTCAGCCCATTCCCAAACAAGGTGAAGCCAGCGAACCTTTAAACTACCGCCCAATAGCAATAACTTCTGTTCTCTCCAAAGTTATGGAGATAATAATCAATAGAAGGTTGATGAAATATCTAGAATCTAACCAAATTATTCACGACAGGCAGTACGGCTTTAGACCAAAAAGGTCTACTGGCGACCTTCTTGTGTGCCTAACTGAACACATTAACCAAAGCATCCATGGCTTCGGTGAGTCTGGTCTGGTTGCTCTAGCTATCTCCAAGGCTTTTGATAGAGTATGGCATCCCGCTCTGCTGTCGAAACTCCAAGCTATTGGTATTGACTCAGTTCTAAGGAACTGGATTGAGAGCTTTCTTTCTGGCCGTTCAATCAAGGTAGTATTGGATGGCGTCGAATCCAACCCTCATTCCATTTCGGCCGGCGTTCCTCAAGGGGCGATTCTCTCCCCTACTCTCTTTCATATATTCATTAATGATCTGCTTTCAATCCCCTCCAATCCACTTCATAGTTTTGCCGATGACGGTACTTTGCGTTACTCATACCCCTCCGACAACACAGGACAAGCAAGTGACAGACCTTGTCTCTCTGAACGCGAACTCATGTCCAACTCTCTTAACGCGGATATTCAACTCATTCTTGATTGGGGCCGCAAGAATCGTTTCGAGTTCAATGAAACCAAAACTAAGTACTGTCTATTCTCCACTAAAACCTGCACCAACCTTCCCTCCATTTCAGTGTGCGAGGATAATATAACAGCTGATCCATATCTTAACATCCTTGGCGTGACTCTATCCAACGATTTGCGATGGAATAATCACATACTCCAAGTCACCAAACAAGCGTATCAATGCCTCGGCTTCCTTAAGAGATGCAAGTTTCTCCTTCATCCAGCTGCCTTGGCTATAATCTACAAGTCCTACATTCGGCCACGCCTTGAGTACAACTCGTATATCTGGGTGGGCGCCCCTAAAACCACCTTGGCTTGGCTGGACAAGGTGCAAAACCGCGCCATCAAACTCATTGACGATAGCACCCTTTGCATTGATCCTTTAAGCCACCGTAGGAATGTAGCAGCGCTCAGAAAGTTTTACCGCTATTTTCATAGCGACTGCTCCACTGAAATCAAAAACCTCCTGCCTACACGGCAACTTTTTTCCCGCAACACAAGACTAGCCAACTCGGCTCACCCCTTCACCCTTCAGCCCTCCCCTTCACGCACATTACGTTTTAGCAGTTCGTTTATAAATAGAACGACTCGATTGTGGAACTCTCTTCCGCAGTCGGTGTTTCCGAGCTCATATAACATCTCAGAGTTCAAACGCAAGGTTCATCGACATCTACTTATGCATCCTCCAGACCCCTAACCTATCGTATTTCATCTTTCCTTCAGATCAAGCTTACTACTATACATTGCACCATGACTTGTAAGACATGACGGACTAGTAGTACAAAGTGTGACTCCTAAGCTTCATCTTGCCACAAAAAAAAAAAAAAATCTTGCAATCTTTCTTGTCCTTGTCCTGTCTTGTCTTGTTTTTTCTTTGGTTTTGCTAAATGGGCAAGAGCAGTCTTGCTCATCACTACTCTCACCTACAACATTTTTTTCCGTTTTCCGCTGCCCTCCATTCATTCGGAGTGAACAACATCACTTCTTGAAGGTCGTAATAGGATATTTGGGATAAGCGATCAGAGGCGTCATATCCTAGGATCCGCCAAGACACCACCTCGAACTTATTAAACTCGATCTCAAAATCTTGATAGACTATCACGGAGACCACGTCCGTGTCACATAGCACCTGAAAAGTATGGGTCTCCTTGAAACCAACATATATAGATACAATCAAGTGGAAACAGACACCCCAGAACAAGTTCTCTCGTCAGACTGACAAAGAGGAATTTCCTGCCCTTTGGACTCCGTATAACTTTAAACTGGTGGTTCTATCCTCGAACGACGATAGTAACGATGCTGAAAATTTTGATCACCGAACTTGGATCTGGAAGGTGGTCTTACTGATCGTTATGATCGTGAATGTTTGTTCATTTTGGTTTTGCGTAAACTTGTAAATTAAATTGTATGCGCGATCACCACAATAAATAGTAGGTCCATTTCGACAAGCACTTCTCTTCAATGATAAAGCTACAAATTCCATTGAATAATACATACAGCCTCTGTCTTCGGTAATTCTATGTGCTACAATAAGAATATTACCATACTTGTTAGTACCATGGCACCAGGCGCGACTCAAGGGGGGGATCACGGGTGTCATGACCTCCCCCCCCCAAAAGCTCGCTGTCTAAAAAACGAAATTGGCCCAACTAAAAAAAGAAAAACAAAAATAACCAAACGAACAAAACCGACCCAACTTTTGGCAGAATAGATAACAATTTTGTCTATTTTTTCTATAATTAGAATATAGTTTTATTTATCAGGTTAGTTCTGTGGGTATGTTCTGAGAATGCTTTTCGCTGGGCTAAAAAGCATTCCGTAAGTATTTTGATTTCGGAAGCACAATTTTCTTTGGTTGAGAATGGTTTTCAGAAAGAATGCCATGTAACAGGTAATGGGAAAGTGAGGTTATTATCATTAAAATTGAAGTACTTTGGTAATAACCTTAATTTAGAGTTCTTGTTACTGTTAAAATGTTATTATCAAGTTCTTTCAATAGAATTAACAAAAAATTTTGTAAATTGATTGTTTCATTAGAAAAGTTATCCATTTTATCTGAAAATACAGCAAAGACTCATTCTGAGAACCACCATATCACTTCGACCGAAAAAACATTTTCAGAATGATTTCAGTCGGAATACTTTTCGAAATGTGATAGACTAGAGGCTTAGGGAAAAGCCCCTTTGTACTGTTCGACAATCTATTTTTTCGTATAGAATGTCGAACAGCAATGCAATAATAATTGAGATGGCAGAATCCAAAAGCTGCCGATACGCTTCTGCTACTTGACGAACATCTTGAATGTCTCAACTGATCAATGTCTCAGTCCAACAAGTCTGGAGTAAGTATTTTATTAAATTCGGTAGTAATATTGTCCAATAAAGGAATGAAGATTCCTCTTCTGTAATATTCTTCTGGAGTTTGATTTTTTTTAATGATTGTCACGGTGTTTTTTACGATAAACAACCCATGACATACACCTTTCAAATCAGATGCCATCACCGAGCAACTATCTGTTCTAATTCCAACCAAATATTTTAGGTCCAAGTCATATTTCTCACACAGATCAATGATGATATGTGCCACTGCCACTTCAGTTAAACGACGCTCCTTTAGTACTTCTTCGATACGAATTGCTTGGTATGCATCGCAAAATGTGAGTGTGAAAATTTCACTAAAAGGCCGCAGGTAAAATGTCCTCAATAATTTATTGGCAACTACAATAGAATAATTAATTTACATTGATTATATAAAAGGTAACCTAGGCTGAGCTGCCAATTAATCTTCCGTATATGCTAGTAGTATTCCCTGCTCTTACTAGCTGTCTTCGTTGTCTTCCCTAAATTCCTTCGAATCTTCATAAATTTTCTTCAGAGATCTCCAAAAAGCTCTTCCTTACATTTACGGGCAACAATCCAAAAACAATAATAAAAATATTTTTCTCTTTGACATTTGGAGAAAAAAACTAAGTAACTCAACTATCTAAAATCCAACAAGTAAAACTAGTGAGTTTTTCAACATCCTCCCACCTTGAGGTAATGTGAACGGTAGTTATTACCTCAACATTAAATTAAGAACTTCCATGCTCACAACACTAATCTAGACGGAGGTTTAACTATTCTTCCCCTGCGAGTTCTTATAGGTTCTTCCACCCTCACCGTGTTCTTTTCAACCGGATAACGTAGTATATCTCGTGCTCTTGGATCTGCTTGTTGAGAACCATCTATCTCTAACGGAAATATTCTTTGTATAGGTCTGAACAAAGAACCCGTTGAAGTCTTCAATTTTACTAGTCTGGTAACACCCTCACGTCCAGGAATTATCTCTTCCACTCGGGCTAACGGCCACTCTATACGCTTTAATGTTTCATTTTCTATAAGAACTAAATCGCCCACACGTATATTCTTTGTGGAATTTTTCTTCGCATATAGCCTCAAACATCCTAAATATTCATCTTGAAATCTTTTCTTCAATATCCTATTCAACTCCTGTCTATACCTAGCCCGCCTATTTAAATCCGTTGTTTTTTCGATAGCATCTAAATCAGTTACGTCAATGTCCGTGATTTCCTTCAAAAACAATTCTGGGGTCAAAGGTGTCAAATCAGCTGGATCTTCAGAAAGATATGTCAGCGGTCTTGAGTTAATTACTGCTTCACATTCATATAATGCTGCTTGCATTTTATCGAAATCGAGGGATGTTCTACCGAGAATTCTCCGCAACAATTGTTTCAACAACCCAATTAGACGCTCCCACCATCCTCCCCACCATGCGGCAGTCGGTGGGTTAAACTTCCATCTAATCCTCTTCACGGAACTATAAACTTTTATTTCATCCCAATTCAGACCTGATAAAGCATTTTCCGTGCCCCTGAAATTGGTTCCGTTATCTGTATAAATAACACTTGGCCGACCCCTTCTGCTGATAAATTTTCTTAAACAGGTGATAAAGCGTTCAGTCGACAAGGATGATATCAATTCCAAGTGGACCGCTCTATAAACTGCACAAGTGTACAAGCAAATCCATACTTTCTTATATTCGCTCTTTTCCTTCGTTTTGATATATAATGGCCCTGCCAAATCTATCCCAACTATTTCAAATATCTTCGCGTCACGCACTCGATCTATTGGTAATGGCGGAGCTTGCACCTGTATTCGCTTGGCGGAATGCCTCTTACATACAAGACATCTATTTAAAACTGAACGGACAGCTCGTCTCCCTCCTAATATCCAAAATCTCTTTCTTAAACGAGTCGTTAACAATTGGCTCCCAGCATGATTAGAGTCAATATGATGCTCCCGTATTAATCTTTCTACTATAGGATGATGATGATCCGGTAGAACAATCGGAAAAAAAAGTCTTCGTCAAAATCCCCATAGGATATCTTTGTTTTCATTCGTATAAGCCCGTCAGTTCCTATAGATGGTTGTAAATTAGCTAACTTTGGATCACTGATACCCTTGAAGGAATTTTTCTGAACCAAACGGAATAACCTTAATTCAGCTTCTATGAATTCTTCCGCTAATAGTTCACCCTGTTGCCGTCTGTCTCTCTTTTTACAACAATTTGCTTTAAATCTCATTAGCCAGCCAATCATTCGTACTATTTGCTTATATTTCGAAAAATAACGACAATACCATTCAACGTTTTCGTCTCTACATAGCAGCACCGTGGAGGATATTATCTTCTTCTTCTTCTCTTGATTGATTTCATCCTCATTATAGGAAATCTCATGCATAGACCAACTATGATCCGATTGTCGCAACCAGCTTGGTCCATTCCACCACTGCGATTTTAAAAGCTTTCTTGCACTGCAGCCCCTTGAAGGCAAATCAGCTGGATTATAAGAACCGGGAACATAATGCCATTGCTGCTTGGTACTAAGTTCTTTAATCTCTTTTACTCTATTTCTAACAAACACATCCCACTCTTCTTCTCGTTCTATCCAGGCAAGGACAGTGGTTGAGTCACTCCAAAAAAAAGTTTTTGCTACAGCCATATCTAGATCTTTAACTACTGTTTGGTATAAACGCGTGCCCATATTTGCAGCTAGCAGCTCTAATCTAGGGATAGTTATTCGCTTGTTAGATTTATTATTAGGAGAAATCCTCGACTTGGCTTGTATTAATTGTACTTTTGTTTCGACGTCCGTTTGAACTCTTAAGAATATTGCCGTAGCATAGGCATATTGACTGGCATCATTAAACACATGAATAGTACATTCCATAGAATCCTTTACACCCTTCAACCATCTCGGAATGTTAACTTGTCTTAAATAGATTAGTTCCTGTTGCCATTTTATGAACTGCTTGGCATCATTTTCAGCGATTGGTTGATCCCAACTTAATTTTTGTAACCAGACCTTTTGCAATAATAGTTTAGGTAATAATAATACTGGACAGGTAACCCCAATTGGATCAAAAATTTTATGCGCTGCTGATAACATAGTCCTTTTCGTAATCTCTGCCAAATAAAACTTACAACTATCTAAATTTACACTTAAGGTATCCGCTTCTCGATTCCATGACATACCCAAAACATTCGACGGCGGGCATGTGTCCTCTTCCGTCTTAGCCTCCAGAACCGTATACTCCCACCCCCGTAAGTCAAAGCACGCTTCCTTCATTATTGCAGATGCTTCAGCCACAAAAGTTTTTAATTCTTCTTCCTTGTCCAGGCAGGCTACACAGTTGTCTACATAAAAACTGCTAAGCATTTTCTTCAACACCTCAAGGGAGAATTCCTTTTCCCCGTCTTCACATTTTCTCGTCATGCCTTTTAAATGATATTGAATAACTGCTCCCAACAGGAAAGGACTACAGGTTACTCCAAATACCACTCTCTTATGTCTATATACCTTTAAATTATTCTTCTCATCATACCATAAGAAACGTAAGAAATCTCTATCTTGTTCAAATATACTGATTTGCAGGAACGCTTTTCTAATGTCTGAAATCACTCCTATCTTACCTAATCGAAATCTTGTTAAAATAGATGGTATCATCTCTATTAAGTTAGGTCCCTTTTCTAAACATCCATTTAAACTTGGAAAGTTTCTCATCTTAGCCGAAGCGTCGAATACTGGACGTATCTTCGTAGTGCTGTTTAACTTAATTACATGTCTATGTGGCAAATAATGCACCGTCTCTTTAAGGTCATCTGCTGGAATCTCCTCGATGATACCTTCTCTCATCCATTCTTCAAAGACGGCTCCATATGCATTATAATAACCACTGGTTTTCAATCTTTTGACAGTCACATCCAGCCTCTTTAATGCCAAATCGTAATTAGTCGGTAATGGTGGATGATTTTCAACCCAAGGGAGACGCACAACATATCTTCCGTCATCATCGACTGTAACAGTTCTTAAAAAGTATTCTTGCGCCTCTAATTCCAGCTCCTCCTTTTTCTTCCTTTCTATAGGGTCCATAATACCCAACACATCCAATGACCATAAATCAGCTATATCTATAGCCTTCACCGTTGATGTTATTGCAATCATGCCAAGGCTCTCTTTATAATTTTCAGGAGCTCGACCTATTAACGTCCAACCCAATCTAGTTTCGACAGCTAACAAATCCTCAAAAATTTCATATTGTTTTCCTGTAATTAATTTACTAATTGCATCTGCTCCAAACAATATCTCTATTGGTTTATCTTCAAAATCGGTTAGCTCTATATTATATTGCTTCAATGCTTGCAGCCATTGTCCAGGTACAAGGGGATCAATTTTTCCGCAAATTGTAGACTGATCTAACATTTCAAATTGACATCGATAAGTTCCTTGCAAATCTGAAAATTGTATTTTATATATCTCATGATCGACTACATCTGTATTCAACCCGGCAAATAGTGTGTGTTTTATTTTTTGTTTTCTTACAGGTTTATAATTCATCTCAACGGCTACCTCTTTTAATATGTAAGATCTCTGAGAACCCGTATCTATTATCGCCCTCGCAATTCTGTCGGACCTCCTACCTACTAATTTAACTAAAAACGTTTGCAATATTATCTTACCAGAGTTGTCTATACTGGCTATTACATTATCTTGATACTCTTGTAAATTATTTAATTTCCTTGTCAATCCATCTTTTTGCTTATTTTGTTCCAATTTGTCACATATTAATGCGTTATGTTTTCGACCACATGCCGAACATCGATATTTGCTTCTGCAGGTGGCTACACGATGCCCTCTTAATAAACAACAATAACAACTTACTGTTTTATCTAAGATATTTTTCCTCTCCATTCTTGTCATCTCCTTTGCAGCGTTACATTGCGAGCTATAATGTTTCCCATCGCAAAATACACAGGTATTTCCTTTCGTCGTCGTGAGTAATCCTGCAGCTGTAGTAACGTTTTTAGTATACATATTGAATACATCTCTACTGTTACGTTCCTTCTTTCTGTCATCACCTTTCATCTCAAAACCTGCCAAAGCTAATTTAATTTTCTGTTCGTTTTCAATTTCCGTACGAAGAAACTTCATCAACTGATTTAACCGGTATTTTGGAATGTCTGTACTAGCTGCACCAATATTCTCACTCCTACTATTATCCTCTTGGTAGGATTCCTCTACTATATAAAGTGGACTTCTTTGCCAGGCTCTTAGCGTATCTTCAGGTAAACATGATTCTACTAATGGCATTAACATTGATGCACATTTATCGGTTGTTACCTCCAACGTTTCTAATGCTCTCAATTTGCATTCTAATTTATCGTATAACGACACCAGGGCTTCTTTCTTGGACGACGTTGTATTTTTTAAAACTAATCCCAATAGATCACGAACGTACACTTCAACCAGCAGGTCCTCTCGACCAAATCTATTTTTCAGGCACTTCACAGCTTTTTCATAATTATCACTCGTGGCTGGAAAACTTTCCACTAATTCTCTGGCTCTGGAACCAGTTATAGTGGCTTGAATTAGATAATGGAATTTGTCGGACTTGTCGATTGAGCTGTCTTGATCTATCTTCTCAAATTGGGACCAGAAAGGCAACCAATCTCTAACTTCACCATTAAACTTTTTTAACTCTAATAAAGGCAACTTAAACTGGCGTCGGTGCTCTTGAGATGGACTACTGTTTGTAAGTGTTGCCTGGCTTACATCAGATGACTTCTCTTTTAATATCACTTCGCATCTTGATCGTATGGTGTTGAATTTCAGTTCATAGCTGTCGCACGTATCAATATCGTCCTCAAGCACCAAATGAGCATCGTCCGCTTCATCTTCAATAATAGCTTCTTGCACCAGGGAATTCAATCTTCTTAGTTCATCTCTCTTCTGAGTTATTAATTCTAATAAACCCTTTATTTGCTCCAAATCCCTGTCCTCTTGTACTATTAACTCCTCTAGGGACTTCAATTTCTTGGAGAATGTAGCCCTGACAGCGCTTCGGTTTTTTCCATCTCTTCTGGAATCATTGGGCATTTTTTTTTTCTAAAAGACCTGCGGTCCTGTCACGGTCGCCACAATGTGAAATTTTCAATTGATTATATAAAAGGTAACCTAGGCTGAGCTGCCAATTAATCTTCCGTATATGCTAGCAGTATTCCCTGCTCTTACTAGCTGTCTTCGTTGTCTTCCCTAAATTCCTTCGATTCTTCATAAATTTTCTTCAGAGATCTCCAAAATGCTCTTCCTTACTTTTCCGGGCAACAATCCAAAAACAATAATAATAATATTTTTCTCTTTGACATTTGGAGAAAAAAACTAAGTAACTCAACTATAAAACTAAGTAACTCAACTATCTAAATTCCAACAAGTAAAACTAGTGAGTTTTTCAACAGTGAGGAAATATTCTCTGATTGCTCTGTTGCAGTAGTAGCATTAGGATAATCTAAGGTGTTTTGTATGAGAATTGTCAGTCGTCTCATCAAATACAACTGCGTAAAACTTTGCCGCTCTAACTCTATCCAGAATATCTTTCTAAATTTCTTCATTGCAGGCTTCTATAAGTTGGTTTTGTGTGGTTTTACTTATGTATAGTATGTCGCGATTGAACTCGCGGTTTCCAAATGATGCTGAAGAGTAAAGTCACCAAATTCAACTCTATAGCGAACAGTGTGCTGAAGTTCCTACCATTTGCCACCAAATTATCTACTTTTCCGTCAATGTCGCGATTATAGAGAAGTTCATCACATCATCCCTACATAATGTCCACGCAATTCTGCTGACATCGATCTCGACTTTCTTTTACTTGTGCGTCCCGTTGTACACACACTTCAGATCTGGGTTATGGAAAGTCTGAAGGAAACTCTTTTCAGCTTCTACCACCCTCTAATGATATTGGTTCCGTTGGTGAAATGAAAGCGTTCCATTTTGTCCAAGTAAATCGTCGAATGCTTTCAGTGTTTCGCTTTCTTGGTTTACTTTTAATTCCGTGACCCCCCCAAAACAAAATTCTGGATCCGCGCCTGCATGGCACATCCAAATCCCCTTAAATATAACATACTTCACAAAGTGAAACACACGTTCTTATCCTATCAAAGATTGTCTCAAAAGAATCCCCATCGACTTTGTACTTATATATTAAGCCATTTTCTTAGAAATTTCATAATCACACGCGCCCTCGTTCTGTGCTTTTATAAATGAACAAAATGAACAACAAAAACGGATATTTCATTTAATTTTATGAAATCATTCTACTCCACTTGTCGCTTTTTAATGTCTATTACAGCCGCTTCCTGCCCTCCCTCCGCCCAACCACACAAAAAAAAACCCCCGAAACGAAAAAGGATCTTCAAAACACAATTCCCACTGGGACCAATCGATTTTTCCGTTCCATAATCACCATTTTAACCATCAAAACACAGCAGCGTGTGCCGCCCGTAAGAGGCAACTTTTCTGTGTGGTAAATAAAATAATTTCCAAGTAATTACATGGTCTCTCTATCTAAAAGAGATCAAAAGTCAACCATTTATAGCATCTACATCCAGACGATGTAAGGTTATTCAGGTATGTAGATTACGATATGTATGCCCAGAACTTGAATATCCTTGCCTGTTAGCTCTGGAGGACACAAAACGTTCCGTTCGTATAATTAAGTTCGTTTGGTGCCGATTGTACGTGCAAATGTGTTATATCAGGGGCTTCTAGCTTAACGAGCTAAGTTCTACAACAGAGTTTGCCTAAGCATTTCTTGTCCTGGGCTGCCGTTGGGCATACAACGTTCGGATGGGTAGGTCATGCAAGTACGGCTACAAGGCGGAATGGGGTGGGGGTGTATAACTGGGTATTCTGGCTTGTGTGGGAGAGAGGGAGTATAGACTAATATAGGAAATATTACCACCTATAAATGTCGCCCATAAAACATGAAACAAAGAGAAAACTTTTAGTCATAAGGCCACAAATAATAGTACGGGGGGCGTTAAGAAGTTTTTGGACGACTGATATAGGCCCAGAGACCAGATGTAAACTGTACTCAAACATAAGATCTATTGCCGTGGAATATAACTGGTGTGGGACGGAGGGAGGGAGAGAATCGCAGATATACCCAAAACTAATGAATCTTAAAACAGATATTAAGGCGAAATTCGTGTCTCTTTATAGAGGTGAAAATTCTCCTTAATAACAATGTTACAGCGCTATAGTGTGGAACATGTTGACGAATGCCTTTTGAGGATTTCTGTAAAAGAAAGTTTCATTTGTGAACAATAGGATGTTTTTTTACTACAATTGTGATTAGTTTTAAATAAACGCACAGATTTGCAGTATTTTCGAACGGCATGCTCTTCATCGAACGACTTCGGCAGCCGAGAGGTTAAGGCACTAGACTATTTACTTTTGATTTTACCACATGTCCCACCTGTTTCAAATTTATTCACCTGGTTTCATGTCAGTTTGTTTATATCCATATTTGCACAGGTTTTGTTACATCAAGATGAATTTTTGGGTCAACTCATAAAAAATTGCAGAACTCTGTGCTGACTCGATTATTCCATGTGGGCTGGTAGCGTTAGTGGATAACCTCTACAAATGTTAATGTTGCGTTACTGTGGATGAAGTTCCCTTTTTTCGTTAATTTATGTGTTTGCTCCGCCGTCGTCTGGTCCCCAGTCCAGTATGTGAAAAAAAAACAGGGCGCCGAATTGACAAGAATCGGTAAACCGAAGAAACTAGACAAGAAGCCGCAAGGCTATACGAACTAACTATTTACGAAATAATGCTACTGCATCCGGGCAATGGACTTATCAAAATGCAAAATATCAGTTGCTGCACTATCGGAACTACGACTTACCGGATCCGGGACATTGACGATCGTTCCGCCAATAATCGTCGAAACGATGACGCTTTACTATTCCGGCGGTGAGAAACGAGAGACCTGCGCCGGGTTTATGGTCGATCTGCTGCCAGCAGCATTATCGCATTCCAACCGATATCGGAACGTTTGGGGGTTATAACCATTGGTGGAACGATCAAGACCCATGTCGTATCCGTTTATGCGCCAACCAAGACCAGCCTAGACACGAACAAGGACGAATTCTACGATCGGCTCAACAGACGCTGGATACGATACCTCGAACCGAATTAATCATAATATCGGGTGACATAAATGCACATTCAGGTGCAGATCGAACCGTCTGGGAAGGAACGATCGGCAAATTCGGACACGGAGTAATTAACGACAACGAACAGCGTCAAACGATTTGATCGTTGGCAACATCTTCTGCCATCCACTCAAGCCCCAACTCATCTGCCGAAATCTATCCTGCAATGACTCGGCGATATTAGACTAAGTTTTGATTAACGCAAGATTGCGATCGACGCTCAAAGGCATACGTGCGATGCGTGGGTCCGATTGCTGATCGATATCGATGTTCAAACAAAACTGAAGTTACGATTACAATAGCAAAGAAAACAGCGCCACCACCAGGCAAGGAGATTTGAGCGTGCCTACGGGACCCGACCATCGGGCGAGAGTTTCAAATGGCATTATCCAACAAATTTGCGGCGTTCGCAGTACCGGACGATATCGATATAGAAGAAAGACCTTTGTCGGTGTCTATTGTGGGGTGGGCAATGGAGTTGTGTCCACTTATCTGTAAACGCCCGCAGCCATGGATCTCGGAAAGCTGTCTGGACCTCGTCAATCAGAGGAAGCGAATGAAACACGTCGCCCTTGAGCAATACCGACGATTGAACAAAGAAGTTCGACAGAAAATGATTTCGGAACGGGAAGCGTGCTGGAATAACCTTGCGGTCGACATAAAAGAAGCAGCATCGAGGCACGAGTACCGGACGCTGTAACTGTCAATCCGGCGCTTAGGCGACAAAACAACATCAACAAACGACATCAAAAAACCGGATGGAACTTTTGTGAATTCCCCCGATGGGCGCCTGCAGCGGTGGAGAGAATTCTTCCACCAGCTGTACAACCACGATCCGCTACAATTTCCAGCACCCGAACCGCCGATTATCGAGCAGCCAATGAATCAGTTTCTCGATACCGAACCGACAACTATCTGTATCCGTTGCGGGAACGTCCCGCGCGGACCGCCAGCTGACGGATCAAAGAAGAAGAGCAATTTAAGTCCGCTCTCATAAGGCGGAAGAGTAAGTGGGTCATCCCACGGGATTTGGCTGAGTGCAAATCGGAAGAACTTCCTTTGAACCGATTCGATTCTACCAACACGGGAGGAGAAGTAAGGAGACCATATCTGGTAGGCGTATTCACATTTATCACCTACTCTGACTCTACACCTTATTTCTTTCATCTTCATTCTTCTAGGGTTTCGTTGGGTACACATAGCAGGTCTGTTGTGGATCTTCCAGGATGAACACCACATAAATACTCTCCTAGTATCCTGTTCACGTATGATTATAGTCCATAATAGATATTATATTATAGATATTATATAATAGATGAATTTCATTACATAATAATGACCAATATCACTTTTTATACCAATTTCAAACCCTCACGCCAGTTTCATTAATATAAAATTTAATTACAATTAGGGCAACCCTCGCAAAAACATCCCTTGCACTTTTTCCTATACAGAAAATCAGAGTTAGTTTTAAATTAAACTAAAAAACCTACCATTTACCTTTGCCTTTTTCACTGTGGGCACCGCTTTTTAGCGCACACACATAGGCACACAACACCAAAAAAAGGAGCACCGACTGAATAAACCTTTTATCACCGACCGGAAATTCCATTTACATAACATTCCGGTCCTCCTGCCAGTCGACATTTTTTTTTGTTGAATAAACGGAGGTGACAACCCTTTCCTTAAAAAGCATTTTGTTTTCATTTCCGACGACATCCCACCAGTAGTGTGGCAGTAGTAGCCGAGAGTAGAAAACAGGACGAGGATCTCCCATTGCCTGGCGCCCGGCTTTATCTATGCAGGCTCAGCAGCGAGATTTGCTGCTGATGTTCATATACTACCCCCAGTGCGGGAGGAGCGCAGAAAGGACGACGATCCCAAAGTCCGGAATATCCGTCCGTTCGGTCGTCCTGGAATTGTGATATGAGACCCCTGACCCTAGATACAGATAGTCCTGATACTATGTTTTTTTTTTTCAGGAATGAAAAACGGACGTATTTGTCATGCGACCAGGATATGTTTAATGTCCGGTTCTATGGATTCCAACGAAATTATGTTGTTCGGCCTCTGATGGAGTAAAAGTTTTGACGCCCTATTTGCAGTGAACCGTGCTAATCTCCCGCACCCCTTCGCCCTGCCGTCCAGGATCACCGGGAGCACCGTTTTCATCTAGTTGAAATTTAGATTTTTTTTTTCGGTTCCAAGGGAATATTTAATTTTGTTACCAACACTGAATTTATTGGCCATGTTCTTCTATCCAGCGGGTCCAGGGACGACACCCACAGCCGCGGAAGGGTTGTGCCGAATTTGAATGCAATCTGAAAGAGTTGAAATTTCTGCGCGACCTAAACAGAATCTAATCTCGGCCGTTTTAGGTTTAAAAGCATTTTAATGCTTTGGAATTTGCAAATTTTAAATGAATTTATTAAAATGAATGAATTTCGTAGTTTGTTGCTGGCTGCCTTCGTGCGCCACAACGGTTCTGGCTGATGGTACCTTCCAACCTTTCCGGGACGGGAATTAAAATCAGAGGTTTAAGTGGAATTGTTGCAGGTTTGAAAAGGTTTATTCTAATGAGCACCAAAGGGTCGTAAATTTTGAGCCAAGTATATATTGGATGGACGGGGCGCGGGATGTTTTGCGGGGGCGATGCTCACACACAGTTGTAGTGAAATTATTTTTGATAGTTAAGAGGCTTTTCAAAATAAATCGGATATAAAGTACTGGTCTTATTGAATCAGCTTATCAACATCATTTTCATTTGATGATGGTTATAAAGGGTATTTCAATAAGTGGTGTCATTTTTAATATCGCGCCATTATTAATGTTTCAACATTCAAGTGTCACTACTATGACATTTGATAAGAAAAAACTAGGAGGTTTTCAGATATGAATCGATACATACTCGCACAACGGTGTTGGTAATACATTACCAAGATCATGATCATCGAGTCAGCACAGAGTTCTGCATTGATTTATGAGTTGACCCATGCAGCCCTCGACACGATAACTTTACATCTTGGCTTGGTAGGACTGTTCATATTAGCGCATCCCTTTGAAGACAGCATCTAGTGGCCATCACAAAGGGGGTTTATCAGGGCTGCTCACCAAAGTTCGCACATTGGGCCTTACAGATTTTCGCTGGTGACTTCGACAAAGTTTGTTACCCAATTCATTAGCCACGTAAGTGTCCGCAGATGCATCGGTAGGTGGACAGTCTAGGACACTCTACCCAGAAGCTGCTGCCTCCCGGTTTTTAGGCTCCTAGCCCAGCCTAAGGGAAGAACCACTTCCGAAAAGGCTGTCTCCCACTAACCCCGTCGGTTACGTGTCTGGCTGAGAAATCGGTCTGGAAATCGACTTTGCGAAATCGCCATGATACAATGTCTAGTAGTAAGCTTAGTTCGAATGGCAGAATAGGTTTGAAGCTATGAGAGGTCAGGAGGGTGTTGAAGGAAGTGGCTTCCCGTTTCAATCCAAGGGTTGTCTCAGTAGTTCGGAAATATAGACTGTGTAAGGTTGTTCCAGAGTCATTTTATTCTATTTATGAACGAATTCCTTGTGAAGTGCTCGACAAGCATCCTGTAGACAGATGGAGTGAGCCGAGTGGGCCAATGTGGTTTTGAGGGTATAAGACCGCCGTAGAAGTAGAAGAATATCTATTTTGCGATCCTTATGACAGTACAATTTTGTCAGAGTTGTTGTATTTGCATGATAGTTCAAAGAATCCACCAAGGAGCAAACGCCGTCTTCTATGAAAACTTTGAGTTCCCTTTTCTGCCCGGTATTTACCTCTCCAAGGTGGTTTTCGAATCCACGTCTCAAATATGGAAGTTATATTCAAAACCAAGACCAATGGTGGTGCGAAAAAAACTCCAAGCTAATTGAACATCTAAGATGTTAAGGGAGGGGTCAGCCATTAGTACCAGATCCTGAAAGTAGAGGTGTTGTAGATTTTATTAGAAATAAAGCAGTTTTTGCTTTGGATGCATTGAGTTCGATTCTTGCGGCACATGATGAGTTGAACGCAGGTTGAACCCGAGTCCAATACATGTCACACAATTCAAGTTGACTTAGGGTTGAACTCGACTCAGCTATGCTACCTGAGTTGAGTTGAGATTATGTATGTGCAGCAGCATCTCTGTGTTTTGTTTGTGATATTTTGTAACATGTAGTGCTTTTTTTATTTTCAACTCAACCACAACTCAACTCTTCAACTGATCAAGTATATGTAGTATAGGTCAGACGTAAGTCCGCTGTAGCCAAGATATGATCTGGCACGTGCTTGTCGTACAATGTCGAAGGTACATAAATAACGCATAGCAAAGTTATCATCAAAGCTGTGGAGCGGCAGGGAAAGAACAGAAAGTAGGGAATTATGAAGATTATTAAATGGTAATCAAATTGCCCCTGGGATACTACCTTGATTGCATGGATGGAAAGAGAGCTGTCGATCCAGTTCTTCAGAGTAGCAATAGCTTGGAGTTTGCTTAACGTCATTATACGGTTTATGTTATACAATATTTACCTGAATATATGTATATATGTTTGTATGTATGTATGTATGTTCTATGTAAACAAATCTTGGAACTTGATTTGGACCCACTTCCATATAATTGATCAACTTCAAATTTTGCACATAAGTCTAGTTTGCGTGACAATGTAATCTTACTATTTTGTAAAAATATCAAGAAGGAGCTTTCAAGATGGCGGGCGAATTATGCAATTGTGCCCCCCGACTCCCGACATGGGTATCAAATGAAAGGGTATAACCAGTAGAATGTAATTATCTATGTGGCGTCATTCCAAATTCAAAATGGCGGCCAACACAAAATGACGGATTACCTTCTTTCTCTTTACAATTCCCTCGATATGGGTATCAAATGAAAGTGTATGACGAGTATAGTGCAGTAAGTTGGGTGACGTTACTCTAAATCTAATATGGTGGTCACTACAAAATGGCGGAAGACTAAAAACTAGAA
Source organism: Thereva unica (assembly GCA_949987705.1). Classification (NCBI taxonomy): domain Eukaryota; kingdom Metazoa; phylum Arthropoda; class Insecta; order Diptera; family Therevidae; genus Thereva; species Thereva unica. Next base: position 17,076,827 of record OX465285.1, read on the forward strand.
AATAAAAAATATTGTTTAAAAAAACAAAACTAAAAAATACGATTATATTTTAAAATTAATTAAAAGTAAAAAATAATTTTGAATGTAAAGTTTTTATTGCTCCAGCCAATATATGTAAACAACCTACCTTTCGAAATGTAAAAAAATCGTGGGGCGATAGCGAGGTGTTCCGATTTTTTAATAAAATATGAATATAGGTAAAAAGTCCCACGCTCTTTTATGTTTCGAAAGGTAGGTTGTTTCCATATATTGGCTGGAGCAATAAAAACTTTACATTCAAAATTATTTTGTACTTTTTAGTTTAGATTTTATATGTCTTTTTGGTATGCTTTGAGGAATTTTGGATTTTGAAAGTGTTTTCCATATTGAAAAGATCTGTGTAGTAGTGAACGTTCAGCTTATGTTTAAAGAAAGTAGATTGTTCAAAAATTTCACCCTTCAGAAGAGACTTGTCTTAATTATTTCATGCTGGTTGCAAAACTCTCATGCCAGCAGCTTCTAGTACATCCAACACAGTAACCACATTACTTTTACAACTTCGAAAAAGAACATCACCTTAAAAATAATTTTTTATGTTTTAGGAAAATCTCTAAAGCTTTCCCAAACAATATGAAAATTCTCCTTTTCACATCGAGCCCAGCAAAAGAAAATTTCCTAAGGACCAAATACCTACCTAAGACTTGTGCTATGGTGGTCCCTCAATAGTAGTTTTCTGCCCTTATCCAGCTTTTTGGTCCTCAGTACTCGTATATATTCATTGTATGTTTTTACTATCAAAGGTTTTTTCCCAGAGCAGAACAGGAATTTTCCAACCAACACCCACACTTAAGGACGAAAAAAAACAAGTGTGCGAATGTGGAAAGATGGAAGTTAAAGTAAGAGAATTTTATAATTTCGTTTATGGCATTCTCCTTGTTTCTTATCCTTTTGTTCGCTGCCAGTTCTTAAGGGAGCATTAAAGAAAATGCAAACATTCGAGACCAAAAGTAACTGAAGGTTGTGTTGAAGAAGAAAAAACGGTTCTGAATGGCACAGAAAAAAAATAAAATAAAATAAAAATACATTCACATAGAGAGGGAGAGAGAGTGCCCAAAAGGAATTTCTCGTCGTCACTTTACGCTTCTCCTCAATTCTTTTTTTTTTTTTTTTTTGCCTGAAAATCTGCAATTTTTAAGAGTTTCTTTTTATTACTTGGCGGGTTTTATGGTGATTTCCGCACTGGTAAGTAAGAACAAGCAGCCAACAACGGAAAAAACGAAGGAAGTGGAAGGAATTACGACGGAAAGTTTCCTAGTATATTTTTTTCTCCTGTTTTCCGTTTTTTTCCTTTTTTTGTTGGCATTATCCTTTTTCTTTTCTTAAATATTTAATGCGTTTCGAATTTAACACCTTGTTGACATTAAAGGACATTAAAAACCTACGCGTTACAGCAATTTCACGCCAATGACGTAAAAAAAAGGTTATACTGTTTGTCCTCCAACAACAGCAGGATATGAACACACAAGTGTAAGAGTTTTTGCAATATACAAACAAAAACACAAAAAAACAAACGACTTAGGCCATACACTTACAAGAACAAAAAGGAAATTTTTATAGACTTGAGTTTCAACGAAATAAAAGAAAGGTTAAAATATGAATTTATGTTTTAAAGAGCCGTAAACCAGCGAACTTCCGAATGGTGGAGGGGATGTAATTACAAAAGTATTTTAGTATTTAATTACAATTTAATTGTGGAAATACTTCAATTGTTCCGTGCCGGTTTCGTGCTGTATCAGATCGACCGTGTGCTTATCGTTATCAGCGGGGGATTTTTAGTACTTTTGAATTTATTATTTTTTATTGAATTAAGTACAAAAATAAAAAAAAATACTGTTTATACACGTTGTGAATTATATGACAAACGGAAACAATCACCTTAAAAGGATTTTCATGCGTGCAAATCTTATAGTTTTTCTTTTATGGAAAAGTCCAAGCTTAGGAGTCGCCGTTTGTTGGGGTAGGACACGATTATAACAAGAGTTTGTAAGAGGTGCCTCTTTTTTCTTTTGCGCCAGTACAATGTCATACTTCAAATGAGAAGAGGTGTTTTTCTAATAACCAAAAGCCTTGTTTTTGCTTTTGGTAAATTAAAAAATTAAAGAAAATAATTAACAATGAAAGGTTTTTTCACGAGTTTGGTTCTAACTGCCTCAGAGTAAGTAACTCAACAAAACCTCCATAATTTTACATTTTAATTTGTATTTTACAATCTCACCTCCCTAATTTCAAGTTTGAAACTTTACTGCCGCAAAAGGAGTGTAAAGAAATGTCTCTCCAATACCTACGTATTTAAAATCTCCCTCGCCACTCCCGTATCTACAATCTCGCTTCGCCTCTTTTCAGGTGTGAATTTTACTACCTCAAAGTAACGTCTCTCTATTGTACATATTTACTACCTCCCCTTAATTTCAAGTTGGAAATTTTAAAAGTAGCAAAGAAGAAACTCACCACCATATTAACAGTCCACCTCATCTCGTTTAGAGTTAAATGTTACGGCTCCAAAAGAAGTAAGATAAAAGATATCCATGCCTCTCCATTGCGTATTTTCAATCACATCTCCGCCTCATTTATCTCCCTCGATTCAGGCTCATACCATATTTTTTTTTTTTTAAACGGGACATTTAAAAAAATTGCGGCCTCAATACAATTTACCATCGTGAAAGGGACAAATGTACTACCTCGTGTGAGTCTGGCTCAACTCTAGTTTGTACTCGTACTCGTCATTATACAACGGCTTGTAGTAAGCATCGTTCAAAGTAAGGAGTAGCGGACGGGATAGATTAACAGAGTCTGAAGAGTGCTAAAGGAGAACTCCTAGGAGGATATTGTAGAAGTTCACACCATAGTGAAGAAATTTGTGCGAAGTCAATTTTAACAAAAATCAAGACAAAATGTTTGCTAACGGGGCTTCGATTTCGCCAAAGTCGATACCTTCAATAGGGCTACCAAAATAGTCCCTCTAACTTCTTTTTTTATTGTAGCTTCCAAAGTCTGATATTTTGTACGCAATTTAGGTTAGTGCCTCGATAATATTCAGTAAATAAAGGGTATGGATGGAATCACAAACTTATCATCGCAACACTGCAGAATTCAGCTACAGACTTCCAATTGCTGAATTCTGCAGTGATGCGGCAGTGAAAAGTTTTTGAATTCACCCTATTTTTGCAAGAACGGATGTGTTTGACTTCGATACATGTTCGCCCACGCCGTTCACCATGATATCAAACTTGGATCTAGAAGAGGCAATAGAAGGTCCCGGTGAGGACAGCCTTTTTCGGCCCTTATCGTTACCGGTACGCCATCCATCTGTTATAAATATACTCTTAAGAAACGATATGATCCATTTCGCAGTGACATGTTCAATGCTCGTTCAACAGTTTGTCAATGCGGCTTTATTAATGGTATCGAAGGTAAGGTTGTCAAACGCATTCTTAATATCAGCGAAACCTCAGAGGAAGATTTCCTTCACCCGGAGAGACCATTCCACTGCAGTGAAAATCTTATTTGCCAGGCCTTTCTTTATACTGTAGCATCGGTGGGCTGAAACTACCTCCGATCCCGTGTTACGCTCTAAAGCAATTTCTGGGTCAGTTACTAGAAAACCTGGGAAATGAGTGCTCATTAGTAGCTCCTTTTGTATCCCCGGTATTTTCCGTAAGCGATCCCTCAGGAGTCTAATGCCGGAGGTAATACCATTTAAGTCAGCCTTACATGAGACTTTGTGTAACCTCATAGAACAATGGTGGGCAACAGCTCTTAAGGAAGTTCCAGAGCCCTCCTATCCTGCTTGTGAATTCGAGTGAAAGAGATATAGGCAAAAGCTTTGGGTTGTTGTGGGAAGGTATAAACAAGAGGTATTAAATTTTTTTTATGCTCTCGAAAAGTGAGCTGTTGCCCACCACTGTCATAGAGAGTGGAGCTTGTCTTGTTCGCAGAAAGCTTTCCATGACCTACGTTTGAATCTTCTCAGCTTTTTGTTGTAATCCCTGGGGGTTTTCTAGTAAGAGTCCCAGTTACTCGATACCACAGCCTTGCTGAATAGTTTTCTAACTTCTCTCTTCCTTCTGCATAGATCACTGTTCTTCTGTTCCCTCCTATTTCCGTACCCCGTCACATCTCTACCTCTCTGGAGCCTATCTAGGCCTTTGTTGCGGAAATGGTCGTTAATAGCAACTCCCTAACCACCAACCTAGAGAATTTAAGTCTTAAGCTGGTCTGTTTGTGATCGCAGCGGAAATGACCGCGGTTTAAGATCTACTGTATAAGAAAATTGGGGATGTTATATTTTTTGCTCCTTCGGCGAGACACTCTTTAAATTATTTATATTTCTGTTGCTTTAATTGTGAGAGGTTGCATTGTAGTGGTACATAGGAGTTGTTTTGTTTGAACATTTCCGCCCTAGTTTCTGCAACTATGCGAACAGTAAACCTTCTGTATATCCTTATCTTCTTTAAACTCCTTTAATCCCTCATGGGACATAGGGCGGAAAAAAATCATCGAGCCGTCCCTCAGCCAGCAGTGTTCTCACATTCCATGATCCGATTAAGTCCTTGTTCGAAAAGCAAAGGTCGTCGTCGTGTTGTCCGTCCGGTTCCGAGGCATTGTTTGCCGATTCGTAGCAATGGTGTTTTTTATGGAAGCGGGTTGCTAACCCTCAGCCCAACCGACTTAAAACTCTGTTTTGTGGCGCAGAGAGCTCGCCATTCGCCCGTCTCCCGTTAGCTCCTTCCGAAGAGATCCTTATAGATCCTGGATTTACTTCTTCTGTTCGTACATATATCTACTTGATTACTTAACGAATCAAAAAGTACATTTCCCATCTAACATATAAATAATTCAACCCCCGTAACTTCATTAATACGACTACAAAATTTTTACTCTCACTAAATCCATTCGTCCTAGATTTAAATCTTGAGCAAACAGGAAGACATTTTCAATGAGGAAACTTCATAAACACACGTTCCTCCCTCTCTCTCTCAAAATAACAACAAAGACGCAACTAGAAGGAAGGGATGTTAACTAACAAATGTGCTTGGTGCTTGGCAATAGAGAGAGGGTGGGGGCGGGTGGTACAAGAAGAAGAAGTTAGGAAGTTATTGAACACTTTACGCTTTATGCCAGCATCAATATTAGAGCAGGATTGGCATTTGCATATATTCCTTAATGGGCCTGTAAAAGTTGAGCCATAGCATCTCTCTCGCCCAGACTCCGCACTCCACTCATCGCCTGAAAATCCTCCTCACACTTTATTATAACATATGCAGGATTGTGTATCAACAGTTTGTCCTTGCGGGCTTGTTGTTTCCCTCTGTAAATTTTGTAATCGTGAACAACGCGTGGTTTAGTATGGGTGTGTGTGTGTATATACGGACGTGTGTATGTTTCAGCTAGAATCCTTGAAAGACGTTTATTGCGCGCGAAGGCTCATGTGTTTCAATTTACTCTGCTTTTGTGTGGGGTGGATTTGGAGCCAATTTAATTTTCGGGTAGAATTTATTTAGTAAATGACTCTGTTGGGTACTCATGAAAGAGCTAGAGAGGAATTAGCCATTATCAAGCTCAGTTGCGACTTTGCAGATAGAAATTGCTATTTTCTATTGGGAAACTTTTCTTGTATATTTTACAATTACTTAAAATACAATATTTTTTTTTGTTATATCCATTTTGGGAAAGAAAACCAAATATTGCAGAAAAAACAGCAACACACAAGATTAAAATTGGACTAGTTTTCCATGGTTCATAATGAATTGCACCAGACCATATCCTATCAAACATCAGAAAATATTTTTAAATTGAAATTTGTGTCGTTTAGTGCAACGTCCAACTGTCTTCCGCTAACTCCGATGGTTGCGGGTCTCTGGGTAAGCCGACTGCTATTGAGCATATCGAATTTGCGAAATTGAAGCCCCGTTACAAAAATTTTTGTTTTGATTTTTGTAACAGTGGGTTTCGTGCAAATTTCTTCTCTTTTGTGTGAACTCATACAATATTCAGGAGCTCAAACGCAAGGTCCTTCGATTATTATTCATTCAGAAATATCGAAGTTCGATCGTCTTCCAAATTCTGGCGTATTCTGAAAATTCCTTTAATTCAATTTAGGATATTCGAAATTCTCACAATTGCTCGGCAAAGATTCTGGTCAATTAAAGGAAAGACTATGCCACGATCCATCGTCTTAGGCAGCATCCATTGCTGCCGAGGTAAACCAAAACTACTATAGCAATTGATGGGAAATTTACCTGAAAGAAGAATACAACCTTCTCGACCATTCGCAACATCCTTAGTTGACTTCTGCTTTCCATTCTGAACAAACTTCAATCTTCGCGGGAAAAGACCTTAAAAAAAGTAAGTGGCCGTTTTCGTATGCTTTGCTACAAAGGCGATTCACATGGAGTTAGTTAACGATTTAACAACCAACGCATTCATAGGAGCGCTGAAACGATTTGTAAGCAGAAATGGAGACTTCCGCCATTTATATTGCGATAACACCACGAATTTTGTAGGAACCCGAAATCAATTGACAGAACTTAAACCAACAATACATTCCGAGGCAGCTCAAGATCTGATTACCAGCTTTTACACAACTAGGGGGATAGATTTCCATTTCATCTCTCCCATTGCACCCCATTTCGGCGGTCTATGAAAGCCGCCCTAAAATCGGTCAAGAATCTGTTGCCCAATAGTGTTAATAGCACCCCCACATATGAAGAACTGGAGACTGTGGTTTTGGTAGTGGAGAGCATCCGTAACTCTAGCCCATTAACACCCATGTCGTCAGACCTGAACGATTTAACGTCTGGTCATTTTTTTTTATAGACGAGCCCCTGACCAATGTAGCAGAACCCGCCGAACCCACAAGGCGCTGGAATATACATCAGCATTGGAAACGCATATTCCACGTGAAGAATCAGTTCTGGCAACGATGGATCAAGGAATATTTAGCCGAGATCCAGCACAGAAACAAGTGGAAACAACGTTGCCAATATGTAGAACCAAGGGCGATGGTGATCATCAAGGAGAACAATCTGCCATCACTTAAGTGGCCACGAAAGCGCTTCGTTCAAACTATTTGAGGAAGTGTTGGTTTAGTTCAGTTTGCTGATGTCAAAAGGGCATCTGGCATATTGAGGAGACCTATCCATAACCTCACACCACTACCAATCGATTCAGGAATTGAAAACTCCAACACAGAAGTCGATCAGCCAACTGAAGGTGACGGTGTTCAATCCAGTCCAGCAATAAGTACCAGATCCTTATTCAAAATTCAGAAATATGCTCCTCCGAGGAATCGAGAACAGAACGAAGGTCCTTTAAGTTCAAAGATGGCACGGAAGGGATATCCACTATAAGCTCTATTAATTACAGTCTGCTTTGATGATCCCTAAACTTAAAAATGACATATAAAAAAAGTAAAAATAATAGTGGATCTCTCGCCGAGGTCTACCGTCGGTATAAGATCACTTTACGAGAGACGATATTCACTTTATGTGAGATGATTTTTGAACCGCAACAAAACTTGCTCCTCCTTTATCCCTTATGGGTAGGGCTGCCATCGCCTAAATTTCCCAGGCCGGACAAAAACTACAAAAACCCCGGACGTTTGGGTGAAATTGAGTTTTTTCCCCGCACCCCCATTTTTTTAAAATCCAACCGTCGTCGTATCGGATCAATAACCAACTATACACTAGGGAGCACTTGATTACCCTCACGTGAAATTTCGATGTAAAACTTGCTGTAGCAAGCCTATTCCTGCGAAATTTTTGTTAAATATTTCTGGTCCGTTATTTCAAAATTCCTAGTAATCGAAATAATTCAAAGAACTAAAAGTAACGGGAAATTCCAATTTTTGAATATTATGTGTTTTGCAAGAGGAGCACTTGATTACCCTCATCAGTTTCTTTCTGTTATTATTAGCATAAAAGTGCAGTGAAACTATGGAATTTGTATTTAATTAAACTTTTACTTCTTTCAAATAGTGTTTTTAAGTGTTTTGCGTGTCAGTTTGAAAATATGGGTCGCGGGAAAACTCTATCCCAAGAAGAAATGGTCAAAATTCTTGCATTCAAGCAAGAGAATTATTCAAACAGGGAAATCGCGAGGAAAATTGGACGAAATTCGTGGACTATTAACAACTTTTTGAAAAACCCCGAAAATTATGGGCAAAATAGAAAAGGCCGCACAGCAACGGCGACAACCGAGCGGGAGCGTAGGTCAATTTTACGTGAAACGTCCAACTCCACGTCAACCGCTCGCAAGATAAAGGAAAAAGCCGAAGTTTCAGCGAGTGTTTGGACGGTTCGGAGGGTAATTAAGCAATCCCCAAATATTCGCCGCAAAGAACTACAAAAAAAACGCTCTTGCTTGAACGTCATTGGGATGCCAGATTAAGGTTTTGTAGAAATTATCTAAGTTGGAGGAGTGAGTAGGAACACGTGATTTTTTCGGACGATAAAAAATTTAATCTGGATGGTCCTGACGAGATAGGAACAGCTCAGATTTTCGCATATCGTGGAAATAATGTTGAAACCCGTCAGGACAATCCAGATTAAATTTTTTATCGTCCGAAAAAATCGAGGAGTTGAAATTTCGACCACGGTATATAATGTCGAGGTGAGTTCACTTTGAGTTGAAATAGAGTTGAACGGAAATCAAAACATAACCTCAAATTTTTGTGTGAAATTTTCATTTATAGATAGGTAAAAACTCACAACAAATTAATTTTTTATTTCTGTGCAAGCAAAAACACCGAAGATAAAACTTCACGGATGGTAAACAAACAAAACAAATGTCACTTCAACCCAATCATAACTCAACCAGGGTATATGAGGCGAAAAATCAACTCGACCCAGGTAGGAGAGCTGAGTTGCGTTGAGTGGACCCAGTTTCAACTCGACCGCCGTTTAAGACTGGGTTGAACCTATGACTAGGGGAACGGGGTGAATAAAAATAAGAAGAGGAAACAGAGAGGGAAAATAAATGTGCCAGAATTAAAAGAAGAGCAAATTAGGGGTTGAAAATGAGAAGTTGCTTCGGCGAAGTTTTTCTCGAAGTTGAGTTACACAAAGTGAATCGAAGTGCCTTCCTACATTCTCGACATTGACCAACTGCGATCAACTTGGTGAGTAGAGTAGTGGAGGCTTAAGAATAAATAAACTCAACAATGTAATGACCCAGCGGGTAAAAACAGAGCATACCAACTCACGCTAAGTAGACACAGAACAATAGATTCATAAAAAAGAATACAGATTCATAAGGAGAGCAAAAAAAGCCAGTATTGGGAAGAATAAATGAGGAAAATAGAAGAATCAGCAAACTCAAATGACACAAGAAATTTTTACAAAAAAGTAATCAGCAACGTAAAGAATTTAAACCCACATTGACGATGTTGCAAGTATAAAAATGGGGATGTACTACTATCCCAAGAGCTAGCTGCAAAAACGTGCCTATCGAGTACGACGATGAAATGTTTTCGAAATGTCAGTACTCACAGCAACCATAAGAAAAATCGTGATCTGCCTGGGCGGAAGTAGTGCCCAAATTTAGTATGTCCGTTTTCCGGAAAATTTTTGGGATCCCAGCGTGACCTATCGAGTAAAAGTTTCAACCTACAACCAAATTAAAGTTTACACATTTTTATACTAGAAAACACAAGTGTGTCGGGTCTGTAACGGTGCCAAGTTCCTGGCAGATCACCTTTTATTTTAGTGGCACCTGATTGGTCGTTTGGATCTAAAAAGAAATCGGTTGGGCATTGAGTCGTTTAATAACTAAAAACTTGGTTTCCTTGAACGACTGGGTTAAGTCCTCTTTTCGTTTCGGATCGGAGTACGTTTGATAACTTTTTTTTTGCATTTTGACCACGCCGAAGTTTGTTTGGATGCGGACTACGAGTCAATTTTTAACTAAAATTTGTTTTAATTTATTAAGTATCATTCAATTGATGGGGCCACCCTTGAAACAAAAAGTGTCCGGGTTTTAACCAGACACTTTTCAAAACCCCTCCCGGACGGCCCCGGACGTCCTCTAAACTAGGACAAATCCGGGGAGACCCGGACGGATGGCAGCCCTACTTATGGGACATATGGCGGAAGAACGCAAAGGTCATCGTCGTGTTGTCCATCCTGTTCCGAGGCATTGTTTGCCCATTCGTAGCAATGGTGTTTTTATGGGAGCGGGTTGCTAATCCTCAGCCCACCCAACTTAAAACTCAGTTTTGTGGCGCAGACAGTTTGCCATTCACCCGTCACCTGTTAGCTCCTTCTCCACGGGACACCGCACCGCGTCACTGACTATTCTCGGATTTTGATAGAAATAGCAAATCGGGTGCGGTAACAATATAAGCTTCAAATTCGAGCAAAAATAATTAAGGTGGTGTTTTTTTTTTTTTTAAAGAACATACGCGTCCCCTACGTATAGCGAACAAATGCGCCTGCCAGAGGTATGCACGCTCCTACTACAGGCATGACAATCTAAAAATGCGCCCGCTAGAAGAATGGACGCATCTGTTACAGATATAAATGTAGTCGTAATCGACCACTCCAAAAGCGAGTGTTATTTTACCACGTGGTCCCCCAACTAAGTACTAACCACGTCCAATGCTGCTTGACCTACACAATCGAACGAGAATCGGTCTACTAAGTATGTTAATGGCACTCTTTATGGTCACCAAGATAATAGCCTGTTTTCTTCGTCCTACTCAACCTTTTAAAGCTCTAATTTTGCTCCTTTAGACTAGAAGGAGTGTGAGGTTACCGTGCTTCGTTTAGACCATTCCGTGCGTCTTTTATTTGGTACCTGCCTGTAGCGGGCTGTCTATGGAAAAGTAGAATTTTTACTTAGGGGTACCCTGCCTGTTTAAGGCTAAGAACTTAGGCAGACTCATCCTCATCATGGCAAAGCGTGCAGATAAGGTTCCTTCCTATCCTTCATAAGTAGCAATTCAAAGCGCAGTGGAATTGAAACCACCAAGTGTTCTGATATTCTTTTTACTGCGATACATCCCTCAACATAGCAACTTTACATCTTGACTTGATATGCTTTGAACAGTGTGTTCCTTCTCATCTACTTACTTCATTCGTTCTCCTCCTTTTCGCTGGGGTTTGCCCAGCATCCATTCAGAGATAACACTTTCACCACTTGAAGGTCGTAGAACGAGACTGCAAATTCCTTTAACAATTGAAGCAAATATTTAAAAATAACATTAACGAAAACACTCCTGACACAGCCTTCCAGTTATTCCAAGAATTTGAATTTGAGAATTGCTCAAGGGCACTACCCATTGAACTAGGTACAATTCCCCAATCAAACCACTCACTCCACTCTGTTAATACTACCGTAGTCCGCCAGGAGCTGTCCTTGTGACTTTCTGCAATCTACTATCAAATCCCATTTAAAGAAAAAAAATTCGAAATTCTATTTTCGTGTCATCCTAGTTCTTCCTGATTAGTCTCGGCAAGCACAGGATAGAGCGCACGGCAGTAGAATCGATATAGTAGTGTACATTGAGCTAGGCCGAGTGCCAGTTCGGATGGATTAAGGAAAATTGTTGCCTTTTGCCCAGTTGTAATCCTATAACAGCTGAAACGTACTTGAATGCCCAACGGAAATTCGCAGAAGAAAGAAGCAATCCCCGGAAAAAGGCAATAAAGGCGCCCGTCGAGGGCTTTCAGTGTCTTACGGATTATTCACAATGGGAGCCTTCTACACGTCCTGCTCGAATCGGGGCTAGTACAAAATGCATGTCGCTTAAATTTAAATTAGGATGCTTCCAGGGTTTTAGGTGGAGGAAGTTGGTGTTGTTTGTGTTCAGGTGTGGGTCCGGCTCTGGGAAGAGGAGAGATTTTTTTTCTTCTTATTTTTGTTAATGTCAAATGAGCACTGAGGGACAGCTTCAATGTTTAATGAAGTTAGGACTGTGTGCATATATTATGAAAGAGATTCCTTCGTGCCTTAAATTTGTCGAATTAATGCGAAATAAAGTAGATGTGCTAAATTTACTCCTGAATATCCCAAGAAGCCCGCTCCATCTGAATTTTCCAGAAAAAAATTCACGAAATATACATAAGCGTAGTCAAAAATTATACCAAGGATTCTCTTGCTGAAAAAAAAAAAATAAATTAAGACATTAACCAAACGATCTCACACCTTAATGCTCCCTTTTTAGAACCCATTCTGAAGCGGCATTCCGAGGCTCGGCAGGTCCTGGCTAAGCTCATATAGCATAAAGGAATCCTTGTACAGCCGCCCGCTCTCTCTCGCTCATAATGATGCTCACTTTCGTGGCATAATAATAGAGTCTGGGACTTAACGAGTCCCATCAAAGTTATGTAATATAAAAACAAAAGGCAGTAAGAGCGGCGCGCTTTATCCCGCCCCATCTTGAAAGCATGCGAAATGAGCCACTTTAAGGGTTTACAATCTTCTCGAAGGGCCTATTAACTGTTTTTATCGCTGATAATCCACTTGTTCCAATAAGAGTGGAAAATTATCGTAAAAAAATTTTTACGGGTGAGGTAAGAGAAGTGCGCACGGGCTCCACCTCGTTCATCGACAATTCTTTTCTATCAGTGGATGATGTACGAGACCCCCTAGGCCCCAGCTGGTGGCAGTTCTCCCCTCCCGTGTTCTCTGTCACTCTTCTTCAATGTCTTTTTTTCCGTGGGGGTTGGTTGATGGGGTTGGAGTAGGTTTGGGGTTTGGGGGTGTACTTCAAGGATCCACTCGCTGGTGGTGCTGTACATAAAATTTCAGGATAAAAACTCGCGCGGTCCTGATAGCTAATAAAAGCAGATGGCAGTGATTATAAAGAACCGAGTATGTCTAATGATATCGGCTTTTGGTGAAGTGCGAGAATGTTGAGCAGATGATACTTGGGTGGAGAGATAGTCACTAACCGAATGCTTGCCAATTTCCCCCCTCCAGCCGGTTTTTATAGCTCTGAGGGTTTTTCTATTAAGAGTGACGATAAAAAACCCTTAAAAAATGCCTCATTGTCTTCATGCATTAACAACATTGTGATGTCGTCCTCTGTAATTCATTTTAGCTTATGATGAATCCTTGAGTAGGATCTCAGAATCACCTGGAAATGCGACAAACCTTCCCATTATGCTTGGAAATAGTTATTCTTTGGTTTTTCTCCTTCATCTCGCCTTCGAAAGATGGCGTTGTTTTTTTTATACTACACTTTATTATGCCAGAAGTGCTCCTATCCAATCGCGTCTGCCTTGATGGAAGTTTGTAGAGTTCCGAGAATGGAGTTACCATTTTGATGCTTTCCGATACTATAAACTTTATTGAGTGGAAGGAATTCGTGAAATACTGTCTTTGTGCTGAGTAAATTTTTTGGGTAAAGCGAAAAAATGAAAATTGAGAATGAATGAAATTCAATGAACTTTGACTTAAAGCACTTTCGATAATAACAGCCATAAAATTCGTAAACTGTTGTGATGTTCTTTACTTGGATACTGTTTTATTGTTATTGTGCTTAACTTCTATGGAAAGTAAATTGACTTTTTTTATATATATTCGCTATTGTTTTGTTGTGTTATAAATGTTTCACCTTAATTCTGGTGATATATATTATTGAGAGTACGTGGTAGGCGTAGTAGAAACACTATTTCAGTGCTTGTTGACAAAAAAAGTAATTGGTTCTATCGTCCATTAAAATTTTTAATAAAATTAAAGTTATTGGAAGTGAATATATCCTGAAATGAGTCATCATAAGTCATCATTAGTCAAAATGAGTCATGGGTAAATGCATTCATCATCATCAACATCAGTACTATTTTGAACCGGAACAAGAGTACCTCCTCCCTCCCTTTTCGAGAGTACTGGACACGATGGTGATGTTCGCGGTCTCCCAACTAATTACTAATCACGTGCAATTCTGCTTGAGAGTTGAGAAGTAAACTCCTTAACGCCTTTTCTGGTAGCAAAAACTTCTGGTCCTTGGTAAGCTCCATTAAGAAGAATTTCACTTCATCCACAACTCCTTCACTTATCCACAATGAGAAGGTGATAACAAACAGCAAATCCAAGGCCGATTTACTAGCATCTCTGTTTGCGTCAAATTCTTCTCTACCCGAAACTGATACGCTACCCCCGGTTCTCGAGCTCAATGCTCATTTAATGCCCAGGGTTTTCTTCAGGACTCGCGAAGTGTACAGGTGTCTCAAAGAGCTCGACGCCAATAAATCCACTGGACCCGATAATATACCCCCCATCGTCTTAAAACAATGCGCCTCACCTTTGGCTAAACCTCTGCGCAAACTTTTTGCGCTATCATACTCCTCCGGAGTTTACCCAGACTCTTGGAAACTTGCCCATGTTCAGCCAATACCGAAAAAAGGTGACTCCAGCCTTCCCTCCAACTACCGCCCAATAGCAATTACTTCTATTCTCTCCAAAACCATGGAGACGATAATCAACAAAAAGCTTATGGGATATCTAGAATCCAACCAACTTATCAACGATAAACAATACGGCTTTCGACAAAAACGATCCACTGGTGATCTTTTAGTTTGCCTTACAGAGCACCTCCATCAAAGTTTGCATGGATCTGGTGAATCTAGTTTGGTTGCTTTGGATATCTCCATGGCACTCAGCCTTGTTAGCTAAACTCAAAGCTATTGGAATTGACTCGCTTCTGTATAAGTGGGTTGAGAGTTTCCTTTCCGGCCGTTCAATTAAGGTAGTATTGGATGGCGTCAAATCTGAATCTCACCCCATCTCTGCGGGAGTCCCCCAGGGGTCAATTTTATCACCGGCCCTATTTCTTCGATACAAGACGGACTCATGCCAGATCCTGTCTTGAAGATCGTGAGCTAATGTTCAACTCTATTAATAATGACATTGAACTCATTCTAGAGTGGGGAAAGAAGAATCGTGTTGAATTCAACCCCACCAGATCAAAGATCAACAGCTCTCCATCCTTGAAAGTGGACAAAGTTGAACTAACGGCCGATCCCTCCCTACACATCTTAGGCGTGACTTTAGCCAAAGACTTGCGATGGAATGACCACATATTCCAAATCGCCAAACAAGGATCTCAGTGCTTGGGATTTCTTAAGAGGTGCAAGTTCCTCCTCCAGCCATCGGCCCGTGCTATTATTTATAAATCCTACATTCGGCCTCTTCTCGAATATAACTCCATCGTTTGGGGCGGCGCTCCAATAACCACCTTGGCATGGTTAGATAAGGTCCAAAAAAGGGCCCTTAAACTAATTGATGGCGACACCGTTTGCTCCACCATCGACCCCTTGAGCCACCGTAGTAATGTAGCTGCACTGACAAAATTTTATCGTAGTGACTGTTCCTCCGAGCTAAACGCTCTCCTGCCTCCACGGCAATCCTATACCCGCAATACCAGATTAGCCCACTCGTCTCATTCCCTCCACCTGCAACTCCCCCTTTCACGCACTCAACAAGATATGAATTCGTTTGTAAATAGAACAACTCGACTGTGGAATAATCTCTCGCAGTCGGTATTTCCGAGCTCCTACAACATCCAAGAGTTCAAACGCTGGGTTCATCACCACCTTCTTCAATACCCCCCGTACCTTTATAATCCTTAACCTATTCCCCCACCCTCCCTCCCGTACTAAGCTTACTGCTAGACATTGCACCATGACATGACAAATGACATGACGGACTGGTAGTACAAAGGGTGACTCCTTAGCTTAGCACTGCCACATAAAAACAAATGCTAAATGACAGCTTTCTTGATCACCAACATAATTACTTGAAATATAAAACAAGGCAACAACAAAAACTAAAGCTTTGCATGAGTAGAACTAAACCTTAGGCTTTTTAAAAGCTTTCCGAATATGTAAAACGTATGTATGTTGGGATTGCCCCATTTCATATGAAATATTTGTAACGTTTTTTGCCTCATAGGGTACTTATGTCTCTCTGCGTGGTGCTCATGAGGAATCTAAGTGGAAACCCCTCTTTCGGCATGTGCTTATTTGCCACATGCGACGAAATTCCCCTTTCGGCATGTCCCTCATTGCCTCATGGTTGAGGAGGATATATCGCTCCTTTGGTATCTTTCTATTAAAGATTCAACTTATCGTACTTTTGGCAAAGTCAAGTTTAGGAAAGCTATATCTCTTTAGTTCTCACATTCTAATTATTCTCAGTTTTTGTGCAGTAGTCATAGCATCTTTTACGACGTCCATTATCGGCGCTTACTTTCATTAGCGGTACCAATATCACTATCATTACCAGGAAGTCCGCTTCCATTGGGATGATTCATCTTTTCATTGTCGTCGCCTCTATTCAGTAGCTTATTAAAATACTCCCCCATTTTTTTAGCACTTGTTTTTGGCTAAGGATATTGCCATTTGTGCTCGGAATTTCCATTTCTGTGCCTTTGCAGCATACTAGCATGTGCTTCATTCTCATATCTCGTTGCTCTAGCACAGTTTTCATTGAACTAGTCTTGACGTCGTACTCGTCTTTCTATTCTTAGTCCACTCCCCATCAATATTGGTATTGATATTTGCAACAAATTCTCCTCTTATTTGTTCTTCTTTGAGTGCTTGGGTATTACATTTTCGCTCGCTTTCTTCTCTTATTCTGCCGGCCCTAATTCATAATATCTCCCGCCCCTCATCTCACCACTCAGCAGAAAGGGATCCGAATACATTGTTGCTCTACAGTACGTCCTAACATCTATTAAGACCTCTGGAATGGTAGCTAGGCGCCTTACTCTCTAGACTACCGAGCCTAGTCATACTCTAAAGCCCTTGCCTCGTCCCCAGTAATGATGCATTTGAAAACTGTTGAGTTGGACTCGGACTCGAAATTCATGTCGTTCGCGATGTCAACGTGGTTTCATCAGCGGTATTCGATGGCGACGTCTTGCTACTGTTTTTGTCATCTTCCGTGGACTCCAATCACTTCTGAACCAATCGTTCTAATCGTTCTCTAATATCGTCTCCAAAACACAGCTCGAAGGCCTTAGCAATGTTGAATCCATTTTCAACAAAACATTTAATGTAACTTCAACAAATGTCAAAATATGACTCTGAAATTTAATGGGAATGTCAATGGCAGATAAGCCTGGTTTCACACGAGCGTACACACGACACGACAAGAGTTGGCTGGGGTGAGAGAAGGCAGAGGAATGGATATAGTTTCCTCCGCCCTTTCTTATCCTCTTCTACATACACCATACATCATTTTTGCAGCCGACACTTGTCGTGTCGTGTGTACGCTCGTGTGGAATCATCCTAAGGAATTAAAATCGTGTGATTGAAAGCGCCACACGGCTGTCGTTCCTGAAAGTTTTTGATCGTGGTGATGTACCAGGTTTCATCATCATAAATAGCTCCACAGCCTGTTATTGGCCTTGGCTTCCTGCAACATCCTCCTCCAAAACTGTCAGTCCTTGGCTTGAAGTCTCCAATTTCTTATACCTAGGGTTCGTAGATCTTCTTCTACGCTGTCTATATATATCTCTTTTTTGGACGTCCCGTACCTCTGTGTCCGTCTGGTCTCTTGTTCATAATAATTTTTGTTATGCTATCGTCACTGCTACGTTCAACATGTCCTGCCCATCGGATTCTGTTAATTTTTATAGTTTTTATGATGTTTGGATCTTTATACAACTGATACAATTCGTGATTGTATCTTCTCCTCCAAACACCGTTTTCGTTGATTCCTCCATATATAGTGCGCAGGATTTTTCTTTCGAAGCACCCTAGGAGGTATTCTTCGTTACTTCTTAATGTCCAGGTTTCGGATCCATACAGTAGTATTGGCCTTATAAGAGTTCTGTACAGTTTTACTTTAGTGCTTCTTGATATGTTCCTTGATAAGAAATGTTTACGTAGCCCAAAGTAGCATCTGTTTCCCAGCGCTAATCTCCTTTTAACTTCTAATGTCGTGTCGTTGTCTTTTGAAATTAGCGTCCCTAGATATATAAATTCTTTTACTGCTTCGATGTTGTATGTATCAATTGTCATATTCTGGCGATCATTACGTCTTTTGGAGATGCACATATATTTCGTTTTCCCTTCATTAATTGCTAGTCCGAATTTCTTTTGCTGCTCTTTCTAGCGATATGAAGGCTTCTTTCATTGCTACGGGGGATCTGGCTAGTATTACGATATCGTCAGCGTACGCCAATATTTGTACCGACTTGTTGAAAATACTGCCCGCGGTGTTAATTCCTGCGTCTCTTATCACTTTTTCCATAGCTACGTTAAATAGTAAGCACGATGGGGCATCTCCTTGTCTTAGTCCTACTGTGGCGTTGAATGGTTCTGATAGCTCTCCTTCAATTCTTATTCTGCATAATACCTCTTTCATTGTCATTTTGGTCAAATTTACGAGGTGTTTGGGGAATCTTAGGTACTCCATAGCTTTGTATAACTCTTCACGTTTTATTTTATCATAGGCGTTTCTGAAGTCTATGAATAGCGAATGTATGTTTATGTTAAATTCATTCGCCTTTTCTAGGACCTGCCTAAGGGTGAAAATATGGTCTGTAGTAGATCTTCCGGGACGGAAACCGCTTTGATAGTTTCCCAGAGCTTCATCTGCGTAAGGCTGCAGTTTAACGTATAAGATATTTGAAAATACTTTATATGCTACGTTCCGTAGAGTGATGCCTCTATAGTTACGGCAGTTTAGCTGATCTCCTTTTTTATGTATATGGCACACAATGCCCTCGCTCCATTCCGATGGTATTTGTTTCTGGGTCCATATTAGTGTTACGATTTCATGCAGGCTTAATATTACGTTTTCACCTCCTTTTTTTAATAGCTATGCTACAATGTTATCTTTGCCCGGAGATTTGTTGTTTTTTAGTTTTTTTCACTGCGTCTTGTACGTCTTCTAATGTAGGCATATCTCCCGCTAGTTCTTCTGCTACTTCCACGTTTTCTATTGGCGGTTGCTCCTCATCTCCAGCTAGCAGTTCTTTGAACTGTTCGCACCATCTAGTTAGAACTAGTTCTTTGGTGCTTGAGATTTCCCCATTCTTATTTTTGCACATAGTTACTCTGGGCTTGAAACCGACTCGGTGCTCATTTACTTTTTTATATAGTTGCCTGACGTCGTTTCGGCTGTTCGCTTCTTCTATTTTTAACATTTCGTTTTCCCAGTACTCCTTTTTCTTCGCTTTGTGCACTCTTTTCTCCTGCCTTCTTTTTTCTTTGTACAGCTCAGCTGCATTTCTCGTTCTGTGTTTCTGTAACATCACTTGATATGCTACATTCTTTTCCTGCGTTACTCGTGCACAGTCATCGTCGAACCATTCATTTCTTCTTTCACGGGGCTCGTATCCTAGTGTATTTGACGCTGATTCTTTGATTAGGGTTTTTAAGTTACTCCATTTAACCTCTGTTACTATGTACGTATACATGATGAGTTAAATAGTTGAGTTGAGGTTGAGTTGAATTTTCCCCTCGCGTCACAAATCACAATACGATATAGATAAGCTAAAACGGGAAGAAATAAGAGATGCCTACCAACATGCTGTCGTACAAAACTTGAGAGAGGTAGAAGAGCAGCCCAACATCAACGACAAATGGGAACAGGTCAAAAGCAGCATAAAGGGGGCAGCAGAAGAGGCACTAGGCTGGGCCCCCAGACAGACTAGAATTGATTGGTTCGACCAAGACTGTAGAACCGCAATTGAAGAAACAAACCAGAGCCACCGAGAGTACATCGCAAGGCCAACAAGAGCAAGGATGGAAGTCTTCAAGGAAAGAAGAAAAATCGCAGACAAGCTGTGCAGAAAGAAGAAGAGGGAATATCTAAATAGGAAAATCTTACAGATACAGGAAGACTTCAATGAAGGGAGAATTAGACAAGCGTACAAAGGAACTAGCCAGATCACCAATAAGCTCCAGCCAAGAACGGACATCTGCAAGGACATAGATGGGAACTTGTTGGCAGATCCTGATAGGATAAAGGAAAGGTGGAGAGAGTATTTTCAGAACCTATTGAATCCTATCTCCATATCAAACGAGAATGCAGAGACAGAGGCATTTGTAATTCCCCAAGATAACATCTCAATAGAACCACCAACACTGGATGAGGTGCGGGAAGCTGTAAAAAGGCAGAACAGCAACAAATCGTCAGCCGCCGATGGAATAGCAGCTGAGCTGCTAAAGGAAGGAGGACCCCAACTATTACGAACATTACACGAACTCATATGCACCATCTGGGAGGAAGAAGTTATACCAGAGGACTGGAAGAAAGCCATTATATGTCCAATATACAAGAAAGGAGATAAGCTAAACTGCAAAAACTACAGAGGCATCTCACTCCTCAGCACCAGCTACAAAATCTTCACAATCCTTGTGAAACAAAAACTGGAACCTATAGCGGAAAACCTTATAGGAGAATATCAAGCTGGTTTTAGGACAAACAGGTCAACATCGGACCAACTGCTGACCTTAAGGCAAATTCTGGAGAAAACCTGGGAAAGGAATGTAGATGTATACCAGATATTTGTCGACTTCCAACAGGCATATGACTCAATAAACAGAGAGAGGCTATACGAGATCTTATCGGAAATAGGAGTCCCCTCAAAGTTGGTACAACTAATCAAATGCGCCACAAATAGCTCACTGGCGAAAGTAAGGATCCAAAATGTTGTAACAGAGGAGTTCGAAGTACGTCAAGGGCTTAGACAAGGAGATGGGCTGGCCCCCATGCTTTTCAACCTGGCCCTAGAATGGGTGATAAGGAAAACGTCAGTCCAGCGAAGTGCATCAATAGCTACCCAGTCGGTACAATTACTTGGATATGCGGATGACGTAAACATCGTGGGAAGGTCCTTTTTGGCAGCAAAAGAAGTCTATGTTGAATTAAAAGAGGCGGCAAAGGACATAGGCCTGAAGATTAACGAAGAAAAAACGAAGGTGATGCAACAATCCAGAAAAGGACGATTTAGAATGGGAAGAAATATAACCATCGACGAACATAACCTAGAAGTAGTCGATAAAACAGTCTACCTTGGGTCTACTATCACAAAAAGAAACGAAGAAAAAGAAGAAATAACCAGACGAATACTACTGGCTAATAGAGCCTTTTATGCCCAAAAACAAATCCTGCACTCAAGATTTGTGCACAGGAAAACGAAACTCTCACTCTACAAAACAGTAATACGACCAGTAGTGTGTTATGGTAGCGAGACTTGGACTATGACCCAGGACATAGAGGAACGAGTCAACAGGTTCGAGAGGAAAATTCTCAGATGCATAATAGGCCCAATCAGAGAGGATGGAATATGGCGAAGAAGATACAACAACGAGTTGTTTGAAATTTTTGACGACCCACAACTCGCAACTTTCATAAAAATCAACAGATTGAGACTAGCCGGCCACGTGATCAGGATGGAGGACAATCGCATCCCAAAACGGCTTATGGCATCAGAAATTTCGGGAATTAGGCCAGTAGGTAGACCCAGGAGGAGATGGATAGACTCTGTGGCGGCTGAGGCAGAGTCAATGCTCAACATCCGGAACTGGAGACATGCTGCAAGGGACCGTCAAACTTGGAGAAATGCCCTAGAGGAGGCCAAGGCTCGATTTGGGCTGTAGCGCCATTGGATGGATGGATGGTCACAAATCACAAACAAAACGCAGAGATGCTGCTGTCAACTAAATTCAACTGCTCAACTATTGAACTCGCGTCTATCTGCGTAATTTCAACTCAACCCAGGTAGCAGAGCGGAGTCGAGTTCAGTCGACCCTAATTCAAGTCGACTCGCGTCTACATATAGTTGGACTCGGATTCAACCTGAGTTCAGCTCATCATGTATACATACTATATGTCTTCGGCGCTGTCGTTACTTGCATTTGTCACTCTTCTATTTATTTCATCTACATATTCTTCTTGTTTTTCCTCTTCTTTTAACAATTTCACGTTAAATTTTCTTTCCTTGCGAGTTCTTCCTTCGTTTACTATCGATATTCTGCTTCTGATTCTCGCCCCAATCATATAGTGGTCAGAGTCGATGTTTGCACCACGATATGATCTAACACCTAGTACTTCTGAGCAGTGACGCGCATCTATTAGTATATGGTCAATTGAGTTTTGCGTTCTTCCATCTGGAGATCTCCAGGTTACCTTGTGTATATCTTTAAGCTGGAATCTTGTGTCTGCGATTACCATATTATTCATCATTGCAAAACTGATCAGTCTCATACCGTTTTCGTTTGTTTCGTCATGTAGACTGAATGATCCTATTGTTGGTCGGTATGTCAACTTTCATGTCCGATTTTTGCATTTGCATCTCCTATAATAATTTTTACATCATGACTAGGACAGTTTCTTAGCGCTCTATCTAAGGTTTCATAGAATGCATCTTTGACTTCTTCTAGTGCATCTTCAATCGGGGCATGTATATTTATTATGGAGTAGTTAAAGAATCTTCCTCTTATGCGTATTTTACATATTCTTTCGTCTATAGCGTCAAACCCCATAACTAGATGTTTAATTTGTTTTCTTACAATGAATGCCGTCCCAAAAGTATGATTTTTCTCGTTACAGCTATAGAATATATTGTGCGTTTTTTTCTCTAGGATCCCCTTTCCAATCCATCTCACCTCTTGCATTGCTGTTAGATCACTTTTATATTTATCTAATTCGTTTAGCAGAACTTTTAATCTCCCAGGTTGATACAGTGTCCTTACATTCCAAGAAAAAATTCGTAAATTATGGTCCTTAATACGATATCCGGGTCTTCGTTGTGTAGTCAATCCTATCCGAGGCTCAGTTGTAGGTCTCGTGGCAATATGGTAATGCCAGGATGGGTTGCCAGCCCGTCGCCGGTATGCGGGAATATAGTGCCCACGCTCGCTACTACCGTCGTTAGTTGGCTATCCAGTGGGCACCACGGGGAGGTGACGGTTCGGTTTTGCCCACCAGGTTTGTGCATACGGAAACTACGCCAAATTTTCCAAAGAGAGTCATGATAAATAACAAGTTTCCTAACTATGTAATGCTGGACACACATCTAGTATCCAGAGCATCACAGCTGATTGATATTGCTAAAAGATTATGACATCATCTACAAAACAATCGCGTGCTTTATACAGCTTCAGTATCACATAGTCTATACAATAAGAGCAATCATAATAAAAATCTTCTTATGCTTCTCAATAGACTATTAAGCCCTTGTATCTATTAAACTACAGACCTGATGGCACTACGTCTATAAGTTATTGCAATAATAAAATATAGTTTGTTACTTGCTAATTAAAAATTTTGCCCCATTAAAATTGAAGCATGCCACAAAGGCATAACCAGGGGCAACAGCCCCAGAATTCCGTTCTAGTCTGTTCATTAATAGTGCTTCTCCCGACTAAGTATCTTCCGTAATAACGGGTAGTGGCTCTACATTTATTATATTCGTCATAAAGTTTCACTCAACAAGGACCGCAACAAGATATAATACACTTACATAATTCCCTCGGCTAAAAGGTATCATAAAACGAGAAATCTTGGAATTCATTGAGGCTTCAAATTGCTAATTCCGATGTTCACTTACTCTCCTCTCCAGTTCAATTAGATTTTATGTTACGGGAGGCATAGTTGCTGCTGCCATTTTGACGTAGCCAGCATCCCGTTTTTGTATAAAAGGCAGAGAGAAATGAAAATCTCACGCACACCATATTTCCCCACACAGGAGGGCGAAACTCTTCTGCTATGCTGGGTTCGTTGTGCCATAATCTAACATGGCAGCAGTAGCAGCATATTCCCGACGAACAACACACACTAAAATGAACAACTAGGAAGCAAAATCACCAGAGAACCTACAAAAGTCCTTCGGTTTTCCTGCATTCGGAGCCTTGATGGTCGGTCATACGGCATAGGGTCCTTGGCTGCTGCTGGTTGGCTGAACGGACGATGGGGTGGGGGGCACGAAGACAGGGCAACAACTGAAACGACAAAACATCATTTTCGGGACCATTGAGCTAAAATTTATTATCCACTTAGGCTGAATGCTATTGAACGTTATTTCCTTTTTGGTTTGTTAAATTTTTTATTTATACCAAGGCATTATATATCCTCTCGTATTTGGTGTGGTGTGCTCCGGGATAAACCTGCATCGCTGCTCTCTCTTTTTCGCATTTTTTCCTCTTTTTTTGCGGTGGGGTTAAGGTGTACGTACGCACTCTTGGAGTATATGCTCGTATGTTATGTCGTGGCTGAGGTATGTGGACCTATTACGCTTTTATAGATCGGCTCGGTGGCCACTTCACCGTCAGTAAATGGAAATTTTATGGAGGATCACCGAGAGTTTATATTCAATCTGCGCAATTTCAACGAAACACTGAGAGAGTAAATGAAGGACGTATTATGGGACCAGGACACTTTCCCGAATTGTGTACGATGGAATGTAGTAAATTTTTGGCATTTACCCTTTTTGCAGTGGTGGCGCGTTACTTTCTTTTAGTTCCAGCCAGTAAATCGCTGTCGTTATCTTTATCTCAAACGCAATCGAATTTCGACCAGGAAATTTCTGATTTTAAGAGAATTGCCAAATTCATAGTGTGGGAGAGGGGAGAAGTACAAAAGTTGATTTTTCATAAAATCTAGGAATGATTGCGGTTGGTTCTTGGTTTAAAATGTAATTCAAATTGAAGCTTTTCTTGTTCTTCTGCCGAAGTATTGGATTCAAAATTACCTACACCTCTATACGTCACATTTGTAGGACAAGACTAACAGGTTCAGCAGTTTGGCTAGTGGCTTGTCGACGGAGTCTCTTTAAAAAAAATACTACCGCCATAGTACTTCCGGCCAACTAGAGCTTCCCGCGTTTCTGACCGCCTTTTTTTTCCTGTGTGAGGTATTAGGTCCAAAGGTACTGCGGCCATTAAGTTGGCCTATTGTACTACAACCCCTACACCTCATATTTGTAGGCCAGACCGTCTGAACAAGTTCAGCAGTCTGCCTAGTGGTTTGTCGCTTAGACTTGAGTGTTCGAGCAGGGACTTCTCGAACAGAAAGACCCTGCTCCTTGCTATTGCCGGGCACTCACAGAGAACATGGAGGGCAGACTCATCCTCTTCTAGGCAAAGCCTATGTACATGTAGGGTCCTCCGCCCTTCCTATCTTCCATAAGTGGTAATTTAGGGCACAGTGTCCGGTGATTAAGCCAACAAGTGTCCTAACATCACTCCTACTGCGCCGTAATAATTCCTTGGCCGTCTTAGGGGACGGCACTGGAAGGAACCGCTTAGAGTTGGCCAGTCCAGGCGCGGACCTCCAGCTTTCAATATGTTTCATCAAAGTCCGATCGGCCAGGGCCCTTTGCAGCAAGCTGGACGGTGCCCCAATAGCCGGCTCTGGACCAATGAATTCTAAATCAGAGCCCTGTTTTGCCAGGGCATCCGCACTTTCATTGCCTTCGAAGCCCCGGTGACCCGGCACCCAGACAAGTGTAATTTGATTAAGAACGCCCAACTCATGAAGAGCACGTTGGCAGTCCCAAACTAATTTCGACTTGGTCCTACGGGACCTTATCGCTCTAATTGCCGCTTGGCTATCAGAGAAGATAAAAATCCGTTTATTTTGGTAGGCCCTTCTTAAGTTCTCATGAGTGCATGCCAGAATAGCGTACACCTCTGCTTGAAAGACAGTTGCCAGAGTGCCTAGACTTATAGCCTTGCTGAATCTGGGACTTTCACTCCAGATTCCTGCGCCTACACCTGTCTCCGTTTTAGAGCCATCCGTGTACCATACCAGCCCGCCCGGCAAAACTTTAGGAAAAGTCGAGGTAAGCCTTTCCTGTATATGTACAGAAGGTTGCTTAAATTTTGAGATTTTATAGGGCATGCCGTCCGATAGCATCTCCGCTTCCGGAATCTCTTCTATGATGTTGATTATTATAGAATGTCCTCGCCCAAGACCAGCGCCCAAGTAACCATTCGCTTTCAGCCGCAGCGCCGCGTTTATGGCGGATTTCTCTACCTCAAGGTGGAGGGGTACCAAATTGAGGAGAGTCTCCAGCGCTGCCGTTGGGGAAGTGCGGATGGCCCCAGTGATGGAGAGGCAAGCCATTCTTTGAATTTTGCTTAAAATGGTTATGGAACCCTTAAGCTTCGTTCTGTGCCACCAAACTAAAGCTCCATAAGTTACCATGGGTCTTATGATGGTGGTGTATATCCAATACAAACCTGACCGCCTTACTCTATCCTTCTATCTCCCTACCAGGACTTCAAAACCCAACAGTCATACCAGCTTAGACTATCTTTCTTCTAGATCTTCAGAAGAGATCTCGCCGTGGAAATATCCTCAAGAAAAAAGCGGAGTATCAGAGACGTCCTGAAGAAATTTGATCTACTGATATTCAATGACAGCTCGGCTTGAGGCCACCAATAGTATCAAATGACCAACGAAATCGTTTTTGCAAATCATATAACCAATTCAAGCACCGAAACACGTTTAAACATGGCGTTGTTGGGTCATCTAAAATCGCCACTCCTTGTGTTTGCCGACTATAAAAGCTAAAAAATTCGATAGAAAGTCAGATTTTCAACCAAAACGATTTTCTTATATAAACATATACTATTCAGCTGACCAAAAAAACTGCAAAAGAAAATCACATGAGCAAATGCAAAAGACTCCAAAGTTTCCCGCACAGAAAAAAGCTTTCAGTCTACCGAAGACCCACACCATATTCTTAAAAGCTTTAGTTGCTTAACTCTGAAAGTGAAGGAGAAACCACAATCTACGCGTCTTTGCTTGAACTTGCTGAGCTTTTCAGATACATATATGCAAAAGCCGTGCCTTAGTTTCTTGGGCATTTGTTTTTGCCTCATAACACAGGATTAGTTTATTTGATATGTCAAAGCAAAGGAAAGCGCAAAAAGGTCATTGTGGATTCACCCTAAGATCGCAGATTCCCGGGACCCGGAAAAGCCAATGTATGAGCCGGGGTCCTAGAAAAGAAATGTACCCAGCTTACATATCTACTCAAATGGCTCTGCTTACAATAACTTGGAGAAGGCGGTTTTGTATCGTGTTTACGCTAAGGCGGTTTTCAAGGCTCACCCGAAATAAACAAGTTGTATTCAAAATGAGGTTATATAAAGGAGTGTGAAAATTTCAGCTCGGGGTCCTGGTTCGAGGGGAAACTTGCATAACTAGGAATTAGTAGAATATATCGCAGATAATGTTACGTCTAGAATTTTAGTTAAGA
Organism: Thereva unica; assembly: GCA_949987705.1. Lineage (NCBI taxonomy): Eukaryota > Metazoa > Arthropoda > Insecta > Diptera > Therevidae > Thereva > Thereva unica. Next base: position 17,104,035 of record OX465285.1, read on the forward strand.
GATTAATCAGCCTTTAGATTTAGACCGTATACTGAAACGGAGGGAATGGCGGAGGAGGTTTTATTGGAGATGAGTTGATACTTCATTTTTGGAGCCTCAGTTTAATGTCCCTATGATTGAGACACACATGAGTGGAACACAAACGAGAAAACAGCAATGCTCGCCTGCAACCTCCCTAGGCTTTATGGATATCTCCTCACTCTATCCTCCAGAGCAAAGGGTAAAGAAAATCTGCATAGCTCAACTGCAACGTCTTTTAAAAGACCTTCGGCAAGAGATGCGGTCTGGATACCAAGATGGTCCTGTAGATTTTACCCATCCATGGCAGGTCCAATCGTCAAGCTTGCTGTGCGTGATAACCTCTGAAAGATCTCTAATGTCATAAAGTTAAGACGGATCCAGAAGAAGGCAACAATAGAAGCAAAAGAGTCCATGAGAACATGCTGCATGAATGTCCTTGATGTTCTCTTGTACATACCTTCTCTATACCTGGAAGAAACTGGATTCTGAAGGGCAGGGCCTATCTAAAGACAACCATCACTTCTTCTATAAATACCCGGCTCCTACCCAAGGCAGGCATCTCACACTAGCTAGTTACGATCTGAAAGATTTAAAATAGATTTTCACTCGTATAAGATTGCTAAACTCCACCAGATGCCTTCAAACATCCGACCACAGTCGGTTAAACCTATAGGCAGAGCCGTGCTTGACAATCATTCATTGTGACAAATACGGATCCACGATGATCCACACGTATCCGCAACGCCACGACGTCGCTGCTTTCCATGTCAGTGACTTCCGTGATGAATTTTTCACTGACTTTCATACAGCACCGCCTTTTCCTTATTAGTGCTCAACGTTCAATGGCAACTGACGCTTTAGTTTTGAAATTTGGACAGTGGCTTTAGCGTGGAGAGTGAGTTCGTTCCAGGTGAAGTTTTCGGAGTTCGTTCCAGGAGGTTTTCGGCAGGTGGTCGCACAGAAACAAATTTGAATGTGTCTATCTATATATATACCTATTTATAACTGCATCGGATTTCTGTGAACATGGTCACGCCTTTCTCAATATGTTTGCATGGAATTAAATCGTACCGATAATTCTTTTCACTGATGCTTCCGTTTCTGCATTGAAGTGGCCGTCACGTCACTGGTTTGTGTGGATGGACTTCAAGTGAACAACATCAGGTTTTTGTTTAGTCATGATCAGCAATGGTTATTCTCTTGCATTCTTCGTCTTGTTTTTACGCGCTTTTTTATAAATTTATAACAACAATGGTTATATCTGAGGAGATAAGTCCAGCGGGAAATGTGCAGTCCAGTGTTGTAATAGCCATCCTTGAGCCATCCTTAAGAAGCTTACACTGCTTCTGCTTCTTTACCAGTTCCATACACTTTTTAACATTGCATGTCTTTGCAGCGTAATATACCTTTTAATACTCCTTCGAAAGCGTTGTATCAGCATTATACAAAAGCTTTTTAAAATAATATTCATGGAGGCCTGTGAATATATGTGAATAAGCTCCGATACCGAAAAGCTTTTATTTATGTTCATCTTTGGCAATCACCTTTTATCCTTTCCAAGCGTGAGTGTGGTTTCACCAAAGCGGTCCCCCAACTAAGTATACTAACCACGTGTGATGCTGCTTGTCTTCCAGATTGAACAAGAACCGGTCTATTTAGTGGGCTAATGTCACCCTTTATTTATTTCTGTAAACTGCGGTAATACATATTTGGCAACGCTCAAAATTAGCTCCTCTGAACTGCTCTCCCCATTTTTCCCGCTGCGTGATGGTCGCACTGCAGGCAGTCCCACACCTTACCTCTCCTAAAGCGATCGAGAAAACAAGATCTTCCAAGTACAAATCTTACTATATTGAAGATATAAGATAAACGCCAAGTGCCATCATCATCGAAGCTGTAAAGTGGAGGACATTGAGGGGAGATTAGAAAAAGGACGAATGGTAATGTCCAATTTACAAGTTACTACAAAGGATCACAAATCTTACATTTGACTGAGTTTAAGCTAAAGCCACTTAATAATATTCGAGAGTAAGTGGATGATATCTCAAAACGATTGGACATGCAAGTGCACATATTACCCTTCAAAGGATCCTTGCAAATCTTTAAAATCCTTTGAATGCGAATGAAAATTCTGAAACTTGCTGCAATTTTTGGTAAAAGAAATTCGATATACAACAAGAACCATTCAAATGTATGCGAGCTGGATGAAATATCTACCATGCACCGACATTCTGTGCACATCATACCTTGTCTGCCATATGTACATATATGTTTGTACGAAGTACATTCTGGACATTTGTCGAAGTACATACATATCAGCTATTTCTCCTTCAAAATATCCTTTGACCAAAATATTATTTGCTTTTCAATTAAGGCATTAAAATGGCGAATAGAGAAGGTTCTGGATAAAATCAACCCCTCTAACCACCCCCATTCCATCATAGGCGGCGGCGGCGGCACCGCACAGAAAATCTTCCCGGACATCATTATACTAGAAACATATACTATATATAGCCCAGAAGTGGAAGAAGAACATTACGTAGTCCTTTCTGCACTTCAGCGCCTCCTTTCACCATTAAGGTCGGAGAGGAGTTTAATGGTGTCGTGTGTGTTAAGGAATTTATACAGAAGTATCCACTTAATGGAAATGCTCCAGGTAACTCACGGCATACATATGTGAATTTTTAATTAGAGAACTTACCAGGCACTTTAGTTGCCTCACTTGGTGATTAAGACACATTGTCTATACATATATAAATACACACACATACAGAAAAACTGGGGTGTGTTCGCCATAGTCTCAAGTAATAATACTGTCTGAAAACTTAATGGCTTGTGCATAATTAAGTACGAGAGTAAATTTTTAGATATTCCTTATAAGGAGCAAGTTTCGCATGGTATTATAATAGTTGTACTGTAAGAAGTAAAGTGGGGTTAAATAGTAAAGTAAATTTTGGGATTTTGGAGCTTATGAACTTTCATTAAATATAACTAGCGGCGGAAAATGAGATTTAATTTTGTTTTACTATAAAGTTTTATTGCAAACTTTTTAACTTTTGAAAAACATTTTTTGGGGGGGCGAAGTTTCTGTTTTTTTATTTCGTAATTTCAAGGTATAACGAATTTAAGGATTTGTTATTTTTAATTTGAAAAGTAATGTGATAGCTGGTTTCAAAGCGGCTTCAAAGGGGATTTATTTAAGTTTGATGGTTCCTTATTCCGTCACAGACTTCATCCATTTCCTTCGGAGTCTGCCCGACATTTCTGCTACCATGAGTTATTTTGGAATGCCGTTGTCCTCCAACCTGATTTCATGGCTGTCTAGTCTTACTCTGCTAATTTTTATAAACTTTTCAATTTCTGGGTCCTCAAAAATTGCGTACACTTTGCTGTTGTATTACCTTCGCCATATTCCATCCTCTCTTCTGGGGCCAATTCGGTTATTTGGTATTGAGAACGTCAGGCTCTATTCTTCTTCTTCTCCCCCAATGGCTCTATGTCCCTATTTGAGCTTTGGCCTCCATCAGCTTTTTCCTCCAGACGCCTCTCTGCTTTCGAGCTAGCTCCGCAGCCTGCCGCCAGTTTCTTGTGTTGTGCTGCATTAGCCTTCCCAACTCTATCGTGCTTTGACATCTGGTCTTTTCCCATCTGGTAGGAGATTCAGGGCCTTATTCAGCATCTCCAAGCCGACAACTCTTTGAACATGATCGGCCCAAACACTCTATTCGCCAGTAGACAGAAGCGCCGACAATTTCAGCGGCTACGTCTAGGTTGTGTTCGTCGATAGTTATATTTTTTTTAAGGCTGAGGTGGTAACCCATATGGTGAACACTGCGGCCAAGTTGGGCCTATTGTGTACATACTAATTCTTCCAGCTCTTGACTTTCCGCTTTACTTCTGTTTTCCATTGGGTAATGTTCAGGCCTCTATGCTGCCTCTTTTAGTTCGACATAAGATTAAGCCAATAAGGACCTTCGCACGATGTTCATGTCATATACAAGTAATTGTACAGAGTGTATTGCTATTGACGCAGGGCTGACGTTTGCCTTATCACCCATTCTACAGCTAGATTCAAAAGCGTGTAGTGAGGACCGTGGGTTGATTGCCCGAAGAAGCCAACCTGGGATCCACTTACAAAAACAAACAAAAATTTGGAACAAAACAATTCTACGACACCTGAACACCGGCGGTATCCCGGGCCTCAAAAGTAGGGCTGGCTCGTTGGGAGGTCGTGGAGGGAAGAGACTTCCGAGATACCATCCAACATACTGCACCACCACTAAACTGAACGAGTGAGTCTCCCCTCAGGGCGGATACCCGGGAATTTAGTTAAATAGAGTAAAGCACATAGAGGTGTTTACAGGTACACCTTCAGTTGTGAGGGGTATACAAATGTAAAACGAGATATTATTAGATTGGACTGTTTTCCTACTCCTACGTTCCTGTAGGCATATTTTCTTTCTTAAAGTTTTAGCTTATCTATGTCGTAATTTGGTTGTGTAACGATAATGGATAACGATGAAAGCGCAAAGAGGACAAAATCTTTCGTGGATTCTAAATTTCACCTTGACTAGATTATGAGTCGAGCCACATGTGTCTTCTCTCATGTTCTTAAATCAGGTATGCTTGTGACCCGACCTCTTTTCTAGATCGTAATTTCGTAGTGCAACAAAAACGTTTTGATCGTTATCCGGGCCCTAAATTTCACTATGACTAGATAATGGGTCCAGCCACATTTGTCTCCTCTCATTGTTCTTAAATCCAGTATGCTTGTGCCCTACCCCTCTTCTTTCAATTAGGATGTGGTCAATTTGAGTATTTACTACTCCGTATGGTGACGCTACGTCATCTTATGAACATTTTTTCACGGGGACATTATTGAACTTACTGCCATGGAGCTATCATTGGTAAAGTTGTTCTGGCTCTGCTCTATGACTTCAAGGAACTCCTCTTCTTTTCCTAATTTGGCGTTGATATAGCAGAGCCTCATTACAAAATAGTCTGATAGTCTTTCACCTCATCGATCTTGTCTTCTAAGTGAGCGTCATAAACGGTAATACTATTTATGTAGCCTTGTTTTAATGTCAAGTGTGCTTATTCTGTTACTTACTGGTTTAAAATCTAGATACAGTGATTTTATTTTATTTTCCACAATGAATGCTATAGCTCGTGCCATAAAAGAAGGAAACCTCGAAATTGCTTTTGCATGCGCAGTGAAAGTCTCAAACCGCAACCAAGGAGCAACGGCACTTCATTTATTTAAAAACGCTAATAGGATAGTCGGTTGCCTCCAAGCCAGTGGTGACTACAAGGCCACCTTTCTTGACTCACTTGCACAAAACAATTCCCCTTTGGACTGCTTATAAAAAGAAGAACTAGACTATGGAACCGTCTTTTACCGTGAGTATTCCCAAACTCAAACTTATAACACCCAAGATTTCAAATGCAGGGCATGAATATCTTTAACCTATATTGTCCATCATCTATACTTCAAGCTGTCTACTGGCCACTAGTACCATAACATAAATGACATGACTGACTGGTATTGGTACCAAGGATGAACTGATACTGTTGGTGAGCTTGGATTCTTGCATTAAGAAACATAACTAACATCGACGCGTTTTAAAAGTTTTCTCCATTTATTATTATTACACACATTATTACTTTATGCTCAACCATTTCCATTTTTAAAACCGACTTCAACTTGAACACCATTACTTCTTCTTCTTTAAGAAAAAACAACATTTCATCCATAATAATCAATAAAATTTTAAGATATCCAACATTTTGCATTTTCTACACTCCTTAGTCCTTAAAGGGGTTGCGCCCCCATTCAATAAAACTCGTCAATAAAGTTTGAAATCGAAAGTGTCCTAAAAACTGATATAAAAAAAGGATAATGCCAAAAGCATAAAAGCATCCTTTCAAAAACTCACTAAGAGTAATCTCTCCATACCCACAATCCCCACCTCTCACCCCATCGAGAGACCTTGTTCCCTCTGCCCATCATCCCTCAACGGTCAACGGTGAAGTTCCGGTGTAGAACCACACCGTAGCCGAAAAAAGTAAATGAAATTGTAAAATTATGAAAGATAAAATAAATAGTAATAAAAAAAAAGTAAAGAAAGTCCCAGTAAAAAAAAATACAGCTCACCCCTGCATGATTGAAAGCGCAGCCAATGAGCACTTTCACCCCTTTTGCTCTGGCTGGGAGCGGGAGTCAAGGACAACGTAGCAGATATGATGGCTACGGCTGGGGAGGATGTAGCCGTGGCAGGGACTCACGACTTGCGTAACATGTCTATTATCTCTTTGGGTGGCTAAAGCAAAAATCATGACTTCGGCAGATTTTTTTATTTACCTCCCTATCATCATTATTGTATGGCGGCAGGATGTGGAAGGATATAATTTCTGCCTTCATCATCTTGGGGTTATTTTGCCAATGATGTAGAAGGGGTCCTGGACTTGAATTGGGTTTACTTGGATGGATGACTTCACCGGTTTTTTTTTTTTGCTGGCTGTTCTCCCACTCTCTCCTGTTCTCATTCTGTCTCTCTTCGGCTGTTTACGTACAAAACGCATGGCAACGGGTAGATTTCACGGACCATACACGAACTGGCTTGATAGGGGCGAAAAATAAACAAGGATACAAGGGAATATAATATATATACGTGTGTACTGGTATACGACAAGGCTGGTGGGTTTTTGCCCGCTATGGGAATGCTTTGTTAAGTAAACTGATTTACTTTGTTCATCAATTTTCATATTCCGAATCAACAAAAGGACGGCTCTGATTTGGGTTGCCAGGATTCAATTTGTCATGGTCCCAACCAGCACACGGAGAGAGAGCGACCGAGCGAGAGCCGAGTGACCAATGACTGACGATATTTAAAACCTTGAATAGTTAATACTTGAAAGTGGAGGTCGAAAAGGGTACCGCACACCGACTGCCAACCACTATATGCGATTAGCGTTACGAGATTAGGCGCATAATCAAATACTCAAACCTTCCGCAAGGATCTTTGACAAGCAGTCATCCATCCTCATGAGGTCTGGATGAGTGGATAGAAAAGTGGATGATGGCCTGACTGCGGTCCGCTCTTCTTCCTCCTCTTAATGAGAAAGTCAAAAAGTAAATTATGAATGTGACTAAGCACAAAATATCGCTTCAGAATGGGGCTGTTCAGAGGGTAGGCAGGGCAGCACCCAGGGGAAGGGCAGTGCTCGTCAAAAAATCAAAAAGTGATTTATTCGGATAATTTAGAAATATATGCGAAAGCAGCCCTCCATACAGGTCTACATACCCAGGTCGGATCGTAGGCTGACTGTGGAGCCTTGTGGAGAGCTGACTTATATTCTTCTATGCATAGTATATCTATATGGCTTGTGTGTATATGCGTACATGTATAACCAACGAAAAGGAAACGGGAAGCTTTTGCCTTTTGCCTGCAATCTGAAATTGTTTGCCTGTGATAAATGACTTTTATTGAAAAATTTCTCGGTGAATTGATGCCAAAAGGAGCACCCTATTTTCCGCATAACCATACATGTGCCTATGAGTCTCTATATATGTATGTATATAATATGCCTATATATGCACATAGAAGGAGCAAAATCGCGAAAGAACTGGGTTTTCACAATTCTATTCACTATTGGGTATATCGAGAGAAGGCACACGGTGGGAATCAACTGTGTTTGTGACACCATAAAAGGAGTGTGTTTTGATTTATTTTTTTTTTTATGCATAAAAGAGAGGGGATGGAAATTGCTCCGTTTTTTTCGTATTTTTTTTTTTTTTTTTTAATTAAAATTTGTTTAGTTAAAATTGGTCTAAAATTGAAATTATTATAATATAGCAAATTATAGTAAGATTTACTGAACTCTATACCCCAACCTCCTCGAAGATGTTAACTTTAACTTGGGACAGAACTTTGATATATAAATACATACAAGGGTTGATTTTATTGGTGCATAGAGCGACAAAGTTAGCATTGCTATTTTGGAAACACAGAGCCCGTTAGCAGCTTGCAAGAAACGAGTAAGCCCAAGCCAGTTAGCTTTCCCATAATGGCAGACAATTCTTGCCGTACTTGGTTTGATTACCATAGAGCAGTGGTTCCCAAACTTTATTTCGTACGGAACCTTTCTACAATGTATAAAATTTGGCGGAACCCAACGATGAAAAAATAAAATAATATATGATATACGTATATATTTATCCTTTAATATACAGTGAGCATCAATATAAAGTTAACACAAATTCCCCTTTATTTTATTTTGAGCCTTTTAGGGAGTCTCCAGGACCCCCTTAGAGGCAAATGCGAATTTTTAAATTATTTTTTAATTGTAGTAGAGACTGTTACGAAGATTTTAAGGGGTCGTGTAGCCTCCTCCGATTTTTTTTGAGGAGGTAAAAACGTGGATTTTTTAGTGTATTTTTGTTGTTGAGCCTTTTGTGTTAACTTTATATTGATGCTCACTGTATTTTAAAACGTTTTTATTAGCTCGCTTTCTTGTCTGTCTGTTTGTCCGGTACATATCTTGCAATCGATTTTTTTAATACTTCCGGTTACCCGATCACCCTGAAATTTTGCACACAACTTCAGCTCCGATGACAATGCAATGTGGCATACTCATTATACCATTAGATCCATGGCGGCCGTCTCAAGAGGACGGATTACTGTTTTCTTCACGGAACAAATTTTGCAATCAATTTTTCAAATACTTCCGGATATCCTATCATGCTGAAATTTTGCATACAGCTACGATGACAAAGCAATATAGTATACTCAATATACCTTTAGATCCATGGCGGCAGTCTCAGGAGGGCGGATTGAAATATTCTTCACAACCCCTTCGACATGGGTATCAAATGAAAGGGTATGATAAGTAAGAGGTCGGATTACCATTTTCTTCACAACACCCGAGACATGGGAATATGGAATGGCGGCCAAAATGTTACGCGGCGTGACGTAGACCAAATTTCAAGGAAGATGGGCCACTCGCATTTTCTGATTAGCAAGAACGCGTTAAACGGCCGGCGCAGCGCCAGTGAGTCTGCGAATGTATTTGCGCTTCGGCGCTGGTGGCACGGAACCCTAAAATTTTTTCGTGGAACCGTAAGGTTCCGCGGAACCCACTTTGGGAATCACTGCCATAGAGGAATAATATGAGAAATTAACTCAGACTAGTGGTACCTGTCTTCACCGACCGTACTGCACAAGTTCGAGCAAATTGGTGAACTGAACATTAAAATAATCTCAGTTCCCATACAATTTCCACATATTCAACTGAGGATAAAACAAACCTCTTCTTCTTCTTTCATCCGTTATCTGGCGGTCTAAGCGGAACGGATACGCTGGGTCTCGAACTCTATTCACGATTTGTTTTCATTCTTGACAACACCAGCCGTTGCAAAAAAACAAACCTCAGTTCGCCCAACGGGACTCGAACTGAAGTGAAATGTAAAAGCTTGCTCAAAAAAGAGAAGTCAACTGGAATAATTCAAGTGCAGTGATCTTTTGCATTTCTAACTTCTGGCGAAAAAGCAACAACAATTTCAAGCTCGAACTCAACATTAACTGGACTTTATCCGGTGGAGCCACTTATGTGGATTGTACTGAACATTATTGAACTGAGGTATGTGAAGGGTATTTACGGTTCTTGTCGGTTAAACTGGTTAATCGAAGTACCGGAGTTTCACTAATATTGGGTCTTTACCTAGCGGACGACACATCGCCTTGTTCCACCTGGTAGTCCGGCAGTACTGCCGTAACAACCCTTGTCAGCCATCGTAACTTATTAGCCGCTAGGCTTGAAATTGTTTTGGTAGACCTTACATATCATCCCGCATTTTTGTAGACCTATAAGATAATTTCAGGAATAAGATAGCAATCTACGCAGAATACTCCCACCTATCTTAAACTAGAAAAACTTGATTTGAAGAATAAATCATATATTGTGGGATATCTCATTAGCTTGACTAACAGAATATACTCCAACATTCATCAAGCTGGACTGTATTGCGCATTATGGCTAGGAGAAAGAGCCATTCTCATTCCAACAAACGACTCAGCCAACAGCATCAACAACTTTCTGCTGGAGAAACTGCCGACTGAGCTTATGAAATATGAATCGGTGGACTCGGTAAAGGAGGTCGAGAATGCTGTGCATCACCCTGCAGAATTCTTACATACTCTTAACCTACCAGAAACACCACCTCACGTCCTTTATCTCAAGCTTGGCGATTCAATCATGGTGTTACGCAATAGTACCAAGCTTCAGGGGAAAACTCTGTACAAACAATCCTCTCTGTATTCGAGGCCAAGATTGTCAATCAGGGAGAAAACGTTTTATTCCTCGAATTCCTATGATCCCATTTGAGTACCACTTTGACTTCAAAGGTCTGTCTGTCTATTTGTCCGGGCTAATCTCGAAAACACTGACAGACACTGGAAGTGACCACCATTTGGTAGTAGCAACTATTCGCCTTAGAATCGCTGCAATCAGAAACGTTCAACGCGATGTTATAAACCGTAGACGGTTTAACGTTGACCTTCTGCAGGAGACCGCTAAAAAGCGAGAATTTGCTGGAAACCTGCAGCAAATATTAAACCAGCAAACCGTTTCTGACGACACAAATATTGAAGAGCTGTGGAGTAGAACAAAGGGCGCTATATTGACGGCTGCGGAAACGAGCGTCGGTTATGTCCAGAGTAACATGCAACATTGGATCTCGGACACTACCTGGCAAAAAATAGAACGCAGGAGGACCCTCAAAAATAACGTAAACTCTACAAGCGACCCGGAAAGACGTCACCAACTTGAACGGGGATATTCCCAATTACACCGGGAAGTAAAGAGAAGTGTGCGGCGTGATAAAAGGCAGCAGATAAATGAGCTCGCAGAAAAAGCGGAAAACGCGGCAAACACAGGCAACAGTAAAGTGCTGTACCAAATTACTAAACAGCTCTCGGGAAAGCACTCTACTAAAAAGCATGCCGTAAAGAGTGCGGATGGGAGGCTGCTGTGCAGCGACGAGGAGCAACTCCAAAGATGGAGAGATTACTTCTTCGCCGCCCTGAATGGTTCACTTGCACAGGAACCTCAGGAAAACAGCAACAATGCACAGCCAATAAGAATCACCACCCGGGCCCCATCCAAGACGGAAATAGTAACCGCAATTCATGCGATGGCCAATGGTAAAGCAGCTGGAAAAGATGGCATCCCGGCAGAATTGTTGAAAGCCGATTCAAGCCTCATAGCAGATGCGCTTCAGCCAATCCTGGAAATAGCATGGAACACCTGTACCTTTCCGGAGGATTGGACGGAAGGTATCATAGTCAAAATACCCAAAAAGGGGGACCTAACAATATGCGACAACTGGAGAGGCATCTGTCTATTATCTACTGTGGGTAAAATCTTGTCCCACGTTATATTATCAAGGATAAGAGAGGCAGTAGACCGAACGCTTAGAAGGCAGCAGGCCGGATTCAGGAAGGGCCGCTCATGTATAGACCATATTAACACCTTGAGAATCATAGTGGAGCAGTCTACTGAATTCCGATCCCCCCTTTACCTAGCTTTCGTAGATTATGAGAAAGCGTTCGACTCGGTTAATAGGAGCTTTATATGGCAGGCATTACGGCGACGTGGACTGCCTGATAAAATAATAGAATTGATAAAAGCCCTTTACAACAATTCCAAATGCAGAGTTCTCCATAATGGAAAATTATCCGACAGCTTCGAGGTGAATTCAGGAGTACGACAAGGATGTCTACTTTCGCCATTACTATTTCTTATAGTAATAAATGACATCCTTGTCGACGCTCTAGATAATAGAACAGGCGGCATACAATGGGGTTTGCTAGACCGCCTTAAGGACCTCGACTACGCGGATGATATCTGTTTGCTGGCCCACAGACATCAGGAGCTAAAAAACATGTTAAACAATTTGGCAACAGAAAGTAGTCTAGCAGGCTTAAGGCTGAATCCGAACAAAACCAAAGAAATGCGGATAAATGCAAACACACTTGAACGAACTGCGCTGAATAACCGTGACGTGGAACTGGTAGATAAATTCTGCTACCTCGGTAGCATTATTACCGAAAATGGCGGTACAGAAGAAGACGTCAGTTCCAGAATAAATAAAGCACGAGGCGCATATGCATGCCTGTTCCGCATATGGAGATCAACGGAGATCTCAACTAACACCAAATTGCGGCTGTTCAACTCCAACGTTAAGGCAGTTCTTTTGTACGGTTGCGAAACATGGAAAGTCACCCAATTCATCACAGGGCGCCTACAAGTCTTCATCAACAGATGCCTGCGTCGTATCCTAAAAATCCGCTGGCCAGATAGAATTTCAAATGAAGAGCTATGGCGCCGTGCCGGCCAAGAAAGGATAGACGACCAAATCAGGCGAAGGAAATGGAATTGGGTTGGCCACACCTTGCGACGCGATAACGAAAACCTAGCCAAACAGGCCCTTGACTGGAACCCGCAAGGATCCCGTCGAGTTGGAAGACCTAGAACAACGTGGAGGAGGACCCTACTAGCAGAGGCCGCAACAACTGGGAGATCCTGGTCAGAGCTGAGAGCTGTCGCGCAAAACAGAGTCCGCTGGAGGGCAACTGTTTCCGCCCTATGTCCCATGAGGGATTAAAGGGGCACAAAGAAAGAAGAAGAATCTCGAAAACGGCTAATCCGGTTGCGATGGCCCATTTACTTAAAAATTCAGTGTTTTCTTGGACTATTTTTTTTTACTCGGATCCGATTATAAGTTCCGACTATCGGACTAGATTACCGGACTAGACCGAAAATTGATCCGATAGTCTAAGCCTAAGGAAAGCGAGTGAACACTTCTTTATCATTCTAATTGAAGACTTCAAAGTGCTCGGTCTGAATATTTAGATTTATTAATCTTGTTCATACTATGTATATGAAGCCTTTTTCTTTTTGGACCGATTTTCTTTGCCTACAGTCCGATCAATATCTGTCTCTCTGCCTGTCTGCCTGTTTGTCCGAGCTGATCTCCGATTTTGATAGGACCGTCAAGGAAAGATTCAGTAATTTCTTGGGCATGTTTTAGGCTGCTTTCTCACTATCGGCTTAAATGGAAAATTCGATCCGATAGTCGGAGGAAAGGGAGTAACAATTTTTTTTTATCATTCCAATTGTAGTAATAAACGCTTGGAAACAGCTAATCCGATTTTAGGACTTTCACGGTATGTTTCAGTATTTTCTTATGTATGTTTTAGACAACCTTTTCACTCACATACGACTATCGGTTCAGACGGCAAAAAAACTTGAGCCGATAGTCGGAGGAAATCGAGTAGAAATTTAGGACTTTTTGCGGGATAATACAGAATTTTCCTAGGCGTGTTTAGGCTACTTTTTCACTTTGCTCCGACTATCGGATCAGACCGAAAACATGAATCATCGAAGCAACGCGAATAAAATGCTGTCACTGCGAGATTCGTAATTCTAATTTTGTGTATGTACCCAAAGTCTTGTTTTGCAGATTTGTTCTTTTTTTGATTATACCTTTCTCCCATTTTGCACATATGTATAGCTCGCTTGAAAATGCAATATGACTATTTTGTAAAAAAATCAAGATGGCGGTTCAAAGATGGCGGCCAATTTTTGCATTTGTGTTCCCAGACCCCCGACATGGGTATCAAATGGAAGGACATGACAGGTAGAATACAATTAGTTATGTAGCGTCTTTCCAAATTCAAAATGGCGGCCAACACAAAATGGCGGAAGACTAAAATGTAGAAAATTTAACCGATCAACTTCAAATTTTGCATATGCGTAGTTTGCTTGACAAAGCAATGTCACCATTTTGTAAAATAATATAAATGGCGGATCCAAGATGGCGGCCGATGTTTGCTTTTGTGTTCTCCGACCCCCGACATGGGTGTCAAATGAAAGGGCATGACAGGTAGAATAGAATTAGCGCTGTGTATCGCTCGTCACGCGTCGGAGCTGACACGCACTTTTCCTTATTAAAAGGCGTTTTTGCTACTTACTTTTTAAAATGCAAAATTGTTAATCTTTAATTCCTAATAAAATTTAATTTTGATTTCTGCTGCAATCAAATAGCATAAAAAGTTAAAAGTGTATTTCGATTTATATAAATAAACGTTGGTTTTACACCTATACATGAAAAGATTCAAAAAGGACCCAACAAAGCTGATTATTCAATTTAATTGGAAAAAGTTTGATATAAATTGATGTCTCTCTATTTGACATTGCTTAATTTTAACTGTTGACTCTGGTCAGTCATGCTCATAACAGAAAAAGCAATAACCAAACACCCTCGGAAAAACAAAAACTCTTTAGATAAAATCGCTTGCAATCCCTAAAAAGAGCTGATTTATCCTACTCTCTACCGAATATATATAGTAAATCAACCCTTAAAATTTTTAATCAAATTTAACACGTATTTTCCTATTAAATATTCAACAACGGCAGCCAGAAAAAAAAAACCAGGCGCCCGTTTCGATTTAACAAATTCGGACCGCACGAACGTCATTACCCGTTTACTACTCGTAAATCCGGGGTTGACGAGAACATCACACGAGCAAAAAAAGAGTAGATAGATCGACCAACACACGAAATAGGGTGCTTGTTAAATTATTTTTTTTTTGCTGTTACCATGTTATACAAAATTTACACCAAATGTCACCTTCCCTTTTAATTCCTGCTATTCTGGGGGAGCACGTTGCATGGCCGCGCTGCAGGACACACACACAGTAATTTGTGCATTATATTCGCCCAAAAAATAAAGGCTCGCGGAACTGGGAAATTTGTGCTCATCTCCGATAATTTTCAAATTAATTTCGTTCCAGGACATTTTTTGTTGTTATTGTTGTTGTAATTCGTGTGTCCTGTCCTGGTTTGTCGGACTGTGATAATGCCCCGCTTAATCAGCATTTTAACAACGCAATGTTCAATCTGATTTAATGTTTTGTTTTTTTTTTGCGTATTTAATTTTCCAGTACTACT
This sequence comes from Thereva unica, assembly GCA_949987705.1. Classification (NCBI taxonomy): domain Eukaryota; kingdom Metazoa; phylum Arthropoda; class Insecta; order Diptera; family Therevidae; genus Thereva; species Thereva unica. The sequence continues at coordinate 17,119,068 of OX465285.1, forward strand.
GGCTTGAGTTTGCCAACCGAATAATATAAAATTTGCGCGTGTGTTTATCGAGGCTTAGTGTAATTAATAAGAGTGCCCCATTGTGGCAATGTTTAGGGCTTTAGGGTTTGCGGAATGTAATGCTACTTAAGTATCCGTTCCTCGTTGTTGTTGTTGTTGTTGTTGTGGCAATTATATTAATGAAATATTATTCTCTATATATTTTCAGGAGACAAAACACCCCCTGGATTTCCAGTTATCACTCAAAGTCCTAATACACGCGTTATAGAAGTGGGACACACCGCTGTGATGCAGTGCAAAGCCATCGGCAATCCAGCCCCGGTTATTTACTGGATGATAAATCAAACGAAAGTTGACATGAATAATCCTCGATATTCCCTCATTGATGGTAAGTACCCCTCAAAAAAAAAAAAATAATACAACCACGAAAAAAAATCTTCATTATATTGCAGCGAAAGAGAGAGCCCCAAAGCTTTTCACCAACTCTCTCTCAACTTTTAGTAGATTTCATATCCTCTTTTAGTCCTTCAATTATTAAGCAGACACTCCAAGTGATAATGGGATGACACTTAATGGATTCCCATCTTGAGGGTGAAATTTCCAGATCTCTGGCTGTGAACGATAATATTCCTTTTCGGTTTGTGTGGGGGGTAGTTTGGTTTTTGTATATATAAGGAAGGGGAGGGGATGAAATATTCCTGCAAATTGGTTAGAGTAGAGGAATGAAACTTCTTTGACTTGGAATATGCTGTGACAAGTTAATGGATAACCGGCTGAAGGATTAATTTCAGATTAACCTATAAATTTAAGGATCCGTGAATTTTCGGAAGAAAATATTTGATTATTTATATATGGAAGTGATGGATAAAGATATATCTAGATGTTTTCTAGTGAACAACCGGTTTTTCTTATCTTTTATTAAGCTTTGGCGATTTATGTTCCAAAATGAATTTATGCAAATGTCAGCTGAAAGAAGTAAAACTATTTAAATCTTTCTAATTGATTTCAATGGAAACAAGTTTAATGGATTTCTTTTTATGTGAAAAATTAAAGCTCAAAAACAGAAGGTCGACGATTCCATTTATAATGTACTGCCGAATAGCAAGCCCTAGTCAGAAACATCGTAGAACGAGGAATGAAAAAATTGTATACGTCAGCATGCTGCTTTACAACCACTGACTCCTATTCAATACTGCAGTGAGAGAATATGGACTTTCTAGGCAGCAGAGTATAAAAAGAAAAACTGCCGTTTTCCAATAGATGGCACCAGCAGCAAAGTTCTGGGAAAAAATGTCAGATCAGAAACGTCAAATGTTAAGTAGGCTAGCCATATCTGTCAACAACACTTTATGATTACATTTGTGATTTTTTATCGGCGTCTTACGAGGTGTGACAATTAAGTAATGAGACTGATTATATTGCCGCGATTGTGGTAACCCTGAGACCTTGAAATTCCCTTTCCCTTCTCTCGGCATCCTTCCCCTCTCCATTGATATATTTGCCATCGCTTTAGCTTGTTTAGTTCGCCTGCTCTGTCGTGTTGAGTAAACGTGTGTTCGTGGTGCTCGTCACGAAAATGGAAAAACGAAATCAAGAACAACGCGTCGCGATAAAATTTTGCGTCAAATTGGGCGAAACAGCTTCGGAAACGTTCAAGAAAAAACTGCGACTGATCAAGCGCGTCGAATGAAATTTATGGTGAGGCTGCTATTGGTAAAAAAATTGTCGTTAATGCTTCAAAGCTACAAAAGTGGTGATTTTGACATGGGAGATAAAAGGAGCGTCTCTGAGTGGGAAAAAAAGTTTTAAGTTGCCAAATTGAACGTATTACTCAATTAAGATCCATCTCCAACGTAAAGCTAGCTTCCAACGCTGCCTGATATTGGGGACAGACGCTGTATATTTAGAAAGATTAGCTTGGCATGGTATTATATATTATGACTTGCTGCAACCGGGTGAAACCATCACAGGAGCTTGCCGCCGAACACAACTAATGCGCTTGAGCCGACTATTGAAGGAAAAACTAGCACAGCAAAAACATGACAAAGTAATTTTGTAGCACGACAACGTTCGGATGCATGCTGCAATATTGATAAATCTACCTGGAAATACTGAATTGGAATGTCCTATCCCACGTCGTATTCCTCAGACATCGCCTTTTCCAACTTCTACCTATACCGATCGTTGGTGCATGCTCTGATTGAGCAGCACTTCCGCTCTTATGGATAGACTAAAAATGAGGTGGATTTGTGGATCGCCTCAAAAGACGAATAGTATTGCGAAGCGAATTCCTTATGCCTCCAGAAATATAGAAAAAGTTGTGGCTAGGAAGGTAGGTAAAGGCCTTACCTGCAGTGCGACTGGCGACCTAATTAACGTTTGGCGCGCCGTTGCGTTACCACAACTCGTTTAGCTTGTGCTCTGTGGTTGTTTGGTGGAGTGTGATGGATGCCTAAAGCCATCCTGTAGAATCCAAAATGTAATTGCCTAGTTTGCATTTGCACAGGAAATGAACAAGTGTCTCTCTCTCGATGGTCTCCCAAAAGCTACGACAACAGACGTTGAACGGGATGCCCAACTTGGCAGCATGGTATCCTATGGGCCAATGTCCCGGGATAATTAACGTGATTCTGGCACTAGGTGGCCGGGATCAGTTTAAAAGGCCCATTGTTTTTTCTTTGTTATAAGTCTGCCAAATCTAAATAAGAGGATGGTCGCTCGTCGTCACTCTAGTGGCATTACCTCGATTCAATTTGATTATAAAATTTTCGATCCTTTCAACAAATGCCTTATCGTAGAGGACAGTAGTTAATGTGTCATTTTGTGGGAAAAAATTAAAATATGTGTTAAATGCTTACTTAATTAATTGCTACCTTTTAATAAGTGTTTAAACAATATTACCTTTACAACTTTCATCACAAATTGTCAAACCACCAGTTTTTATTCCCACACACAAGTGCCGCAATACCTACTGAGGACTTCGTTGTCGTAAAATTTAGTGAAACCATATTTGGGTGTTCAATACAAGTTTAAACTGTCTTCTAGCATTGTGTTACGACATCCCGAAAGATTTTCATATAAGAAAGGTAACCATAGGTCAAAATTCGTCGGATCAAGGGTTAATAGTTCTCATCAGAGTCATAGTCATACATATGATAGCCTCATTTACCATAGACAGAGCAGAAATTACATTAATTGTCCAGCCAAAGGCATTTCACTTCCAATTTATTTCCTAATACTGGTACAGAATTTTTCCATATTTGGAAGATGTTCCAGTTTCTTTGCACATCTCGAAAAGCTTTGGCTAAAATTGATCTTGAACCTCCAATTATCACCACGAAGTTCGATTGTTTGGAAGTTACGTTTCAGAACCATCTAAATAACTTCAATCTTCGGCCCCGTCCCTGCACACATTGAGGTGATTCGCATTTCCTTGAGCGAAACGGGTTGAACTCATTAGGTCACTCTTGACGATACTTAATAGTAGTGACGAATTTATCGCGTTTTGTTTTAGACCTAGAACTAGACTAGAATTTATCGCGTCTTGCTTTTAATATCGAAGACCCTATTTGATGTGAAAGTTCAACTTTTGATGACGAGCTTCTTAGATATCATTTTATAGATCATTTAACTCCGCGGTCAGGTCTTCCCGCATTTGATAAGGTTGTAAAGAAGGCTCTCGATCCACAATGAATAAAACGCTTTCTGAGAGTCGATAAGACATACTCTGCTATATTGGAGTTAATATCCCGCAGCAGATTCTCGGATAGCAATATTTGCATAGATCCAGGGACCTAATCGTTAATGCGGCTCCGAATCACGAAAGTAGGGTGTTTGATTACTTTATGAGGGCCTCGTAGTCTACTCCTAACAAACAGATCCATCTCCATGACAACATCTGTTTAGGTGAGCAGTTAGAATGGGGTGGACCGAGTAATTGGCCTTGTGATATCTCTTCTCTTTTAAAGATTTTAAAGAAACGCTCCTTTAAAGTAATTTGTCCTTTACTTTCACTTATAATTCACGTTATAAACTTCTTTACGACAAAAGGTGTTTTTCAAATACGTCAATTTCATTTTATATAAACTTAAAAAGTGATAAGAGCTTTCCACATACTTGATTGGGGCCTTCTCCAAAATGCTGATCTACACTCGTCGTCGTCAATTCGCACAAATGCTTTTAGTGTTTTCTTCTGGGGATCGAACGTTTGATAAGCAACGGCTCTTATCGCCACAATCCAGGGCAGCCGTACTTCTCGAAGAACTGGGAATGAGGTGGCTTTTGCACGTTATGATTCCAGTACCGCCGTGTGCTTGAACAACATCCAAGGGTCTTTCGTAACTTAAGATATCCTTTGAAAACAATGTTGAAAATTTATAACGCTACAACTGTTATATTCTCTCTTTACAACTTCTAGTCTTCTGTCGTCATAATCAGTAGTCATCGAGATTTCCGACTGCGAAGATCCACTTATTAAAATTTAATAAACGTGAATTATATATAAAACTATTCTTTTATTCGCAATCCCATCATTTTCATAACTTTTTCCACATTTGGTGCCGAAACCCGGGAATTGAAACGGGACGAAATTCGCGATCTTGCGTAAATTTTAATAATTGGAATCGGTGATTGCTCGATCGATCAAATTAACCGCGTGTTCATAATGGAGTTGCAAACACGTGCCGGCTATCGCAGTCAAATTACAAAAATAGTGAACGAGGCGGCGGAATATTTGAAGACACCAGAGTCGATGATTACAGAGGATATGTCTAAACTAGATTCCGCAGAAGAAGAATTAACCTCGTATGTGCAAAGATTAATCACCGCTAATGAGAATCTGCGCATTGCGAATAAGGAGGTGCAGTCTAAAAGCTTAGATGACAAATTTCCGGAGAAGGTGGCTGAGTATGAAGACACCGCGGTAGGCATGATCGCTCGTCTACAAGTGCGTTTATCGAAGGTAAAAGAGCGACTTGCACCATCTTTTATGGATAATACTCGGTCGGTACCCGGAACGTTTCAGTCACAAGGCGTTAAACTCCCCAAATTACAGCTGATGAAATTTTCCGGAGATTACTGTGAATGGATTCCCTTTTGGGAAAATTTTAGGACTTCCGTTCATGAAAATAAGACTCTCACAGGCGCAGAGAAGTTCAATTATCTACAGACCGTTTTAACGGGAAACGCAGCAAAGACGATAGCAGGCTTCACACCTACATCTGCATGTTATGATGGCGCCATATCACTTTTGCAGGAAGAGTACGGCGACAAAGAGAAGTTAGTCGACAGAAATATGCAGAATCTAATGTCTATTTCACCAGTCCAACATAAAAGCGATGCAAATGGACTTAGGCATCTTTACAATACAGTGATAGCTTGTAGTCGATCACTTACTGCTTTAGGTGTTCCTACCACGCATTATTATATAATGTTAAAAACAATACTCCTTAAGTGCATGCCAAACGAACTGAGAATCAGTTATCATCGCATACAGAAAGAATCATCAGAGAACGGAGATGATGACAAGGACACATCAGCATCAGTCAGCGGTTCCACTTTATCATTTGATGGAGATAAGCAAGTAAAAAACATATTGCAATTTTTGAAACGGGAAGTGGAATCAATTGAGCGATCGGCACTTGAGAAGATGCCCAGGGAAAATGTACGTTTTAAAAACACACTTCCAACTACAGCAGCAGGTTTATTAACGCCAACTACAAGTTCCGCGATTGCTCATTGTTTTTTCTGCAAATCAGTGGAGCATTCAACGTGCGAATGTGATGTCATACAGGATTTAGATAAGAAAAAACTATTGTTAAAAGAGGATGGTAGATGTTATAGATGCACCCAACGAGGCCATACCGCTAGATTTTGTCGATCGAAGAGACTTTATTGCAGAAAATGCAAATCTAGCCATGCCACCGTTATGTGTAACTCCACCAAAATGAAAGTGACCCGAAGTGATAATAAAAAAAATGCAAGTAATGATTCATTAAATAGTAAAGTGCTAAATTTGTGTTTGCCGGATAATAATAAGGAAAACATTTCGAATGTTTTTTTGCAAACTGCACGAGTTTTTTTATTATGCCCATCAGAAGCAAAGAAATTGTTTGTGCGAATTATTATTGATGGTGGAAGCCAACGTACATATGTACGAGAAGCTACGGCTAAGAAATTAAATCTACCTATAATGGGGATTATACATTTAAATGTTATTCCCTTCGGAAAAACGAAACTTTCAGCTAGCAAAGAATTTACTATGGTTAAATTAATTATGGAAAGTCAGTATAGTGGTCAGTTTGTGGAGATTTCGGCTGTTGTAGTGCCAGAAATCTGCTTGGATATTTTACCTGCTCCTACTACAGATGTCGTCCCAGAAATGTGTGAATTGAGTTTAGCCGACGCAAATAATATTTCCTTTGAACAGGAGAAAGGTTTGAGTGTTCTTGTAGGATCAGATTATTACTGGGCAGTTGCCACAGGGAAGTACAGGAGGATAAGCGATCGACTTACTGCGGTAGAAACCATATTTGGATGGACAATTCAGGGTCCTACTCCTGTAAGTAACCAAAAATTTTCAAGTTGTCAAAATGTTTCGTCTCTTTGTAGTCTGACCGCCATTGAGAATATGTGGAATTTGGAACTTTTAGGAATTCAAAGCAATGATATGGAGATGAAGACTCTCACAAAAGATTTACAGCGAAGATATCTACGTAAGACAAGCACTAGATATGAAGCCTCATTACCATGGAAAAACCCAGATGTCATGTTAGAAGATAATCGAGAAAATGCCTTATCGAGATTGCGTTCTCTCATAAAAAAACTGTCCAGAGAACCACAAAAGCTCTTCGAGTATGATGAGGCAATGCAAGAATTTATTTCAGCCGGCTTTGCGGAGCCAGCAGATCATATAGTATCATCAAGGGAATATTATATGCCGCATCGTCCAGTATATCGACCCGAGAAGTCGACGACAAAAATTAGGATAGTATTCGATGCTTCCTCTCATGCACCAGATGCGTCATCGCTAAACGATTGTTTATGGACTGGCTCTAATCTGCTTCCTGACATCTTAAGAATCTTGTTGCGGTTTCGACTGGGAAAGATAGCGCTAGCAGCTGATATTGAGAAGGCTTTCCTGCAGATCTCGTTAGCCAAAGAAGACCGCGACAACCACCGATTCATTTGGTTCTCGAAAAGGTTGCATTCAATTACAAATTTCCCGACTTTACAAGCTTTTCGGATGACTAGGGTCACGTTTGGTGTAACTTGTAGCCCCTTTTTATTGTGTGCTACAATACTTATGCATCTTGATTCAGAATCTAAAACATTTCCAAAGACTTGTGAAATATTACGTGATTCTTTTTATATGGATGATCTGGTGGTAAGTCTTGATGATAAGCACTCAGCCGAGAAATTTTGTCATGAATCGGTTGAAGTAATGGGACGCGCATTCATGAATCTGAGAAAATGGACCAGTAATGATGCTACAATTAGAAAAGTTTTTTCTACTGATACCGAAAATGTGCATACCATTTTGGGTATGAAATGGAATATTTACAGTGACGAGCTAACGATTAATTTTCAGGCTGACTATTTACGGGAGGCGTTAGTAGCTACGAAACGAAATGTTTTGAAGGTAATTGCGCGAATATATGATCCTTTAGGTTTTTTAGGTCCAATAGTAATCAGGCTAAAGATCCTGTTCCAATCGGTGTGGCGCCTTAACTTAAATTGGGATCAGCCGTTAACCAAGGATTTAGTTGCGCAATGGAACAGTTGCATAGAAGATTTGGATGCCCTTGGCACACTTCCATTGCCTAGATGGGTAGGCACGCATGCATCATCTAAAACCAACGACGTACATATATTCGCCGATGCGAGTCTAAAAGCCTTTGGAGCAGTAGCCTTTATCAGAACGGAGGACGATTTAGAGGGTGCAAAAGTCTCATTTTTCTGCGCAAAGACGCGTGTGGCACCGCTTAAACAAAGTAAAGACGAAGACCTTAGCTTACCTAAATTGGAATTAACGGCTGCTCTAATTGCTGCTAGGTTGAGCGCCTATTTTAAAAAAGCAGAAATGCCCTTTGAAAATCATTACCTCTGGACAGATTCGCAAGTCGCGTTACATTGGTTGAGAGGGAAGGCTCAGAAATGGAAACCATTTATTTCTAATCGTGTAAAGGAAATACAGCAGCTTTCGGATATCAATGCTTGGGGCCATTGTAGTGGCAAGGACAACCCTGCAGATCTTCTTACAAGGGGTATATCTCTCAAACAGTTTTGTGGATCATCATTATGGCGAGAAGGCCCCAGTTGGCTGAGCAAAGGAAAAGAAGAGTGGCCAAGAGAAAATCTACCTTTAAATATATCAGCAGTGCTGCTAGCACCCGCGGAGCAACTACTGACTTCTACAGGTCCTGAAGTTATTCAACCATTGCTGCAATTTGATCAAATTAGCAACCGTGGCCGACTTCTACGCATTACAGCTTATGTATTACGAGCGGTAGACATATTTGCATCAAAAAAGATCCCAAAGGCTAAATTTTTAGAAGCTGCGGAACTGGAGAAAGCGGAGAAATATTGGATAAAGTATTTTCAAAATAAATATTTTATTAATGAAATCTTATCTTTGCAGCAGGGAAAACAAATTCCTCGATCATCAACCCTGCTGATTCTTAACCCTATTTTGGATGATGACGGTCTTCTTCGCGTGAATAGTCGCTTGCAGTTATTAGACGAACCGTTCGACATAGCTAATCCTATCATTTTACCTAAGAACAGTTATTTAAGTAAACTAATAATTGCTGATTTGCATGAACGAGTATTACATGGGGGAGTTAACACGGTACTTACGCGCCTTCGAGAGAAATTTTGGTTACCAAGCGGATGTCAATTAATTAAGAAAATAGTGAGCCGCTGTAGATTTTGCAGAAAATTAAAAGGAAAGCCCGGTTCAAACCCTTTTGCACCATTACCTAGGGAGCGGTTGTTGGCATCTAGACCTTTTGAGACAGTTGGTGTAGATTTTGCTGGTCCCCTGTACACCAATGAGGACAACGGACAGCATAAGGTATATATTATGATCTTCACTTGTGCGGTGATCAGAGCAATCCATTTGGAGTTAGTTCCTAACTTAACTACGGAAAAATGTCTTTTGGCAATTAGAAGATTTATATCCCGGCGGGGCACCCCGAAGTTGATATTGTCTGACAACGCAAAAACCTTTAAGAAGGCTGCTACAGAATTGATAAACGTAAACCAAATATTGAATAATGAGATTTTTAATGGGTTTTTAAGCAATCGCGGTATTACGTGGCGCTTCATCTTGGAACGGGCTCCTTGGTGGGGAGGTTTTTGGGAGCGTTTGGTAAAAAGTGTCAAGGACATCTTAAAAACTACAATTTGGAAGGCAAAAATTGGAGGCGATGAGCTTTACACACTCCTTACCGAGGCCGAAAGAATAATAAATGCCAGACCACTAACTTATTTAAGTGACGACCCCTTGGATCTATCGCCACTTACACCAGAATGTTTTCTTTTAGCTCGTTTTCAAGCACATTCGAATCCCGAAATCCAACTAGATAAAGATGAGGTTAACAAAGAAGAGTTGCACTCTAGATGGAAAACCAGGATGCGCTATACTTCTTTTCTGTGGAAACGATGGAAAGCAGAGTATCTGCGACTCCTAAGGTCGGCCCATCATACCGAGAAGACGATATCAAAGGAGATTGAGCTTGGCGATGTTGTTTTGGTATACGATTATGCTACGCCACGCATTCATTGGCGATTAGGCGTCATAGAGAGGAGCTTTCCGGGCAGAGACAACAAGGTGCGAGCTTGCGAAGTGCGTTTCGCAGATGGCAAGAAGATGAGACGTCCTATACAGCTTTTATATCCATTGGAGGTTCGCCAATCGGCCCGCTCGGAGGATGTTGAAAATTTATAACGCTACAACTGTTATATTCTCTCTTTGCAACTTCTAGTCTTCTGTCGTCATAATCAGTAGTCATCGAGATTTCCGACTGCGAAGATCCACTTATTAAAATTTAATAAACGTGAATTATATATAAAACTATTCTTTTATTCGCAATCCCATCATTTTCATAACTTTTTCCACAAACAAGTAGTCAGTCTGGGATTTATTTCTGGACGTCTACAATTAAATCAAGCTTTCTTTAATTTTTGCCGCATTGTTGACGCAGATTGCTTAAGTCCTATATCCTCCAGGATCTTGGTGAGATCAAGGGCTGATGATGGGCGTATTAACACATTTCCGATCACCTCTTAAGGAGGTCAGCGGCTCCATTCGAAGTTTCTTTGTAGCCTGTTATGGGTAGTTGTTTAGCCTGCCTATCAAAACTGCACGGTAACACACCTTTTTAGGGGTTTAATGCTGATTCTGCTTCTTCCTCGCTTATAAAAAATTTCCCAATTTATCAAGGATCACTTTCATTCACAACAGAGTGCAAGTTAACTAGTCTTGACTGAACTCGAAAAGATTGTTTTTTTCAAACGACAGACTTCTGGTAGCCTAGGAGGTTAGTCAGTGCCGGAATGCCATCGCAGAGGTCTGGGGTTCAAATCCACTTCATGGCATGGTCCTCCTTTTTCCCAATTTCTGTCATCCAAAAAACATTTCTTCTTTCTAGTTTTTCCTCTTTACAGCAATCCCCTGCTCTTTTTCTTTCCATCGCCTACATTTCTTGTTCGATCACCGAACCCAGCATTCTATCGTGGTAATATTGGATGTTGGCATTGGTAGTTCTATCGCTCTCCTTATCGATCAAGCACTGTATGTTTGATACCAATTTGAGAGCGGCATGAATGTTGGCAAGCAGCGTCCGAAATCGGAACTGGTTATGGGGAAAAACCTTCTTTCCTTGAATTCGTTTGGGTACTCAAAAACCTTATTATAACTCACTTCTTCTTCTTTAAAGGCTCTACAACCGGGATCCGGTCCTGGCCTCGCGCAACTGTTCTCTCCACCGGTCCCGATTCTGAGCCGATGTCATCCAGTATGGCATCCCTAAACTCTGAGCGTCCTGGTCCACGCCATCTTTCCAGCGAAGGTTGGGCCTCCCTCGCTGTCGCACCCCATAGGTCTTACCGCAGAGAACTTTCCGAGCAGGCTCATCTTCACTCATACGAGCTAGATGTCTTGCCCCTCGGAGCCTACCGAGCTTTATTTTCTTCACAACATCTATGTCGCGATAGCGCTCGTAGATCTCGTCATTGTAGAGTCACATACGGGGCCAACAATCCTCCGAAGTATTTTCCTCTCAAACACGCCCAAGAGGTTTGAGTGCTTTTTGCTAAGCACCCACGTTTCGGATGCATATGTGAGAACGGGTAAGACCATCGTCTTATATAGTAAAAGTTTAGACGTTATGGTTAGATATTTGGATTTGAAGAGCCTTGACAGACTATAATAGGCTTTGTTGGCTTTTAGCAGTCGTGCGCGTATTTCTGGTTCCATACTATTGTCGGCTGCTACTATTGACCCAAGGTAGGTAAATGATTTTACCACGTCAAACTCGTGTTCCGCTACCTTGATTGTGGGACCAATGTTAGGTGTTCTTCCAGACGAGGCCACCATGTACTTTGTTTTGCTTTCGTTAATGTTCAGTCCCAGATTTCCTGCCGCTTGCTCAATCTGAGTGAAATTTTCTTGTACAGCTGTTGTTGTTCTTCCAATGATGTCAATGTCGTCTGCGTAAGCCAGTAACTGGGTGGACTTGTGGAGCATTGTACCCCTTGATGTCACGCCCGAATCTCGGATCACTTTCTCCAACGCCAGGTTGAAAAGGAGGCAGGCCAGATCGTCCCCTTGTCGGAGTCCATTATAGATGTTGATTGGTCTGGACAATGTTCCGGATACCTTTACTTGGCTTGACACATTGATCATGGTCAACCTACATAGTCTTGTCAGTTTGTTGGGGATGCCGAATTCTCTCATGGCTTTGTAGAGTTCTACCCTGGCTATGCTATCATAGGCGGCTTTAAAGTCTATGAAGAGGTGTTGAATTGAGTTTTGAAACTCTAGACATTTTTCCATAGCCTGCCTCAAGGTGAAAATCTGATCATTCGTTGATTTGCCTGGGCTGAAGCCACACTGGTAATGGCCTATGATGTTTCTGGCGTATGGGGCCATCCTGTTTTGTAGGATAGCGGAGAATATCTTATACACGGTACTCAACAACGTTATATCGCGATAATTAGTGCACGCTGTGATATCTCCTTTTTTGTGTACCGGACAGAGGATGCCTTTTCTCCAGTCTTCTGGCATCACTTCCTGCTCCCATACTTGCACAATTAATTCATGAATCGCTTGTTGTAATGTAGGCCCTCCATATTTAACCAGCTCCGCTGCGATGCCGTCTGCACCCGAGGCCTTGTTGTTTTTGAGCCGGCTGATGGCTCTGCTAACTTCTTCTATGCTTGGTGGCGGCAACATAGCATTGTCATCGGATATTGGTGGAGCGTCCGAATCCTCAGTTAGCTCGCCATTTAGCAATTCATGAAAGTGCTCTTCCCATCGCTCCAAGATGCCTTTAGGATCGGTGATCAGATTCCCTTCTTTGTCCTTGCAGTATGTGCAACGTGGTGTGAATTGCGTCATACTGCGGACTCTTTGGTGGAACTCCCGCGCCTGGTGCGGCCGTCGTTCTCTGTACTGTTCTAGCTCACAGACGAAATTTTTTCCCAGGCTTCCTTTTTTCGTCTGTGAATTCTCTTTTCTTCTTTTCTGAGCTCTTTATAGTTCTCTTCGCGTGCCCGTGTTCTCTGAGACTGCTGCATGGCTCGGTACGCAGCATTCGTACGTTCAGTTGCCAGCTTGCATTCATTATCGAACCAGTCGTTCCGATCTTTACGACTTCTGCCTAAGATGGAATCAGCAGTACTAATGACAGTGTTTTTAACGCGGGTCCAGTTCTCGTCGACGCCCGGCATCTCATCCCCAGGACTTAGGGCGAGTTCCAATGCATGACCGTAGCTGTTTCTGGCAATTTCATTGCGTAGTGCAGCTGTGTTGATTCGAGCCTGATCAGCGGATACAAAGCTTTTCAGCGTTGTAATGCGCTCTCGGAGCACCATACCAACAAGATAGTGATCCGAGTCGAAGTTGGCACCTCGGTACGTTCGTACCGTCATCAGACCCGAAAGGTGGCGGCGGTCTATCAACACATGATCTATTTGGTTGCGAGTGGCTCCATCAGAAGATACCCAGGTGGGGGCGCGTTCAATAATGCAGGATGCGTGCGCAGTTGACTTATTCAGTCATGGAAAGCTTCACACTTTCAATTGCTGAATAAGTCATTTGCGCACGCATCCTGCATTATTGAACGCGGCCTGGCTTTATGGATATCTTTACGCGCAAATCTAGTACTTGCAACGACCAAGTTCTTACTTGCTGCCATCTCTACAACTCGCTGTCCATTGTCATTAGCGTTTTCATGCAAGCTGTGGTTGCTGACATATTGCCTGTATATGGGCTCCCGGCCTACTTTGGCGTTCAGATCTCCCAGTATGATTTTTACATCATACCTGGGGCAGGCATTAAGTTCCCGTTATAACTCCCTAGCAGCCTTATTAACCGAAAATCGGCAAGGTTATACATATCTGCGTGTAACTTTTCTAGGTACTGGCTACCGAAGCCCCAAACCTTCACATCTTTCCCCACCTGCTACTTATACACCGACTACCCATTGTCGTAGATAAATAAACAAAAAAATCAGAATCTTCACTTTTTTATATCATTCTTATCACAAAGCATAACTTTTATCCACTTAGCGAAAAAAACCTAATTGGCCCCTTTGACTTTCAGACGCTTTTTAACAAATATCTAAAAAAAAACGTCCCACCATCCCTGGGAGCCTTTATGACCTTCCCATCAGGGTTCCTGCCCCAGCTGTAATCACGCAACACTCTGGTAATAGCGTTTGTGATATCAAATGTCTAGATTCACCTAATTTCTCCTCTAAAAAACTCTACCTGTACAAATATCCATTCATTTATCTTAATTGCATACATTTAGTAAGTGGTAACTTTCTTGTGATAGTGTAATTGTGTGGAGCACAGGCACCCAGGACTAGGGCCGCCTAGAGAAAGCGTAGTCATTGTGCGTGAACGTAATATTTTTGCGTGACCTGGCTGGTTTTTTTCGGGTATAGTAAGGTACCTTCTCTGCGAGAGGCCTCGCTTTCTACCTTGTTTACGAGCTCTGCATTCACAGTTGCGTGGGTGCAAATTAATTCCTTTCTAAGCAAAAGGATATATAAACATGTATCCTCCCGAATGAATAGAGGAGAGTTGTTAAAAAAATAAAATGTACAAAAGATGGAGATCCAGCAAATTAAGAACCTCCAGGAGAGTGTGTGTCCTGGCATTCCATCAAATTATAACTCCTCTGGCTGATGGTGTGTCGGGGGCTCTGCAGTGCTTTCCGGGGCAAGGTGAGCCATTGAGCATGTTTTTCTTATGCTGCCGTTATGTGCCGTGATTTATATTCACATATGTTTATGTCAAATAAAACTTGAAATTCACCATATTCATGGTATGCTGACAACTTTGTTGCGGCTTGTGATGCTCGTGTACGTTGTGAGTCCTTATGTGTGTAGATTGCCTCGTCAGAGCAGATTGCCTACACAGAATTCAGAGTGGGAGTTAATGAGCTGAGGAAGAGATATTTTGGTTAGAGGAAAATTGCTTAAAATGTTTTTGAGGTAGAAATATAAAATATTTAAACAATATTCCTACTTTGTTCTCTGTTTTTTTTTTTTGTGTCGACGACGAGAAGATTGTAGGTTTAAGGACGCTCCCAACGCGTTCACTTCTTTAGTTCTCTACTACTGGACTAAAACGACTACTGAATCACTACCGATTCAGCACAAACCCTTTTGCAAGATGCACCCCTTAAATGATTTAAATTTGTCGTCATGAAGGTCTGCTTGCTATGTTTTTCTTTCTTACCTTACCAAAGAATTGGGTTCACTACGGCCACTGAGATAGCTCTATTGCACTGCACTCTTATAGCAATGTGACCCTGTTCCTCGCTATGACGGGTTACTCACTGAGCCCATGAAAAGCAGACTCACCTTCCTCAAGGCAAAGCCTGTCCTTCGTAGCAGGGTGCGGTAATCAAGCCAACAAGTATACTGAGATCCAAGAACCCTCTTCACCAAACTAGTGTGTGCCCCAGTAGCCTGTTCCAGACCCATGGATCCAATGTCAAATCCCTGTCTAGCTAATTTATCCGCCTTTTGCTTGTCTTTGAAGCTCAAATGACCCGGATCCCAGACAACGATCGTTTGATTGAAAATGCGCAACTCACCAAGGGCACGTTGTAATTCCATATTATGACTTGGACCTACAGGATCTTATCGCTCAGATTGCCGCATGTATACCAAAGGAGATAAAGATCCGTTTGAATGGTATAGTGTGCACCTCTGCTTGAAAGACAATCGCAAGGAAGCCTAGACTTGTCGCCTTACTGAATCTGGGACTTTCACTCAGGTTTCCAGGGTCCACAGCTGTCTCTGTTTTCTGAAGTCGCGCATGTACTAGTCCACCTTGCGTTACGTTAGAAGGAAGTAAAGAAGTTGGCCCCAATTTTGACATCTTAAAGGGCATGCAGTCCGATAGCATTCTCTCCGCCGGAATCTTTTCTATAATGTTGAATTTAAAATATTCCTCTCCAATCGTCAACCTCAGCGCAGGGCTAATGCTGATTTCTATACCTTAAAGTAAAGTGGTACCAACTTGAAAAAATTCTCCAAAGCGCAGCCGTCAACAAAGTGACGATCGCTCCAGATACAGACCAATCGCTCCAGATTTTTTTAATTTATACCCGTATCTTAAAAGCAGTCACAAGTCACAACGCAATCACAAGTGTGTCATAAGTCTCAATTTGAGAAAATCTGGTGTGCAGTCAGAATTTTGACAATTCGCAAACTGTCACAACGCCTCTCAAAATTGGGACTGTATAAATATAAGGTCGCAAGAGCACAACGAGCAGGTTTTTTTTAGCATATTTTTCATAATATTCTCATAGGTTCAACAGGCACAGACAGCGTCGATGAGAGGTGCTGGAACGTTCACATACACCCTGCCAAGTCTACTACATTCCTACGTACGGTGTTTGTGTGCTCGGAACTGATTTGGACGCAACGGGAATGGTCCAAAGGTTACTGATGTTGTCAGGTTTATCGTTGAATTGAGTTCCCGAGTAAAAATAAAAAATTGTCTTACAACGGCCGTGCTTGTGCCGGGCGTCAGAAGGATGTTTACAGGACTGTACGTCCGTACACGACACACACATGAACACAAAAAAAAACTTATTAACCATATCTTATTTACTACGATTTATCAAGTTTCGGGGTTTTTGAGCTCCCATTAAAAATGGTTAAAATCCTACGGCCATTATATACCCCTTAAAAACCCCAGCGGCCGGTGTTCGCCCGTTGTAAGGCCGTTTTTTATTTTTATATGTGTTATGAATAATTTTTGTGGGACCGCCTATCACATTAGTAACCTTATATTTAATACTTACTATCCACCGGCGGAGATTTAGGTTCTTCCATTTAAATGTGCTTCCTGAATGAAAGACCAGTCACTTGTATTTGTTGGGCAAGATTACCTTAAAGCTCTTGATTTTTTTAGTTTTTCATGAAGATACTTCTTTGCATCCGAGTTTGCTGGTGTTTTTATTTGTGATTATACTTCGAGATAATTTTGCTGAAGTGTGTTTTCTACGAGCAACCTGTTAGCTGGACTGATTTTCTTCAATATCCTATCCCAGTCTGCTAAAAACCATGTTGTTCTGGCCAGGTTGTTCAATGGCTTCTTCCGAAGTGGTACGTGGCGAGGGGGCTAGTTGAGTGGGACATAGTTTTCCGGTGGAAGCTGGTTAAGTTAGGAAGGTAAATTTTTCCTTCCACTTGCCATTGATGGTGAATTCGTTCTTTATCAGTTCAGCCCTTACTAGTTCCTCCGCGAGGGATATTGCATGTTGATCAGTTGGCTTCGTTATCTGTTCAGTTCATGTTCAGTTCGTACTTGATATCGTTGTTGCAAATGACAGAAATTCAAAAGGTCACTGGAATGGCATTCCACCATTCCAGTTGATTACTCTTTTTTGAGCGAGCTTTTACGTTTAACTTCAGTTCGACACACACAAAAAAGCCAAGAGAATTGAGTTAGAATTACGGCAGCTTGTTCCACGGCCGTGTTACTTCGTCAAGAACTAGAATTAATGCAAGAACTAGATTAATGATGGCATGACTTTGCACCTAGACGAGTCACGCTAAAACATTTCTGGAGGTGTTAGCCCATATTATTTCTCAACATAATGTACTCTTGCCGTAATGACATATTCGGCTCATGAAACTAATTTCGTTCGTACACTCCAGATTAAACCATCTATTTATTCGGCTTAATCTATATAGATTTGGTAGAATAAACAATGAGCAAACGCGTTCCCGCCCTTATAAAATTAATTAGACGCAAAGATCGACAAAGTTCGCACTGCGGAAACACAAGTCCCACTTAGTAATTTAGAAGAAACGAATAAGCCCCCGCCTTTGCAATAGTGCCAGGCATTTTTTTTTTTTGGAGTTGTCTTGATTGTCTTGATCTATTTACGAAACTAACGATGTGAGTTGCCAAGAGGTAAGTCGACGAAGTACCGTTTTGAATGGGAAGTAAGAGGATGTTAAGGCTCTTTTAGGAACTCTCATAGAATGATGTGCCATTTGATGTAGATTATACTTGTCTGCCAGGCGCTCGGTACCATTTGAATAACTTCAGCTAATTTACATTATTGAACGTTGAAATCACCCACAGCAATGATTTCCCACACTCTAGTGACGAGAAAATTCTTCCCATTCTTACATAACATTATCGCTATATGAATCCAAAATTTAAATCCATCCAACTTTAACGTTTGAAAAATGTATAAATTAAGCAAATGTCGTTCAACCGCATACCAAAAAAAACTGCACAGTGCCATCACAGATAACCACACTCTTCACTAGCAGCATACCATCGAAATTTGAGTGATTTTTAATATTCTACCAACGTTAACACTTGCAGAACTTTGAAAAGAAACGTCAGTTGTTACAAACCAACAGAAAAAAAGAACATACTACATACAAACCCTCCCTCAGTAGATGTTATTCTAAAATTGCAACGTTAACAATGATCCCGACGAAGAATGGAAGAAATTCTTGAAGAAGTATATATGTTCTACGCCACCATGTCTTCGTCTTCGTTTACTTTTTCTTCTATTTTTTTTTTATTTTTTTTATTTTTTGGTCTATGCACGTTTCTCCTCCAGTCCATGGATAGATATTTATGTGCAAAAAAGTAAACTAGTGCTGCAAACAATTCCACTTGCATCTTCTACTACCCCGCCCAAGTAATTCCTCCATCAAGCCATGAAAACCACACCGTACCATCAACATTCGTAAGCGTTTGTAACGCCATCGGCACACCAATAGGTATACACAACCTTAAGCTAGAGAAGAGAAGAGTGTATCACGAAGCTAAATCCAGTATGGAATAGGTCCTTAATATTCTGTAGGAGTAAACAAAGATACAGTAGCTGGCTTACATGCATCCATCTACATACAGAAAATAAATTTATGTTGGTATCTGTCTTAAGGATTTACGTTTGTTAAGGATATGTAGTGGAAAATCAACTGCCAACGGAATCTGTACAGGATAAATCTAAATTCACACCACAACAGACCGACAGAAAAAGGATAACTAATGTTCATCTCAATTGTGGATAGTAGTGCATAGTTGTTGGTGGGGTTTTTTTTTTTGTTCGACGACGTCGTCTCGCTCCTGTTATGTGTCCTTGGAAGGAATTCAGGATTTTATATACAAGGAAACGGATGGATATTGGATGAGTTAATGGTGTAGATGTAGTGCAATCAAGAGGAATAATACTTAAAAGATTGTAATAGAGTTTCCCTTCTAACACAGAAGGCGCACTTCTCTGCTGAGAAAAATTTACCACAAGTTCTGTGGAACAGCTGAGGCATACAAACATATAAAAACAAATAAAAAGTACTAAACACTCTAATAAAGAAGCGTGCAACAACAAAGAGGGAGTGGGCACACCAAGGACTCACGTCACATTAAGAAGACCCTTTTTGAGAGCCACTTCACTTTTAAGCATGCTAAAAACCCTAATATTTCTATTAACGTTAATAAGCATGTGACTAACAGGTTCGTACTTGCCATAATTGTTATTAGAGGAGTTAGTATGCTACAGGGCCAGCGTTTAGATATTTTGCGCCCGGTGCAGTATGCCATATTGCGCCCCCACCCAGCCCTTCATTTTTGATCGCAGTGACGAACAATGAAAAAAGACACAAATACTCTGTTCCTTTAATATATGAAAATGAAGTGGGACACTTTTTCATTTTTTTTTTTTCTGAAATTGTGCCCGGTGCAAATGCACCAATTGCAGCTATGAAAGCGCCGCCCTTACCTTTGTCCAATGAGGAGGTCTTGCTTTTGTGCTGAGTTTGCTTGCGCTTGAACTTCACAAAACTCTCCCGCTAATGGTGTTTAATGCTCCAGGATGTTTTTCGGTGTTAGCTGCATTTCCAGCACAATTTTGGGCTCCAAAAATCTATAGTACGTATAGTACTCGTGTATAACTCGAGTATCCAAACTAAAAGTCTTTATGTCGTTCTCCAAGCCGTCATATTTCAAGGCATAACCGGTGGTCACTGCACTGCATATCTATTGTAGAATCTTGCATAGAAAAAACACATTCCACCTTAACAGCCTTCCGCTGTAACATAGCAGGAGCTTTCAACACCTTCAGAACAGAGCCGTGTTGAGAAGAGAATTACTAAAAATCAAGAACTATGGCACTGTGCCAGCCAAGAAATTGTAGACCACGAAATCAGGCGAACGAATTGGATTGGATTGGCCATACCTTGCAGAAGACAATGAGAATGAAGGAACACTTTTTTCAATTTTTAAAATTTTTTTAAAATCTTAATTTCTGAAATTGCGCCCGGTACGAGTGCACCTTTTGCACCTATGAAAGCGCCGCCCCTGAGTATGCAGGAGAGGTACACCCCTCAAGTTGTAATTACTCACTCTAAATGCGATATGGGTTCGTAAGAAACCTGAGTCCACCTTCAGTGTCGTAGCCTAGGGGGTACAGAGGGGGCCATGGCCCCGGGCGGCGTAGATGTTGGGGCGGCGGCCAAACTGGACCGACTAAAGATCCTGCCGGCAACATCAGGCCATAAACATTACCACATTGAGCACGATGTCCTGGCTGATGGTGTCTACATGCCAAACCTAAATGGGGGGAAGTTAAGTGAGGTTAAATTAGGTACCATTTGGTTGTAAGTGGATGTTACATCTACTTCACTGGGAGTTACGTCTACTTCACTTCTGCATTACTTTTCATTTAGGTTTGGGTTTCTGGGCTAAAAAGTTGATGCATCAAAATTATTCAACCAAACTCTCCTATTTGACGGGCTATCAAAAAAGCGTGCGCTTGTGATGGAAGACAACACCTTTTCTATAATTCAATTATTTGTCGTAATTCTTTCGATCATTTGCAGGGCATAATTTCCCTAGTTGTCCACATTAGAGTTGAGAATGAATCGTCTTATACCTCATATTGGACGATTCCCTTTCAGCGAAGATACAGCAGATGTTAATTTGGTCTCTCATGTTTTTCAACTCATGAATAACTGATGCATGGACCTTCTTTTTGTACCCATGTTTGTGTAAATGGTTCAAAACACTTGTGTGGATAATACCTAGCAAACATATATTCCTTATGAATGGAGTCCGTGCCATAAAAGAAGGGAAATGAGCACGCATATGAAATACTGAAAATATAAATGAGCCGGTAATTTGCGTTTTTATACAAACAGCGTGACGTTGTTCTCTTGTATGAGCATCTCAATGTGCATAGAAACAGCGATTTTCAGATTCTCTTCCTTTATGACGCGGGCTGTAAATGCTGAAGTTTGAGAAGGGCTTCAACAGCTTCCGTATTTGTCGTTAAAATGGCCTGTAATAGTATTGGGCTGCGATGATGAGAAATGAAACCTACAGATATTGACAGAGAAGAGTTTAAGCTTAAGCTTGTTCGTCTACGAGACTTTCTATCTAAAGACAGACTGAAAAAAATTACAGAGAGAAATTACTGATTCCATCTCTCTGGGTTTGTTAAAGTTTATAGTTTAGGACAACCTTCAAGCACGGATATAGCCAGCGCCAAAACAATTGGAAATCTCAAAATCGCTCTTTTTATATGGAGTGAAAGTCTCAAATCCTCACCACGAAAGTAGATTCGAAAAGAAAAGTTCACCCCGTCATTCCGTTCGTTTAAAACCCCAAATCACCCGCTGATTTATATTCTCAATCACAATTCAATCCATCTCACTACGACTCTTGTCCTGGTCAGCTGCTATGGTGGAGTGAAAGGTTTATCTAGGACAACCCAAAATACAATTTATGTTAAAGCGTCGACCAAAATACGCCGAAAGACAGTCCCGCTCTACCCTGAACAAATGGTAGGGCCGGCGCTGAATGTTAATGTATGTGGAATTGTCATTTCCTCGCCTGCACGTAAAATTCCCAATTATTTTGGCGCACACTATACCGAACATTCATTAGTTACATATAATTTGTTGCGTTTACATGATGTCTTGAATTCTTGGATTGAAAATTACTTGAAATTAAAGTTGCGTTTTCGATTTATTGATTAAAAATTATTGAAAATCTACAATGTCCACGTTGATTAATCTAGCTCTAGAGATCTAATATAGCTATCTTACCAATAGAACAAGTGGTATAAATTAACAGTGGCCATTGGCTTAAAAAGTTCGCTTTGCAAAAGAAAACACACAGAAAATAAAGTTTTAAGTTAAGAAATATATTATTTCCTTTTAAAATATTGAATTTTCAAAATCGCAGACTTTTTACCAATTCAATTCGAAAGTAGGGGCAACAAATTTATAGTTCGCCCCGGATGGCAGAATTCCACGCTACGCCACTGTCCACCTTGTCACTTAGTAGCCGATGAACAAATATGACGTCAGCAACTTCACGATGCTTTTGTAGGGGGCTTAAGTTGAGTAATTTAAGCCTGTTTTCATAAGCCGGAAGGATGTGTGGGTCATCCCAAGGGAGATGACGTGAGTACGAAACGGACAAACTTCCTTTGAACCGATTCGACTCTTCCAACTTGGGAGAAGTATTGAGGAGACCATACCTAGGAGGCGTATTCGAGTAAAGGCCTCACTAAGGATATGTACAAATGCTTAGTGATGAGGGGGTTGTTGAATTCCTTGGACCACCTTTTTATAATTTATAAATCCCAGAACTGAACTCCCCCTGGAGGAAATATATAATTAATGTGGGTGGGAAAATCCATCTTACTTTCAAACCTGACCCCCAGATCGATCACAGAGGTAACGCGGGAGAGTGTGTTGTTAAGGAAAGTATAGTCATAAGTTATCACGATTTCTACAAAAAGTCATGAAATCTCACTTACTAATATTGAGTACCAGGTTGTTGTTGGAACACCAAAAATAGAACGTGTTGAGGTCAACTTGCAAAAGTTTGCAATCCTCAATACTTCTTACATGACGGTAGAGTTTAATGTCATCAGCGTAAATAAGGATTTTACAGTTCTTTAAAAAGGCAACAATGTCATCAATTGATAGAATAAAAAGGAGAGGGCCGAGGTGACTACCTTGCGGGACTCCAGAAGACGCTTCAATGTTCCTAGACTAGGCTGCGGCGAACAAAACCTGGTAGGTTCTGTCGACTAAGTACGACTGGAACCTTACCACAAGGGCAGTCGGAAAGCGAAATTTTTTCAGTTTGAGAACAATAATAGAGTGGAAAGCTTGTCAAAAGCCTAACTGAAGCCAGTGTTAACACAGTCGGTTTGGCAGCCGGTAACAAAGCCTCGAACTGTGTGAGAAGAGAACTCAAGTAGATTAGTAGTAGTAGAAAGAGCTGCAAGAAATCCACGAGAACGATGCAAACATGTCGCAAAAATCCGATGGATTGGTAGTGAAGGAGTTCTCATGGTGCATGGTGTTAGGGTAATTATAAGTTTTTTTCTTAGAGTTGATGAATTTAAAGAATGTTCTGGGGTCACCATTGTAGTTTATCTTTCTTATCACTGAAGTATTCATCATAGAGAGCTTCAGAGAGTGCATGGAAATGGTCATAGCAATTGACAAATGCAGAAAAACTCGCAGTGTCTTTCCTCTTCAGGTAGATTTTCCAGAGTTTATTCTTCTGGTTTTTGGTATGCCTCCATTAATTTATTATACCAGAGAGGAGATGACCTAGACAACTTTAGAGGCTCAATAGGTACACAGGATGCAAAGGTTTCGTACAAGACGGAATGAAATCTTGTTACATTGTCATCCAACTCATCCGTGGAAAGCAACCTATTGACATCGATGAAAAAGAGCTTGGATGAGAGTTCATCAAGATTGGCTTTTTAAAATTAAAGGAAAATGTTGCCTCTCCCGGGCTTATCGTCGAAGGCAAAGCAATTACTAAGTAGGAGGGGAGGGTGATCAGCCCCGGCCCTAGCCCTTGTTGAGGGTGGAGCGAGATTGTCTTTCGGCGCCCTTTGCTCGACGCTTTCACTTCACATAAAATGTATTTTTAGTTGTCCTAGATAAAACTTTTTTCGAGTACTGCCTGCCTGTCATTTCCTTACGGGATTATATCTCCCATTTTGCAAGCCTTTATGGGCTGGGGCTCCATAAGGATTTCGATGGTGGTTTTAGGGTCACAGTTCCGCCTGTAGCGGCAATAGAGGAAGTATGTTTTCGCAGAGTTGCTTCTCCGGCGTTTCGCCAACAGCACCACCTTCTTTGGAGGCTATTTGATTGTTTGTATTGCATTGCTAGTAAGATTGAGATGGTGGAGAGAGTCACCTTCTCGTTACAGGAGGCTTCTCCTGCCATCAGCCCAAAATTGCAGTGTTCACCATCCTGACCACGACATCTCTGTGAATTTTATGCGGTGCACCTTGTGGAGTATTCTCCACTCATACACCCCTTAGAGTCATCTTTTGGACCCCTATCCTTTCAACATAATGCCAGTGGGGTCTTCTGTTGCTGCCGGAAAGTACTTGATTACAAAAAGGCTGCGCGGCAGCTTGTTCCCGTCTACAGCAATAAGGCTTGCTCCTTCCAAGGCTTAAGGCGGCCCATCATAGACGGCGCACCGACCCCTCTTTCTCGGGGGACGCGCAGACCCTACCAGCTTCTACACCGGAGTAGCCAGCTTCCAAATATCGCATGAAAGGTTTGCCTCTCCGTGCCCTTACTTCCGCAGGAGATCTAAGGAGATCTCCCAATGAAGGAGTGATCTCAACATACTCCAACCCTGAGTTTACGGGCTTAGACTGCTCTCCTTGAAGAAGAATCCCGAAAACTTTCCTTCACTGAGACCACATTCAACACCTTGAAGCATTGATCCAAAAATATCTAACTGGCCTTGTAGGTCTTCTTTTGGGAACTGTGGGAGCCCCAGAAATGTTTGGAGCATTAAGAAGTGCTCCATCTTTAAAAGTTTCTTTAATGAAATTTTATATTGATACCACGAGCTCGGCGAGAAAGGACGGTCGCCCATTGCAGAGCTAATTGAAACCGAAGTTCGCCTGGTATCCACAGTCCATCGTTAGTAGTACATTCACGAAGTACCATTCATAACTTCAGTACGATTGTTTCCACATTAGGATTGCGATTTTTATCGAGTTTGGATCCGCCGTATTCAGTCTGCTCAATGGATCTAGAGCAGAATGTGGCCTAAGGCCATGTACGATCGGTCTTGGAGTCTGTGCTCTCCCTGCTTGTGCCGTGTTCGAGTCATATTGATGAGTACATAGACTTGGCTAGCTACAAACAACGCCAAGACTGACTGACTACAAGAGTATAATTCGATTGTATTGAATATCCTTCAATGACTAAGCTGGATGCGTTAAGTGATTCCTTTTCTTTTGGCAAGAAATCTCCACTAAGGGGCATTAAAGAGAAGAGTTTCGAGGGTCCTTAAAGGTAACAGGAACAGAGGCTCTTAGGGGCGGCGGCACGCCATTAGGGCCATCAAATCTAATAAGACTTTCGAAAAATATCCAAGAAAACATCTTCTACAGATTCTTCACATGGAAGTTATTTTCATGGCCACTTGGGACATTTTATAAGCTTTTAGCGCAAAAGTTCCCAGGCAAAAGAAGAAGAAGGAAAACCGGTGGCGAGCTGAAGCAGGGAGGCAATTCAATTATCATTCTCCTTATGAAATATTAATCAGCCCCTTAAAAGGCAATCTCGTTGCTCGTTCGCTCCAAGATCTCCCATAGGGGCAATTCCAATCACAAAGTGTGCGCCGTTTTCTCAACAATAATTTTCAATCATGAAAGGCGGATTTTTTTTGTAAACAAACTTTTTTCCTTCCACCCCCGACCAAACCAATACGAGCACCACCTTACGCCCTAAAAATTGCTTTTCTTTCGCCACCCCCACCCCATATCGATGGCAGAAGATTCTGACATTTCGGCGGCGGTGGTCCTTGAATTGGTTTTATCGCCTTTTCTGGCACTTCCTGTTGCTGGTGCTGGTCGTGGACGACACTTTAGATATCGGCCATCGTATACGCAATTTCTTCTAATTTCATTTCGGCCATAACTTTACCGGAAATAGACACGAAGTAAGATGGTGCCCCAAGAATGGCAGGGGAGCTCAGGCGAAAACTCTTTGTCTTTAAGGGGGCGAGTCCTTGAGAAATTTATCCTGGAGAAGAAAAAAAAATTTCAATTAAAAAGTTTTCACCCAACGAAATCAGATAAGAATGCAGGACTCTGTAGCGGGCAGGGACTCTCTGCCTTGTAGAAGATGCGCTTTACACATAAATTGAAGATTTCAGGATGAGAATCGTATGAATCCCGGATGCTGCTACGGATCCGGGGAAAAAG
Source organism: Thereva unica (assembly GCA_949987705.1). Lineage (NCBI taxonomy): Eukaryota > Metazoa > Arthropoda > Insecta > Diptera > Therevidae > Thereva > Thereva unica. Next base: position 17,145,064 of record OX465285.1, read on the forward strand.
GAGACCCTTGAGGGCGTTCGCGCTATCCATTCTATAGTATACTGTGTGCCCGTTTGGGGAATTCATTCTAACCAATTTCTGAACTAATTGCAGGAATTATTGAAATTTTTCTCGACGTTCCTTGGTGGTGCGCTACTCTCTACACCCAAACGCGATATCTTTGGGGAAATTAATAGAACAGGAAGGATGTAGTATATATGTATGTATATCGATATTTTATGATTAAAGTTGGAAAGCAGTATGAATGCATTTCAATTGATGACAAGTTGATGGTGCAGGAGAGCCCTGGTTTCCCTGCATCTGAAGCACATGTTCATTGAATTAGTTGAAGAGGCCCCAAAACATTTTCAGTTGAGTTATGGTCGAGGAATTACTAAGTCAAAGAAGAACTGTAATACTATTGTAAAGTAGGGCACGCCATCATGCATATGGATTATAAAACATCCTTACAGCCTCAGGTAATTAAAATGAGCTGTTGTCGTTGTCGTCTAATCACCATTTGGTACTGGCAGACATCCATTGTTCCTTTCACGAAATATATCGATCCAGGTCTATGATTGGAGATAACTGGCACAGTCGTTGCGTTACAGTCGTTGGTAATTTCTGCGGCACAAGCCTCGTTATACCGCTCTGATGGTCTCCTTTGTCTCCAACCGAGTAAAAATTAAAAATGGCCTTACAACGGGCGAACAACAGCTGTGATTGACAAATAGTCCTCGGCCATGTGCCGGGCATCAGATGGTTGTTTGTAGGACTGTGCGGCAGTACGGCGAGCTTGTTTCTCTTGTGTATCGGTAATCCTTAAGTATAATAATCCAAATGCCAATAGTACATAACGAAGTTCATCTATTTGGCCTTTATATGCCCATCGTATGCCCGTGTCTACAGTTCAGAACTCGGTCATTTAAATCTCTTAGTTAAGTTTGGACGTTCTGGGCCTATATCTGGGCCGTTAAAAATGGTTAAAAACTCTACGGCCATTCTATGCCCCTTAAAAGCGAAGCGGCCGGTGTTTGCCCGTTGACCGTTGCGCAGGTCACAGTGGCATATATTTCAGTGTGGAAAACAAAGGGCCACTTACCCATTGGATTCGATACTTTGCAGTTGGGTCTTGCGCCACCAACTCTTGCACCATGTTCCATCTCTGACCCGTCGGTCAACCAGTGGAGATGTTTTGGATTCCCAGGAAGAATAAATTCCTCCCACTCAGAAAGATCCGGGATAATCGTATAAAATTTTCTTTTTAACGGCAGTTCACTCACAATATGGTCGGATACGCGGCAAATGGAAATGTTTGGGATATTGTTAAGGATATCCATGTGGCCTTTGACTGCATAGGGCCAGTTGGATGCGATCTGAAGTCTCAAGACACTGATGGCGGCGGATTTTCACATGAAGATATGCAAATAATTACCTCCATCGCAGCTGTGGGATAGGTCCGCACAGCTCCAATAATAGAGAGGCAGTTTGCTGCACTTAAGGATCGACATAACCTATTTAGTTTTGGGCCACCAAACCATAGCGCCATAAGGGACCACAGGTCATCGTATCAATCATATTGTATATCCAGTACATCATTTGTGGTGTAAGATCCCACTTCTTTTCCAAAGGCCTTTTGCAGAGCCATGTGGCTCTTGGAGCTTTTTTGTTGACTAGATCCAGTTGAGCGCTTCAGTTCAGTCTCTTGTCTAACTTTAGTCCCAAATATTTGACTGAGTCTGAGTACCCCTGGATGCAGATAGGGCCTAGGTCTACTATGTAGTGTTTTGGAGAAAGTTCTCACGACAGCCTTTTTTCGGTTGATTGACAGATCCCTCGGGGTACACCATCTTTGAACTTTTCGGAGTGCTGTTCTCATGACCAAGCAAAACTTTTCAGAGACAATGATGGCAAGATCATCTTCATAACCAATGACAACGAAACCAAATTCAGATAATTTGGTCAAAAGTGCATCCACAACCAATGACCAGAGTAATGGGGATAAAACTCCACCTTGAGGGCACCCTTAATAGCCTTAACACTAATGGTGGGTAGAAGAAATGTCACCACCTACATGCATGGCATTTATCCACACAATTATGTGAGAAACGTGATTACTGAGAGCCAATGCAATGCCAATGACAATAGAATCATAGCCAGTGTTATCGAAAGCACCTTCGATGTCAAGGAACGCACATAAAGCAGTTTCCTTTTCGAGAAAGGCTTTTTCGATTTTGCTGACCAGGTGGTGTAAAGCAACAGCAACCTCTGTTGAAATACCCTTCGAGTAAGCAAACTGGGAGCTATGTAGAGGAAGAGAGACCTCCAGGTTGCACCTAACATGAAGGTTTAGTAGTCTTTCCATCGTTTTCAGAAGCTGATAGGTCTGTAAGATTTAGGCAGCTCCAGGGGTCTGCTGTCCTGTTTGAGGGTAAAAGCCACCACGATTTTTCTCCAGATGGTTGGAATGTATCACTAGCTGAAGCTGACTCTGAAGTGGCAGACCCGAGATTCAGATCAAGGCACTTCTGAAGGAGGGCCGGAAAAATTCCATCTTCCCCGAGAACTTATAGGGACTGATGGGATTTTTCCCTTTTACGATTATCCATAGGTGGTAATTTTGGGCGCTGGATAGTAGTAGCGAAGCGATTAGTGTCCTGACATTCTTTCTGCTCTGCCCCAGTAATTTTCTGTCCGCGAGTTATAAGTCGACACAAGAATAAACTGGTTACATTTCACTAGTTCAGCTGTGGACCCCATTGAACTATTCATTTCATCAGAGTTCAACCGTTTCCTAAACTAATGAGCATCTCAAGGTAGAAGTTATCTCGTTAAAATAATTGGAAAGACCTTAAGACCCTATCAAGGAGTAGAATTGAATCATAGTCCTCTGAGATGGCAGTGGGCTCTTCAAGTCCTAGTTTACCGTAGCAGGTCCGAAATTTTGGTTTTTATCACTACAAATGCGTCATACGTTAAGGTTAAATCCGAATCGGTTTCAGAACCAAAAAGCATGTAGTCGACGGGAAAATCAGGGGCGGGTTAACCGTACGGGAAAAACCTAATCGTATATCGCTAGCCTTAGAAATCCGTAATCCAATTACGAACTGTCAACGATCGAACTGTCATATGACTTCATAATGGCGAACTGTCAAAATTCTGTTGGAATGTCGCCAAACTTAAATTCTTGCTGCGATTTTATTCTTAGCTTTCGTTCCCACCAAAAGTCGCTGTTCATAGTCCGTTGTAATTGATATCGACTTCTGCCTGCATTTAAGATTGGCATTAGTACCAATACTGATTCAAGAGTTCAAGTACACGTTATACATATATAGATTGCACAACTAGACTTACCAAGCTCTCTCGATTTAGAAATAAATCTATTTCGATGCTGCAATCTGTCGGCCCACATCCCTCCACGATTTTTGCCTTATTTCCTTCCTTTAATAATGGATTTATACCAAATGTAAATTGATTCGCATTAATTGACTTCTTGACAAGAAAGCAGCAGGCAGGAAGGTATGAACCTTTGTCATCCGAAAGAACCAGACCATGTCAGACCAACTGATGGGATAATATAAGCCGTAACAAGGCCACTTCAGAATATTTTCATTCTTATTGGCAAATAGCTAAAGCTGGGGGCCAGAGAGGAGCAGAGCTCTACATGAATCCCGACCGACGTGCATATGCGGACGTCTGGACGCGGATACCAACATTTGCCATTAAAATGATTTAGGACTGTCAATGGACTATTAATTTTTTATGGGCCATTTTTCTGCCATCCCACTACTACCTACTACTAGTGTTGCGGGCATGTGGACGTATGTGCAGCAGGGGTTGGCTGTGTGAATCCAGGATCTGGATCTCAACGGAAAACATCCATTTAATGCCGGGTGTTCTGGCTGCCATCCCCCTAAAAAATATGAGAGAGAGATATATAAGCTCCCTCCATATTCGTCGGAAGGGAGCACAGTTGGAGGGGAGCATAGTCCTGTTGGACGCCGAGGTAAAAGGTTCACTGTCCGTCCACCTATCTATTTATCGACTTATTTATCTATAGGCATTGATAACACTTTTGTGTCAAATATGGGCATTTATCATCGGATAAAAAGGGGGCACCAAATGCGAAACGTATGTTTACCGACACATTGTTACATGTAGATAAACATAACAAAAAAAATGCTGGCCAACTCCACATATGTATATGAATGCGGCACAAAAGCGGGGAGAAATATATGTTTTTGCTTAGTGCTGTGCATGATTGTGGTGGGTCCTCGAATAAAAGCAATAAAAAGGCGATAAGTCCTTTCCATTTATTTTGTTTTAATGCACATTACAAAACCACCCCCGCACACATCCCTCTGCTCTTTACATCCGCATGCAATATTGCAAAATTTTGAAATTGCTTGGATTTCGGGACACTCTTTTATTTTTCTAGAATTGTTTCCATAGTCCTATGTTAAAGCGAGAACAAAGGACCAGAGTGGCGTTGTATTTTAAGGACATATGTATGTATATATATCTATATTTTTTTTTTACCAAAAAAAACCCTTTTCAACCTCAATTATTCTCTTTCTGCGGCTTCAATGTTGACAGAGGACTTTTAATGGCGTTATTTTCTTTATTAAAGCCCCTCGAAAATAAAATTTTTTTTTTTGAAGCAGGATCTGTGGTTTTTCTGGGCTTTTAATTGGGTTTATGAAATGGGTGGTCTATCAGAAAGTCAAAAAGATTTTTTAAATAGCTTAATTATATTTTTTCTTCATTTTTTTTTTTTATCTTCGTTAATAGTTTCCCAGCTTCGAAGCTGCTTTATTTAATATTTTATAATATAGCTTTATAGATATATGATATAATTCATCATGATAGCCCATGATCAGTGTATATGTAAAAATTTTATACATTTACCTTATTAAAATTTTATAACTTGCGCTTCAAAGGACAAAAAATTCCTTTTTTTTAAAGCGTTATTGAAGCAAAATAATTAATAAGGCTTTTAAGAAATTTTTATAGAATATTTCATTTTTTTTTGTTGGCCCATTTATATTTTTCATAAAGAACAGAACAAAGTGCTAATGGAGGCCTAAGTGGGCCAATGATGGAACAAAATTGGTAGTAAGTGATTTTTTATGTAGTATACCTACATATATAATATTAAAAATTTATTATATTTATTAAGTTAATAAATATAGCTATGTTGAAATAAACCTAAATATTCTCGATAGCCTGGAAAGTCCGTGCCGTTTTGTTAGTAAAATTCAACTGATTTTCTTATAGTATGAGTATGTAGCGGCCCCTGTGCTGAAAGTCGAGTCGTGTAGAGTAAAAAGTCGTTTTAGATGATGAATGTGACGTTCTAGTCGATTTACGACAGCAGGCTTCCGTGTTCTATTAGGCTCAACTTTATTGGCATAAATACATGATCAGGAAGCCGATCTATGATTGGGTTAGATTGTTGTTAGGTCGGCTTCGCTTGGGTTCAGTCATACTCTCAAAAAAATTAATATTATGCCACAAGAGACTCTCTTCAATGGACAAGTCTAAAAGTTCGCTTCAGTTGACCCCTCGTTGAAGAGCTAAACACTGCCGAAAATCAAAACAATAATCTTTCCACCAAAGAGTAACTTTGGATAAGCTAAATTTCGAAACAATTGATGCATATTTTTCCCGTTCCCCTTTGCTCTCTCCATAAAAAAGAGTTATTAATGAGTGCATTTTAAGCAAATGAAGCAAACTCGTCAATATTTTATTCATTAACTTCCTTGTAACCAGCTATATAATTCTACCTCCAGTCGATTTAGTATTAAGTAATTCGACAAACTTCTTCAACTTTTCAAATGAAATTCTCGTCCAAATCTTCTTTAAAAAAATAAAAATTAATAGTTTAAAAAAACTAAAAATTACGCTTTTATTTTAAAATTAACCAAAAAGTAAAAAAATAATTATGAATGTAAAGTTTTTATTGCTGCAGCCACTTAAATGTAAAAAAGCGTGGAGCGCCCTTTACCTATACCCTTTTTTGATTAATATCGGAACTTTTCGTTAGCGCCCCATGCTTTGTTACATTTAAGTAAATGGCTGCAGCAATAAAAACTTTATATTCAAAATTATATTTTACTTTTTGGCTCATATTAAAATAAAAGCGTATTTCATAGTTTTTTAGAAACAATTTAATTTTATTCTTTAATATTGAGTCTATCATATGTCTTCCGCCATTTTGCGGAGGCGGCCATATAAGATTTAAAATGACGTCACATAGCTTAAATTTGATACTCAATTCGTGCCCTCCCCTACAAAGGAACTTTCCCTAAGCCTCTAGTCTGCCACATAAAAAAAATTGCAATAATTCGCGGCTCTCTTGGAACCGCCTTCTTGATTTTTTTACAAAATGCCCAGATGGCATGACGACTTAAACATGATGAGTTCAGTCCAACTACATGTAGACGGGAGTAGAGTTGAGTTGAAATTTTGCAGTTACGTGAGTTCGGTAGTTGAGTAGTTGAATTTAGTTGACAGGAGGATTTTTCATTTTCAACTTAACCTTAACTCAACTATTCAACTTGTCATGTATACATATTAATTATAACGTGAACTACGACTTTGTGCAAAATTTGAAGATGATCGGTTATATTTTTTACTTTTTAAGCTATTGTAAGGCTTCCGCAATTTTATGTTGGCCGCCATTTTGAATTTCTAATGACGCCACACAGCTATTGTATTCTATCTGCCATATCCTTTTATTTGATACCCATTTCAGCGGACCGCGGAGCACAATTGCATAAATCGGCCGTCCTTTTTGGAACCGCCGTCTTGATTTTTTTTACCTCATGGTCAGATTGCATTTTCATCCAAACTAAACGTATATGCAGAATATCATCTCAATCGGAAACTGGGAAGTGGGTCAAATTTAACTTCCAAGATTTTAGTACTTTACAAGTGAGGCTAATATAAAAGCGAATTAATAAAACTAAAAAAAATTAAAGCGACAGTATAGTATTTCAGTAGACTTGCTACTATCAAATGGCGGTCACTTCTAGTGTCTGTTCCCCTAAAGCTCCTGACATCCTCTTGAATAGTTCTCCTTCTGCGGCTGATGGCCACGTGATCTATCTGGTTTCTCGTTCTACCATAGTGTGATACCCAGGTCTCCTTGTGTATTTTCTTGTGACAAAAGTAGGTTCTGCCTACAATGAGCTGGTGGGAACTAAAAAAGTCAACGTAAAGCTCACCGCTGCTGTAAGTGACCTAGCCTTTGCTTTGATTTCCAATTATGTGCTCAAGGTCGGTGTTGTTGAGGCCGATCTGTGCGTTTAGGCCACCCATCAAAATAATGATGTATGTATACCCTTGGAATAGAGCGAAAATCCTCATTCAGTCACATATAAAATTCTTCCTTGATGTCGTCTTCTGCGTCTTCAGTTGGATCGTAACATTGGACTAGCGGAGTATTTATTAGTCTGGTACGCAGGCGCAATCTTCTCAGAAACTGGTAACCAGCTATATTCTCAGTTCCATCACCCCAAAGATTTTGTATTCTCTTCGGGTTGTATTAATTTAGTCTTTCTTCACTATTTTAAAGGATTGTTCCCCACTAATACCATCTATTGTAGCAACTACAAGTCATCATTCCGATCTGTTAATATTTCCCCATTTTTTTTTTTGTTTTTCATTTAATTTTCAATTTTAGTAAATTTTGTTGGGTGGTTTCCCCACATTTTACGGTCGCTCGACAGTTTGAAGTTTTGATATTTTTCATCTGTCTTATTTTTCCACGTGCCTCTTATATAATCGCCCCTAACCACTTGTATCTGTCCTGGCACTTGGGTCTTGGTCTCTCTGTGTGCGTTTTCATTGCAGCTGCAGGAAAATTGAAAATTAATTGTGCTAGAAAATAGCCACAGCAACCGCGCGCTATAGCCCCCACTAAAGGAAAGTGCTCCTCTATGTTTCGGAGCTCTTTAATCAGCGCAACGATTTTCTATGAAGAGAGACAACAGCGAAATTTCACCAGAAGCTGCTTTTCTGCGGCTTGGATTTTTATTTTTTAAGTGGTGCATTTCAGCTAAGGAGCAGAACCCAGCAAAGCACACACAATTTTCCTCTTTAAAATAAATAAACACCAAAATGCAAAATTTATTCGATAATTCAGAAATCCTTTAAGCACAGCGCACCCCACAATCGCAGTTTTTCATTTATGACCCGCAAAGACCTCGTCCTTTTGGGTGCTGCTTTTAAAGATGGTGTCTACGTGAGAGAGTACGTAAAATCCTTTTGGATCAGAACTATAAAATGGCTGATGTACAACCCCCACTTGGGAAACTTTCTTCCGTCCACCCGGACGTTATTCCTTTGTATGTTTGTCTAGTTATTAAATTCATATAATATTTTTCACTTCGCCGTCTTATATCCCCAGGACTCCCGTGCTCCTTGCACACTCCCTACATAAGTACAATTCTTGGTTGAGTTCTTCGAACTTGTTCAAAAAAATAAAGAAAGTTGGAAAGTAGTAACTCATTTCTAGCAGGAGAGAGCGAGGGAGCTCCATTAAGCCGCAGAAGGATTTATAAAATTTTTATAAGCTTCCACAGTCCGGAAAAATACTTTTCCTCGAGATGATGGCGAAATACATTTTGTTGTTGCCTACTAAAAACTTCAGCTCTGTCTTTCGTTTAGCTGAATTTTTTATATAAAAAATTTATGCTTTGTTATTCTTTTGTTTAGAAAAATATTTGCCAAGTTTCTCTTGAGATAAACTTCGCTCTAGCTTAAGTGCGTCCCAAATTGTCTAGAATTGAAGGACAACGTGACGAGATACAACTGTCACAAACACAATAAACTAACCGAAGGAAATATTTATTTTTTGTTGTTTTTGAAAGAATTATAACAATCAGTAAAGGAAGAAGGTGTAGAAACGTCTTCTTTTATTGCTTGAACATGTGAAATTTTTGTTTGTGTATCAATTTGGTAAATGTCAAAATTATTAAAACTTTATAAAAAATGTGGGTAAAAAATGTCAGAGTTATTCAATGTTGAAATACGGAATGTCTAGAATGGCACACCGAATATGTTATAACCAAGGCTGGACTAAGAATGAAATTAGGACCAGAACATTAAAAAAATTCAGCTCTTTTCAATACATTTTGTAGTTTTTGTGATCGGTCCGAAAATCAAGTATGCAATTATCAACGAATTTTCATTTTTCGAAGTCGCAATAGCATTTTAAACTTAAGTTATGAGCAGAATTATGTGGGTGTATTTGTAGGTGTGTATGTTCGTACGTCCGAGGTAATTTTTTTACTCCAAAATAATGCGTGAACCATAAAAGATATCGTCTTCGTTGAGGTGCCGATCGCATCGCATTATCGAAAACATACTTTGAAATTTCATAACATTCGGTCGAGCCCTTTTTTGTTTAAATGACTTCAGCTAAGGATCACAGACACCTTAAATAGGTTAGTTTTTCTAATCTATCTATCTACATATATTAATAAAAGAAAGTTTCTGTATGCCGATATGTATGTTTGTATATATACATACATGTATGTGTGCACTATAAAACATTTTGCATTAAAGTGCGTGGGGGCTCCCATGATGCACCTACGATGCACCCGTTTTTCGAAATTCAAAATAGCAGCTGAAATATGGCCGAAATTCAAAATGGCCACCCAATTTGCCAATTGTGTTCCGATTTCTGTGAAAATCCGTAACTGAAGTTTTTAAGTTGACAACTAAATTTAATGCCAGCATCTGGGTAAAAAAAATAAAACCTGGGTTTGTGACATTGCATCCATTTCATCTCTAGCCTTACAGTCTTTTTTTTGCTCGAATTACGGTCTAGTAGTTTGTATATAAATATATCTAACAACTGAACTGTGGAACAGTCTTTTACATTCAGTATTTCTAGGATAACAGAGTTAAAACGCAAAGTTTGTTTACTTCAGCACCTCCACATGCACCTAACTTATCATATCACCTTTCATCCTTCAACCAAAGCTTAGTATTAGACACGGCATCCTCAAAAGACATGATGAACTGATAGTAGGTGCAAATAGTGGCTTCTAAGCTTTGTGATATTCGATAACGCCTTTCCAAGTACCAGAGGAAGGTATTGAACCATAAGCCGAAATTGATCTGTAGTAAAACTTAACTCAAAGGAAAGAATAGAGAATGTCTGCTATATTTTTTTTTTATCATATGACAAGTAAATAACTTTAAACTTATATATGGTTCAATCCTATACATCACAGGCGCTCAAACTTATTTAGCCCACCGGCCCATTTCGAGAATAAACAATTTTCTAAAAAGTCCTAAAAATTTTTAACTCACCATCTGTTGCGCATCTTAAAAATAGCAATACAAATATTACTTTTAAATGGGTATTATTATATGGATAGAATAAATAGGCATACGCATACTTACTCCCCTAATCTAAATTGAGACCAGTCATGAGTCAGAAGCTTTTGTGACCAGTGCTTGTTATTGACAGTTTGTGACTATTCTTGTGATTATCACCTTCAAACCATTCATGGTAAATTTGTAATCGTGTAATAAGTCTGGGAGAAAACGTGGGGAACGTATACTACAAAATATTGAGCAGTAAGGCAGAGTTTATGTGTAAAATGGAAATGGAAATTTTGGCGGATTGTCAAAATTGTAACTGTTCCGGGGGGCCTCGGTAGTCTAGGGGTAAGGCGCCTGACTGCTATCCCAGAGGTCCCGGGTTCGAATCCCGGCCAGCCCCATGGCCCTACGCCTTTTCCACTTTCCCACATACATAACTATCCTTCTCTCTCTTCTTCCCTCTTTACATTCCTGATTCCTGAAAAAAAACTGCAAAATTATAATACTAAATTGTCTCAAGCTTGGACTCACCACACATTTGTGACTGCGTTGTGACTTGTGACTGCTTTCAGATTCAGTTTGGAATACTGGTGGAAATTCGACGGGTTCGGAGACGGCGCGATTTCAAATGGGATTCTTATAGAATTCGTCTGCTCTCGCTCCTCCCTAGGCATGAGTGTAACTAGAGAATTTTTCTTAAGAGGGGGGGGGGGTCCTTATTATATCGCCTTTAAAGTAGGCGGCCCCTTACGAAATAATACACTTATCCCAACAAATAACCCAACATCAAAGCATTTTTTAAACGCATTTTTTAAAATCGACTTCAGTACTCGCCGCGAACTCTCTTTTATGTCATCTATGGACTGTGGTAATTTTTGTTTTGGGAAAATAAAAATGCCTGCCGAAGCCATATCAGGGCAATAAGGTTTTTGTTTCGATTCAGTTGGAAGGCCCATTCCGAAGGCATGTCAAACTCATAAGCCTATGTCTCATCTCCAGTTACAATGCGTTTTATGATTGTGGGGTCAGTATTGACTTGTTCTAACATATCTTCAGCGACCTTTACTTAAATGAGTTTATGCAGAAAATTGAGGTCTTTCTAGTGAAACGGCAACGCGTTTCATTCGCAAACAATCGCTAAAAATGGTACGAATTGATTCGTGAGGCATAGAAACTTCAGAGGCTATCCCTCTCGGACTTGAATGACGGTTTTCAGACACCATTTAAATTCATTTGAAGACGCTGATGGCTGACCAGAGCGAAGAAAATCTTCCACCACATGCTTCTTCTTCGCCCCCCAGGTTACGCCTTGACGAGCTCTCAAAGTCTCCTCCGCCCACAAGAGGCCATTATCGCCTACTTTGAGTAAGACTGTTATACATGACCAGGTCAATGTAAAACGAAACGAACTTATAAACCAGCGTCAGATCTTTATTGCTATAGATGGCTCTAAGCTTCACTTTCGAGAACGATTCTCATCTTTCAATTCATATTAAAAGTTATGTGCAACTAAGGTCGTCCCATACCGTATTTGACAAGGTTGTAGATTCTTCCTGTTTAGAAAACCTTGAGGATCCATGCATACTCCATAGTGTACTGTCCTTTAATGCAACTCCAACGTAAGTCGGTCTGTTAGCAGGAGTCACTTGTTTCAAGAGGCATAACACTTCGACGAAGCTGTCGCTCGTTAACCGCGACGGTTGCGTCTCTGGCTCAGTTAGGATATCTTCTTCTTCTTCTTCTTTAACGGCTCTACAACCGGAATCCGGTCCTGGCCTCGCGCAACTGTTCTCTCCACCGGTCCCGATTCTGAGCCGATGTCATCCAGTTTGGCATCCCTAAACTCTGAGCGTCCTGGTCCACGCCATCCTTCCAGCGAAGGTTGGGCCTCCCTCGCTGTCGCACCCCATAGGTCTTACCGCCGAGAACTTTCCGAGCAGGCTCATCTTCACTCATGCGAGCTAGATGCCCTGCCCACCGGAGCCTACCGAGCTTTATTTTCTTCACAACATCTATGTCGCGATAGCGCTCGTAGATCTCGTCATTGTAGAGTCTCCGGAATCGTCCTTCCTCACATACGGGGCCAACAATCCTCCGAAGTATTTTCCTCTCAAACACGCCCAAGAGGTTTGAGTGCTTTTTACTAAGCACCCACGTTTCGGATGCATATGTGAGAACGGGTAAGACCATCGTCTTATATAGTAAAAGTTTAGACGTTATGGTTAGATATTTGGATTTGAAGAGCCTTGACAGACTATAGTAGGCTTTGTTGGCTTTTAGCAGTCGTGCGCGTATTTCTGGTTCCATACTATTGTCGGCTGCTACTATTGACCCAAGGTAGGTAAATGATTTTACCACGTCAAACTCGTGTTCCGCTACCTTGATTGTGGGACCAATGTTAGGTGTTCTTCCAGACGAGGCCACCATGTACTTTGTTTTGCTTTCGTTAATGTGCAGTCCCAGATTTCCTGCCGCTTGCTCAATCTGAGTGAAAGCTTCTTGTACAGCTGTTGTTGTTCTTCCAATGATGTCAATGTCGTCTGCGTAAGCCAGTAATTGGGTGGACTTGTGGAGGATTGTACCCCTAGATGTCACGCCCGAATCTCGGATCACTTTCTCCAACGCCAGGTTGAAAAGGAGGCAGGCCAGACCGTCCCCTTGTCGGAGTCCATTATAGATGTTGATTGGTCTGGACAGTGTTCCGGATACCTTTACTTGGCTTGACACATTGATCATGGTCAACCTACATAGTCTTGTCAGTTTGTTGGGGATGCCGAATTCTCTCATGGCTTTGTAGAGTTCTACCCTGGCTATGCTATCATAGGCGGCTTTAAAGTCTATGAAGAGGTGTTGAATTGAGTTTTGAAACTCTAGACATTTTTCCATAGCCTGCCTCAAGGTGAAAATCTGATCAGTCGTTGATTTGCCTGGGCTGAAGCCACACTGGTAATGGCCTATGATGTTTCTGGCGTATGGGGCCATCCTGTTTTGTAGGATAGCGGAGAATATCTTATACACGGTACTCAACAACGTTATACCGCGATAATTAGTGCACGCTGTGATATCTCCTTTTTTGTGTACCGGACAGAGGATGCCTTTTCTCCAGTCTTCTGGCATCACTTCCTGCTCCCATACTTGCACAATTAATTCATGAATCGCTTGGTGTAATGTAGGCCCTCCATATTTAACCAGCTCCGCTGCGATGCCGTCTGCACCCGAGGCCTTGTTGTTTTTGAGCCGGCTGATGGCTCTGCTAACTTCTTCTATGCTTGGTGGCGGCAGCATAGCATTGTCATCAGATATTGGTGGAGCCTCCGAATCCTCAGTTAGCTCGCCATTTAGCAATTCATGAAAGTGCTCTTCCCATCGCTCCAAGATGCCTTTAGGATCGGTGATCAGATTACCTTCTTTGTCCTTGCAGTATGTGCAACGTGGTGTGAATTGCGTCATACTGCGGACTCTTTGGTAGAACTCCCGCGCCTGGTGCGGCCGTCGTTCTCTGTACTGTTCTAGCTCACAGACGAGATTTTTTTCCCAGGCTTCCTTTTTCCGTCTGTGAATTCTCTTTTCTTCTTTTCTGAGCTCTTTATAGTTCTCTTCGCGTGCCCGTGTTCTCTGAGACTGCTGCATGGCTCGGTACGCAGCATTCTTACGTTCAGTTGCCAGCTTGCATTCATTATCGAACCAGTCGTTCCGATCTTTATGACTTCTGCCTAAGATGGAATCAGCAGTACTAATGATAGTATTTTATAGTTAGGATATCAACTTTGCGAAATTGAACTCCCATTACAAAAATTTCTCGTTTTGATTTTTGTAAAATCCGTTGGCTTTATACAATTTTTTTGAAAGAAGTTAAATAATTTTGCGGGTATGTTTGTTTGCGATTCTGAGTGCCCCAACTCTATTCTTTTTTTCTATTTTAAGTTATTTTAAAGTCAAAGAAAGTTTCAATACTGAAATAATTATGAATAGTAATTTATACCCAATCGAATTATGTCTCTCCTCTTCTCATCTAGTGAGCAATTGTGGCAAAATTAATAACGTTCAATCAATATTAACACTCCTGTTAAGAAAGCTACTAGATCATACAATTTCTACGTCCATTTGTCTATAATTGAACTGAAAAAGAGAACCTCATCATGAAATGAATCTTAACAAAAAAAAAATCGCTTCTTTTCAACAGAAATTATTTTAATTCGTACATCAGCAATACGAATTAAGAACAAGTAGAAGTTAACTACCATCTCAAAGAAAGTCGAAAAAAAAACTCTCATCTGATCTCAATCTACTTGCAGTTAAGCACATGCCTCACCCATTAAAGGAGAGCCCAGCCCCAGACATTTTTTGCCGCGCGCCAATGTATGTGTGTAAAGAGAATATAAAAAAAAGGGTATAAAAATGGAACGCCAAAGGGATAAAATATAAGTCACGTTCATCCTGCACAGCTTGTGTTGAAAGCGAAAATTTCGTGATAGCAATTTATCTATTGAGAGAATTTTCTTCAGCAAACCTCGACTTCTCCTTCTAGATTCTCATCTACCACCAGTTAGACGAGAGAAAAAAAAATGGAAACGCGCAGTTTATACATATAGGCACACACAAAAATATACATTTACAGGAATTCGGAAAAAAAGGATATCGCTGGGTAGTGCATTCCTTTTTAAGGGGTATAAACTTACATAGAAAGAGATAGAGCGATACTATCATATCATGTGGGATAGGATGGGTGGTATCGATAGAGATTCCAATTCCTGCCAAGACTGGCCATAAACTAGTTACCGAATGATAGGGCCCTTGATTTTTAACAGTGCTATCATCAGCTACCGGCTGAGCTCCCAAACTCCCCCCATCCCAGCACACCCATTTTTCCAACATCCTTATTGCTACCCGTTGCATTTTCTACCATTTCGCTTTACCCAAGGGTGATATCATTCACCAGCTTCTTCTCTCCTCCCATCCCCCAACGATCCAAGGCATACCAGTCTGCATCCTGATACCACCCAGCATGGCCCAGTAGTGTCCTTTCTTGTCGGTTTAGCAAATATTTTTCCTTCGGTTAACAGTCGCCCTGATGTCGGAGCAGGCACAGCAGGCACGACGCTCTATACAGTAGTCCTTGGGCTCTTTTTGGTCCTTGGAAGTTCAAAGTCATGTAGCAAGAAGGACGTGCTGAAATGGTTGATGTTGAATTGCCTGAAATAACTGTACTTTTACTTAAGAAGCGCAAATGCAACCACTTTAATAGTTCGACATAGTCTGCGACCTGCCTGCATGCCCTCTGGATGCGCGGCACCTACCACAGAACTACATTACTACTGCACGACGGCGACGAGGGCATATTACAGAAATCCTTATGAATTCGTTGCAGTTTTATTATTATATTCGCAGGACGTGAAGGGAGAAATTTTGATTGTCGGATTATAAGAGTGCAAAAAAAAATTTTTTTTTCTTATCCTTTTTGCTTCCGGTAAATAGTTAAATTTTCTTTAGGATTTCTTAAGGATTTTGAGCGGATCCTATTTAAAAATTCAAGTTTTTTTTATCTCTCGCTCTCGTTAGATAAAAGGAGCTTAATTGCAGATTCATTCTTTCGATGAGGGAAGTGGAATTTGAATTGTGCAAGTGGACTTGGGATTGGTGCATAAAAAAAATGCTAATGTAAAATTAAAATAAATTTTTTAAGTGTTAAAATGGATCAAGTAGGTGCTGAGGATAATGATGAAAAGGAAATCAAAAGGATATTTTTAATGGTCAGCTCAGCGAATGTCCAGAAGGAACAGTGATATTATCGGGAAAAGGATAATAGGTTTTGTTGTATAAAAAGCTTGTAAAGATCGGTGAATTCGTTTTCCATAAACTAGTTTTTATATGGGGCAATTCTTAGCTTAGGAATTACCGTTTGTCTATATTGCGCAATCAAGCTTTTGGTTTGTGTCTTAGGAACTAGTTGAAATTTTGCTGAGGTGGGTTAGTGCGTTTCGGGTGAGCTTTCATGAGTTAGACCAGACAAACAGACGAAACACATACCAGAGAAACAGACCAGACACACAGATCAAACAAACCGATCAAACAGACAGACAGACTTAACAGACCAGACAGACGGACAGACAAACAGACCAGACAGACAAACTAGACAAACATAGCAAACAGACAGACAAACCAGAAAACAGACCAGATAAATAGATCAGACAAACCGATCAAACAGACAGGCAGATTACACAGACCAGACAGACTAGATAGACCTGGCAGACCATACAGACCAACCTACCTGTCTAGTATGTAGCTGCCTGCCTGGTGTATCTCTGTAGTTGTATCAATTTGTATACGAATCCTTATAAGCCTAACCATATACCTTGGGGGTAAACACTCCTTTAGATTAGTAATCTTAAAAAAGTAGTTGAAACTAGGTTGTCCAAATAGGCCTTACTCCCTATTCCTACCTCTTTTAATTCTTGCTACTCGGTAATTTAAAAAGTGATGAGTATTTTCTTTGGACCTGGGTATCGCCCGATGGTAGAACGAGAAATCAGATAGATCATGTGGCCGTCAGCCGCAGATGGAGAACCATTCTGGAAGATGTCAGGAGCTTCAGGGGAGCGGACACTGGAAGCGACCACCATTTGGTAGTAGCAACTATTCGCCTTAGAATCGCTGCAATCAGAAACTTTCAACGTGAATCTATAAACCGTAGACGGTTTAACGTTGACCTCTTGCGGGAGAGCGCTAAAAAGCGAGAATTTGCTGGAAACCTGCAGCAAATATTAAACCAGCAAACCGTTTCTGACGACACAAATATTGAAGACCTGTGGAGTACAACAAAGGGCGCTATATTGACGGCTGCGGAAGCGAGCATCGGTTATGTCCAGAGAAACATGCAACATTGGATCTCGGACACAACCTGGCAAAAAATAGAACGCAGGAGGGCCCTCAAAAATAACATAAACTCTACAAGCGACCCGGATAGACGTCACCAACTTGAACGGGAGCACTCTCAATTACACCGAGAGGTAAAGAGAAGTGTCCGGCGTGATAAAAGGCAGCAGATAAACGAGCTCGCAGAAAAAGCGGAAAACGCGGCAAACACAGGCAACAGTAAAGTGCTGTACCAAATTACTAAACAGCTCTCGGGAAAGCACTCTACTAAAAAGCATGCCGTTAAGAGTGCGGATGGAAGGCTGCTGTGCAGCGACGAGGAGCAGCTCCAAAGATGGAGAGATTATTTCTTCGCCGCCCTGAATGGCTCACTCACACAGGAACCTCAGGAAAACAGCAACAATGCACAGCCGATAAGAATCAACACCCGGGCCCCATCCAAGACGGAAATAGTAACCGCAATTCATGCGATGGCCAATGGTAAAGCAGCTGGAAAAGATGGCATCCCGCCAGAATTGTTGAAAGCCGACTCAAGCCTCATAGCAGATGCGCTTCAGCCAATGCTGGAAATAGCATGGAACACCTGTACCTTTCCGGAGGATTGGACGGAAGGTATCATAGTCAAAATACCCAAAAAGGGGGATCTAACAATATGCGACAACTGGAGAGGCATCTGTCTATTATCTACTGTGGGTAAAATCTTGTCCCACACTATACTATCAAGAATAAGAGAGGCAGTAGATCAAACGCTTAGAAGGCAGCAGGCCGGATTCAGGAAGGGCCGTTCATGTATAGATCACATCAACACCTTAAGAATAATAGTGGAACAGTCTACTGAATTCCGATCCCCCCTTTACCTTGCTTTCGTAGATTATGAGAAAGCGTTCGACTCGGTTAATAGGAGCTTTATATGGCAGGCATTACGGCGACGTGGACTGCCGGATAAGATAATAGAATTGATAAAAGCCCTATACAACAATTCCAAATGCAGAGTTCTCCATAACGGAAAATTATCCGACAGCTTTGAGGTGAGTTCAGGAGTACGACAAGGATGCTTACTATCCCCATTACTATTTCTTATAGTAATAAATGACATTCTTGTTGGCGCTCTAGATAGTAGAACAGGCGGCATACAGTGGGGTTTGCTAGATCGCCTTAAGGACCTCGACTACGCAGATGATATCTGTTTGCTGGCCCACAGACATCAGGAGCTAAAAAACATGTTAAACAATTTGGCAACAGAAAGTAGTCTAGCAGGCTTAAGGCTGAATCCGAATAAAACCAAAGAAATGCGGATAAATGCAAACACACTTGAACGAACTGCGCTGAATAACCGTGACGTGGAACTGGTAGATAAATTCTGCTACCTCGGTAGTATTATTACCGAAAATGGTGGTGCAGAAGAAGACGTCAGTTCCAGAATAAATAAAGCACGAAGCGCATATGCATGCTTGTTCCGCATATGGAGATCAACGGAGATCTCAACCAACACCAAATTGCGGCTGTTCAACTCCAACGTTAAGGCAGTTCTTTTATACGGTTGCGAAACATGGAAAGTCACCCAATTCATCACAGGGCGCCTACAAGTCTTCATAAACAGATGCCTACGTCGTATCCTAAAAATCCGCTGGCAAGATAGAATTTCAAATGAAGAGCTATGGCGCCGTGCCGGCCAAGAAAGGATAGACGACCAAATCAGGCGAAGGAAATGGAATTGGGTTGGCCACACCTTGCGACGCGATAACGAAAATCTAGCCAAACAGGCCCTTGACTGGAACCCGGAAGGATCCCGTCGAGTTGGAAGACCTAGAACAACGTGGAGGAGAACCCTACTAGCAGAGGCCGCAACTACTGGGAGATCCTGGTCAGAGCTAAGAGCTGTCGCGCAAAACAGAGTCCGCTGGAGGGCAACTGTTTCCGCCCTATGTCCCACGAGGGATTAAGGGGCACATAGATAGATAGATAGATTTTGCTTAAGACTCTCAAGCTCGTGACAGATTTCCACAAAATCGTAGCCAAGACATAGCGAAGTTCAACTATAGATTCTTCACAAGACTCCATCCAAGGCGATGCGAAGTTGAACTACAGATTCGATCCCCAGTGTGAAAAATCCAACAACGTGAATGCTCATCCCAAGACTCCTGCGCCAAGAAAGCCCACCCGAGACGCACCAACTCACCCCCGCAAAGTTTCGACTAGCTCTATACTGATATGATCACTTAAAGCTAAGACATAAACCGCAAAGCTTCAGACACAAACCAAAAGTTTGTGAGTTTGGGTTTGGACAGCAAGGAGAACGGACGTGTGCTGTTCCGGTCCGTAAGAAACGCGCCGACACAAAAAACCAAAATAATAAACCAAAACTGTTTAAAAAGTGAGAGTGAAAAATTAAAGCTATAAAAAAGTGCACAAAAAAACTCTACAATAAAAAAACAGTGATAAAAAAAAATTACGAGCGCAGTCTAACGCGAAGGCCCATCACCCTTCACTAGACACGACCGGACCGACGAACGGCGTAAGTAAGTACCCTTGCTCCCTACCCTCTCTCGTATCTCGGTCCTGCAGGAGCCGCGGCTAAAATCTGTCGGTCGATGAAATTTGCCCCGTCTCAAAAGGCATAACACTTTGACGAGGACAAATTTTATTGACTCTGATGGTTGCGGCAAATGTGATGCCGGGAAATATCCCCGAGAACGTGGCGATTGAGCCTGCGCAACCGAAGTCCCGTTACAAGTCAAGTTTTGGTATTGACTTTAGTAACATTCGTGGACTTCATGCGAATTTCTCTTTTGTTGAGTGCCACTTATCCAATTACAAACCCCCAATCTTCGCACTTAGTGAAACCCAAATATCACCCGATAATGACTTAGGTTATTACCAGGTGTCGGGGTACACTTTAGTGCACAATCTCTCCCCCCATAGGGGTATTGCCATTTATGTTAGGGACGACGTGGCTTATTATAAAATATTCTCAAGCACGACTTCAGACTTTAATTATCTTTGGATTAAAATCATATTCCAAAGCCACGTCATATTCTTCTGCTTCCTATACAGAAGCCCTAACATAAGTAACGAAGCCTCCACCTTATCTTTTGATAAAATTTCCGGACAAATCTCGGGATTTTTGTCGTCCAATCCTGAGTGTGAAATCATCGTTGCGGGTGATTTCAATGTTCACAACGTTAAATGGCTGACTTACTCAAATGGCACCAGTATTTCTGGCAAGGACGTCGAGCTCTTTGCAGACATCAATAACTTGCATCAAATTGTGGATCATCCCACAAGAGTCCCTGATGCTGCTGGTCAAGGAAGATATCTCCTTGATCTTTTCCTTACTTCTCATCCAGCGCGTTACTCCGTCGAAGTTGATTCACCTCTCGGCAATTCAGACCACTGCCTAATCAGCGCTAACTTCCCATTCGAATTTCCCACCCCTCCCAAACCAGTTCGAAGAACTGTATGGCATTATGGGAAGGCCAATTGGCTGGGGCTTATTAATTTTTTCCAGTCTACAGACTGGAATCTGTGTTTCCGGAATAGAAACGCCAACTCTGCCGCTATCCGTATCACCAGGATCATACAGGCAGGAATGCATTTGTTCATTCCCCATTCTACCAAATCTGTGAAGCCTAGGCCTAACAGATGGTTTAATCGGGAGTGTATGAATGCAATCAAAACTAAAGAAGCCGCCTTTCGAGCTTACAAGAGCTCCCCGAGTGAATCGCTCCGTTTAGAGTACATACAACAAAGAAATTCTTGTAAAGCCACCATCAAGAAAGTCAAAACCTTATTTGACAACAAATTGAGAAGTAAACTCCTAAATGCAACCTCCGGTAGCAAAAACTTCTGGTCCTTGGTAAGTTCCATCAAGAAGAATTTCACTACAACTTCAACCCCTTCCTTTATTCACAATGAGAAGGTAATAACAGACAGCAAATCCAAGGCCAATTTATTAGCATCTCTGTTTGCTTCAAATTCTTCTCTACCCCAAAATGATACGCTACCCCCGGTCCTCGAGCACAGCGCTCATTCAATGGACAGGGTTTTCTTCAGGACTCGCGAGGTGTACAGGTGCCTCAAAGAGCTCGATGCCAACAAATCCACTGGACCCGATAATATACCCTCTATCGTCTTAAAACAATGCGCCTCACCTTTGGCTAAACCTCTGCGCAAATTATTTTCCCTGTCATATTTCTCCGGAGTTTATCCCGACTCTTGGAAACTTGCCCATGTTCAGCCCATACCGAAAAAAGGTGACTCCAGCGATCCCTCCAACTACCGCCCAATAGCAATTACTTCTATTCTCTCCAAAACCATGGAGATGATAATCAACAAAAAGCTAATGGGATATCTAGAATCCAACCAACTTATCAACGACAAACAATACGGCTTCCGACAAAAAAGATCCACTGGTGATCTTTTAGTTTGCCTTACAGAGCACCTCAGCCGAAGTTTGCATGGATCTGGTGAATCCAGTTTGGTTGCTTTGGATATCTCCAAGGCTTTTGATAGAGTATGGCACTCAGCCTTGTTAGCTAAACTCAAAGCTATTGGAATTGACTCGCTTCTGTATAAGTGGGTTGAGAGTTTCCTTCCCGGCCGTTCAATTAAGGTAGTATTGGATGGCGTCAAATCTGAATCTCATCCCATCTCTGCGGGAGTCCCCCAGGGGTCAATTTTATCACCGGCCCTATTTCTCATCTTTATAAATGACCTACTTTCAGTCCCCTGCAACCCACTTCTCAGCTTCGCTGACGACGGTACTCTACGTTACTCGTACAGCTTCGATACAAGACAGACTCATGCCAGATCCTGTCTTGATGATCGCGAACTAATGTTCAACTCTATTAATAACGACATTAAACTTATTATAGAGTGGGGAAAAAAGAATCGTGTCGAATTCAACCCCTCCAAAACCAAGTACTGTCTTATTTCAAAGAAAAAGATCAACACATCCCCATCCTTGACAGTGGATGGCGTGGAAGTAAAGGCCGACCCATCCCTACACATCTTAGGCGTGACATTAGCCAAAGACTTGCGATGGAATGACCATATATTCCAAATCGCCAAACAAGCATCCCAGTGCTTGGGATTTCTTAAGAGGTGCAAGTTCCTCCTCCAGCCATCGGCCCATGCTGTTATTTATAAATCCTACATTCGGCCTCTTCTCGAATACAACTCCCTCATTTGGGGCGGCGCTCCAATAACAACCTTGGCATGGTTAGATAAGGTGCAAAAAAGGGCACTCAAGTTAATTGATGACGACACCGCCTGCTCCACCATCGACCCCTTGAGCCACCGTAGGAATGTAGCAGCACTGACAAAATTTTATCGCTACTATCATAGCGACTGTTCCTCCGAGTTAAACGCTCTCCTGCCTCCACGGCAATCTTATACCCGCAACACCAGATTAGCCCACTCGTCTCATTCCCTTCACCTGCAAGTCCCCCTTTCACGCACTCAACAAGATATGAATTCGTTTGTTAATAGAACAACTCGACTGTGGAATAACCTCTCGCAGTCAGTATTTCCGAGCTCCTTCAACATCCAAGAGTTCAAACGCAGGGTTCATCACCACCTTCTTCAATACCCCCCCCGTACCTTTTAATCCTTAACCTATACCCCTCCCCATCCCCCCGTACTAAGCTTACTGCTAGACATTGCACCATGACGTGACAAATGACATGACGGACTAGTAGTACAAAGGGTGACTCCTGAGCTTAGCACTGCCACATAAAAAAAAAAAAGCTCGATTGCTCAATATTGTAAAATAGGTGGAACCAGAGCCCTGTTCCTATACTACTGCCAAGTATATTTATACAGAAGAGTGTCGTTTGGATAAAATTCAATCTTTCATCAAGTGCTCTCGATATAGTCCTTACAGATAAATTTGAAAGATTCTGAAAAAGAAAACGTTGAACGCTACCTTTTAATACTTGGATGTTGTAGGTATTCGAAAATTCTGACTACGGCAGATCGTTTCACATTCGAGTTGTTCTTTTTATAAATGAACTCCTAAGCTGTAGTAGAGAAGTTGTTGAATGTGGCAACGAAGCGGCTTAGGCCAAATAAACGATCGAAGTGGTATCGAATCTCAATCCATCCAATGGCACTTCAGTCTAAATATATCCTTGGTCTTTTCTAGGGTAATTCTCCAAAGTCCCTTGCAGCATGTCTTCAGTTCCGAAAGTTGAACATTGCCTTTGCGTCAGCCGTCACACACTCAAATATAATAGAAGGGAACGCAGACCGGCCATAATGTTGAAGTTCCAAGTTCCTAATTAAAATTTTATATTCTGAAATGGCCTGGGTCATTGCCGTTAAGTCCACTTTGTCTAAGGCATGCCGGTATATAATCCAGTTTGCGTTACTTAGTTCTTACCTCTTTAGGGTGCCGGCAACACCAAAGGTCCTGAGGCCAATACTACCATTTGACTCATGGTGTCGAATCTAGGGCTTGTAGGTTGCAGCCCTGACGGTTCGCTGAAGGTGAGATTCAAACATTAGATCTTGACCGTCCAGTAAAATGGAAGGACGACCGCTATATGTTTTATTAAATGTAAGACAGTAGTTCCTTTCAGAGGCTTTAAATTCGATACTATTTTTGTATTAAATGGCAGATCTAAGCTCAAGTGTTACCCTTTATAAAATAAGTTGGTCATGTCGTTGGAACAATCGATGTGGTAGTAACTATACAATATTATCAGCGCCGCTTCATTCTTAAGGTGGACCAACGGGGGGGATTCGTAATGGTCGTCTCCGATAATAGTTTTGCCCTTTACTCTACGCAAAGGAGTTTTTCGAAACCTCGCTTCAAATAAGTGTTCGTTATGTTCAAAAAGCGGCCGAATGTAGGACGGCATAGGCCTCGAGAAGTAACCTGCACTCCCAGACCCTGGGATGCTTGTTAGTGATGTGGTCATTCCCTCGCATGCCTTTCTTAACTGTCACTTGTACTATGGCCCCTGTGCTGAAAGTCGAGTCGTCACGACAAGACAAACCGTTTGAGTTGAAAAAATGACGTTTCAGTCGAATCACGACTTTTAGTACAGGGGCCTACACTCAATTTAGTGTTTCGATTCTAGGCTCCTGTGCTGAAAGTCGTAATTCAATTGAAACACCACTTTCTTCAACTCAAACGACTTGTCGTGTCGTGACGACTCGACTTTCATCACAGGGGCCTATGTAAAGAGATGGGTCACAGATATATCGATATTGAAAGTTTTATTGGACTTAAGGGAGAACTTCGTTTTGAAAGCATTGAATTCTGCAAGATTCTGGTGACCCGAATGAATTAAAAATTCTTTGTCAATTGATTTCACATAAGTCCACGATCATCAAAACAGGATCTGGCACATGCATTATCGAAAGCGTATGACTTGAGGCATAACCGCAAAGAACAATTAACAGTGAAGCTTTGAAGTGCAGTAGAATAGAAAAAGAGCGAGTGATGGAATTAATCCATGGGGGCGCCAACAGAAATGGTGTGGGGCTGATAAATGACGCCTTTCAATATTACCAATAGCTTGTAGTTTAGGCAACAGTGCCAAATTCTATCAAAGGCCTTGCATTGCCTGACTATCTCTCTACCTAAACGAACAATTCACTCGAAGTACCCTTGTACACTCTGAAGACAGTCGGTTTAGCTCTTATTTCGTTCATGCTTTCCCGATTAAACCGCCTAGGCTTCACAGATTGAACAAATGCATTCCTGCCTGTGTGATCTTGGTAATTCGTATAGCGGCGGAGTTAAGGTTTTTGCCTCGTAAACACAAGTCCCACTTCTAGAAGATCTAAAATAAGGGGTGAGATTTTAAATTTACCCACAATTTCAACAAATTTTATACTAGACCAGTGCTGGGTCAATAGTTCACTTTACCAGAGCACCAGCAATTATACTTCTATCACTCGAAAACAAAGTTCTCACTCGAACTCACTTGAAGGATATATAGGAGGGTTATAAACCTACCAGGAGCTCATATAGTTGCTCCCAAGAGCTGCTTAATGCCCAAAGCTGTACTAGACCATTTGTTTTTTTTTTTAATCTACTCGCATTTGAAAATTTTATTTTCATTTTTTTAGCTGGATTTATATTATTTTTATTTTGTAACGAAAACTTCAGTTAAAATGGCTGACATATTGCCATTACAGGGATTTATTGCCTCTGTTTTTCCCTCTTCCAGTTTATTTTTGTGTTTTTTTTTTTTACCATAAAATGTTTCCTTCAAATCGCAGAACATTAAAACATAATTTATGTAACTCGTACTTTTAAATCGCACAGATGTACCATTGGGCAAAAACAAAAACAAAAAAAAAAAGAATCAACTCCGCCATTGCGACAGAAATGAGTGACCAAAAACTGGACAGGACGAACGACGACTCACATTGGGGACACTAAAGGAGACAGGATAAAAATCCGCAATCCGTGAAATGTAGTATATTGATGTTACGAACTGACACACTAGAATTGCCTAAGTTTTTCTGTGTTCGTGTATTTTTTTTTTTTGTATATTTTTGTGTGTGCTTTTATTGTATTGTATTTTTTTTTTGTTCGTTGCGATCTCAGTGAAGAGGGTTTCATCCCCCTTCAAGAAAAACTTTAGTTTGGGGGATGTTTTTTTTTTTATAAAAAATGCTAAATGGCATGAGCTTACCAGAAAACGAATATGGTAAGCTCATGTCGAGGTCAGAGCCCAAGTTGTTTTCTTTTTCCAAAAAAAAAAAAAAAAACGAGGAAAATGTTTTTTTTTTTCTTCATTTAATGTATTCTAAGGAAAAGCTCTCACTTTTCATATATGTCAATTTTTTGGTGAAAGATGGCCCACAAATTTTTTTTTATTTTTTTTTGGTAGGTAAAGCTTTAATACAACGAAATAAAAATAGGTCCAAATTTGGAATATATTTTTTTTTTGTTTGTATACCGAACGGATGCATGGATAATATGGAAATTTTCCTTTTTTTCCCTTTTTTTTGGCTAGGGCAGGACCCTCGAGGGATCCCAATTTTTCTGTTATGATATATGATGCCTATATGCAGGGGAAAATGGGTTTTGAGAGAGCTTCAACTTTAAGAAGTTTGCTTAAGTGATTGAAACCGATTTCATATGTGGGTAAAAGTAAATCCTTGTTCGGGTCGAGGGGTTAATAATGACATTAGATTCGAATCTCGTTTGTGATGATAAGAATTTCCTTTTGTGCCTTTGTATTTAGGGGTCCTTTTTTTCAAGAAGCGCAAAAAGAGAAAGTTAAGGAAAATATTAAAAAGAAATTTTTGTTCAAATAATAAATAAAAATTTTATAAAATAAATAAATAATCAAATTTTTATTAGTATCACTGATAATATCATATTCCAGTCCTAATCTGATTTCAAAAGTGTAATTACAAAAATTTACTTTAACAATGCAAATAACATAAAGATTTTCATTTCAAATACATTCACAATCTGTCCAGCATTTATACAACATTTTTCTGCCCACAAAAAACATTCAAAACAATTTATTCTATTGAATATGTATAATAATACGAAGAAGAGGAATAAAAAAAAAATTATGAAGAAAACGAAGGATCCTTGACATTGAAGGCACGTAATTGAATCACATCGCATTCTTTCGTTATTAGGTCCAATTATTAAATCCTTGAATAAATTCTAAAGGGATATGAAATGTTGGTAGAAGAGAGGATCAAGATTTTCGTTGAAATTTTCTTTTTTCTTTGGTTTTTTACTTTTGTTAATTGAACGAAACACATCCTTAAGAAGTAGAATTTCTGGAAAACCGCTTTAAATGACGTTTTTCTCTTTAACTTTTCGTCATAACAGACGGTAATGCGTTTTTGGTGATTTTCGTGCTCAATTTAAATTAATTTTAGAACATATCGTTCAATATATTGTTTCATATTTATGCCTTAACGGATTTGTAGGATTAACTTAGGAATACAGTTTATAAATGTTCACAGAAAACTTAATTATTAACAACTAACTAATAAGATCCGCAAGGCGTTGTTTGTAATAAGCTAATGAATCTCCTACACATCTCTACTAATCCTTACCATCTTTCCCAAAACCTTTTTGATCAATTCTGCTTTATTTACAAACAGGTTGTATTTAGTGATTACAATTGAAATAGAGACCCAATTAACAAAATTTATTCGCCATTTTGAATTTATAAGTTTTCATCCTAAATTCGTCATTTTCGACCTTAAAAACCCCTAGATACCAACTTTTATTGGAATTGGAGCACGAATGGCAAAATTCATCGGCCATATTGTCACCGCCATTTTGAATTTATTGGTTTTGACTACAACTTTGTTATTTACCACCTTAACAATCCCTAGATACTGACATTCATTGGAATCGAAACACAATTTTCAAATTTGGACATATTTGCGCGGCCATTTTGAATTTTGAGAACCGCCATTTCTGGGACCTTCCTAGAAAACTTGGAAGCTCTACGATGACCATACATGCAAACAGAAACATTCTTTTATTATTATAGATTTAATGACTAAAAAACACTATTCTTAACCCAGTAGGAATTCTAGGAAGGCCTTACCGATGGAGCACTGAAATAAGTACTCATCTGGTAAGGGGTACCCCTTATTTTCTTGGTGCTAGATGAGCCCTTACAAACCCCATTACAAGAGAAGGCAGATGGTAAGGTGTAGTCCAGAATTATACCCAAACAAGTGAGAATCTGCCCGATGACTCAAGGGAGCTTTCCTGGAGTTTTCATAAATTTTATAGAAAAAAAGAAAACGGGCAATTATATTCGTCGACATAAAATGCGACATTAGCATACTCAATAGCCCGGCTCTCATTCGATACGGAGGACAAGCAGCTTTGGAGAAGTGGAGAATTTAGTTGGGGGACTGCTTAGGTAAAGCCACTCTCGGGCTTGGAAAAAAAGGCATTTGTAAAAGATGAACAAAATTAAAGCATTTCGATACCGGATCACATATCCACAGGCGCCCATGAATATTTCTTTTTGCAATGTTTCATTTGCTGCCTTACTATACCCCTTACAGATGAGCAGTTCTATAAGTACTCTAAGGTAAGTACTAAAGTAAGGCCTTACCTCCTATGATATCGTGTGTAAAAGTAAGCACTTATGTAAGGGGTGTGGTAAGGCCTTCCCCTTACCAGTAAGTGCTGATTTCAGTACTTCTGTAAGCTTACCGGTCCTACTGGGAAAGTTCTCTAGTTAATACATTTGCAATTATCTTCCACTAGTATCTACTAATCTATCTCCTTTTAATTCACTACTTGATTCCCACGCTTCACTTTAAGTCATTTTGATCATTTAGAATCCACTTTAATTACTTTTCTAATCAAATACTGACAGACTCATGACTGCGACTGCATTCTGCTATAGATCTTTGCACCTCATTCTGAAGAGGCATACATTAATGGAACATTAAAGATTTTTCTGAGTATTTGAATTACATTCCATACATTCCACAAGTAACTGTTCGTTCCAATAGATGGCACACTATCCCAATACATAGATCGTTATTAATTACTTTTTCCAATAGATGGAACTGTTGCATATATGATAATGTGAAATTATAAACTTAAAACAATTTGGTAAAGCAGGGGTTTGCCATATTGTTGTTAGTACAAAATTTCTGTCTCTTCCAACACATTTCATAGTTTCACCAATATGCAGTATTCTGCGTTACTCATACGCCTTCGATTATGAAAGACAAGCGTAGGCGAGATCCTTGTCACTGGATCGTGAAAAGAAGCTTGATGCATGAACTTCTCATGAGTTGAGCGCGAAAAACATCGTTCACCGAATTAGCATATTCGATGCACTACTGAAAAATAATGACATCATTTTCGTCTCAGAACTCGTGATGAAAAATTTAGTCACATATGACAACTGGTAGTGTCAAAGATCATTTAAAAAGCTATAATTGATGTGGGAAAATTGAGTTGTTTTGAATGTGGTGGGACTAGAAAGCAATCTTATAAGGTATTTCCTGTTCGTAAGACGATAGATTATGCACTTTATTGCTAAGAACTAGAAAGATTACATCAATCAACTGAACGAAAATGGCCTAAATTAAAACATGAAGGGTGTTGTCTTTTATCATAACAACGGCGACCGCACACACTTCTTTGTTGATCTGTTGGGAGAGTTTTGTTGTCACCCATGTTACCTATATGCTGCACGACGGCGCACTAATTTTTCGATAGTTGCGCAGTCGTTTTTGTATTCTGCGCACAATGGGCTTGCTCGCCATTTTTTTA
Source organism: Thereva unica (assembly GCA_949987705.1). Classification (NCBI taxonomy): domain Eukaryota; kingdom Metazoa; phylum Arthropoda; class Insecta; order Diptera; family Therevidae; genus Thereva; species Thereva unica. The sequence goes on from OX465285.1 coordinate 17,174,507, forward strand.
TGTCATAGTATAAAATAATTACATCTGAAAATGGCAAAAATCTAAATTTAATAAAAAAAAGTCAAATTTGATTGGTTTTCTCTATGTTGAAAAGGGAATTCGTTGTTATGTGAATTTTGTATACAGCATTTCGTGCGTGGTTGCAATCACCGAGCGTAAAATATAACCAGCCTCTGATTGTATACTCCCTTTTTATAGCTCGTCGTTTAAATATAGTAGATCTTGCCCCTAATAAAGAAAGAACATGGAGTGCACCATCTAGACCATCTTTATTTACCTACATATTGAATAACTCTGACCTTTGTTGCCGATTTCGACAAATGAGCAAGATTTATTTAGGATATTCTCTGCCACAGTTTTTGAATATAAAAATCGATTAAATGACCACCTCCATTCGATATCCCTACGGAAAAAAATCTGGTGCCGCTAAATCTGGTGAACGAGGAGGCCACTCTAAACCACCATTTTTGAAAGTACATAGAAGTTCGTCAGACGCTTTTCACGCATTTTTGGACTGTGACGTGTGCTGTCGACGAGTTTTCCCAACTTTGAAGAAAAATTATCCCGATGATGGTTGCTCCAGCCCAAACAGTGACTTTCTCGTTATACACTGCTGTTTCGTGAATGATATGTAGTTTCTCTGTTCCTCAAATTCGACAGTGTTTTTTATTGACTCCGCCAAAGATCGCAAAATAAGATTTCGGTGTGTATTGACTCATAGATAAAATAGTACTCAATGACGTTTCAGAATCGTGTGCATTTGTCGAAATCGGCTAAAAATGTGAAAGTTATTCAATGTTGAAATCATCATCATCTGTAGCACTACAGCCTGTTATTGGCCTTGGCTTCCTCCAACATTTCTCTCCATGCCGTTCGGTTCCTGGCTAATGCCTTCCAGTTGCGTACGCCTAACTTTACTAAATCTTCCTCAACGGAGTCCATGTATCGCTTTTTTGGTCGACCTGAATTTCGCTTTCGATCAGGAATTCGATTCAACGCTATTTTTGCGGGGTCGCTATCGTCAAGCCTTTGTACGTGTGCCACCCATCGCAATCTACTTAATTTTATACTTTTGACAATGTCGGGTCCCCGGTAGAGTTGGTATAATTCGTGATTATATCTCCTTCTCCATTCACCGCTTTCGCAGACACCGCCAAATATTGTACGTAGAATCTTTCTTTCAAAAGTGCCTAGAAGAGTTTCATCAGCCACTTTCAAAGTCCATGCCTCTGATCCAAACATCAGAACGGGCTTGATTAGCGTGGTATATAGTTTACACTTCATTCCTCTAGACAAAATGCGTGATGTAAGATGTTGTCGAAGTCCAAAATAGCATCTGTTAGCAACGTTTATTCTCCTTCTGATCTCCGTTGTCTCACCACTGTCAGCTTGCAATACGATTCCAAGATACGTAAATTCTTTAACGGTTTCTATATTATATGCATCTATGGTGATATTTTGTCTTGGAGTTGCGTATCTTTTTGAAGTACAAAGATACTTAGTTTTTGCTTCGTTGATGAGCAATCCCATCTTTTTCGCAGCTGCTTCCAGTTTGATGAAGGTTTCTTTCACACTCGCAAACGACCTACCTATTAGAGCGACATCATCAGCATAAGCCATCGTTTGTGTGGACTTGTTAAAGATGGATCCCGTTGTTTCTACCCCAGCGTCTCTCACCACCTTCTCCAACACTATGTTAAATACATAGGAGGCATGACAGCGCGTCACCTTGTCTCAGGCCTCTCTGTGATGTGAAACTATCTGAGAGGTCTCGTTCAACTCGTACTCTGCATCGTACTACCTCCATTGTAGCTTTTGTTACTTCGATTAGGTGTTTTGGAAATCGGAAGCACTCCATAGCTTTAAATAACTCCTCACGCTTGACGCTGTCATATGCTTGCTTGAAGTCTATAAACAGTACGTGAATATTGATGTTGAACTCCCATGATTTTTCCAAAATTCTTCTTAGAGTGGAAATATGGTTTGTAGTGGACCTACCTGGTCGAAAGCCACATTGATAACTACCTATTATGCCTTCTGCGATGGGTAGAAGTTTTTTGTATAAAATAGTGGACAGTACTTTATACGCTGAGTTGAGGAGGATAATACCCCTATAGTTCTCACAAACGAGTTGATCTCCTTTTTTATGCAGGGGGGCATATCACACCTTCCGTCCATTCAAGTGGGATCTGAAAGTGGGAATGTTGAAATACCGAAGGTCTAAATGGCCTACCCGCATAAACAAGGATATGAACTATAATGTCAAAATCAATTTTCAACAATATTTATTAAAAAACAAAAATTGACTTCAAATATAAGCACGGGACTTCCCTCCCTCCCCTCCCTCATCCATACACACTTTTACATACAAACTAAAAACTACAGATCCTCCACCCAATTCGAAAGATCACCCAGCGCGTAAGCTCACTCGAGACACAACGAAGCTGAAGCAAATTCCCAAACTCAGCCAAGACACGAAGTTCAAAAGCCCATCCGCCGCTAAAGCTCGTCCGAACCACATCAAAGTTCAACTAAGCTTACACAGGTGGCGCTCAGTTATACCCAAGCCAACAACCAATGACGTCAGTGCATCAGCAATGACATAGCTATACTACTCACTAGTTCCAGATCTCTATAGAATACTGACAATGAAATTAAGCTGGCTTCAAAGGGAGCCTGTGAAAACTACTTGACTCAGTTTTCAGTTAAATTTTTATATGAAGAAGTCGATTGAAACAACTTATGCGCTACCACCCCAGGATAAATTAATAAGAGTATGAGCTGCACTAAAGGAGGAGGATATGTTGTTATTGAAATGACTCCTTAATGTTCTGGTAGCTCACATCAAAGAGAACAAATTTGGAACAAAATTAAAAAAAAAATCGTTATCCTCCAAACCTAGGAATATGTAGTATGAATGGTAACAACCTAATCCTCAGGCACATTTTAAACCACAATAATGATACCTTTTCCAGCTATAAAATATAGTGTGCCATTTTAATAGAATTATTAGACGGTGATTAGACTGTTCGTTCCTACGTACGTTCCTCACGAGCTTTTAGAGGAACGGGGAAGTGGGGATCAAGCCCCTCATCATCTCCACTTCTCCGTTCATCTGAAAGGTTCGTGAGGAACGTACGTAGGAACGAACAGTCTAATCACCGTCTTAGAAATTCCATTCATCGCCCACTTTGTTATTCAATCATGTGCTGCTCATGGTACCCAAAATCATATGACTAAATATTTTTCTATTTTCTATTGAACTAGAAGCTCATCCAACTAAGACCATGAATACTCTATATTTTTTTCCTGCAGCAGTAACCCAAAAAAAAATACTCGATATAAACTGCAACTAAATCCCTTCGCTTCCTTTTTTCAGGCTTCAGACTTTTTTGCATACACCAACCAACCAGGAGAGCAGCACACATTTAAGCTCAGGCGTTGTCATCATCAATCAAACGCTTTTTGACAATCTTTTTTCCCATCCATCTATAGCTTTTCCACTCCATCTCTTGCAGCTATCCAGGTAATGGCTGTGTATACACTACATAAGACGAAGGCACACCTTGTCGTATTTTACATCCGTTACACACGATATATATGTATGTAGGGATATATAGGTATATATACCTGGGTGTATACTTTCAGGTGGAAATCTTCTGAGTAAATATGACGAGTGTCTGTGATATCCAAGAAACTTAGCTCTTTAAGATTTATGGATGAAGCTCAGCTCCCGACAATATCAAGATTTATTAGGATCATAAAAAGTATTTTACTTAAATCTGTAGTAGCTAACGCCAGAACAAGTATTAAGTAGGTGCTTGGTTGTGTTCGGGTCGGTGAAGGTGCTGAGGAAAAATTTCGCTATATATATATGCCAAACATATATATGTATATAGAAGGATATACCTGGTTTATATACGCACACGTCAGAATGAGTTCAAGGATCTCCACTCTGATGTGCAAAAATATAAGAAACAATATTCTTTTGGCAAGGAAAGTTGATATAAAAGCGTGTGTGTCTACGCTTAAGGAATGTTGAGAGTCCTGAAAGTTATTGCAAGGAAAATCATTGAGAGACTTTTATTCAAGATGTTTTATTTTTTTTCTGTCTCTCCCTCTCTCTGGTTGCTGCCTGGTTCTTGAGAGGTAAAAGGCACGAAAGGATTTCGGAAAATTTCAGCCTTTTTTGATGACACAAAAACACGAGATCAAAATCCTTCCAGTACTGTCGGAATTCGGATCATGTTTCGCTTTAATTGGTTAATTAGTGCGTATCCTAATCAACTGGCTATCCATCATATGGAAAGGATACAGGCAACGTTTCTAATTTGATTAGAGAAATTCAAAGCACAGCCTCTGGCAATTTTTCACTTGAAAGATGAACAAAAGGGAAAACCAGGGGGCTGGTGAGGGGCGGAGGTCGGGGGTAAAAAGGAAAAATTCTAACCCTCCTTATGCCCCCGCCCACAACCCACCCTCAATAAAATAGCTTTGGAGATCGGATTGATGAGATACGTGCACTGCCAAAGTACTTACATTTTTCTCCTCTCTCTCTGTCTTGGATCCTGTATATACATATACATATATATTTTTTTAAGGATATAAATTTATTCCATTTGCATAAAACATTAGCAAGCAGCAGCAAAAACTTAAGGATATCTCGGAAATATTTCGTGAGAAAGACTTTAAGAAGTTATCCTTGAATGGGAAAATTACCAAAACTAAAATCCTGTGTAACAGTCAGTAACAGATGGGCGCATTTTGAGAAGCCGCGCGTGCACAGAACTAACAGAGATTTTCAGAATTTCGTCCCCATTTTGTTTATGAAAATATTTTATGCTACCCCGAAAATGAACATGAAACAAATTTTGTGTAAAAGAAAAACAAAAATTGTCTATAAAATTGAAACTTGTGAAGTGAAGTTCTTAAACACTTGAGAACACGACGATGGGATTTTTGGTGAAGATATTTAAAGTATTTTATTATGGAATTTACAAATTTTCTACCAGCGTGACTAGCTTGAGAGTAGCTATCTGGCTCTACCGAGACGTAAATAATATGAAATTATAAATTTCATTAACGTAGTGCAGTATAGCTAAACAGGGCCGGCTTTAGGTATTTTGGCGCCCGGACGAGATATTTTTATGCGCCCTTATTTATGATTTTAAGAATGCGAACTTTAACAGCATCAGCTTCGAATTATCTCTAGTTGACTGGGAAAATAGGCTATTGGGTAATGATATTGACGAGATAGTGTCTTAATTTTACACTATTATTTTCAACATTATTGATAAATATGTCCCCAGAATCAAGAAAAGGGATAAATTATCTGAACCATGGCTGGATAAAAATATTCGAAAACTTCGTAATCAGAGAAATAAATTATATAAACTGATTAGGAACAACCCTAATGTAGATGCGGAACAGAAATTAGCATACACTAGGTTAGCCTCAGAATTTACTCTTAGGTCGCGTGAGGCCTATACAACATATCTTGACTCTGTCGGGGATAACATTATTCAGAATCCTAGAAAATTTTTCGATTTCGTTAACATAAAACGAAAGACCCTAGGCTATCCAACGACTATGACAAACGGCAGAAAACCATCTTCATGTCCCCAAGAAATTTGCAACATGTTTGCTGACAAATTCATTGAAGTCTTTTGCCCAAAGTCTAATGTAGTACACACTGACCCAGTGAGTGCGCGCAATGACACTAGAATTTCTATAACTGATGTATCTCTATCCCTTTTTTTTTTTTTATGTGACACACTAGAGACTTAGGGAAGGCCCCTTTGTACTGTCGACCATGTATTTATTTTTGAAATGTCGAACAGCAGCTCTAGTCGGAAGATAGAGAGAGAAGTGAAGGAAAGAACTGTCACAACCTAGCTGCGGTATTTTTATTTCACCCTACTCCCAACCATTTCGCGACTCTGACATCGAGGCATCGAGAACAACTCGCTGGAGTGTTATGCCTCCTGAAACGAGTTGAATCTCGTCAACCAACCGATGAAATGCGCTTGGTGGAATTGGGAAGAGAACTAGTGAAGGCTATGACAGGAGGAATCAGGAATGCAAAGAGGGAAGAAGAAAGAAGGAAAGTTATGTAGGCGGGAAATTGGGAAAGGCTAGGACCGTGGCACCGCCGGGAATCGAACCCGGGACCTCTGGGGATAGTAGTCAGGCGCCTTACCCCTAGACTACCGAGGCCCTTGACGATGTAATGACCGGTATAAACAATCTCGACATCAATAAAGGTCATGGTCCTGACAACCTGCCTCCTTTGTTTTTGCAGGGCTGTTCAAATCAAATTTTGGTTCCCCTCCATATTATCTTCAACAAATCATTATCGACAGGAAAGTTCCCTAAGATATGGAAAAAGTCCTATCTTGTTCCGATCCATAAAACATCTAATAAGCACTCGGTGGAAAACTACAGGGGTATTGCCATCTTATCAACTATTCCTAAACTTTTCGAGAAACTTGTTTACGATAAGATTGCCCCTCTAATCGACCCATGTCTTAATGAACAGCAACATGGTTTCAGAAAGGGACGATCGACTACTACAAACCTTATGATTCTAACCTCCAATCTACTATGTGCTATGGAGAAGGGTCATCAAATAGATACGGTCTATACTGACTTCAGCAAAGCCTTTGATCGTGTTGATCACCATATTTTAAGTAAAAAGCTATTAAAATTTGAAATATCAGGTCCTGCCCTGGAATGGATTAAATCATATCTCGACAACAGAACTCAGGTTGTCAGATTCCAAGGATTTCTGTCAAAAGAAATCGCAATAACTTCCGGGGTCCCTCAGGGTAGCCATCTAGGCCCTCTGTTATTCAATATATTTATCTCAGACCTGTCGGATACACTAGAAAATATTCCGCATCTCTTCTATGCCGACGACCTCAAAATTTATAATGTCATAAGGTCCCCGGTCGACGTTACTTTCTTTCAAACAAAGCTAAACGCGTTGCAAGACTGGTGTACTACCAATAAATTAGAACTAAACATCAGCAAATGTCATGTTATTACCTTCTCCCGCAAAAGAATCACCCAGCTACAGGAATATTATCTCAACGAGAAGGCATTAGACCGTGTCGATCAAGTTGTAGATCTAGGTATTGTTCTAGACAATAAATTAAATTTCAACTTGCACTACGACAATATTGCTGCAAGAGCCAACAAGCTTCTGGGCTTTATAAAGAGAAGAGCCCGAGAATTCAATAACGTTCGGGTCACAAAAACTCTTTTCTGTTCGCTCGTCCGCCCTATCTTGGAATATGCGTGCCCGATCTGGGGCCCCATATTCCAGGTAAGCAGCAGTAGGTTGGAATCAATACAGAAAAAAATTCTCCTCTTCGCTCTGAGAAACCTACACGACCCGCGCAACTTTTTCAACTTACCGCCCTACACGGACAGACTCAAGAAGTTAGAACTCATGCCGCTGTCACATAGGAGGAAAGTGCTTATCTCGTGCTTAACTTTGGACGTCCTAAACGATAACGTTAAGGTGCAGTTCCTGTCCGATAGAATCAAGTTCAATACCGAAGTTCGTCACAATAGGCGTACCAAAATGCTTAAAGAATACCCTCATCGGACAGAATATGCAAAGAACGAACCCGTCAACAGATGTTGTATGACTTGCTTCTCACCCCACATTAAAAAAACATCCTTTAAACAAAAAATTATATCCCTTCTAACATCACAATTACTACCATAAATAAGCATAGACTTAAGCTGACTTTGTACCTTAGTCATAAATGCATTGTATAATTCTGTAGTAGGTTTAAGTATGCCTTGTTTGGCAAATAAATAAATATAAATATTTATAACTTTTTAACGATATTTGCTTTAGGTAGATTACCTATGTTATTATGCACAAATTTTACTATAAAGGTAATCGTCGTCGGTCAAATTGCGCGCAATTGTGTTAACACAGGAAATATGATAATGATGAGATCATAGACAGAAGGGCAGATTCCAGTATCCTCCGGACCCTTTTCTAGTTGGAACTAGATTCAGATGTCGGCTGTCCACTCAAGAAAAAGAAACAAGAAACAAAAGAAACTCGCTGTTGATCGCCTCCAACGACAAACTGTATTGTAGAGATATCAGCAACTCTAGCAGAAAGGATAGGTCCAAATATAAATAATACAGACATCCATCCGTCCATCCATCCAATGGCGCTACAGCCCAAATTGAGCCTTGCCCTCCTCTAGGGAATTTGTCCAACTTTGACGGTTCGTTGCAGTTCCGAATGTTGAGCATTGTCTCTGTGTTAGTCGTCACAGAGTTCATCCATCTCCTCCTGGGTCTTCCCACTGGTCTATTTGCCGAAATTTCTGCCACCCTGAGTCATTTTGGATTACGGCTATCGTCCATTCTGATTAGGTGGCCGGCTAGTCTTATTCTGTATGATTTTTATACACGTTGAGAGTTCTGAGTTTTGTAGAGTGAGAGTTTCGTTTTCCTGTGCACAAATCTTGAGTGCAGGATTTGTTTTTGGGCATAAAAGCTCTTTTAGCCAAGTAGTATTCGTCTAGTTATTTCTTCATTTTCATCGCTTCTTTTTGTAACTGTAGACCCAAGGTAGACTGTTTTATGGACTACTTCCAGATTGTGTTCATCGATAGCTATGTTTCTGCCCATTCTAAATCTTCCAGCTCTGGATTGTTGCATCACCTTTGTTTTCTCTTCGTTGATTTTTAGCCCTATCTCCTCTGCCGCCTCTCTTAATTCGACACAGACTTCTTTTGCTGCCAAGAAGGACCTTCCCACGATGTTCACGTCATCTGTATATCCAAGTAAGTAAGTACAGACTACGTTGCCATGGGTGCACTTCTCGGTACTGACGTTTTCCTTATCACCCATTCTATGCCAAGTTGAAAAGCATGGGGCTAGTCCATCCCCTTGTTTAAGACCTTGACGCAGTTACTGCATTTTGGATCCTTAATTTCGCCAGTGAGGTATTTATTGCACATTTGATCAGTCGTACCAGCTTTGAGGTAACTTCTAATTCCAATAGGATCCTGTACAGCCTCTCTCTGTTTATTGAGTCATATGCCTGTTGAAAGTCGACAAATATCTGGTACACATCTTCATCCCTTTACCAGGTTTTCTCCAGAATTTGCTTCAAGGTCAGCAGTTGGTCCGATGTTGATCTGTTTGTCCCAAAACCAGATTGGTAGTCTCCTATAAGTCCTTCCGTTATAGGTTCTAGTTTTTGTTTCACAAGGATTATGAAGGTATTATAGATGGTGCTGAGGAGTGAGTTGCTCCTGTAGTTTTTGCAGGTTAATGTATATCCTTTCTTGTATAATGGACATATAATCGCTTTCTTCCAGTCATCTGGGTCCTCCTTCCTTTATTAGATCAGCTGCTATTCCATCGGCGCCTTTCCACAACTTCCCGTACCCTCATCCAGTGTTGGTGGTTCTATTGAGATATTATCTTGAGGAATTACAAATGCCGCTGTCTGTGGATTCACGTCCTATCAAAATCTGCTAAAAGATTCTTATCTATTCCTTTTCATATGTCTGTTCTTGGCTGAAACTTATTGGTGATCTAGCGTGTTCCTTTGTACGTTTGTCTAATTCTCCCTTCATTGAAGTCTTCCTGTATCTGTAAGATCCTCCTGTTCAGGTATTCTCTCTTCTTTTTTTCTGCAAAGCTGCGATTTTTCTTTTCTACTGGAAGACTTCCATCCTTGCCCTTGTTGGCTTTGCGATGTACTCCGGGTGGCTCTGGTTTCTTTCTTCAATTGGGGCTCTACAGTCCTGATCAAACCAGTCAATTCTAGTCTGTCTGTCTGGGGGCCCAGCCTAGTGCCCCTTCTGTTGCTCCTTTTATGGTGCTTTTAATTTGCTTCCATTTTACGGTTGGCGTTGGGCTGCTCTTCTGCTCTTCTGACTAGATAGTGGTCCGAGCCACAGCACGCTCCTCTCATTGTCCTTACGTCCAGTATACTCGTGGCCTCTCTTCTCTCAATTAGGACGTGGTGAATTTGATTATTAGCTACCCCGTCGTCGAGATTTCCAAGAAAAAACCAACCGATCAGAGGCGCTCTGACACTCTTTGCAAGGGATTGACACTGACAAAGTGACACTTTTCTTTTCGAATGTACTCATCGATGCCCATGGAAAAGGCAATTTTTAGATTCCCAATTGTTTTGGCGCACGCCATACTATTGGGTTATGGCGCAGCGAGGCTACCGGGTTCCAGCTATTATTTTCTAAAAAAGAGAATTTTTTAAAAAGTCGACAAACAATGGATCCGTTGTTTGATTGGTTGGAAAAAAATATTGGTGAGTAGAGTGAAACCTCTATACTATGATTTAGTAAAAGTGGAAAATTAATTGCTTACACCCACCTAAAGCAGCCCTGACCGATACACCGTCCAAAGGCGAGCTTGCCTTGCTTGGTGAAAGAAATGAAATGGCAGTGAGCCACCTCTGCCATCAAGAACTGAACCAGCTATTTCATCGACTGTCCTCGTTCACCGTTACCTGAGTATGAAGAAGGCGGTCTTGATTTCATTTGCGATTCTGGTAGTTTCAATGCGAATCCGATAGAAATCCACCAAAAATCAACCGAATTCAAAAACATACTTTGACGAAGGAAGCATTTAGTACTACATCGTAACCAGGTGATCCCAAGTTACCTGAGAGCTTCAACGAATTGAAAACACCGTTCCAATGCTTTACATATTTTTTCACCGATTATCTTTTAGAAACTATTGCCGAACAAACCAATTTGTATGCTCGACTAGATGATATTGGACTGATGATATTGTCACTTCTTCTGTGGAAATTAGGAAGTACCTTGGGATTCTCGTCTTTATGTCCATGCATCGATACCATAAAGTGGAAGATTATTGGGGTAGACATGCATTCGAAGCCCTTAGATCAGCAATGCCATCAAAGCGGTTCTATCAAATACGTAAAAACCTCCACTTCAACGACGCGACATTAATTCCAAAGAAGGGTGAAGAGGGCTAAAATCCGCCTGTTCAAATTGGGTCCAGTTGAAGACGTCAACCTGCAAGGACGCCTAAAGGCGGGGTACCTGTATGTTCACTTGAAAGGTAAACCGTTTACCTTTTACTTTTTTTAAAAACCTTATACATAATTTTCTCATCGCAAAACAAAATTCGCCGGGTTGAGCGTTAATATAGAGCAATATAATCTAAACAACAGCCGGGGTATTAAACACTAAAAGTTGAACAGCCCCCTATTTACACAAAAACGGGGTTTTCTAAATCATATTTTTTTCGTCTTCATCATCATCATATAGTATTATAACAATTTTGGCAACAACTACTTTTCGGTCCTACTACCCATCATCTAATAAACACCACAGGTAACAGCCAGTCCTTCTCTCCTATCAGGAAAGTTATAATAACCTGGAGAAAATTTGTTTGCATATAAAACGCTATAATTTTGGTGTTATTCCTGGAATGACGGAAAGCACTTTAGAAAATTCGTCAGGGTATTAGAGAGTTTTCCGAGGTTCGGCATCTAAGAGCTTTTCTCATTTTTATGTTTAAAAATTTACAGCTAACTTTTCCCTCTTCAACCATCCTTACCTTGCCTTACCTGCCGCGTGTCCACACCCCCATCCCCCTTCCACCATAAAACCTTCACAGCATTTCCCTTGAAATTTTCTTGTCCCTTTCTTCTCTACATAAATACATTCATTTTGGAAAGTTTTTGAATACTCGCTTAAAGAGGCCCCAAAATACTCTCCTCCCTTCAGCCCCACCCCGTAGATATTCTCGAACGTTACTAATTTTCACTTTTTTCCCCTTCATTACAGGAAGCCTACAAATTGAAAATAGCAGCACAGGAGATCAGGGAAAATATGAGTGTGTAGCGGAGAACTCTGTTGGCACTGAGCATTCAAAGGCAACCGCCCTCTATGTTAAGGTTAGACGTGTACCACCAACATTTTCCCGTCCACCTGAGCCCCTCAACGAAGTTATGCTTGGAGCTAATTTGAGCCTTTCCTGTGTTGCGGTTGGCTCGCCGATGCCCCATGTTAAATGGATGAAAGGTATGAGTTATTTTTGTTTGTGGTCAAATTAGACACAAAAAATATTTTTAAGTTTTGAAAAGTATTTTTTTATGTTTATTTGATTTTTTATTTAATTACTAGGAAGTTTTTGAATTAATTCTAGCAGAAGAAGGAGAAACAGCCGATGTCAAACAGAATTGTTGATGCCGAAGAGTTTGTGAACGCATAAAGAAAAATTTGAAATTGTTGTATCTACGGACGTAAGAGAATAGAATAGGCTCCCTGCTAAAACGGTCCTATTACGTACGCCTAACTTAATTTAATCCTCCTCAACTGAGTCCATGTATCGCTTCTTTGGTCGACCATCATTCAAGGACACATGTTGCTTCTGTCGTCAAGGCAACAAGTGCCTCGACAACTTTTCTACTGCGCACCAAACAGGGGTAGTTTCAAGTATGAGTGTTAGAGGCCCCCTCTGAAGGCTCTCCTCGCCTCGCCAAACTGATAGTGCCTCAATAACAGTTTGATAGGAAAAGCTACGTCCATCCTGATAGAACCTACACATCAGGATTATGTAGGCATAATACAACTGGATGCGCCCCTATACGACAGTGCAAAAACCACCCACTACTATTCAGCATTCAACAAGATAACTTTCCATTTTGGCTTGAGATGTTTTGAAGGGTGAACTCCCTACTATCGTCGTTAGTTGGTTGTTCCTTGGAACCCACGAAGAGTTGATGTTCTACTCTCAAAATCCATGCCTTCGGTCCAAACTTCATAAAGAGATTGATTATCATGGTGTAATAATTTGTATGTCGATTCTCTAGACAAGAATCGAACGCCCAAGTAAAAATAATTTAATTCGTTGAATTGTATAAAAGCATATACACGCCCGAAACTAGTACATATAGCGAACAAATGCGCCTGCCACACGGATACGCCCGCGCTCGCTAGAGGAATAGACGCCTCTGTAACAGCTATGAATGTATTCGTAGTCGACCAGTGTCGTTTCACCAAGCGGTCCCCCAACTAAGTACTAACCAGGTCCAATGCTGCTGTGTATGGTCTACTGGGAGTGCCGTTACTTGAGTGCCATTAGCATCACTCAAGATAATTGCTCCAGTTTTTGCTGCTCTTTAGTCTAGTTTGAGCTTACGTGCTTTGTTTTAACTATTCTGAGCGTCTTTTATTGATACATTTCGTTGCAGGCTGCATTTGGAAAACTAGAATTTTTACTCAGGAGTGTCGTGCCTTTCGGGGGAATCTTATTTTTATTTAGGCGTGGTCCCGTGCCTGTTTCGGGTGCCCTGCAGACGTTTTGACGCTATGCGTGCCTATTTCAAGCTAAGAACGGGCGAGTTTTATTTTTATTCGGGCGGTAAGATATTGAAGATATTGTCGAAGACCAAAAAAGCTTCTGTTCTTCTTCTTCGATGTCTATACAGCCCAATTTGAGTCTTGGTCTCCTTCAGCTTCTTCCTCCAGAGTTCTCTCTGCTCTTTGCCTCCTGTCATCAGCCTTAACACCGTGGTTAACCAACTAGTCTTTTCCCATCTGATAGTAGATTCAAATACCTTGAGTCTTTTCACATCACCCATGAGTCATCCATTCTTTAAAAATTATGTGTTCATAGTTTCCACTCATTGTATAAGTCCAACAATCCCACGATTTTAATCCATTCTGGGCCGTATATCCTTTAGAGAACTATATCGATCTTCACTGCAGATTTTTGCGAGATACTCCATACTTCACATCCATAGGTAGCTGGTAAGGCTTCTTTTACAACTTACAAAAGACTTACCTATTGAGCAACGTCATCTGTATTTTTACAAGTGATAATGAAAATCTTCATCATTCAAGCAGGATGTTATGAGCTCGACCGCCCATCACGATCTCTTCGTGACAGGAGCAACCGCTTAAGGTACTCTCGCATACGATAGTGTCAGGTTCTTACTAACCAAATTCACCACCCGTTTTGGTGGCGTTTGTAACCCACCCGGTACCGCACTGCAAGGTATTACTTCAGACGGCGTCACCAACTTGACCGTTTAGGTGTCCCTCAGATGCGGGCAAAGAGATTCCAAGGCCGTAGGGAGCCGGATCAGCTATAGTTCGTCGCTTTGAGAGTAGCGGACAAACCGTGCCAACCTTGACCATTCCTCGGGGCCTCGAATCATAATCCCAAGAATTGTGCCGGGAGTCATGCTTCCGATATCCTCCTCCAACGCGCCTTGCTCGGCCTCCCACCTGGTACATACGAAAAATCGAGTCATCTGTGTTGATCATTGTGCGTATTGGCATAAAAATAGATCCCATCGTTTGTACCCCAGCGTCTCTTACCACCTTCTCCAATTCCATATTAAATAGGATAACATGGCAGATCGCCACCTTGTTTCAGGGCCGTCTGTGATGTGAAACTCTTTGAGAGATCTCGTTCAACACATGTTCTACTTGATTTTAGCTTTTATTTCATGCTTAAAATTACAAAAGTACCACCTACATCCTACATTTCTTATGCCCGGAAACGCATATTTCCAATATCTGGAATTAAAGATTGCCTTAATACCCCGACTTCACAGAACTCAGTTCAATAATGTTCAATTCAATCCAAATAAGTGGCTTCACCGACTAAAATCCAGTTCATGATCAGTTCGTGCTTAAAAGTGTTGTTGTTTTTTCGCCAGAAGTTAGAATAGAATGGCATTCCATTATTCCAGTTGATTACTCTCTCAACTTCAGTTCGAGTCCAGTTAGGCGAAAAGAGTTGTAGTGACCGCGTAAAGTTTAATTACCAAACTTTACGCAATGTCACACAACAACTTCCGACACGACCAAAACGATCAGTCGGAACACTTCATCGATCACTTAAAGTTCAGTGATCTACTCGTCTCCCGTTCCGTCCCGATCGTGTATATCGGGACAGCCAATTTCCGGCGGTTAATGTTTACTATAACCCGACCCACCTCCAATTTTTTTGAAATTTTTTTTATTAATGGTTTTTGGCCCGTAGAATTCATTTTTCAAAAAATAAATCGTCGCTCACTTACCGTTTTCGAGTTATAAATTTTTAAAGTTGTGAATATTCGGTTTGTGCTAAACCGCCATAATGAAAATACTTTTTTGGATGGTGGAGGGCGGTGGAATCGTAAAAGGACAATTTTAAAGGGGGCGGAGCCCCCCAAAATCGAAAAAGTTAACCTTAAAAGGGGGGTATGGGGGGCAGAGCCCCCCAAAATCGAAAAAGTTAACCTTAAGAGGGGGTTATGGGGGGCGGAGCCCCCCAAAATCAAAAAAGTTAACCTTAAAAGGGGGGTATGGGGGGCGGAGCCCCCCAATATGGGGGGATGGGGGGCATAGCCCCCATTCCATAGAAACGTACTTAATTTTTTTATTGCAACTTTTATTTTAAAAAAACATAGAAGATGATTTGTAATTTCCCGTTCGACACGAGTGCTGGTTTCACAATTTTGTTGAATCCTTGCGCATGTTGACCAATGCTAAGATTCTCCTGGGGAGTTCCTAATTTTAGAAAAGCCAGTAAAATTATTTGCATTTTGGCTTCCGACATTAGTACTAGTTTCACGATTTTGCTGAATCCTTGCGCATGTTGACCAATGCTAAGATTCTCCTGGGGAGTTCCTAATTTTAGAAAGGCCAGTAAAATTATTTGCATTTTGGCTTCCGACATTAGTACTCGATTGTTTTCAATATGGCAGTTAACAATTTTCTGCTAACCGACTTCACACAACTTTAAAAATTCATAACTCGAAAACGGTAGGTGAGCGACGATTTATTTTTTGAAAAATGAATTCTACGGGCCAAAAACCATTAATAAAAAAAATTTCAAAAAAATCGGAGGTGGGTCGGGTTATAGTAAACATTTACCAAGCTAACTAATAATTGGTGTGGGATACATGTTAGATTTTTTTTTTAACTAATCTTTTGAATACATGAAATGCTTTAAACCATATTTCTAATAACTATATTTTTTTAACTGATATCTAATTAGTTTAAGCACATATTCTTTATATATACAAATATTTTGAATTTTTTTTATATAACATGTTTTTAGTTACTATTTACTAATTTTAATTCGTTTGGTTCTTGATTTACTGTGGGGCATACATATATTTAAACTTCCGCCATTATATTTTGAATTACAATTTTATTTGTTTCCCTCATTTTAGAAATCACTCGATTAATTACATAAATAGATTATAGGTTGTTTTGATTTAAATTTAAGTTGTTTTCTACTTGTTTTAAATCTCAATTTTTTTTCTGTACAATAATTCACCTTCCTGTTTTATATAAGACATATATACCTACTATATATATATATATTTGGGTTATTGCACCGAGACAGAAATCAAGCGTTTTTGAGTCATCTATATTTTTTTGATATATTTTTTTTTTACGATAATTAAAATCGTTTCTTTTAGGATTTGGCTGTGTTCTCTTAACATTCGTTAGTTCGTTTAATCTTTTTTTAAGATTTTACTAAGCATTTTTTTTTTCGAAAATAAAAACCAAAGAATTTTTGCAAAATGTCACTCCCAGAGAACAATCTTATGGACACAGGTAACGCTGAAAGGGAGGAACCAAAACCCGGAACTTCAGCATCTGTCGATGGCGTCAAACTGACGAAGTTAGATATCACGAAGTTCTGGGTTCACCAGCCCGCCTCCTGGTTCTACCAGGCGGACATAATGTTCCAATTGGCGGGCTGTAAGTCGGGCAAGATCAAGGTCTATAATGTTATGGCCGCATTGCCGGAAGAGGTGGTAACGGCAATGCGGCTTAGCATAATAGATTATGCCACCTCCTCATACGAGGACATAAAACAGCACCTGCTCGAAAAGTACGGCACTTCAGAGAAGCGCCGCCTCGAGCAGCTGCTGTCAGTGCAAGAGCCTGGAGACAGAAAACCTTCTGAGTTTCTCCAGGCTCTCAAGGCACTAGCGGGCGGGTCGTCGGCGGTAAACGATGATCTGATCCGGAACCTGTGGGGGCGGAGGCTTCCACAGGCCATCCAGATCACGTTGGCCACCTCCGCTGACCAAACACTAGCCGGGCTGGCTGCAACAGCGGACAAAGTATGGGAGGTGCTTCCACACGGAGGCGCCTCATACGCGTCCGCCGTCCGCGCAGCATCGACCAACGCGGAGCCCACATTGGTGGCGCTGCAAAGCGCCATCAATAGACTGACGGCCCGGCTAGACAAGCTTGACCGTAGCCCGCGGAAGCCGAGAAGCCGAACACCTGCCAATCGGCAGGGCGGCCCTCGACAGCCCTCGGCCAACCGGCCACAAGGGGCCAATCAAGCCAGGGGTGGCTTGTGCTACTTCCACTACCGTTACGGTAGTGAAGCTCGCACCTGCAAAGCCCCCTGCAGTTTCGGTGGTGGTAATGCCAAGCCGGCGAAGAAAAAGGCCACCACCCATAAAAAAAACTAAAGTTGGGGATCGACATGAACGAGCATACAACCGGCCGCTCTTATCGTTTATTCGTCAGAGACACCAACAATCGGATGGACTTTCTGATTGATTCGGGCTCTGACGTTTCAATTGTTCCCGCCAAGGCGTTCCCGGCCCATAACGGTAGCCCGAACGTCCTTCTGTACGCGGCCAACGGATCACTGATCCGAACTTTCGGCACAAAGTTGCTTGAACTTGAACTCGGCTTACGCCGACGATATGTTTACAACTTTATTATAGCCGACACCACTAAAGCCATTATCGGGGCGGACTTCTTAACGAAGTTCAAATTGTCCGTCGATTTTGAATATCGACATTTAGTCGACAAGCGCACGAATTTTCGAATTAACGTGTGCGCTACCGTCGACTACAACCCCGAAACATTTCCATGCCGAGTTATTGGCATATACAAAGAGCTATTAACGAAGTACGCTTCGTTAACAAAACCGCCCAATTTTAACCTTCCAGTTAAACACAATGTGCAACACCACATTGTGACTAAAGGGCAATTACCTTTTGTCACCGCTCGGCGACTCCATCCGGAGAAACTGAAGGTGGCAAAGTTAGAATTTGACCACATGGTCCAATTAGGGATTTGTCGACCTTCGTCGTCCCCCGCAGCATCTCCGCTTCATCTGGTCCCTAAACGGGACTCACATGATTGGAGGCCATGCGGCGACTACCGTCGCCTTAATGCTGTCACTGTGCCGGATAGATATCCGATCCCGCATATACAGAATTTCTCCGTGAATCTTCACGGCTGCACAATTTTTTCGAAGGTTGACTTGGTACGTGCATACCATCACATACCAATCGCCCCAGAAGACGTGCATAAGACTGCACTCATTACGCCATTCGGCCTATATGAGTTTACACGTATGCCATTCGGCCTACGGAATGCAGCACAAACCTTTCAAAGGTTCATAAATGAAGTTACGAGAGATCTTGACTTCGTTTATGTATACTTGGACGATATACTTATCGCCAGTAAAACCGAGGATGAACATATCGTTCACCTCGAAGAGCTCTTTAAACGCCTCGATAGCTTCGGTTTAACCATCAAGCTAGAGAAATGCGTTTTTGGTGCATCAGAGATTAAGTTTCTAAGCCACCGCATCACAAAGGATGGAATACTTCCATCCTCCGATCGGGTTCAGGCTATCGTTGATCTCGCACCTCCAACTTCTGTCAAATCGATCCAGAAGTTTTTGGGAATGGTGAATTTCTATCACCGATTTATCCCAAAATTGGCTGAACAGTTGGTGCCTATAAACGAGCATTTGAGAGACCTTCTCAACCGCTCACGTGCCAATAAAGTTTTTGACTGGCCAGCAGAATGTCAGGCGGCATTCCTCAAGGTGAAAACCTCGATGGCTGAAGCAACTCTGCTGAACCATCCAATCGAGGATGCAAAATACAGTCTTACGACTGACGCCTCTGATTATGCAATCGGAGGCGTTTTGGAACAATTCAACGGTCATCGGTGGCAACCTCTAGCTTTTTATTCCAAAAAGCTGTCACCAACCGAACGGAAGTACTCTGCATTCGATCGCGAACTCCTCGCAATCTATGCAGCCATCAAACACTTCCGTTACTTCGTTGAAGGACGCAATTTCGTGGTCTATACTGATCACAAACCACTGGTTCGCGCTCTTCACACAAAGACCGAACGATCCCCTCGACAGACCAGACATTTGGGTCTAATTTCTCAGTTTACCACAGACATCAGACATGTGTCGGGTAAACAAAACGTTGTCGCAGACTACTTGTCGCGCTCACTAGCAACCGACAACGTCGACTCGGTCACCTTCGACCTGCCTACACTGGCTCAGGCTCAACAAGGTGACACAGAGTTGAAGTCTCTACAAGAGCACCCCAGCAACGGCTCACGGGTAAAACTAGTTCTCACGCCAATACCATTTACCGCCCATCAAGTGTGGTGTGAAACTAGTACAGGCATTCCAAGGCCTTATATACCCACTTCCTTACGTAGACTAGCGTTCAACTCCGAACATAGTCTCTCTCATCCTGGTATTCGTGCTACAAGACGAGCCGTTACCAAGAAATACTTCTGGCCATCGATCAACAAAGACTGCAATGAGTGGTCTCGATCATGCCTAGGTTGCCAAAAGTCCAAAGTTTCACGGCATACCAAATCTCCATTTGAAGCTTTCAAGCTTCCAAATAATAGATTTGACCATATCCATATGGATATAGTGGGACCCCTACCCCCATCTCGTGGATACTCTTATATCTTAACGATAGTCGATAGATTCACGCGATGGCCTGAGGCATACCCAATTCGGGATATCTCAGCTTCAACAGTGGCAAGAAAATTCGTCACTGAATTTTTCCCATGATTCGGCGTACCTCTTGAGATCACAACCGATCAAGGTACGCAGTTCGAATCGAAACTGTTCAATGAAGTTGCCAAATTACTCGGCACTCATCGAATTCGGACTACCGCCTACCACCCGCAAGCAAACGGGATGGTTGAACGGTTCCACAGGCAACTAAAAGCAGCCTTAATGGCAAGGGACAACACTACTCATTGGAGTGAAGACTTGCCCTTTGTCATGTTAGGCATACGCACGGCAATTAAGACCGACTTACAATGCTCACCAGCCGAGCTCGTATACGGTCAGAATCTGAGACTTCCCAATTCGATTTCTGTCCCAACGGATGAGAATCCAATTGAAGAATCAGAATTCCTCTCTCGCCTTCGTTCTCATATGCAGAACATTAAGGCAATACATCCTCGGCAGCCCGTCCAAAAGGATGTCTACGTGCCAGAAGCCCTGGATAACGCCGACTACGTTTTCATACGAGTCGACAGAGTTCGAAAACCTTTCGAACCTCCATATGAAGGCCCATATGAAGTAATCAAACGATTACGAAAACACTTCGTCGTCAAATTGAACGGCACAACCAAGTCAATATCCATTGACAGGCTAAAGCCAGCCTTCGGTTGTGACCGCGACAACGAAGCTAAGCCGTCTAAAGCGGTAACATTCCGTTAACGCTACGCTGGGGGGGAGTATGTAGTGACCGCGTAAAGTTTAATTACCAAACTTTACGCAATGTCACACAACAACTTCCGACACGATCAAAACGATCAGTCGGAACACTTCATCGATCACTTAAAGTTCAGTGATCTACTCGTCTCCCGTTCCGTCCCGATCGTGTATATCGGGACAGCCAATTTCCGGCATCTCCGTTTTACACTACAGTCCGAAGGTTCCTCCTCCATCGTGAAACCCAAAGCCTCGTTGCGCGCCGAAACAAAATTAATATTAAAAACAACAAATAAGTTTATATATACCTATGTATACATATATACGTGTCCATATAAAAAATTAAATAGTGCTAAGACTGTTTTTTATAAAATACTTAGTGTTAATAAAGCGTTAACCAATAAAACCATAAATCGTATTTTTATGAAACCACATGGTGAAGAACCAACAGAGTTTTATTTTATCCTCAGTTGAATATGTGGAAGTTGTACGCGAACTGAGGTTATTTTAAAGTTCAGTTCGCCAAATTGCTCGAACTTGTGCAGTTCAACGGGGAAGCTGTGGTATAACTCGCAATAAAATTCATAAACATCAACCAGTGTAAAAAAAAAAAATGGGAATTTTTTTTGTATGGCAATACTACTATGTGTATATTTTCAAAAATCAGTGCATTTTATTAATCGAGCCCCTTTTCACTCTCTCAACCCTTCTTCAATTCAATTCAACTTCAATTTTAACCTGAATTTGAAGGATCTCCGATTTCAAATACGAACTATTTCGGATTTCGAAATTTTACACATGTCAAATTGAATCATCAATAAGGATTATCCTCGTTGATGTTTACTAATTTTTTTAAGTGGCCTTAATCTATTAAATCGATGCGTTATACATTTAATATCATTGATTTTCTATAGGAAAACCATGCTACATAAATAAATTATAAATAACCCCGCATACAAGTCCGAATAAAATTCTACAAATTTTTATGCCAAGCCAAGCTGCTACATACAAAAAATTCCTTTTTACGACAGGGCTCCTCCAGTTTATAGATTCTATAATTTCTCTCTCAATTAAAATTCCTCTTAATGTTTCTACTTTTAGGAGCCCAAGATCTAACACCAGAGAACGAAATCCCAATTGGACGCAATATTCTTGAACTCCGCAGCATCCAATCCAGCGCGAATTACACATGCATAGCAGCATCTTCCCTGGGTCAAATAGAAGCGACCGCTGTGGTTAAAGTCCAATGTAAGTATCCTCCCTTGGCCCTTGGACCTTGTGAGAGTTGACCCTATTAAATATTTTTTATTATATAACATTAAAATAATGCCATTTCTTCCGTTTTTATTTTTTTTATTTTTTACTTTTTCGTCCTTTTTACAGCTTTACCAGCCGCACCGACAGATGTTCAAATATCCGAGGTGACAGCAACGTCTGTCCGCCTTGAATGGTCGTACAAAGGGTCCGAGGACCTTCAGTACTTTGTGATTCAGTACAAGCCTAAGAATGCTAATCAGGTATAATAGGGGCCTTCCTATTTTTTTTTTCTAATTATTCCTTTTTACCTTAATTAACGAAAAAAAATGTTTCGTTGCACACAGGCTTTTAGTGAAATCAGTGGTATCATCACAATGTTCTACGTTGTCAGAGCCCTCAGCCCATACACCGAATATGAGTTTTACGTGATAGCAGTCAACAATATCGGAAGGGGGCCAGCATCGGTCCCAGCGACCTGTACCACCGGTGAGACCGGTAAGGACACCTTCTAAATATCCCTTTTTTAATAATTTTGTATAAAACATATTTTTCCACGTTTTTTGATAAACAAAAACGTTTTTATTTTTGTATTTTGGAAAAAATAATCATTTTACTAGAATTGTGTTTTTTTTCTTCTCTTTTAACAATTTTTCCACGCAAACATTTCTGTCAAATGTGGATTTTCTTACGTTACGTAAGTCTTTAGAAAAAGATGAAAATTTTATTTTTTGCAAATTTTTGTGCGAATTGTTTTTTTTTTTTTTTTGATTTTTTGTTTTTATTTCAGTTTTTATTGAATTTTGTAGAAATGTTTAAAAAAAAATTTATATAAGAAGCAATTCTAAGAAATCTTCAGTAAAGCGCCACCTCCCATATATGTATGTACGTATATGTTAGAGACGTATAAGAAGGCTTACAGTAAAATGTAGGTGTTTATTGTTGCAAAAGGACTTTACTGGAGATTGTGACAAGGGTTTATAATTTTCGTTTTCATTAATTCCTGCCAAAAATTTTCTTGCAATTTTATGTCTGACCCGTTTACAGGTGATTTCACCTTTGGAGGTGCAAGTGAGTATTTTATGTGGATTTGGGGTATAAAAACAAAATTTTGGGAGGTTTTTTTTTGTGTTTAAGGCTTATATTGTGTTTTGGCATTATTTTTTAGAGTGGTTTTAATCCATATAAAATAAGTGATAAAAAACAAAAGAAATTCATTGTATGCTAATTATCATAGGTTACTAACAGTAGCCGATACAAGGGGGGAAATAATAGACATTTCCCCCAGTCCCTCAAGAGCTCCATGGTCTATGCAAAAAAAGTCAAGTGAAAGCAATTTAACTAGGAAATTTACCTCTCTATATACATAATACTAACTGGAACCCAATAGTATGGCGTGCGCCAAAACAAGTGGGAATCTCAAAATCGTTGGGTACTTAGAGTCTCAAATCCCACCGCGTTATTATATTCGGAAAAAAGTATCATTCCGTTCATTTAAAAATCCAAATCACCTCATCCTTTTCGATTCCAAGTAATAAAATGTTCTGTGGAAAATGTTTGACCAAAGGCACCTTGTAGCGAATGGGCACGCATATTCGTTGGAACGTGATCTTTTTTTTTTTTTTCAAAACTGTTTCCCTAGATATGATACTTTCAAGCATACGTTAAGTACATTTGCAGGCGTTGATCGAGGTATAATAGGCAAAGTCGAGCGAAAATCCCCTGCAAGTAGTGTCAGAACGCCTCGTCGAACCAACCGATTCTTCCTCGGAAATCTCGCGACGTTTTAAGGACTGTGTCAATCTTCTTCTTTCTTTAAACTCCTTTAATCCCTCATGGGACATAGGGCGGAAACAGTTGCCCTTCAGCGGACTCTGTTTTGCGCGACAGCTCTCAGCTCCGACCAGGATCTCCCAGTTGTTGCGGCTTCTTCTAGTAGGGTTCTCCTCCACGTTGTTCTAGGTCTTCCTACTCGACGGGAACCTTGCGGATTCCAGTCAAGGGCCTGTTTGGCTAAATTTTCGTTTTCGCGTCGCAAGGTGTGGCCAACCCAATTCCATTTCCTTCGCCTGATTTGGTCGTCTATCCTTTCTTGGCCGGCACGGCGCCAAAGTTCTTCGTTTGAAATTCTATCTTGCCAGCGGATTTTTAGGATACGACGAAGGCATCTGTTGATGAAGACTTGTAGGCGCCCTGTGATGAATTGGGTGACTTTCCATGTTTCGCAACCGTACAAAAGAACTGCCTTAACGTTGGAGTTGAACAGCCGCAATTTGGTGTTAGTTGAGATCTCCGTTGATCTCCATATGTGGGACAGGCATGCATATGCGCCTCGTGCTTTGTTTATTCTGGAACTTACGTCTTCTTCTGCCCCACCATTTTCGGTAATAACACTACCGAGGTAGCAGAATTTATTTACCAGATTTTACATGTAGGTGTTTCTATC
Organism: Thereva unica; assembly: GCA_949987705.1. NCBI lineage: Eukaryota > Metazoa > Arthropoda > Insecta > Diptera > Therevidae > Thereva > Thereva unica. Next base: position 17,198,724 of record OX465285.1, read on the forward strand.
TGGATCAAATTCAATGGGAACTTGGGTGCTGAATGCAATGTATCAATTAGCATTGATTTTGCAATTCCCAATGATGTCACTGCATGTGCAAGCTCATTCTGCTTTCGAATCGAAGGCAAAATCAAATTGATAAGAAATGTTTTGCCTGTACCGCCTGGAGGATCTAGGAAAAATCCCGCATTTCCTTTGGCTACACGTGCCATGATTTTGTCGTAGGATTTTTTTAATCAGCAACTAATTGTCTTGTTTGAGTTTTCACGAAAAGTTGGCTCATTCATGTTGAATTCAGCTTCGATACCTTTTATTTAATTTATAGATTGCTAAAATCGGGCACATATAGCCGAAGTTACTTCAATCCAAGTGCAAGGAACCGCGTCCTTCGTGAAAAATCTGCCTTTTTCAACAAAATTGTATGGCAACTACCCGTAAGTCACCTTCGATAGATCTCAAACTTTGGGAATCGTATTTATTTCGGAAAAAAAATTTTAATAATACTGCTCCAAACCACATTCTTCTTAGACTACTTCATGGAACCAAATTTGCTGCCAATGAAATTTTGCATGGTTTTGGTTCCAATATCCAGGTCTTGGTGGCAGTTTACTTTGGAATCTGCCAAGATGCCCGGTGAAAGCGGCATGAGCGAATTCGACTTTGGCAAAGGAAACGATCATTGAAACATTCGTGAATCTTAGCTCGATCTCGTGAATCTCTCTTTTGCCGCGATAGCAAGGGATCAACGTGCCGCTCTCCACTTGCAAAAACTACTCCAGCGAACTCCTCCAATGATGTGCAAATGGCGGTGCCTCTCGGTGTTCCACAAACCCACTTAGCGAGTACACAGTCAGTAAATCCTCTTCTTCGCGTCAGGCCACCTGAACTTTTCATAGAGCGCATAAGAGTTTGTTCTATGACCATATCCGACCAAACTCCTGCCCAAGAGGTTCCTGTGCAATTAACGGTGAAGAACCCCTTTTCTGCAAACTCCTTGTACGCCTGCGGATGGGTATTTTGCAGTTGTATCCTGTTTTGCACGTATAGTTGGGCGCATTTTGCGTACTGGAAGTGCCCAGCTGCATGGAAGAATGGGATCATCTGCTGTACACACGCCAAGTGGCCGTCCCAATCACCACGACGCTCAAAATCAATGAACTTCTTCATCGGTGAACCATATTGAAGTACTGCACCCACAAAGCAGCGGTAGGCCTTTTGTCCTTGAGGGATTCCAGATGATTCTGGAATTTCGTCAAAGTTGACACCAAGCAAGCATTCTCTTCAACGTCTGCAGTAAGTTCCTTCACCTAGGTCAAAATAGTCAAAATCTCTCTCTTCCCTTCCTCTGAGACACTGGTTGCTGCTTTCAGTACGATTTGATCTAAAATAAACTGAATAAGCAAATGTCCTCGAACAGCTCTGATATAGGCGTGGCCTGTTACCACTTTGTCAACTTAATTAGCAGCGAACACTTGGCATAGTACAACTGTCAGTCTAAATCTATGAAAGCGCTCTCCATGCCTGTATCCAACCAGGATTTACTTCGTGATCTTGCTTTTGTGCCGGGTTTGCTTGCGTTTTAGCTTTACAAAACTCTCCCGCTAATGCTGTTGGGCACCGCAAATCTATAGGCCTATATACACTGAAATCTCCATAATAGAGGTCCTTATATCATTCTTCAAGCCTTCATATTTCAAGGGTTAATCGGTGGTCACTGAACTGCAAGTATTAGTTTCGACTATAGAATCCTGCATAAAAAATAAAAACAGCCCAAATAAAACATAGAAGGCACTTTCAACAACACTTTCAGAACAGAGGTGATCCAGGTGTCTCTCGCCGAATTATGGATTTATTATAGTACGACTAGTACGAAATACAAATTAAGAACTAAGGAAATAATAGACGACGAAATCAGCCTAACGAAATGGAATTGGATTGGCTATACTTTGCGAAGGACAATAGAAAAAGACAGAAACACACTTTGAGGGAACACTTTTTCAATATTTTTTTTTTTTTCGAATTTTTAAATTTTTCTTATTTCCTGTAATTGCGCCCGGTGCAAGTGCACCATTTGCACCCATGAATGCCGCCCCTGCATTCAATCCAAACTTCGAAAGAAGGGACGTCATGTTCTTTCATCCAAATTTTCTGTATGCGAACAGAGCGATGCTGGTCGGAATTGGGGATATGAAACATCGAGGGCGAACAGCAGCAATAAGAGCATGAGGTATAGTTGTCATCTTTTTCCCCACGCCCTCTTTCGAACTTTTTCTTTGCAATGCAGTTCATGAAGATGCTGAGAGATTGAGGTATTAATTGAGTTTATGACTCCTTCCTACTCAGGCAAAATGAATATGATACAGAACTTGCCGATATCCTGTGTCTCTTTTTGGGAATTTGGGGTCGTCCATAAATTACGTGAGGTGATTTTTGCGATTTTTCGACCCCCCCTCCCCCCTTGGTGAGACATCGTGAGTTTTGTCCAGACCCCCTCCCTCCCCCCCTAATCTCACGTGAGATTTTTCAAATTTGATAAAATCCCTAGTATTTACATTCAAAATACGCAATTTCGGTCGTAACCACCGAGTTTGAATATAAGACTGCAGGAAAGGCCCTCGCGCATAAAATCCGTGTACGTAACCGTAGTGAAATCCAGTGAAGGTGTGTAAAAAGTTCATCTGTGTCCGGGGGGGGGGCGGTTTGGGTACAAGATTTTTTTTGAGATAACTGATTCGGACTGCTTGTAGTGAACACACAACTACCAAAACGTGAGCACTCACCCAACAAGCATTTCATTACGCTAAAATTCGGCATGTGCTTTCTTGTAGTTCTAAATTCCAATGGCCTTTTCGCGGTTCAGTGTTGCTTGGCTCGTACTCTGCAGAATTCGAAGAGTCGCGCATTTAGCTAGCTTTTAGATGCTAACAATCGAGTGTAGGATTTACCCATATCTTAAGGCCCCAATTTACACACAGTTCGACGGCAGGCCGAGGCCTGAAAGTTTTAGCCTTGAGGCCAAGTATTACCATACACTCACCGGCCGCCAACTGTTTGGCCTGAAGTGCAAGAATACCTACAGCTCAAGAAAGCTGACAAAATTCGCATTTATCGTCAGTTCAGGCCTGAAGATCTGAGCTTCTATTCACTCTCGAGTCGTGAATTTACGGGAAAAATTCACGCCGTATCCACTCGTAACAGAAAGCAAGGCGCGAGCTAAGCGTGAAAACCATCCACACTCGCGTTCGCGCTTGTTTGCGGGTGTTCACGGCGTGAGGCTGGAGCCACCTTGAAGCTTTCGTTGAGGCCATGAACATTTTTGCGCTTGAATTAATAACCTGCTATGCTAAGCAGTCGTTTTCGGCTGTGTGTCTGTAGGGAACATGATTTCGTCTGCAAGCCACGGCCTGTCTGGCGGATACCTGAAGTATCATCCCTCATAGTCCAGTCAATGCACGGAAAAAACGGCGAAAGCTGGCAATCCTGCCAAACAGCACCAATTTGAACCAAAATTTGGATTTGGGTTCTGCTTACTCTATATTTCAAAGTTGTCAATGTGCCGACGGTTGCTTTGCGGTTTATTTTTTAGGGGTGTAAACTACCTCTATTCGAAAATAAGTGTAAAATTGTAGATTCAAGCGTTTAATCGATCGAAATTATCATTGCATCCTGAATTACAAGTTGCAACCCTTATGAAGACAACCCCTATAAAAACAACCCCTATAAAAACAACCCCTATAAAAAAAAACCTATAAAAACAACCCCTACTTTTTAAAATTTGATTTAAAAAATAGGAAAAATTAAAAATTTTCTTAAGTTTTTAATTAAAACAATAAATATATTTTTTGATATAAAAAACACAAAAAAAATCAAAAACCATAATTAAAAATTCTTTTCTTCTTCATCCTCACTCTCATCTGCCTCATTCTCGTCTTCCTCCTGATCTACAATTGGAGCACTATTCAGGCAATTGTCTCCGCTGCTCTTGGGAAGCTCCTGAAGCTTTTGTTTTCACCAAAAATAGTATTAGTAGTACAAGTGATGCGATTATTAGAAAAATCACAAATTTCCCAACTGAGGGGGATAAATGAGAACTTGAGGAAGACAAAGCACAAAAATGGGAGTATAGAGTGCGTGCTTCCGAAGAACTTCCACAATATATGAATTGGAAGCGCTGCATTCTTATTTCTTTTGACAGCGCTTGATAAATTTCCGGCTGGGAAGGTGTGAAAAGATGAAGGAATCTTCTATATCAGGTTGTTATATACGTGTGTTGATAACTGTAAAAATTTGTGATTGGGTATTTTTACCATAACTCCATTAGTTTTTGAGCTATCAAGTTCAACAAAAAACTATTTTATAGGTTTTTCCAAGAGCTATAAGCTGATGTAAACTAATTTTTTTGTAAGCTCTTATTTTTTAAAAAGTTTGAGCTGAAACAGCTTCAAAACGTTGCATTTGCGAACATGTGAAAACTTGAAACGGCCATATCTTCCTCAATTTTCATCGTACAGAAAAAGTAAAAAAACCAGAAGTTTTAGAAAAAGAAAACCTACAATTTTTCACTTTTTTAAATTTTGCGTATCTTTCATAGTTTTTGAGTTATTTTTAAAGAAAGGCAATTTTTTGCAAACTTGCAAAAAAGCTCTCTTCACTTCAAGCTCATTTTTTTTAACCAAGCACTTAAAACCGGTCAAACTTATAGGGCATATTATAAGTACATATATGAAGTAAATTGTAAAGTGGTAACGATCATGTTCAATTGGGGTGGTAATTAGGGGGTGATTTTCACATTTTTTTGCTGCCAAAAAAATGGGGATCAATTTTGTTTTTGTCATAACTCGCTTAATTTGGGTACTAGAAACTTAAAAAAAAAAGATAATTAAAGGTTTTTCCAAGCACTACAAAAAAAGTTTTATGAGTTTTCCCCAAAAAATGCGTTGTTTTTCGGATATTTCATGTTGAAACTTACGATTTTGGCGTTTGACGAAGAAGACCCAACCTTTAACAAGCTATTACTCCGTTAGCATTAGGTCTAGTGATATTTTAAACCCAGTATTTTTTTTTTGTTTTTTTATAAGCTACATTTTTACTCGGAATGGTTTTTTCATAAAATACTTATTTTCAGAGTTATTCATGAAAAACCGTCTGAAAACGGGTTTTTTTTGCTGAAAAATTGACGTTTTCACTCTCGAATATTTCGAAAAGTATTGACTTTTAGTAAAAACTTTATATAACAAAAGTTGCTTAGAATTAGTCAATTTATCCATTCCCATACTTATTTTTATTAAAAAAAATTTAACCCCCTAGAAGGGGTGGCGCCGACCCCCAGGGTAAAAGCAACCGTCGGCACATTGACAACTTTGAAGTAGAGGGTAAGTAGAACCTACAGCCAAATTTTGGTACCAATCGGTGCTGTTTGGTGGAATTGCCAGGCAAACCGTGCATTGACTGGACTATCAGTTAGACTGAGTCAAGCCTAGTCGTACCGGTCGACCTGCTCTGACAGGCCACTGCCTACCGGCGGCCTGTTAGTATATGGAGAAACATGTTTTACTTAATTTAACCCAGTTTTCTTGCCATTTTACACTTTCTTAAAAAAAAGTAATTACGTGATATTTGACGAGACCCCCCCTCTCCCCAACGTGAGATTTGGTGAGACTCGGCTCGACCCCCTCCCTCCCCTAAACGCCTCACGTAATTTATGGACGACCCCTTTTCAGGACAGTTTCATTCATTGCCTATTTTTTGAATGAATTACAAAATACTAAAAAGCGATCAGCCCTGGAAATCCCTAAAAATCTGAACTAAAAAAAGGGACCTTTAGACCCCCCACGCCCATGCCACCCGATATTTTATGTATATTGTTAAGGACATCTTTCTCTACAACTGTTGGCTGCATATGTACTTTTCCTCTATTGGGCATTTTTATGTCTTCGTTGCCTGAACTAATGGTAATTACCATACGTTACTAAATAAATTGAAGCTCTACAAGTACCAAAGCCATTGTATATGATAAATATTTATTGGTCAATTTGTGTTCCTAAATCTTCTCAAAATTAGTTTAATATTTGCAACTTTCCTCGTTTCTCATTCCCTCAACAAAGTTCTGCAATATCATTAAAATCCCCACACAACTTGTGCATTGAACTTGTGTGCTCTTCTATAGCATACCCTGGAGGAGTATATCTCGAGACGAAGGATCATGACACTCAAGATTTCTAACTTATATGTGTGCCAAAAATTAAGGTCAATAGAGAGAAATACGGTGGGACAGTTTTAGTCAATTGTCCTTTTGTAAATTGGACAAATTAAGCTTAAGACTATTTATAGAGTCAAGAGTTAAAGTTGTAATGTAATTTTCAAGTAATTTGGTTTAGACATCTTGAATGTATTGAACTGTTCTCAAAGATACCAAAGAATAAATTTCCATCGTGCTCATGGTAACAAAATTCAATCATAAACGATGCATTTCTAGAACCAGGTGTTACAGAAGCTCACATTTTTCAAATACTCGTACACACAACCTGAAAAATTGCCAAAAGTCACTTCTTAGATTAAGATTCCAAAAAGGGTTTGGGCGAATAGGAAGGGTTCACAAATCCCTAAACCTGGACCCGATAGTAACGTTAAAATTGGTTTAGCAGCGCACCGGGAGAGAGTTCAAGATGGTATCAAACTCAGATTCACAGCTTAATTCGCGATATTAAACGGGATATCTTTCAAAAAGGACGAAGGAAAAAAGGAAATAGCCGTAAGGAGCTGTATGTGCAGCAGGAGCAGCAGTAGCAGCAGCACCAGCGAAATCAGTAGTGCAGCAGGAGGAAAATTTATGCAACAACTTGTACATTCTGTTGGCAGCCTTATACGTTGCCATGTTGAACAAAGTGCAATATGTCAAATAATTCTTTATGTTCAGTACGTATGAACATAATAGGGTAATGGCGATGGCAGTTAGAAGGGCATTATGCATATAAATGTGAAAATCTAGTCTCTACGATTCCAGGGATGCCCCCATGTAGACAATGCTAGTCAAGGAGTACAAGATGAATAAATTTTCCTTCACTCCCGTCGTAAGGATACTCTCTATGCTACAAATAGTATTTCGGTGGCACGTTTATATATCCATACATATATGTATCTAAAAGCACACTCTTATACACACCTAAAAGTGTTACCGTTACGTGAAAATAGCAAGCAAGGAATATTGTTGGGATCACCGCATTCTCTCCTCGACCTTAGGATCCCTATCCCTATCTATATACATACATCCATATATCGTATGCAATGCATGCCACGTACGTGTCTGATGAGAAGTGGTTCAACTAAGCTGTCCTTAAAACAGAAAGGCCAAATAATCGTTTCGTATGAAGATATTGATTGGATATGTAAGCCCTAGCGGGTTGCCGGGGCGAAGGATGGTTTTCTGGTCACTATGTAACCATTACAAGCTTCCTATATTTGGTATTCGAGAGACAGAGAGAGATAGAGACAGAGAGAAAGATTGTCGGTATATTAGTTATGACTAGAGGCGTGTGTTACATAAAGTGCTGAGGTCTTAACATTTACGAATTATGAAATTTTCAATGATCGTAATTCTATTTGCATTAGAACAGGAAATTTTGGTTTGTGGTTGGCGGGGGAGGGGGGCTATAGAAACCTGCTTAAAATATACTTAAGAGCTTTGCGACTCTGGTCGTGCCGTGAATTTGTAATATTTAATGATAGAAAATTGGATATATAGAAATTGTTATATTGAAATGGTGTTATTGGGAATGAATTTGGCATAAGTATATGTAAATAAAATTATTATCATCGAATTTTATAGTTTCTTTTGCGTTTTCACTTGTGGTTTGGGGTCCAAGGTGGACCGTAACCGTAATGTGCTCCTATTGAACTCTTAGCGTCCACTATACTTCATATTTGTGGGCCAGACAGATTGAACCAGTTAATTTTTCGTGCTTTTAGAGTGTCTAACAAAACACATTTACCAAAGTATTGTGTTTTATTCTAGTTTTGTCGCTCTAGATATCTATCTACTTTTGTTGAAATATGGCACCCTGCACTCTTATCTATACTCCAAGCTATTGTTATTTCAAGAACTAGATCGAGAATTTTCTCACTAGCGGTTCAATTAAGGTAGTATTAGACGGTGTCAAACCTAAACCCCATTCCATCTATGTCGGTATCCCGCAAGGCTAAATTCTATCACCTGATCTTTTCCTAATCTTTATAAATGATCTGCTTTCACTACTCTGTAGTCCAGCAGAGTTTGATCTCGATATACTTGATTCATTCTTTTCGTTCACTTCCGATACAGTTTGTAATTTATCCTTCTTGAGTTGAAGTATTCTTCTGATCGCTTTTCTTTTCGCTGCATTGACAAAGTTGAATTCTTTGTACACTGATTGAGTATCAAATCGGAGGCGGTTGACTCTGATGATGTTCCAATTAGCACTTTCGAAAAATCGGCCAAAATTTTCCCAAGGGGAATCTCTTTGCATAATTTCCGGTTTTGGGAAATTTCTGAAATTTTTTGAACGGGAAATTGTTAAGGACCTTCCAGGGAGTCTGTGAATTCAATCACACTCCGGGCTGACCAGTATTTCCCGAGATAATGGCCATTTCGCAACCCTGCTTTGGCCAATCACAAAACAGGCCATAACTCCCGAACCCCTTGTTATTTCTGGACCAAATAAAGTGCGCTGAACTCGGGGGAGCGAGCCCTATCCAACGATGCCCCATTCATTAAGATCCCAGCACTTTCGTGAAATCGACCAAAAATATCCCAAGGGGTACCCCTTTGGAAAATTTCCGGTTTTGGGAAAATTCTGGAGTGGCCCTTTTTTGGATGGGAAATTGTTAGGGACCTCCTAGGGAGTCTGTGAATTCAATCCCACCCCGGGCTGACCAGTATTTCCCGAGATAATGGCCATTTCGCAACCCTGCTTTGGCCAATCACAATAGAGGCCATAACTCCCGAACCCCTTGTTATTTCTGAACCAAATAAAGTGCGCTGAACTCGGGGGAGCGAGCCTTTTCCAACGATGCCCCATTCATTAAGATCCCAGCACTTTCGTGAAATCGACCAAAAATATCCCAAGGGGTACCCCTTTGGAAAATTTCCGGTTTTGGGAAAATTATGGAGTGGCCCTTTTTTGGATGGGAAATTGTTAGGGACCTCCCAGGGAGTCTGTGAATTCAATCCCACCCCGGGCTGACCAGTATTTCCCGAGATAATGGCCATTTCGCAACCCTGCTTTGGCCAATCACAAAACAGGCCATAACTCCCGAACCCCTTGTTATTTCTGGACCAAATAAAGTGCGCCGAACTCGGGGGAGCGAGCCCTTTCCAACGATGCCCCATTCATTAAGATCCCAGCACTTTCGTGAAATCGACCAAAAATATCCCAAGGGGTACCCCTTTGGAAAATTTCCGGTTTTGGGAAAATTCTGGAGTGGCCCTTTTTTGGATGGGAAATTGTTAGGGACCTCCCAGGGAGTCTGTGAATTCAATCCCACCCCGCACTGACCAGTATTTCCCGAGATAATGGCCATTTCGCAACCCTCCTTTGGCCAATCACAAAACAGGCCATAACTCCCGAACCCCTTGTTATTTCTGGACCAAATAAAATGCGCTGAACTCGGGGGAGCGAGCCCTATCCAAGGATGCCCCATTCATTAAGATCCCAGCACTTTCGTGAAATCGACCAAAAATATCCCAAGGGGTACCCCTTTGGAAAATTTCCGGTTTTGGGAAAATTCTGGAGTGGCCCTTTTTTGGATGGGAAATTGTTAGGGACCTCCCAGGGAGTCTGTGAATTCAATCCCACCCCGGGCTGACCAGTATTTCCCGAGATAATGGCCATTTCGCAACCCTCCTTTGGCCAATCACAAAACAGGCCATAACTCCCGAACCCCTTGTTATTTCTGGACCAAATAAAATGCGCCGAACTCGGGGGAGCGAGCCCTTTCCAACGATGCCGCATTCATTAAGATCCCAGCACTTTCGTGAAATCGACCAAAAATATCCCAAGGGGTACCCCTTTGGAAAATTTCCGGTTTTGGGAAAATTCTGGAGTGGCCCTTTTTTGGATGGGAAATTGTTAGGGGCCTCCCAGGGAGTCTGTGAATTCAATCCCACCCCGCGCTGACCAGTATTTCCCGAGATAATGGCCATTTCGCAACCCTGCTTTGGCCAATCACAATAGAGGCCATAACTCCCGAACCCCTTGTTATTTCTGGACCAAATAAAGTGCGCTGAACTCGGGGGAGCGAACCCTTTCCAACGATGCCCCATTCATTAAGATCCCAGCACTTTCGTGAAATCGACCAAAAATATCCCAAGGGGTACCCCTTTGGAAAATTTCCGGTTTTGGGAAAATTCTGGAGTGGCCCTTTTTTGGATGGGAAATTGTTAGGGACCTCCCAGGGAGTCTGTGAATTCAATCCCACCCCGGGATGACCAGTATTTCCCGAGATAATGGCCATTTCGCAACCCTCCTTTAGCCAATCACAAAACAGGCCATAACTCCCGAACCCCTTGTTATTTCTGGACCAAATAAAGTGCGCTGAACTCGGGGGGGCGAACCCTCTCCAACGATGCCCCATTCATTAAGATTCCAGCACTTTCGTGAAATCGACCAAAAATATCCCAAGGGGTACCCCTTTGGAAAATTTCCGGTTTTGGGAAAATTCTGGAGTGGCGCTTTTTTGGATGGGAAATTGTTAGGGACCTCCCAGGGAGTCTGTGAATTCAATCCCGCCCCGCGCTGACCAGTATTTCCCGAGATAATGGCCATTTCGCAACCCTCCTTTGGCCAATCACAAAACAGGCCATAACTCCCGAACCCCTTGTTATTTCTGGACCAAATAAAGTGCGCCGAACTCGGGGGAGCGAGCCCTTTCCAACGATGCCCCATTCATTAAGATCCCAGCACTTTCGTGAAATCGACCAAAAATATCCCAAGGGGTACCCCTTTGGAAAATTTCCGGTTTTGGGAAAATTCTGGAGTGGCCCTTTTTTGGATGGGAAATTGTTAGGGACCTCCCAGGGAGTCTGTGAATTCAATCCCACCCCGCGCTGACCAGTATTTCCCGAGATAATGGCCATTTTGCAACCCTCCTTTGGCCAATCACAAAACAGGCCATAACTCCCGAACCCCTTGTTATTTCTGGACCAAATAAAGTGCGCTGAACTCGGGGGAGCGAGCCCTTTCCAACGATGCCCCATTCATTAAGATTCCAGCACTTTCGTGAAATCGACCAAAAATATCCCAAGGGGTACCCCTTTGGAAAATTTCCGGTTTTGGGAAAATTCTGGAGTGGCCCTTTTTTGGATGGGAAATTGTTAGGGACCTCCCAGGGAGTCTGTGAATTCAATCCCGCCCCGCGCTGACCAGTATTTCCCGAGATAATGGCCATTTCGCAACCCTCCTTTGGCCAATCACAAAACAGGCCATAACTCCCGAACCCCTTGTTATTTCTGGACCAAATAAAGTGCGCCGAACTCGGGGGAGCGAGCCCTTTCCAACGATGCCCCATTCATTAAGATCCCAGCACTTTCGTGAAATCGACCAAAAATATCCCAAGGGGTACCCCTTTGGAAAATTTCCGGTTTTGGGAAAATTCTGGAGTGGCGCTTTTTTGGATGGGAAATTGTTAGGGACCTCCCAGGGAGTCTGTGAATTCAATCCCGCCCCGCGCTGACCAGTATTTCCCGAGATAATGGCCATTTCGCAACCCTCCTTTGGCCAATCACAAAACAGGCCATAACTCCCGAACCCCTTGTTATTTCTGGACCAAATAAAGTGCGCCGAACTCGGGGGGCGAGCCCTTTCCAACGATGCCCCATTCATTAAGATCCCAGCACTTTCGTGAAATCGACCAAAAATATCCCAAGGGGTACCCCTTTGGAAAATTTCCGGTTTTGGGAAAATTCTGGAGTGGCGCTTTTTTGGATGGGAAATTGTTAGGGACCTCCCAGGGAGTCTGTGAATTCAATCCCGCCCCGCGCTGACCAGTATTTCCCGAGATAATGGCCATTTCGCAACCCTCCTTTGGCCAATCACAAAACAGGCCATAACTCCCGAACCCCTTGTTATTTCTGGACCAAATAAAGTGCGCCGAACTCGGGGGAGCGAGCCCTTTCCAACGATGCCCCATTCATTAAGATCCCAGCACTTTCGTGAAATCGACCAAAAATATCCCAAGGGGTACCCCTTTGGAAAATTTCCGGTTTTGGGAAAATTCTGGAGTGGCGCTTTTTTGGATGGGAAATTGTTAGGGACCTCCCAGGGAGTCTGTGAATTCAATCCCGCCCCGCGCTGACCAGTATTTCCCGAGATAATGGCCATTTCGCAACCCTCCTTTGGCCAATCACAAAACAGGCCATAACTCCCGAACCCCTTGTTATTTCTGGACCAAATAAAGTGCACCGAACTCGGGGGAGCGAGCCCTTTCCAACGATGCCCCATTCATTAAGATCCCAGCACTTTCGTGAAATCGACCAAAAATATCCCAAGGGGTACCCCTTTGGAAAATTTCCGGTTTTGGGAAAATTCTGGAGTGGCCCTTTTTTGGATGGGAAATTGTTAGGGACCTCCCAGGGAGTCTGTGAATTCAATCCCACCCCGGGCTGACCAGTATTTCCCGAGATAATGGCCATTTCGCAACCCTCCTTTGGCCAATCACAAAACAGGCCATAACTCCGGAACCCCTTGTTATTTCTGGACCAAATAAAGTGCGCTGAACTCGGGGGAGCGAGCCCTTTCCAACGATGCCCCATTCATTAAGATCCCAGCACTTTCGTGAAATCGACCAAAAATATCCCAAGGGGTACCCCTTTGGAAAATTTCCGGTTTTGGGAAAACTCTGGAGTGGCCCTTTTTTGGATGGGAAATTGTTAGGGACCTCCCAGGGAGTCTGTGAATTCAATCCCACCCCGGGCTGACCAGTATTTCCCGAGATAATGGCCATTTCGCAACCCTCCTTTGGCCAATCACAAAACAGGCCATAACTCCGGAACCCCTTGTTATTTCTGGACCAAATAAAGTGCGCTGAACTCGGGGGAGCGAGCCCTTTCCAACGATGCCCCATTCATTAAGATCCCAGCACTTTCGTGAAATCGACCAAAAATATCCCAAGGGGTACCCCTTTGGAAAATTTCCGGTTTTGGGAAAATTCTGGAGTGGCCCTTTTTTGGATGGGAAATTGTTAGGGACCTCCCAGGGAGTCTGTGAATTCAATCCCACCCCGCGCTGACCAGTATTTCCCGAGATAATGGCCATTTTGCAACCCTCCTTTGGCCAATCACAAAACAGGCCATAACTCCCGAACCCCTTGTTATTTCTGGACCAAATAAAGTGCGCTGAACTCGGGGGAGCGAGCCCTTTCCAACGATGCCCCATTCATTAAGATTCCAGCACTTTCGTGAAATCGACCAAAAATATCCCAAGGGGTACCCCTTTGGAAAATTTCCGGTTTTGGGAAAATTCTGGAGTGGCGCTTTTTTGGATGGGAAATTGTTAGGGACCTCCCAGGGAGTCTGTGAATTCAATCCCGCCCCGCGCTGACCAGTATTTCCCGAGATAATGGCCATTTCGCAACCCTCCTTTGGCCAATCACAAAACAGGCCATAACTCCCAAACCCCTTGTTATTTCTGGACAAAATAAAGTGCGCCGAACTCGGGGGAGCGAGCCCTTTCCAACGATTCCCCATTCATTAAGATCCCAGCACTTTCGTGAAATCGACCAAAAATATCCCAAGGGGTACCCCTTTGGAAAATTTCCGGTTTTGAGAAAATTCTGGAGTGGCCCTTTTTTGGATGGGAAATTGTTAGGGACCTCCCAGGGAGTCTGTGAATTCAATCCCACCCCGGGCTGACCAGTATTTCCCGAGATAATGGCGCTGCCCCATTCATCCAGATCTGAGGACTTTCGAAAAATTACCCAAAAATATCCAAAGGGGTACCTCTTTGCATATTTTGCGGTTTTGGGAAATTTCTGGAGTGGCCCTTTGTTGAATGCGAAATTGTTAGGGACCTCGCAGGGAGTCTGTGAACGATGTTCCAATCGCACTCATTTGTATCAAATATGCTCACACATAACTTGAACTATTGTCTTACGTGTTCCCAATTGTTGGTGCTCCCTAATTCCAAAAACAGTTTCCCCCTTGCAACCCTTTCATTTCCGTCCAATTATTCTTTTATGTGTCTGGTTGAAAGTATTCGAAAAAGTAATTTTTAAGCAACTTATTTTAAAAATTGAAGAAACATGTCTTCTTTGTAAATGGAAGTATGACTTTAAACTGGGACCAGTTGTGAAACTGCATTCTAAATGTTCTCGACCTAAGACAGCGCGAATTCATGAACAGACTTTATCGTAAGACTAGGATCCCCAGTTACCTGAATGAATACAAGAAGCTTCGCAGCCTTATCAATAAAAAGGTTAAATCCACTTAACGTGAGTATTATTCTCGCACGCTTGATTCCGCGTTCAAGTCCAAACAACTCTGGCCTAATCTTCGTTCACTAGACTTCTGAGCCTATTCATTTCAATGTTGATGTAAATCTTCTCAATGTGTCTTTTATTCAAATGCTCTTGCTTTCCGTAAATGCCATAGTTGTTAACCTGCTGGAGTAAAGGTAACGACTGATCTGCGTAGTGCTCTCGACCATGGTGACACTGCAAGATTTCAAAAATCAGCCATGGGAGGAGATTGGAGTTTAATATTTAAGAACCATATTATGTAACTATTTTCCCGCCCTCGCGAAATTATGTATCCACGCCTGCCTCCACAGGTTGTAATTTAGGGCGGTCCTGATGTGCTTTCTGCAGTGCCGCAGTAAACCTTTGGCAAAGTTGCGGGACGGTCCCAAAAAACCGTTTAAAGGTCATCAGATCAGGTGTGGACCTTAAGGTTTATTTCGCCGATAGTGCGACCGTCTAGTGCTCTTTCCAACTATTGGTCCTCAATATCTGTGTCTAGACGAATGAAAATAGTACCAGAGCCTAGTATGACCAGGCATCCAGCTTTTAATTGCCCACAAAGTCCTGATGGCTCGGATCCTCGGACCTGCTTGGTAGTTTTCATAGGTACATGCCAATATATCATAAGCCTAAATTAGAAAGACAGTAGCCAGGGTGCTCAAACTGAATTCTCTACTCTCGCTTAATCAACCAATGGGAAAAGGTGAAATTTTACTGGTTGAACTAGTAAAAATCACGTAAAAAAGAGAAACAAGCTTTTTTCTAACGCGAGTGTCTTTTTCCCAACTGGGCCCCCAACTAAGTACTGAAAAGCTGCTTGACCTCCGTAATCAAACGAGAGCCGGTTAATTGAGAATGCTAAATGGAATCTTTTATGGATAATAATTGCATCCTAGAATATGAATCACATGTATTTTCTCAGTGAAATTATAATTCACTGTTTGAACCATTAAAATTTTATCTAATTCATTTTAAGAAAAAACTCTTTACTGGTTCAATCAGTAAACAGATCCCAATTGACTGATTTTTCAGTGAAATTATTGTCTACTGGATAAACCAGTAAAATTTTCACTGGTTCGTTTTTAGAGAGTATTAAATCTGATGCTTTCCCATTAAATCCTGGTACCTATACCTGACTCTGTCTTGAAGCCCTCAATAAACCATACCAGTTCGTTAGGGAAAACCCAGGATAGAGTCTCTTGTGCGTCTCCAGAATCGTTTTGTCGGAATTGATACATTAACGCACCCAGCAAGTGAAATGATTGCTACATACACGTTGACGTGGTTCTACTTTTTTAACCGATAATCACGATATGATCAATCTATGTATATATTAAATATACCACACCACGAGCATTACAACACTATATCTTATATAACAACAATTATCTTTTGTTAAATTTGGAAAGGCAACTTTCGAAACTTTCAGAAATGCAGTAAAAACTTTACACCAAGGAAAATTGTCACATTTTTTTTTACTTCAAAGTTTTCTTTCATATTTTCCTCACCTTTTTTAATTTTACTGCAAGTTTTATGATATTTACTTTTAGTACTAATTTGACTTCGGCAACTTATGAAAATTGCAAGAAATAGTTTTGCAAATTCAATAAATACATCACCATATTTTAAAACATTTTCTTTAGTCAATCAATAAATAGTTGATATAAGCAGAATGTTAAGACAAAATGAATGTTGCATGAATTGGGATTGGAAATTCACTTTATAAAATTCATTACACCAAAATTAATTTACAACAGAAAGATAATTTAGATTCAAAACTCTTAAGACCAGTTTACATCCAAGCCTCAAAGTGGAAGCGCAAATCTGAACTCCTTTATCGCATAGATAATAGTATGGTTCTGTTTCACCAAAGTGGCAACAGGAAACGGCAGCCTCAAAGTAGAGCTCTATTCTACTTTACGAATGCGAAGTCCAAAAAAAAGAGCTTTCGACCAGGGACTAAGAACGGAACGAAAACGAGAACGAAAGAACGAAATTAACCGAATAATTCATAAGAACGAAAACGGAAACGAAAACGAAATTTTTATTTTTCGTTTATGATTGAAAACGTAATAAATAATTTCGGTTACCGGTTTTAACCGGTTTTATGTATCGGGGATGCAAGGGTCTTCTATTCACGTTGGCCTTGGAAGCTCCCAGTTCTATTTCCCACTACTTTACCGAAGTATCTACTCGCACTCATTACTAGTGCTCCGCTATAAAGTAGGAGAACCGAAGGTGACGTGATCGCCAACCACTGAAATATAGGAGTGGACTGCTAACTGACAATGCGGAAGGCACCATTTTTCTCCAGAATAAGAAAACGTTTTTTATGTAAAAAAAATTTCTTCGAATTTAGGAGAAAATAAGTAATAAGATGTCTGTTATAATTCATAGAAATAAATTTCCATCACTCATTTTTATTTATGAGCAGTTTTTTCATTAAATAAATGTATTTAGTTCAAAACTGTGAAGGTTATTTCCCCTGTTTAAGGAACTTTTCAAAATAGCTCAAGGGTAAGACAGAAGAATAAAAACTATACCTGTCTATTTTTTTTCTAATTAATTTTATATTGCTGACATGCGCTGATGATTAAAGTTAATTGGAATTTAATTTTTTGGTGCCATATTTTTGTATAGGATTTTTGCTCATTTAGCAGTCCATTACTATATGTCAGTGTCACCAACCAATCGCTCGCACATGCAGGGTATTCTCCTATTATTTAAGTTTTTAAAAGCATATGTTAATAATTTTTGCCAGCTATGACTAAAATTATGACAAGTGACTTATTTGTCAAATATAAAAAAAATAAAAAAAGCATGTTGGCATACTTTTATTAGAAAAATAGTAAAAAACCGGTTTTAACCGTTATTTCATTTCGGTTCACGAAAACGAAAAACATATTTTTTGGGTGTGGACGAAAAGAACGAAAACGAAATTTTTCGTTTTCGTTCTGATCGGAAACGAACCAAATACTTTTCGTTTTTAGTCCCTGCTTTTCGACTAAACTTTGCGGTTGTATTTGTACAGGGCCACTTTGTTCTTCCACTTTGAGTCTGGGATGTAAACTCTCCTTATTCTCAAATTTCTTCTCTTTTTTTATGAAATATATTTTAATAATTAAAATTTTCTTTAGAATCAATTTTATTCTTCTGCTTCTAAATGATTTTGTTATCAAATCTGATGCACGATAAAAGTTTAAATAATAATCTTAAAGGGTTTCCATTGACTATGCATAATAGAATAAAATATCAATACAAGAATAAGTGATAATCGTTAAAATAAAATAAAGCCATCGAATGTTCAATTAAATTATTTATTCCTCTCTATAACCATTTAAAATAATCAAAGCATATCCTTGACAATATAACTAGATCCAAAAATTGACCAATTCAAGCTAAATATTGATCTTAAATTTTCTCTTTCTCTCTTCCCCACAATACAGAAATGGAAAGCGCACCAAGGAACGTCCAAGTGAGACCATTAAGCTCATCGACGATGCTTATTACATGGGAAGCACCTGAGACTCCGAATGGACAAGTGACCGTAAGTGAATTTCCTCCTTTTCTCGAAAGGCAAAAGATTTTACCAGATCCTAGCACAGAGGAGACACACACAAAACAGGAAATGTCTCTAACAACATAGTAGTCTCAGAAAATGCCTGTATTGTGTGTTATTGCATTTTAGAGACTTGGTTTTATTACATTTCCTTGACTGGTAAAATGTTCATCCTTTCAGAGCTTTCTATATAGCACATGGACATACATATAAGCAACATCCTATATGACTGAGGGCATATAGAGAGAAAAGAGTCCTTTGTTCCTCATACAAATGTAATTGTAATGACTTCCGTTTTGTTTTTTCTCTTCCTTTTTTGTTTTTATCCTATTTTCGAAAAGAAGGACTTCTGAAGAAATAATTTTCTTTTCTTTTTTTATTTTTATTTTCCTTTTTGTATTTTAGGGCTACAAGGTATACTATACAACGAATCCCAATCAGCCTGAAGCATCTTGGGACGCTCAAATGGTGGATAATACTGAATTATCAACGATATCAGAGTTAACGCCGCATGCAATTTACACTGTTCGTGTGCAGGCGTTCACTTCAATGGGACCTGGTCCAATGTCTACGCCAGTTCAAGTTAAGACCCAACAAGGTACGTTAATATATAGAATAGAGTTCAATAATAGTTTTTTAATTGAAGAAAGAAAGATAACCCTTATACAAATGGATCGATATGTATGTAGGCTATAAAAATGGATGTTAAACTAAGATACTAAGAAATGTAGGACACAGTTCGACAATGAAAAAATGTTCGTCGTTTCGTTAGTCATTGATATTTTTAAACCGATTCGATTCCTTCAGAACTCCTCCAGGCTCTCAAGGTACTAGCCGGTGGATCGACGCCAGTCATTGATGATCTGTCCGGAACCTGTGGCCGTGTAGGCTTCCACAGGGCATCCAGATCACATTAGACACCGTCACCGCTGCTGAGAAACTAAATGGACAGATGATCGAAATGAGCGAGCAAATAACTGACCGCTCATATCACTTATTCGCCAGTGACACGAACGATCGGATAGACTTTCTTGCACGGACGTTTCAATTGCTCCAGCAGGCGTTTCCGACCCACAACGGAAGTCTGAACGTCCCTCTGCATGTGGCTATCGGATCATTGGACCGAACTTTCGGCACAAAGTTGCTCGAACTTCAACTCGGCTAACCCCGACGATCAGAACTTTATATTAGCCGACATCACCAAAGCCATTATTGGGGCGGACTTCTTAACGAAGTTCGAATTGCCCGTCGATTTCAAGTATCAGCTTGACTACGTGTTCGCCACAGTCGACTACAACCTCGAATCAACTCCATGCCAAATGACCGGCATATACAAAGAGCTGTTAACGAAGTACGATCGGGTTAACTCGATCCAGAAGTTTTTGGGAAAGGTGAATTTGTATCACCGATTTATACCAAAATTGGCTCAACAGTTGGTGTCGATAAACGACCATTTAAGACAACTTCTCAATCGCTCACGTTCCAATGAATTATTTAACAAGCCAGCAGGTGAAAACTTCGATGGGAGAATTTTCTTTACGAAGAGGTCAATTGAAACAAACTACTTGCTACCACCCTAGCCTTCGGTTGTGACCACGCCAACGAAGCTAAGCCGTCTAAAGCGATAACACTCCGTTAACGCTGGGGGAAGTATGTGGTGACCGCGTTAACTTAATTATGTACTAAGTTTAACGCAAAGAAACACAACAACTTGCGGCACGATCAAAATAATCTGTCCGATCACTCCCTCGATCACTAAATGCATAGTTCAGTGATCTAGCCAATTTCCGATATCTCCTTTTTACTCTTTGCGCAAAAGGTTCGCCAAGTCATCGATTTCACGGCTACAAGTCCCTGAAACTTAGACCAAAAAAGAGGCGCGGATATGTGGATGTGATGTGTGTGATCGCGGATATCCACAATGTCGAATCTAATGTGCAGATGATTCTACAGTTAGGCTTCATCCAGAACACGCCAGTTTTCAATTCTGTCGGAAAGAAGCTCTTGTTAGTGAAGTTGATGGTCCAGCACCCCCTTTCTACTAGCAGTGATAAATGTGGGTTTGCATCCCCTTATGCATAACAAGAAAATCTAGGAGACACTCACCCCTTTCGTTTACATCGCTACTCTCTAAATGGAGTAGTGAGCATTTGCAAAGTAGGCGGACGCAAAGACGATTTCTTGGAATCCATTGGCGATGGGAGCTACAAACGAGATCGCCCCTAGATCTCTAGAAATAAAGTTGGTAATGGAGAGCTGAGTGACACGATTGTCAATTAAAAGGGCACCGCCAAGTGCTCCGCATCTTCTATCATATACTAGTTTACTTGAGCCAGTGGTAAGTCCTCTGACTTCGCCATAGGTTACCCAAGGCTCCTGAATAAGAGCAACGGAAGAAGATGAAACCACTTATCAGCGGGAACCGAATTTCGCGTGGCGATATTCGCCACTGGTAGTCCAAGCAGTTCATATCTAGCTTACGTACCCAATGGCTCCGCTTGTTGAAGCAATTGGTTCACAGCTTGCGTGTCCAATGGCTTCACTACCAGTGTAGCACAGTTCCGGCACGGAGCACAAAGCAGCTTGTTAGTCTCCCTGACCCTGGGTACCTGTTGGCGATAATCCATTGTATACTTGAAAAAGTCATGAACCACGATTTAGATCATCGTTCCTAGTGCACACAGATAGGCCGAACCTACTAACCACTCTAGTCAATTTTTAAAAAATATACAGTTTGCATTTAGTTTTAATACTATTAAGATTATAATTGTTACTATTTTCATTACACAAAATACCTTTTTTTTATTGTAGGTGTCCCCTCACAACCGAGTAACTTTAGGGCAACGGACATTGGTGAAACAACAGTAACCTTACAGTGGTCCAAACCAAATCATTCTAGTGAAAATATTGTACATTACGAACTATACTGGAATGATACATATGCGAATCAAGAACATCACAAGTAAAATATAATTAAAACAAAAAAAATATAATTTAAAAAATACATAATCCAAAAAAACTAAATATCAATTTTTTCTAGGCGCATCTCAAATGCTGAATCGTACATGCTTGATGGTCTTTATCCCGATACTTTATATTATATATGGTTAGCAGCACGTTCTCAGCGTGGAGAAGGAGCTACTACACCACCAATTCCCGTCCGAACAAAACAATATGGTAAGTAAACTTTCAACTAAATAATTTCTAAAGAAAAAATATCCTTGAATCCTGGAACACAAAACCCTTTTTAAGAAAAAGCATTTGAACTCGGTTCGGTTTTATTTTTTTTTTGTTTAAACTAAATTCAAATGCGCCTCCATCCAATCCTTCAATCCTACATCCCAAACACCTTTACAATAATGCTGCCAGGACACAGGTAATATTTCAGTTAGACGAAGAAAAATAAGAACGCGGATTAAACAAATTATTAGATTATGATATTTTTTTTTTCAAAGTGAAGTAGTCAGTATTTTTAAAAGAAAAAACATAACAGAAAAATGAAAAATAAAAAAAATGCAAAAGAGTGAATAAAATGTTAAGGAATATGCGAGTAATACATTAAGCTCGTGTATTAAACAATACCAGCAAGGATTAATTGCAATAACATACAAAAATGTTAAAAAGAAAACACTGAAAACAAAAAAAGAAAACATTTAAACAAAATAAAATTAAAATTGAAATAACAACGCTTTTTGTTATCGACGAGTTTTTTTGTTTTTTTTTTCGATATTATATTGACGTCCTAGAATTTGAGATTTTCAATCGTGTTTTTAGATTTTTTTTGAGATGTTGCGTTTAACTTTCATTAAACTAATATTTTAGCAAGAAGACTAATAAGGACTTTTGATTGATTTTTTTTAATGAAACAAACAAGACCGAATATAATCGGGAAGCCAACAAAACGGCACCAAAACTTACTTTTATACATAAAAATATTTTTTTTGTATTTTCTTAAATTATTAAAGTTTTATTTAAACACTTCAACACGGTAGAGATGTACCAAGGACATAATTGGAGTGTGGATTTTTAGTTTATTATTGAAGATTTAGATCTATTTCTAATTAAATTAATTGGGATTAGCTCCTGCCTACTTTACGCTTTGTTCCTATCAAATTTATTGATATGTTAAGTGCCCGCTAGTGACTTGACTCTTAAATATCTGTCTGACATCTGAAAGTCAACTTTAACGAATTTATTTATGAATCTGTAGATAAGCCAACATATATTTCGAACTGATTAGTACCAATTCATATATCCATTCGCCCTGACAATTTATCCCCTCAATGAATATGCTTCACCTTTAACTTCCTCTGCCTAACTCTTTGCCATTTCTTACATTATATTCTTTGAGAGACCCTCTTTGCAGTCACTGCGACCTATTTGTTCTATTGGGCCAACTTCATCATTTAATTTAGGATTCATATCCCACCCAAATCTCCCTGGGAACAGAGAAGCCGAGATGGAGGACACTCAATTTCAACCTCGCTTTAGTTTCACAATTAAACATCACGTTGTTCCGCTGCCGTTTCTTACTCTTTCGGATCTTATCCAAACTCTTGGAAAATATGGCTCATGTTCAGTCCATTCCCTAGAAAAAGGCGAATCCATTAACGCCTTAAATTACCCGAATTGGCAATTATTTCTATTCTCTTCAAAATCAAAGAGATTATAATCACTAATGAGCCTATAATCTTGAACCACCAAATTACATCCAACGGGCACTGTATTAGCCCCAAAAGATGTCCTGGCGAACTCCTTGTGTGTTTAACAGAGCACCAAAGCATGAATCGATTTGGTGAATGCGGCCTAGTTGTTCGTTTTAGATATTTGCAACGCTATCAACAGAGTATAGCGACCTGCTCTGTTGGCTAAGATACAGGCTGTTGGCATCTTAAGTTTTCTTTCCGGTTGTTCAGTCAATGTTGTATTGAATGGTCTCTAGATTATAAATCCTACACAGATTTTATTTTAAGTAATTGGCAACTTTTTGCCCCTCCTCTATTCCACGCGCTTTATCCGCTTGTAGTGGACACACTACTCCCAAAGCGTGAGTGCTCACTCAACAAGAATTTCATTACGCTAAAATTCAGCGAGAGTCCTTCTTGCAGTTCTAGTGTGGCCTTCATTAAGCCGTGCCTTCCGACGTTGCCTAAAGGCCACGGCCTGCCGGTGGCCTGTAAGTAAATGGGGGTATTTAGTGAAGCAACACATTTTACTTAATTTAACCCAGTTTTCTCGCAATTTTACCCTGTTTCTTGAGGAAAAAAATACGTGGGGCCCCTTTCCCCACGTTAGAGTGAGTGAGATTCGGCTCGATCACCTCCCCCTCCCTAAACGCATCACGTAATTAATGGACGCCCCCTACTCGTCGTTGATATCACTTTTTGCGCATTCACAGACTTATTTAACCACCCCCCGTAGGAATGTATCGATCCCCTTATACGACATATTGGACTATTGGTACAAAAGAAACCGTGCTCGTTTTATTTTTGTGATGACCTCTGCAAATCTGTCCAGATATGAACTTGCCAAAGCACATTGACATTTTCTTATCTCTTAAAAAGAACAACCAGGATCATGGGTACCAAGGTACGAGCGACCAATAACTGAAGAGTAGCCCTCTACCTCCCCACCAGGAGAGCGTGCTCCTTCTGACAGTTTTCGACCAGCTTGAAAGTTAATCGGGCCGAACCTAATACCTTGAGGGCCTCTTGGTCAAAATTTCTGCCTAGAAAACGCTGTTAAGTTAGGTAGGCAGTAGCATTTTTAAAATTTGGGCTCTGATATGGATTCCTTTGTGTACAGGATAGCGTCACGTTTTTTGTCGGGCTGAAAATCTTTCCATTCCTCTCTGAAAGGGATCGGGATTCTATTCGATTCTTGTGTATGGGTACCTTGGCGGGCACTGTGACCTATTTTATTTATTTTGCCAACCCCGTCGTTAAATACCTTCCAAGTTAAGGCTTTTAATATATTCTAAAATGGATTTAAGGTTCAAATCGCAAATCTCCCTAGGAGCAGGGAAGTCCCGATGGAGGAGACTGTAGCAGTTTCGGAAGCTGCCCTGCAGAATCGACAGCTACAGTCAACTACCAGCCCTATTCTGCTTATAGGATAATCGAGCGAACCGTGTCCCGTCAGGAGCTCTGTTATTGTTTTTAGCTACCACCAACCTCTGAAAATTTCAAAGTTTGCCCGTCTTAGCTTTATCGATTTGAATGAATCTTTTAGCTTGACGAGCACCTTTGATCCTTGTCCAGCGACGAAGATCGCCGTTCTTACGTAGAATCTCGCTAAGCTGCATAAAGATTCTGGACCGGCAGGTGATGAGTTTTCCCTAATAGTTTGTCCTTGCGGCAATTTCATTATCAATGTGACCCGGAATCCACATTGTTGCTCCTGCTGAGAGATTTCACAGATAGGAGGCAATGGCCAGCAGCAGGCTGTCCGAGAAAATAAAAATGTTAGAGCTCTTTGGAGCTCTATTAATACAAGTCTGAGCACACCCGGATGGCGAGTACATACCTCATCCTGAAAAGTAGTAGCCAGAGACATGGATATTTTGCTCCTTGGGCTGTTTACGCCAGTCCAACCTATTTGGGACCGTCCGTATACCAAAAGGCCGGGCATGCCATGTTGCCATTCTGATCTACTTCGAATAATCGTCGTAAACGGTTTGTCGAAGTCAAGACTGGCTGGAATGATATAGGAAAATCATATTATTGGCCCCAGGTTTAGCGCCTTGGGGATGGATAAATTATCCAGAAAGTTTCCTGTATTATAGGAGAATAACACCCGTAGACGCCACCCCCCGCCAGTGTCTCCTTCTTCACCACGAGGTGGAGTGGAGGAAGGTTCAGTACGGCCTCCACAGTCGCAGCTGACCAGGTCCTTTTAGCTCCGGTTATACCAAGACAGACCAGTCTTTGCATCTTGGTCTGCTTAATCACAGCACCCTTTTGTTTGGTCTACGCCCCCATGCAATGGATATATACGTGACTATCGGCCTTATATACATGACTATCGGCCTTATGACCGCCATTATAGCCAAAACATTATCCTCGGTTTAAGACCCCACAAATTGATGACAGACATGTAATTGCCTTGGCAGTTAATCTCATAATCTGGGCTCTCAGAAGAGCTTTTGATTATGCAGGCTTATGCCTAGATATTTAGCCTCCATTTGTTTACCATCCAAAGAGGGATCGCGATATAATTTAATTTTTCGACAATGTATGCTGTCGGTAAGCCCTATTACCATTGCCTGTGGTTGAGAGCGCGGTATGTATATTGCCGTGCTCATAGGTCTGCTCGATCCAGAACCCGCTTCTCGCAGCAGGTCGAGAATTAAGCGTTTTCACGTTTTCAAAAACAAGTCATTTGTTGTACTTGTTCCAGTATGGATACTGCAGAGCCAAATGTGAGCATTGGTTTAATCACTTCCGGGGTCAAACCCAATCTCTTGCCGAAGGTCTGCTTACAGGCATAGAAATCTATACTGGCCTTCCTTTTTCTTTCTTCAATATTGAGCCTACAATTCAGCGTTTGGTCCAGAATAACATCCAAGTATTTAACTGGCTAGGATAGGTTATGTACTTGACTATTAATTCAAGATGGACTAAATAAAACTGGGTACATATTTTAGTTATGTAAAAAGCATCAGTTTTGTCTTAAGATCATACTTATTATCGTAATAAACTTAGATTTTAGAAACCATATACTTTTCAAACAGTATTTATTTTTTTATAAGAGCAATTTGAAGTAAATTTGAAGTTATTTGATACGTTTGGTATAACTTTTAGGTGAAAATTAGTTCTCTATAATATAATCGAGATCTGGGAAAGGGGTTTCTTTACACTGCTCCAACAATTGAACGCTTTTCTATTAAACGAAATTATGCAAGTATCCAAACACAGTTTTGAGATTCTATTGCAAATCTAAACTTCCATTTCAATAATTCTACTTACTCTGTTCGTTTGCTCGTTACATTCGCTCCTTCAGTTGAACGAGCTAAGTAAGACTGCCAATGTCATAATCCCTTAGAAGCGCCACCCATTACTTACTCACCTCTAACATCTGTTAATTTTAACTGCATATAAACCGAAGATGAGTATCATAGACATTCTTGATAAACTCTTAACCTGTTTATGAAATTTCTAAGACGATTTACTATCTCCAAGCTCTCTTGGGCTAAATATCCCAGAAAATGTAAGTTCTAGTTCTACTATAAGTGAAACAGATTAAAGGTAATAAGCAGAAAATCTCTCTTTCAACTAGTCTTCAATAATACCTATCTTCCAGGCCACAGTAAGTCCTTGCACACATCTCTACATAATATTGAAGATACCCATAGCACACAGATTATTATTATTGTTATTCGTTTTAAAGTTTTTTTTTCCCAGCTACACAAAAATAAAAATTTTGTTTCCAAATAAATAACACATGACATCGTTACGCAAACATATATAAATAAGTTTCAATGTCATTTTTTGGTTTTTTTAGTTATAATTTATAATTTTAAAAAACAAAAGAGTTATAAAAACGGCTTTTTAACTTAAAACTTACTTCAACTGTGTCCGTAGAGATTCAGTTAGAGTCTAGGAGAGAAGAATGAACAATATTCTCTTCATAATTATTGTGGTGTGTTTTAAAATCAAACATTTTTTCTGCATATTTATAAATAAAATGAGAAAAATGGTACAAGGAAAATATTTCATATATAAAATATATAACATTTAAATAAAATAATAAAAAAATAATGAAATATATATTGTGACTAAGGCGTGTGTGTAACGTGTGTTTATATTATATTTGATTGCGCCTGCTAAACAAAAAATAAATAAGTACTTTGTGTGTGTAAATCTAAGATTATATTCTTGGCATTTTGTTTCCCAGTGATAAAATTTTTTAAAAGCATGCAAAAATGATTTGTTTTTTATTTTAATTTTATTTTTCAAAAAAAAAATTAAAGTTTTTAGTTTAAATGTTTTACTTTTTTTACGGAACAGCAAAATTATTATTTTGTTAAAAACAGGGCTGTGAAAAAGAATGTGCTTTTTTATCGAAGAAGTCTTTTTTATTTAAAAAAATTAAAATTAGTTTTAGAAAATAGGAATTTCACCAGCACATGCACAATTGTAGTTATGATAAAAATTATGTTTATATTTAGAATTTAGTTTTATATTTTTATTTTAATATAAACTAAATATTAGATTTTTCTTTATACATTTACTAAAAAAAAATTAAATTTAGAATTTTGTTGTGGAATCTTACGTTTTATAATCGCATCTGTAAAAACGAAAGAAATATTTTTATTTATTTTATTTATATATATTTTTAAAATAATGCTGCTTGAATGTCGAAATGAAGTTTTTAATTTTCAATTTAAATTTTGCATTTAATAAATTTGATTGTAGAATATAAAAACATTATGTATATTTAAAAAAGAAAATGCTTTAATTTCTTGATATTATAAATACTATATAAAAGTTTACCTTAATTTATTCTTATATGTTTGTTTATAAATAGATTTTTGCAATTATTGTTCTGGTATAATTTTCCTTTCTTTTTGATTTCCCAAAAAAAAATTCAAAAAAAAAAAATAATATATTTTCCTTTCTTAATTAAAAATGAAAATTTTTAATTTTTTTTTATTATTTAAATGTGAAAACATATTTTTTTCAGGTTTATGCAAAAACTATCTTTGTAAAATTAATTTTTATTCTAAATAAATTTTTTTTATTATGTACAGAGCTCAGAAAAAAAAAACTTCTATAAAATTTAGCGGTTATATAGTCGTGTTTTAAGTGATTTGAAAAACAAAAATAAGTGAAATTTCGAAAGAAATTTTGAAAAAATAATATAATAAGTTTATTTATACAGTTTGCAAATTTACCAAATTTAGTAGAAAATTAGATTTGCAGATTAAAGCCCAGTTTACATCACAAAGTCAACACGCAAGTGCACTTTGAAGATCTTTTATCGCACAGAAATTTGTATGCAGAGCTTCAAAGTGAACTTTCGCGTTGACTTTGGAATGTAAACTGGACTTCAACGTTGTTAAGTTGTGCATTGATTTATGAAATTTTATTTAATATTCAAATATAATGCTGACATTGCAAATTTTTAGAATATTTCATAGGGTTAGTTTATTGTATTAAATACATATTGCCCAGAACTTCTAATGTTTGAAAAGAAGGTAACTTTTAAACTATGGATAAGTGGTATTTGAGACCATTCTTTTAACTGCTCCGCAAGATTTACAATAGAAAAATTAGTCGAACAAAGAGTTTGCCTTAAATTGTATGGTTCGAACGAAATCTCTTGTATCAAATCGATGTAAACGTTGGAGATAACCTTTAGTGATTCTTGCATATCAAAAACACAGTCATATGAAGACTACATACTGTTGTGCAAGATTTTTTTGGACACAAACTCGATTCACCATACGCTGATATGATCAGCTGGGAGTTTTTCCTGTTACCAAAGCTGAAATTACCACTTCGAAGGGGGCACGTCAAGACAATTGAATCATTTGCTGATGATGAAGATAATTCGCTTAAAACATCTGACCGCCATATCTCCAATCATCGTTAAAAAATGTATCGATAATTGACGTGGTTATATTCCACTCTTCTTCTAACAGTCAAGCCAACAAGCATCGTGAGTAGGTACTAGGACCCTTGAGTCTGGGAACCAAAACCGGTTTTGGGATCTAGGTCAAGGTGATTAATCACCTGTAATTATGTTAATTGGTTGACAGGTCATAAATCACCTGTAATTATCGTAAGTGGCTGACCTTGGAATCTGCGCCAGACGGTTTGGGCTGAGAGCTAAATCACGCGGGGTGGAATGCAGGTCAATGCCATCAGTTGCCTGTAATGTTGGAATCCAAGTCAAGGTCATCAATCAATCACCTGTTGGTAGGCCCTGGAATCTAGGTCGCGGTCGTTGACCTTGAGACTGGTTTGCTGGTGTTCGGGAACTGGTTCGGGGTCTTTGGCGGCGGCGGGGGCTGGGGGCGAATGTTGAGAACTCGAAGACGTATTAATTGATTGAGTAGATCAAGGTCATCGTTGTTATTGTTGTGTGTGTGTGAGGCACGCCCACTTGTGGCACGGCGAAGGTGGAGTGCAGCGTAAGTATTAGCGATGACGACGGCGGTGGCGGGGGCGACGGCGGGGGCGGGGGCGACGGCGGGGGCGAATGTTGAGAACCGGATAGCTCGAACTTGAGGATGGGTACATCATGGCTATGGGTTGGGTGTAGGTTAAGAAATTCTACAGGTTGCATCGAAAGTAAAACTGAAAACCTGAAAATGACTAGAGATAGATGCTATTAAAAAAAACAATATGTTATTTGAACATTTTTATTTTATTTTCTAAAACTGGATTTATTATTACACTCAGTTGTGAAATTCTGTTTTTAAACCTAAATGTATCTACTGCATACTGCTCCCATGATCCTTTCCTACTTTGTCTGTATGCGAAACTCCATACTACCATATATTTAACTTGTGGGTCTTCATTGAAACTTATTTTCTTTCTCATATCTGCTCGTGGAAATAATAATGAATTGCTAGAACGAATAAAATACCGGCTAAAAATTTCAAAGTGTTGATTGTACAAAGTATGATCTTTGATTTAGGTTGTTCTGTAAGTGGTGCTAGCTGATCTTTGAATCGTCCGCATTCGTCTTTCCTATTAACATAGATACAGTGTGGTGAACGATGTCTATGATCAAAATCTACATCCGATGCGCAACTCATAGCATTTATCTGCAGAGAACAAAAGTAACATTGAACACGGTCTTTGATGTTTGTGTAAAAAAATCCACTTTTCGCTAGCTGGTCTGCTGTATCTAAGTCTATTGCTAGATTATCGAATGTTTTCAAACGATCGTATTCTTGTTTTAAGTTTAACATTTTGAATGAGTGTAACAGGTTTTATATCACGTCTTTTATATCAATCCAAGTATTGTGTTTTGATGGAAAACCAAGCCACTTCACTAGAACCTGATTACCGCGCCTTTTTATAACCTTTTCTACTAAATAGACATCAGGGTTTTTCACTCGAGCAATTTCCTGTTCATAAAATCTGCCTTGAATTATATTTCCTTGGTAATCTTCTAGAATATATGTTGTTGGGTAAACAGATTTAACTTCTTTTATTTTAAAGATCTCTGTGGACCAATTAGGTGTATAACCTTTTTCGAATACATGTTTATGTCTACTTATACGAACAAAATCACCTGCTTTGTATTTAGACTTTGATTTTATTTTGGGGTAATTATACACAGATAATAAACGTTTTTCGTTATGCAGCCCAACATCTACAGGTCTCATCTTAATCGTACGATGTTTTGTTGTATTGTAGTCGTCTGTCAACTTGGTCAACATGCTAATCCAGTGATAATTACCATTCATGCTGAATTCTTTCCACATTATATTTTTCAATGTTCTGTTAAATCTTTCTACAATTGAGGCTTTCAGAGTACTGTAGCTGGAATAATGGTTTATTTCGTAATCTTTCATCAGTTGACGAAACGGTTTATTAAAAAACTCTTTTCCATCATCGGTTTGTAAATTTCTTGGAACCCGTCCTGTATTAAAAATCGAGTGCACTGCTTTTACAACTTCAGACGCCTTTTTAGATTTTAAAGGCAATGTCCATGCATACTTTGAAAAGGTATCAATTACAGTGAGAAGAAAACGAAACCCCTGATTTTCTGATGAGTAAGAACCCATTTCGACCAAGTCTGCCTGCCACAAATCATCTATACCTTTGGTAGTGACATGTCGACGTTTAAAATTTTTTCGCACTGGTTTATGCAGTTCGTTGATTATCTGTCTTCTGCTCATTGTGCAGAATGTATAAATACCTGCAGTTGAATGACCAGTTTATATACAAAGCAAAAATGATCAAGTTTAATCACCCATTTACAATGATGGTTGCGGGGCCTTCGGGATGCGGCAAAACAACATTTATAAAAAATCTTCTTAATACTAATCAGGTACTTATAGAACCGCAAATTAAAAAAATTATATGGTGTAATGCAGAACACGGTGCACTACCTACGGATATCAAACTGCAAAACATCGAATATTTAAATGCTATACCAGAGGAGTTTGTAAATCATGAAAACGAGCCAACATTGATTGTTATAGATGACATGATGTTAAACGGATTTAGTAAACAAGTTTGTGAACTCTTTACTAAGGGGTCTCATCATCGTAATTTCTCAGTAATTCTTGTGACACAAAACGTATTCCATCAAGGAAAATTCAGTCGTGACATATCGCTCAATTGTAAATATCTTGTTGTGTTTAAAAACCCTAGGGATAAAAGCCAATTTACCCATCTGGCCCGACAAATTTACCCAGAAAATAGTTATGAACTCGTGAGAATATATAAAGAGATAACTCAAATACCTTACGGGTATTTGCTTATTGATTTAACTCAGGACATTAACGACATCTTAAGATTTCGAACTGATATATTTAATAAACACTTTGTAACCTGTTTTTGTCCGCAAAATTCTTTAAATGGTAAGAATGGTGTCACGAATGAAACGATTAAGGGACAACAAGCATATGCTATATGTGCTTAAAAAGGCTAAACCAAATCTAAGAAAGTCCATCATACAAAATGCCGACCCTGAGGTAATAAAAACTCTTTGTGAAATTACGCTCAACACCTTAAAAGGTAATCATATGCCGCATGGAAATATCTACAAATCACTGTGCAAGTATAAAAAGGACATGCGTAAATTGATTTGCGCAAAGAGATCTGTTGCTAAACAGCGTAAAATACTAGTGCAACGAGGAGGTTTTTTACCAGTTTTATTAGGAAGTGTACTATCAGGAGTTATTGGCTCATTAATTGAAAAATATGCATAGAAATAACGGACTTAACAAGATGCTACTTCTGTCGCCAGAAGTTTACAACAGTCTTAAAGATGAAATTGAAATGACCGCAAATCAGTCCATTTTTGATAGAGCAATGAATAAAATACTGCAGAATAAAGACATGAATGATTCAGAAAAATGGTATAGCTATCGAAATCAACTAATTTCATTTTTAAATCACAATCGGAAATCCAAACGAACGTTGGATAAAGAAACAAATTTATACTTGCCACGTGAACATAATGTCAAACAAAAAAGTTTAAGAGATAGTACCACACAAACGAAAATTATTTTTAAAGATGATGTGTTAACACAGACTTCACCACCACCAGCAAAGGATTTCCTAGCTGAAGAAGAAGAAGTCTTTGAAGAAGCACATAACATAACCCCACCAAGAAGATCTTTATCACCAGCCGCTAAAAGACGATTATCAGCTAGCGGAATAGCAAAAACTCTAAGACCACCACCAAAATTACTAAGAACAACAGCTCCACCTAATGCACGTGAAAAGGATTATAAAATAATCACAGCTGAGGATGGTGTAACTCAGTATACTGTACCTGCGGCTATGAGTCCCGATGAAGCTAGCGAACATATAGATGAATTAGAACAAAGTGAAAAACAAAAAGCAGCCCAGAAACAGTCTATATTAATACCCTCTCAGCTAGAATCTGGTCAATATATGCTTTCATTTCCTTTACGCAAGCTCGGTACTAGACAGAGTGAGCGTTTGAAGACTAAAAAGGATAGACCTGCAAGTACTTCTGACATTCCTTGGGAAAGACTGTAAACAATGCCGGTGGAAATAAAAGAAAATGATTTTTATGTATGCCTTTTGAGTAATAACTCTTTAGAATTCTATCCTGAAAATACATTGTCGGGTTTTACCAATAACTTGGCTAGGCCATGCAAACTTGACGGAGGATGGTGTGTTGGGATTACCGAGATCTCAATGCCCAGTTTCGATTATACAAGATTAAAACATAAGACACCCAACAATCAAACAAGCCTTACGGTAAGAATTAATAAAAATTTTAATCTTGAATGGACTAGTGATGATCTTAAACAACTTGCCAACGATAAAAAACAAATAGACTTTGCAGCATTTTTAGGATCGTTTTCTATTGCACTGAAAATTACGGAATCCGATAAGTATTTACATAATGTTAAAATAGATTTAGCAAATTTGATTGAACCGACGAGGACAGAAGTCATTCCTGAAACGACATTTGAAAGAGAACCTGGAGACTATGTTTTATTGATAAATGATAATACGGGGCTGAAAAAGGGTGAACAAGAAATTATTTTAAAATGCAAACACTATCACAATCATGCACCATTTTTTACAGATATTATTGGTCAAATTCCGAAAGGGAATAGAAATCATTTTGAGATACTTAAGGCTCTTGATCTGTATGTACAGCCATCGTTAAGTATGGAGGCAGCATTGAAATTACAAACATTAACTTACGAAACTTTAGTTCCAGAAAAAACATATGATCTTGAGGGGGAATATTATCCTGAGGAAGATGACGAAAAAGAGGAATGCAAGAGATCAATTTTATATATTTATACTGATATTATCCAGCCTCGAGTTATCGGAAATAAGTTAGTAAGATACTTGCGTGTTATACCGCTTGAAGAAGAATGTAAGAGTATACTAAGGTTTCAGTATGTAGAATATTGTCCACTAGAGAAGACCTTTATTGAGAATATTTCTATAAAAATAACTGACCATCTGGGTGAATCAATTGATTTCAAACCAAGCTACATTCCAACCTATGTAATGCTTCATTTTAAAAGACAATAAAAAACTATAAATATTCACACAACAGACTGTTCTTGCATAGTATAAATAGAATTACAAAATGGACTCCTATTATACACGTTATTATTTAATACAAAGCGGTGGCGGTCTGTCGGATATTGGAGAATTATATCGTGGTCCACTTATTTATCAACGTGGAAGAGGAATCGGTAGCTTTTTCAGTGCATTATTTCGACACTTAAAACCTCTAGCTACATCAGGATTAAAAACATTAGCACAACAGGCTGTAAAAACAGGACAAGCTATAATACAAGATAAAAACATCAACAACAAGTCAGTTAAAGATATTATAAAAGAACAAGGTCGAGTTGCTGTCCAAGATTTAGCACAGAAAGGTATAAATAAACTGTTTGGCGGTATGAGCGGTGCAGGTATAAAAAGACCCAATCCGTTTACAACTTTACATTTAAAACCAGCTGTTAAACGCAAGAGACGTGGAAAAACACCTAAGCGCACGGGAAATTTCAAAACTAAAAATCAAGGAAAAGGAATAAAAGCAAGAGTTTTAAAAACACAACGAAAGGTACGTAAACGTATACTGGACATATTTGATTAATAATGTCGTACAAGGAATGCATGAAATCAGAGCTGGATCTTTTTTCAACACCACCAGTTCAGAGCAATATTTTGAAAACAGAAGAAGTAGCATATAAGCCAATAGCCTCACTCGACAATTCCTCCGTTCTAGAGTTTGTAACTTTGGGCCATGGAGATACATACCGTGATTTATCCAGCATCTATCTTCGTTTAAAATTGCAATTAATTAAAATAAAAGATGGAAAAGAAGAACTTTATCCAAATGATGTCGATGCTCCAGGTTTAATAAACAACATTTTACACTCCATATTTCGTCAGTGCACCGTATATCTGAATGGAAAACCAATTGCTCAAACCGATCATAATTACAATTATCGCGCATATATTGAAAATTTGTTAAATTATGGTAGAGATGCCGCATCTACCCATTTAGAGTCGGTCGGCTGGTATCTTGACAAAAATGACACGGAAATTGCAGATATCGATAAACCCGTCGCTGAATTACATCAAGGATATTTAGATCGGCAGAAACTTTTCAATAAAAGTAATGTAGTTGAATTGATGGGGAAAATCCATACTGATTTGCTTAATCAGGATAAGTTGCTGTTAAACGGTGTCGATTTACGTGTAGTTTTATCACTTGAAAAACCAGAATTTTATATTTTATCCAAGGACGGGACCGACTCACCACAATTAAAAATCTTGGATGCAACCATGTACATGAATCACGTAACAGTTAATCCGAATATTTTGTTAGCACATGAGACAGTTCTACAGCGTTCAAATGCCATATACCCATACAAGCGAGTTGAAGTTAAAAGTTACACTATTCCAGCAAACACATTCACACTTTCACTGGATAATATCGTCATCGGACAGTTACCGAACCTAATAATTTTTGGAATGGTGGACAATGATGCGTACACTGGCAGAAGAACAAAGAACCCCTTCAACTTTAAACATAACAACATTACCAGATTCAATTTATCCGTGAATGGCGTACAGATACCAAACCAACCTCTCGAATTTGACTACTCAAAGGAAAATCCGATTAGTACACGCGGATACAATACGTTATTCAGAGGAACAGGTATTCATTACTTCGATAAAGGTCATCAAATATCCAAGAAATTATTCGACAAGGGATGTTTTCTTCTCGCTTTCGATTTAACAACAGACAATTCATATAACGCGACTTGCGGCAATTTACTAAATCAGGGAACAGTACGAGTTGAAGGAAAATTTAGAGACGCGTTAAAAAATAGTGTGACATGCATTGTATATGCCGAGTACGATGGAAGCATTGAAATTGACAAGGATCGAAATGTTTACACCAACTTTTAAATCTATATAAGGCGGTTACTTGCAACAAACTGTTAGTTGGTAAATTGCTTAACTATAGTAACAATGAGTTGTTTAATTAATGCGGAATACTTTTGCGGAGGTGAATTTACCTTCTTTAAAAAAGTCTCTTTAGCTGGATTCACTGTACAAAATAAAACGTTTACAAAGGAAATAATTTTTAAATATCCAACATCTAGTTTGGAATGCAGTGAACAACAATCAAGTAAATTTGGTAATCTTGAACTAAAACGTATGGATGAAGACCTTATAAAAACTCTAGCGAAATTTAAGACAATCTTTGTTCGTGGTACATCAACTAAGGAGTTTATAAATAACTATGTTACATCTCTCACCGAGGTCATTGACTTAGAAGCAGCATTTACCTGTGAACAAGAATGAACACGATCGAACTTGCAACTGCATTGACAAATAATCGCCTAACAAACAAGTTTTTTAGAGGAGTCTTCCCCTGCAACCATCTACCACAAAAAATAAAAAAACCCGCATGCGTCATAGCTAATACGGATCCATCACATAAAGACGGAACTCACTGGGTTGCATTTTATTTCCCGAAACAAGGTCCTGCAGAGTACTTTGACTCATTTGGAAGATATCCCACCAATAAGTTTTTTCAAAGATTTCTTTTAAATAATTCAAAGACTTTTTTAAATAATAAAAAACGTTTGCAGGGACAATTTTCATCGACATGTGGACATTATTGTTGTGTATTTCTATATTCTCGGTGTAGAGGAAAGAGCCTAAAGAATTTTTTAACACAATTCTCTTCGAGGGATTTCAGTTTAAATGATAATAAAATAGTTAATTTATACTTGAAGAATTTTACACAAAGTGGTGGAGACTTTTGTAACCAATCATGTAAAGCCGAGATCAGCACTATAAAAACACTGAACAAAAGCTGTTAATATTTAATGTTAAAGTTTAATTTGAGTAACATGGAGCCATCACGTAAAAGACAGAGGACCACTGGTGCTAAGGGAAAAAAGAAGCTGTCCAAATGCGAAGCAGAAGTTGTCGGTGAAAATCTCTTATTAAATTACACGTACCATTTGGATGACTGCCATAACCGTAAGATAATACTCGGCTTTGACCCAACATCGTTCGAGGCGAAAATAGTATTTCAGCGTTATGGACTCATCCCAATATCAGCATCCTATCCCGAATGGATATCTATTTACAACTATCTTGGTGCTTTAAAAACGAAAATGGAAAATTCATCTTCAGCAAATCAGACGAAGGAGTACAAAATCCCCATTGGCAGTGGCAGCATCACTCTAAGGCAAGCGGAACTTTGTAAATTATTTGAAATGCTGAAATTTTTAAACATCGTTATGTACCACAATAACAATGCTTCAGAGAGCATGAAAGAATATTATAAGAAGTACATTGAAAAATGTAAAGAAAAAAATGTATTAACATTAGCATGTGAAGATTTTTTTATTCCAAGTCGAACATCTTATGTACACTTAAATTATTCTCGACTTTTTTATGAAATACCTTTGTATTGTATTGCAAATCTTGTTTTTGATACGATAAATTTTGACTGCAAATAAATAAATAAAATACAACTAAAAAATTCTTTTATTTAAAACATTTATTCACTAGCATGTACAAATAAATATTAAAACAATTTTGTACGGCACATCTTAGAGTAGGTGATTTTCCATGTATCGTGCAGAAAGCTCCAAAATTTTCCAAGTTGGCTAGTTTTGGTATTTCCAATTGGTTTATTTTCGCTTCCGGAAGGTATTTTTGAATAAATTTCTCCTTTTCTAGTCCTTTCACGTAAATTGTTGCATTTGAATAATTCGACAGTATCTTGGGTAATTCGTTGTAATTAATAATGCCGCTGTTCCATCTTAATCCATTTATTTTTCTAAAGTTGAAATCATTTTGCCAACGAGCTTTTGACGGTAGTTCATTATACGGGTATGGAGGCATAAAATAGTATAAACTTGGTATAAGCGACCCGTGATGCAAGACGGACAGCTCCTTAGCAAATAGCTGTCCGTTAATTCCACTGACAAATTGTACATCTAAAACAACTCTATCGGAACTCATAACTTTAACTACTCAAAGGAAAATATCAAACTATTTAAATTTATTTATTTTAAAGCTTTATATATGCTACTCGATTGTTTTATTATGGGGTGTCCGCTCTTTTTCCTCCGTGATCTTTTCCGTTGCCTTGAGGCAAATGGACTGATGTTACTTCCAAACAAAATGTGTCAGTGCTTGCTCCTTCTGAATTGCTCTGGAAGATTTTCGCAACCATTTCTAAGATGTCACTAGTTTTTACATCAGATGCCAACTTATAATTTATCCATCCAGGGCCTCTTTCCTTAAAGCTGTCACCGCAAAAAGTAATACCAACGTAGTCATTTGGTTGGATTGCCGTCATCACATGCTGAATAATGTCTTCAATGCTGCTCTTAAACCATG
The DNA here is from genome assembly GCA_949987705.1 of Thereva unica. Classification (NCBI taxonomy): domain Eukaryota; kingdom Metazoa; phylum Arthropoda; class Insecta; order Diptera; family Therevidae; genus Thereva; species Thereva unica. The sequence continues at coordinate 17,236,836 of OX465285.1, forward strand.
TTAAAGGTTCTACATTCCTTGGCGTGTCATTGATTTTAAATTCAATTTTGCGACCCCTCACATTGAAACGTTTGTTGTGGGTTATTATATCTCTAATGATGCTAAATTTAGCCATTTTCAACAATGTTTTCTAAGCTATGCCAAGCACGCACGTTGCATATTGCTTTTGTTTCTCTGTTTATATAGGAGCTCGAAGGCACAAAAATGAATAATTAATTTAATGATTAATAAAAATCTGATATTACAAAATCCATTTAATTTTCCCGCATTTAAATGAAAAACGTATCATGTGCAATTCTTCTCTCTTTCACACTTTGTTTTGCATTTAATCTTACCCCCGCGCTGAATCTCCGCTAGCAAAAAGTGTATACCGTGATAAATCCACGGGTCTTGCATTTGTTTACCTTCATCATCCACAGTGTCTGTCTGTTCAGGTTATAACAAAAACAACAACCATGCAATAGTTGCACTGCAGCACAACCGTTGTTTTTGCCGCTCAAACTGCTGCTGCAGTTTTTGTTTTTGTTTCGCTTGGTCTTTCTTTTTCATATTCGCGGGCTCTTGCAGTTGTGATCACGATCATGTCCACGTTATTTTCATCGGCTCACTGGGTTGCAAGATCTAAAAATAGATTTTCACAACTGCATATGTACACAAGTAATCCGATTCTATCCAACTGTCGTCTTAGTCGAGTTGTCTAAGGCGTTGGTTTTTCTGTTCGCGATTTCCGTGGCGCTGGTTCGATTCCCAAGCAATGTGGGATTTTTCTGTGGAATAACTTTATTATTTATATTTATTAAGTACACATCTTTTAGAGTAAGAAAAAAGCATTGACGGGTATGGACTTATTGTACAGAGTGGGGCACTTGCAAATCCGATAAATAGCAGCTTCCATCACGGCTCGGGCAATAGCTTTCGCCAAAGTGTAAACAAGTATTTAATGTATTACCTGCCGACTACCCGCAGAGTCCCCCAGCCGGAGCCCCGCCGAGCCCGCCCCTCCCGCTGAGCCAAGTCACCGACCGACCTAGCCCCGCCGAGCCCGCCCCTCCCGCTGAGCCAAGCCACCGACCCTGACCCAGCATCACACACACACGCACATTCACAAACCAATTGTCACAGCGGAGAAAATCCAAGATGGCGAAAAAGGTGAATCTAGGGGTTATATGTAAAACCCCATGTTAAATTGTGCTAGAACCGGCATAGCTGTACCCATCCTCAAGTTCGAGCTATCCGGTTCTCAACATTCGCCCCCGCCGTCGCCCCCGCCACCGCCGTCGTCATCGCTAATACTTACGCTGCACTCCACCTTCGCCGTGCCACAAGTGGGCGTGCCTCACACACACACAACAATAACAACGACGACCTTGATCTACTCAATCAATTAATACGTCTTCGAGATCTCAACATTCGCCCCCAGCCCCCGCCGCCGCCAAAGACCCCGAACCAGTTCCCGAACACCAGCAAACCAGTCTCAAGGTCAACGACCGCGACCTAGATTCCAGGGCCTACCAACAGGTGATTGATTGATGACCTTGACTTGGATTCCAACATTACAGGCAACTGATGGCATTGACCTGCATTCCACCCCGCGTGATTTAGCTCTCAGCCCAAACCGTCTGGCGCAGATTCCAAGGTCAGCCACTTACGATAATTACAGGTGATTTATGACCTGTCAACCAATTAACATAATTACAGGTGATTAATCACCTTGACCTAGATCCCAAAACCGGTTTTGGTTCCCAGACTCAAGGGTCCTAGTACCTACTATCGTGACACCAAGCCAACACCAATTTAGCCAAGAAATGTCCGGACATCAAGCCAACAAGTTTCCTGACAGCCTACAAAGAAAGGGTAATTGGTCCACAAAATTCCATGGTGGTAAAGGAAAAGTCCATCCTGACAGAACGTTCATATATCATAAGGCATTATAGAGCTGGTGCGCCCAGGGCCTAGCGGAGATAGTTAATCGGCATTGCAAAAACTACCCACTGCCAAGGAGCTTCCGACACGATGGCCCCTGTGCTGAAATTCTAGTCGTCACCACACGACTAGTCGTTTTAATTGAAGAAAATAACGTTTCTGCTGAATCACGCCTTTCAGCACAGGGGCCTAGAAAGTCGTGATTCGACTGAAAAGACACTTTCTTCAACTCAAACGACTTATCGTGTTGTGACGACTCGACTTTCAGCACAGGGGCCGATAACTTTACAGCTTGGCTTGGTAGGAGGATTCTGCTTTGAAGGCGACAAAATAAATTATACTAAATTTTTTTGGTGTTTTATTTAACAATTTTAGGTGTTTTTTACACGGAAAGTTAAATGGATCAGTTTCAATAGCATTGCTTTTTAAGAAAACCTTATGGTGTTCTAAAAGCTATACCAAAGCACACTATATTAGTTTAAAATTTGATTATATTACTTTTGTCTTTACTATATATGTCCTAACAAGCCTTTTCTGTTTAGACCAAGTATAGCAAGTTGAATACAGATTTATATACCTTGATTTTCAAGCAACAATATCAGTAATATGGCTACCAAAGCAACAGAATTTATCTTCCAATTTCAAGTCGCGGTTATTCAGCGCTCTACCAATTTCCTTTGTGTGCCGCCTAGCTGACTCACTTGGCTTTAGTCGATTTTCAACAATTCCAGCGGGAAGCCATCTTGTCTGCAGCTTTACATTTGGCCAATGCAGGAATTGCTATAACTATTTATATCTTAGATGTCACGTGTGGTGATTCTTATCAGATGTGCATTGTTGCAGTTTTTTTAAGGTTCCATTTCTGTGAAAATTAACTATTCAGGGCAGCAACAGTCCATCTGCACTCTTCAATAAAAGAAATCTCGATCTCTGAAGACACATTCGATGTAAGCAATGAATCATCCTCATCCATATACATAAGTCCATGTCACGTCATTCGGGTTTAAATGTCGAACAACACAAATTTCTTCCGTCAGATTGACGAAATAAATTCTATGTTGAGTAGATGATTAGATGATGGCGGAATATAGCTAACACAAAGGGCAATTGAGAAGCTGGAACAAGCTAAAGTAACTCGAACGAAAAGTTGTTCAATATTCTTTTCCACACACGGTAAGGAAAGTTCTACACAGGCTACATCAACACGGACAGCAGCCAAAACACCGCCACCCCTGTAGCGCTCTTTGTTGTACTCCACAGCTTCTCAATATTTGTTTAGTCAGAAATACTTCGCTGGTTGTTTGTTGCAGTTTGCGAGCAAATTCTAGTTATTAAATACTGTCCAGAAGAAAATCTATGTTAAACCGTCTACAGTTGCTAATGCCAAATTGTGGTCACTTTCAATGTCTTCTTACTTATAGCACCTGGCATCCTTCAGAATAGTTATTTATCTGTAATCTATCTGTTTTCTCGTTTTTCTTGTAACAAAAGTAAGCTCCAAGTTAGTTGTAACTACAGATGTCAATGAAAAGCTTACAATTGCTGTTAAAAACTTTACATATGACTTTATTTTGAATTGTGTGCTCAAGACCAGTATTGCCAGAGCCGATCTGTACCTTTAAATCGCCTATTAAAACAATGACGTATCCCCTTGTAATAGAGCAAAAAACGTCATTCAATCGCATTTGAAACTTGTAATTGATGTAATCGTCAGTTGGAGCGTAGCATTTGACTACTATAGTTCTTCTTAGTTTGGTATGCAGACGCACAGTTGATTTTACAGTTGTCGGGTTGTTTCTTGCCAGAATATAAGAAGCAGTCACCGGCATATATGCTCCTCCGCATCGTACCATCCTGTCTGGCTAAGAGCCTAAGCCCCATGATTTTAATATTACATCGGTTAATCTCGTTGAAGACTTCATTCGTCCATCAGAAAGCATATTTTTTATATCTAATTTTCTAATTCATGTCCTTGCTCAAAGGCAAAGGTCATCGTTGTAATATCCGTCCGGTTCTCAAGCATTATTCTATCAGACATAATCAACAACATTATTTAAAAATTAACTTATTAAAATAAAACATTATATTCATTGCAAAAGGACATTCAAAATTAATAAATTATAAAAATTATAATCCAAACACGGCTATAAAACCTGCACGTTCATTTTTATTTATTTAAAGATAAACTAAATTGATGGCTTTACTACTATATTATTTTATTTATTAAATTTATGTGGGTTTTTTTTATAAAAAATTGATATTTTCATACAACATTTTTATTTATATAATTATTATCTATATCATTAATTTGTTTTCGAATATGAAAAAAGGAAACTTAAATCGCATGAAAACTTTCTTTAATAAAAAGTATAAATAATATTTAATATATTTTGCATGTTTTTCTCTTTTTGCATAAAAATACGTTTGTGTTAGGATATGTTTATCAGAGATTTTTTTTTTTTCAAACTATAAAAGAATTCATCATTCTCTGCCTTTTTATAAAATTAATTGCATTTTTCCAAAAAAAATAATAATAATTTGTTGTATTAGCCAAAAGTATTTAATTTATTTAAAAATTACAGAAAATTTTATTTTTTTAAATAATTTTTATTGCTTTTATGAAGAACTCTCGAAGCAGTGAAAAAAATAAAGGAGTAGAGCTCTGTTTTAAACTAATAAAAAAAAAGTATTATTAATATCAATGTAGCTTTTCTGTTTTTTCGTTTGAGAAGAAATACTTTTAAGAATATTGTTATTAAGTAAAAAAATACAATTTTAAAATTTAATTTGCATAATTACATTTTATTTAACAAAAGAAAGTATTAAAATTAAAGGATGATTGTTTAAAAAAAATATAATATTAATTTGATATAAATATAAATAAAGGATATAAAAAAGTATGAAGTTTCGAAGGCGTAAAAAAGGGATGATTTTATTTATAATATATATTTTTTTTGATTATTAGAATAAAAAATAAAAATCCAGTAAACTTAATTTGTAATTTTAAAAAGTCTTTGCATAAACCTATTTATTAATTTTTTTATTTATTTATTTATTTTTTTCATTTTTAAGTTTTTTTAATAAAAAAAAAATATTTATCATTTGGGAAAAAATAATAAAAACAAAAAAAAAAGATTAAAATCGAATTTTATTATTATTATTAATTTGTTTTTATATTTATTATTTCATTTTTAATATAATCTTCCCAAAAAACAAAAATATCCGTAGTACCTGGTGCACCACCAAGAAATATAAGCGCAGAAGCTACCAGCCCAACAACAATAGCAGTATCTTGGCAACCGCCACCAATTGAACGGTCAAACGGTCGTATTGTTTATTACAAAGTATTTTTCGTAGAGGTTGGTCGTTCTGATAGTGAAGCAACAATAACGACATTAAATACAACAAAAATTGTTTTGGATGAATTAAAACGTTGGACTGAATATAAAATATGGGTATTGGCTGGTACCTCAGTTGGTGATGGTCCTAGTTCGCATCCAATAACAGTGCGAACTCATGAAGATGGTACGTATTCAAAAACAAAATTACAAAAAAATTAAAAAAACTAAAAAAAAATTACACATATATTTTTATTCTTATAATGAATATATAACTATTTATTAACAAATAATTATTTTCTTTCTTACTTTTTACTTTACTTTTTATAATTTTTAATCAGTTTAATCCGAAATAACATCCCTTTTCTAAAAAAAAATCCCCCAAAAATATATATCCCCCAAAAAAAATACTAATTTTTTGGACGTCCATTAAAGGCGTCACAACGATTGGCGACAAATTTTTATTAATTTTATTTTTATTATTATTAATTTTCTAGCATTTAAAAACTTTTTTAATTAATTATTTTTAGAAAACCAATTTTTGAATTTTGATACAAAAAATAAAAAAATATTTTTCCAGGTTGCTGCAGAGTACCAAAAAAAATTATAAATTTTTTATAAATTATTATTTTTTAAATGGAATTAAATTTTTTACAAATTCCCTACAGTATTTTTTTTATAGCCAAGTGGACAAATGAATTTTTGATGTCTATGAAGCATAAATACGAAACTATATTTATTTTTTGGAATTTATTATAAAAAAAATATTTATAAAAACAATTTTTTTTAATTGTAGCATCAAAGTTTTTTGGATGTTGAAACGAATTTTTTTCAAAATATTTATTATTAAAATTTTAATTATTACTTTTTATATAAAAAAAAAAAACAAAAACATATTTTTGAAGTGCAGTTTACATATATATTTCTTATTGCAAAAGAAAATTAATTTCTTATATTTTTGGCTAATGCACATAAATATACCTACAATTTTTTTTTAAATTTATATTTGTATAGAAAACTATTTAATTACATTTTTGGTTTTTTTTTTTAAATTATCATTTCCATTTAAAAAATTTTTAATTTATTTAAAATTTTAATTTTTTTTTTTGTTTCTAATATTTTTATTTTTATTCTATGACGTTTTCTACTTTATAGATTTTAAGATTAATATTCTATATTATATATTTATATATAAACAATTTTAGGTGAATTTTTTATATATGAATATTTTTTATATATATTTATTGGTGTTTTAGTGTTGGGCGACACTCGCATTTTATATATTTTTTTTAAACTCCTTGTTTGTTTTTTATATTTTCGAACTAATTTTCATTTTACCTGGAGGAAGTTTTGTCTTATAAATAAGGATAATCTTTACATAAGAAAAACTTATGCAATAGTAACTAAATCAGGAGTATTTTTACCCAATACGAGTTTTTCGCATGGAAAATATTCTTGGATCTTATATCAAATGCATAATAGGGTTTAAATAGCTATTTGGGTTTACATTGCATTTACATATGGTGCCAAAATTAATACTTTCATTCAATTCATTCAGAGCTCATTCTCCTTTCTAAAATTATTTTTCAAAATTGTTGATTATCAATGGTATTATCGACATTGATATCCTCCATAAGTGGAAGGTTATTCAGAAGGCAGTGACCGGTAATCGAGTCAACCAGTGTCCTAACATCAATCCAACAAATGCCCTGACATATTTTCTAACGCGCACCAACAATTCCTTGGCCATATTAAGAGAGTTTATTTTTGTTTGTGGCATGATAAACCCCGAATCACCCTTTGTACCATTAGTCCATCATTGGGTTCAAGTCGTAGTAAGTAAGCTTGATATGAAGGATATGATAGGTTAAGGGTAGTCTGGTGGATGCTCACTCTTGGATGTTGTAGAGGATCATTTTTCAACGAGGAGGTGCACCGTTCGCTAGGTGAGGACCTGACCTAAGCGTCCCTTTCTTCTTCTTCTTTAAACTCCTTTAATCCCTCATGGGACATAGGGCGGAAACAGTTGCCCTCCAGCGGACTCTGTTTTGCGCGACAGCTCTCAGCTCCGACCAGGATCTCCCAGTTGTTGCGGCTTCTTCTAGTAGGGTTCTCCTCCACGTTGTTCTAGGTCTTCCTACTCGACGGGAACCTTGCGCATTCCAGTCAAGGGCCTGTTTGGCTAGGTTTTCGTTTTCGCGTCGCAAGGTGTGGCCAACCCAATTCCATTTCCTTCGCCTGATTTGGTCGTCTATCCTTTCTTGGCCGGCACGGCGCCATAGTTCTTCGTTTGAAATTCTATCTTGCCAGCGGATTTTTAGGATACGACGAAGGCATCTGTTGATGAAGACTTGTAGGCGCCCTGTGATGAATTGGGTGACTTTCCATGTTTCGCAACCGTACAAAAGAACTGCCTTAACGTTGGAGTTGAACAGCCGCAATTTGGTGTTAGTTGAGATCTCCGTTGATCTCCATATGCGGAACAGGCATGCATATGCGCCTCGTGCTTTGTTTATTCTGGAACTTACGTCTTCTTCTGCCCCACCATTTTCGGTAATAACACTACCGAGGTAGCAGAATTTATTTACCAGTTCCACGTCACGGTTATTCAGCGCTGTCCGTTCAATGGTGTTTGCATTTATCCGCATTTCTTTAGTTTTAGTCGGATTTAGCCTTAAGCCTGCTGGACTACTTTCTGTTGCCAAATTGTTCAACATGTTTTTGAGGTCCTGGTGTCTGTGGGCCAGCAAACAGATATCATCGGCGTAGTCGAGGTCCTTAAGGCGGTCTACCAAACCCCATTGTATGCCGCCTGTTCGATTATCTAGAGCGCCGACAAGGATGTCATTTATTACTATAAGAAATAGTAAAGGCGAAAGTAGGCATCCTTGACGTACTCCTGAGCTCTCCTCAAAGCTGTCGGATAATTTTCCATTATGGAGAACTCTGCATTTGGAATTGTTATATAGGGCTTTTATCAATTCTATTATTTTATCAGGCAATCCACGTCGCCGTAGTGCCTGCCATATAAAGCTCCTATTGACCGAGTCGAACGCTTTCTCATAATCTACGAAAGCAAGGTAAAGGGGGGATCGGAATTCAGTAGACTGCTCCACTATTATTCTCAAGGTGTTAATATGATCAATACAGGAGCGGCCCTTCCTGAATCCGGTCTGCTGCCTCCTAAGCGTTCGGTCAACTGCCTCACTTTGCGTCCCTTTGGTACCCTAGTATTGTCCGGTTAAGCCGGCAGGTTGCCTCATTAGGGTTACCAATACACTCCCCATAAGATGCATCCCCACATCACTCCCATAAAATGCCAGCTTTCGGTTCGGCTCTCCTTACAAACAGTCATTATTTGCTGAAATTTTTTATCGTATAATAGCGGCTACATTTCTTTCGTCAATATCAGGAATGGCATCACAGAAGTCGTTTCAAGTCATCTCTTTCGAGTTTTCCATTGAATTTCTCCATTTAAAACTCGTAACAAATGAGTTGAAGCGACTTCAGTGCTGCCACCCCCCAGCTCTAATATTGTCCTTCAGTGCTCGCATTGTTGCTGGAGCATTATTGTAGGCTTTATCGTTAACATAGTCTAATGCTGTGAGATTGCACGATATTGGCGGCCAATTGAAGTCTCCATTTCGATAAATCACACTCCCAGAAAATTTAGCGCCGTCCTACTGAAAATAAATCTCGTCCACATCCATAGCATCAATATCAGGCAAAACATTGTTCGGTAACGCAATCTATGCACTGTGACGGTAGAACAAGCAGCATTTTCATGGCCCATTGTATCTATGGCCCAGTTGCCGATCTAAAAACCACGCCAAATTGTAATTCGTTGTGGCTGTTCGAGTACTTCTCTTGAGTTTTCTGAACCCCCAAATACGACAATTTTACTTAATAATGTACCTAGACAAATAAAAATGAGCGTCATCACTGAGAATAATTTTGTGTAAAAATCATGATCTTGTTCATGTATTCCAGCGCTCAATCACAAATGTACGGCGTTGTTCGCGATCTGCTGATGTCAATTATTGGTTAACTGCAACTTATTTTAAGCCCTCTACCCAATTGTTGCAAACCAGCGTATAGTATCCTTGTTCCATTTCAATTGTTGATTGGTGCGAAACGAACAGAAACCCAAATTCGAGTGTTATCAGTACGTTCCGAATATATCCAGTTATTACCATGACTGTTGCAGAAGCACAATAGCACAATACGGTTATCTGGTCATAGTATCATTCATTTCATGTGACGGAGAAAACCCGCTAAATGAAAGATCGAGTTCATATTGCATCTTTTCGAACATTTTGATATGTAGCATTTTAATTTTTTAGAAACTTTTTTAAAGAACAATGATGCGGGACGCCAATTTGCAACAAGTGGATACCGGGCTTTAGTATATAGCTCAAGATCTACACGAGACATGCCGTGCAAGATAGCTTCTTATATCCCGAATTCCTGTGATCGTTTCGAATTGGAAAAACCTCGGTTTTCGATATTATTTTTGATATTTTCAGCCGGATTAGCACAAGTTGAAGTTTTCACATTACTAACTTCTTCGAGACCCTCGAATTTATTGCACTATATGGAAAATGAAATCGCCGATGGCTTAGCAAGAATAGGAGCAAACTCATTTTTTATTCTGGAAGCTTCCTGCAGCTCAGCCAGCTACCAACATCGGCCATTAAAAATTGGGTCGATCGGTTATTTCCTTCCAGCTGTACAAAGATCCAGTAGGCTTGTTAACATAAGAGATCCATTCAAATGAACAAAGCTAAAGTATGCAAACTTTTGAATTTCAGCAGGTGGGAGCTAAAAAGAACATCAAGAGTTGAGCTCCTGACGGATCACTTTGCACCTAATTATTATTTAAGTCGACTAGCGTTGGTATCTTATTGTAACTGCGGAGCAGCTACCGAAATATCAAAGCATTGCTGTTCGGTTGTGATGCTATAGCAAAGGGGAAATTGAATATCCGCCATCGCGGCTTCCCTGCTCCCATGGTGGTTAGTTATATAAGGTTCCAGTGCCTGCAAAGACGCCCCGCCAAGGAATGCAATGTAACAAAATTTCAATGCGTTTTGGGAGCGTATATCGATAGATACATATCTGAAAACCTCATAATTTTTACTTGTCAAATGTCAACGTAATGATAGTGGTACATTAAAAGTTCAAAAATGGTAGGAAATTGAAAATGTTACCCTTTCTTTAACTTGTATAATAATGGAGAAGTGTACTGATTAAGAATAAGCACAGGACCTGGTTTTCTCAATCTTATTTAGGACGAAGGAAGTGGGTCTAATGGGTCTAAAGGATTTTGCTTCCTTGTATGATCTTCGAATATCAGTCGACGCGACGTATTGCGTAAGAAGATCGACTTGAACAAACAGAACTGTCACATAAAATCTATTTTGAAGTGTTGATATTATGAATTTTTTTAAATATTTTTATTTGCGAAAAGATATATCAACGGAAGGAGTTGGCCATTTATGGCCATTTATCCGAATGGTTTATAGTTTCGCAGTTTGTATGTGTGGAATAAAGTGGGGTTTCCAACAAATTATACTTAAGTCAATGTATAGTACAGGGTTGAGAAATAGATAAGCGACTTGCAATGGTTTCCTATTCAATTGGCACTAACCAGAGTTAGCACTTTTAAACTAAAAAATAACTATGTATGATTTAAAGTAATAACAAGGCCGAATTTCTTTTCTTCTGGACCAATTAATCACATTGGTCTAGTTAAGTCTATTCTATCTTTTCTTTCCCATCAGCTATAACTGATTCAAAGAAAACATACAGTATTCAGATATGTTCCACAAATCGAGTAGAATGAAATCGAATCGGAATTCAATGTCACTCGAATTAAATATATGTCACATAAATGGAATTGGTCGAAATGTGGAACATCTGATTTCGATTTCGAGTATATATTCGACAAAAACTGAATTTTGGTGCACCCCCGATTAACTTTCCTCTGGGTAAATACTAATTAATTTCTATTTTTTTTAATTTAATTTGATTACTTTCCCACTATAATTTGTTTTTATTAATATACTAATTTATTTTTTTACTAAAAAAAACGAATTATTGGCACATTGCATTTTTCTAATATATTTCAATGCACCGTAATTATTTTTGTGGTATTTTGTGAAAAACGAAAATTCAAAACTATATTATTATATATATACAGACATGTTTGTTGGATTGTTTTTTTTTTTTGAATATCACAATCACAGAAAAAAAATGGGTTAAGAAACCAAAATGAAATTTGTTTGTTGATTAATTCTCTGCGCACCAAAAAAAAAAATAACAAATTTTTGAAATTTGATTTTTGTGTCTGTTTTTTATTAACACAAGTAGGATTTTGTTTTTTCTTACTTTTTGAAATATAGATTTCACACTTTCATTTACTGAAAAAATAATAATACTGCCAGCACCAAATTTAGATTTTGAATTTGTTTTTTGAATTTTTGAAATTATTATAAAAAATTTTAAATTTTATGTGTCTCCAATTTTGGTTTGAGTAATTTTTAAAAATATGGATTTATTATTATGGTTAAAACGATTCAATTTGATTTTTTCTTGATGAAAAATTTCGGATATTTTATTTTTTTTTAATTAATATATAACAATCCATAAATTTCTTAGTATTTTTAATAATGATTTTCTGTTTTTAATTTGTTGTGTTTGTTTTTGGTTTTCTTTAAGAGTATATTTTTTTAATAATTTTGAAAAAGAAAGAAAAAAGTCAAAATGTTTTTTTTAATAGAATTTTGCACACTGACGTTTTTTTTGCATGAAAAAAAGTGAATTTTAATTATGAAAGAAGAAAAAAGCAAAACAGTTTTGATTATTAAAATTTTATTTATGAATTTTTATGATAAATAATTTTAAAAAAGTGATTAAGAGCAAACGAAAAAACAGAAAACATATTTTCGTCTTATTTATTTATTTATTTTTTAATTATTAATTTTTTTTGGTTTTCTTCGGATTGAAGATTTCTTTTTTGAAACAAACAATGATGCAATTTTTTTTAATGCAAGATAAAATTGTTTTTTGAACGATAACTTTCCTTGTTAATATTTCCAAGCAAAAAACTTCCTTTATTATTATTATCATTATTATTATTATTATTAAAAAAAATATGTATTTTGTAGATTTATTGTTTTGTTAGATATTTAATTATTAAATTTTTTTTAATTCGGTAAATAAATGATGCTGATTACATATGTATATTTGAATTGGAGTTATATATGAATTTACTGTATTAGAAATGGTAGAGACACAACTGTTTCGATAGAAGCGAATCTATTGAAACCCAGTATGGTACCACTGGTGTTTCGGTAATATCAATATTTTTAACGCAAACTTCAATGTTATTTTATAATTGTTGTTTCTACTAGAGGAAAACCTTGTAACTACTCTAATATTATGCAATTTTTAATAAGCCTCTTAAAAAAATTTATCTAAATATCTCAATTTCAAAAAATTACAAGAACCAATCACAAATTTACCGAATTAACAAAAATGATGTTTTAATTTTGCTACTTAGATAAATATTTATAATTTTCATTTTAATTTAATTTTTAATTATTCTGAAAAATTATTCACAGCAATATTTTTTTTTAAATAAGAGCACATTTTGCACAATTTTGTCTATATATATAGCACACTCGTATGTTAATCGTATTATATAATATCATTAATATATTTATATTTATTTAACAAAAAAAAAAGAAAGAAAAAAAGCACATATATAATATCTTAACGCACTATATACGTTCATTTCCCCCCTCTTATCGTCGAAAAATCACTGTGTTAGTAGTTTATTTATAAAAAAAAAATAATAACAATCGAAAAAAACCAGTATCAAAATTGTTTTTAATTTTTAATTTTGTTTATCTTTTAAATAACAATTATTATTTATTATATTTTAAAACTCACGTATTTTATTTACTGCTATTGATTGTGTACTGTTTGTTTATTTTTTTATGATTTAATTTATATTTATTATTTTTATTTAACTAACAATATATATTACTAAAATAGCACAATAGCACCTCACAGTTATTTTGATAAAGCGCACAAAAATAGAGAGCAAAAATATCTGAATTATATATAAATCACAATTATTGTTTTCACTATATATATTATTCGACACCAACATTATTTATTTTATTTATTTTTAAAACTATGTTTAGCCTCTGAATTTAGAGCAAATACAAGAGAGCACCTTGCATCAAATACTGCACAGAGCACCTATGCTACTCTGGTACACCTGCAATAACTCTTTTTTTTGGGAAGGGGGTGTAAAACACCCCAGTTCACAGTATTTTTTTTTAATAAAATATGAAATAAACCTTCATTTCCTGAAGGTAAAAAAATAGTATTAAAAAAGGGCACTTTTTCTCGTGTGATATGTTTTTTTGTGCTAATATTTTTCACAAGCTTTTTCGAATGTGAATGTATTTTTTGATTTTTTGTTATTAATTTCTAATTTTATTTAAAAAAAATAAAGAAAAAATAATAATTCTCGTGAGCACTTTTTTCCTGCATATTTTTAAAAGTAAAAGAGAGCAATTTTTTTGTATCCATGTCATGGAAATTTTAGTAGAGTTTGAGTGAAAGACTTAACTTAAGGAAAAAGGACATCGTTTAAAATGACGACGTTCAAATCCTGTATGTGTGATGTGAATGATAATGTTAGAAAAATATCCTTAACGTAATCTTTAAGTGAATGTGATTTCTTATTATTATTATTATTACTGTGAGACTGATTTGAGATTTTTTTAGGATTTTATTAAAGTATATGTGAGAGGTAATTTTTTTAGATCTACTATCATGTTGAAAATGAGAAAATGATGAAACAAATGTTAATTTGTTATTAAGATAAGAGTATTATTTTTCTATTATAAAAAAAAACTGTTTTTACTATAGCATTACTTCCCTATCGTGGAAGCAGCTACAAATGAATAGATATATAGGTAAGGCATCAATTAATCTCAGAAATATGAAAGTAATGTAAACCTAAAGGTACAAACGTACTTGTATGCCAGTTTATATAGTTTATAGTAGCAAATTGTTTATCAATGATGTCGAAATTGCCTTGTTAATGTAATCCCGTATAAGATGGTATTATGTTGTTATAGATACACAAATAATACGTATTCATTGTCTGTATTAAATAAGGAAAAGCTCTATTTTAGATATTGTCATCATTGTAACGTAATCTACTCCTTAAAATTGCCCAAAAAATTCGCTTCTTTAAAATGTAATGTTCGAATTTTGAAATATATATGTATGCTGCTATCATATAATTGGGACGTCTTCTAGCTTACCTAAAAATATCATTTTTATCAAAAAAGCACATTCGACATAGACCATTCTTTTTAGATGGTTTTTTTAACTGCTTCAATTGGAATGGAGGTAAAAGATTAGCCGATGCTACATCTAATAGGACAGCACGACAATCGAAGTGCTGGAAACTCCAAGACTTTGTTTGGACACTTATTTATTTATTTGCAAAAACAAGGATTTATTCCACTTTAATCCCTTATAGGGCGGTTGCCTTACAGCGGACTTTGTTTTGTGCGACAACTCAAGCTCCATCCAGGATCTCCCAGTTGTTGCGACCTCTGCTAATGGAGTTCTCCTCCACGTTACTCTAGGTCTTCCAGCTCGACGGGTTCCTTCCGGGCTCCAGTCAAGGCTCTGTTTGGGTAGATTTTCGTTTTCGCGTCGCAAGGCATTTCTAATCCAATTCCATTTGGTCTATTGTACGGCGTCATAGATAAAAGGAACTTATGACGTCACGAGATTTCGCCAAAGATCCTAGCGACCGTCATCTTTCGGATCCTCCAGTTTCGTAATCTTCCACGAAGACGCCTGTAGCTGTGGGCTACACAACCGAATATTATCCTGAATAGCCTGAAGCTCGGCTAGTTCCACTGGGGTTCAGGAACGCGCTCTCAGTTTACTCGAGATCTCCTCCCTCATAACGACCTGAGTTTAGCGTCTGGCCATGCTTTTGCGAATCTGGATATGGCTATTTTATAGAGATCGTCAGATCTCTGATCGACACATGCGATAACCTTCATGGCCCTTATGCCATCCGCCATCGTGACAGTAAGGAACAGTGCCAGGATGCTCCTGAAGAATTGAGACAAAAATCGTTGCAAGGCTGACCTCAATTTTCTTCCATTTCGTGTTGCCTAGATCATTTTCGTCGATAACGGCGATCAGGATTTGACCTTTTAGCACTTGGCTGTAGGTGTTAGTTGTAGCAGAAAGTAAATTGTTACTCTTCCTACTACGCTTAGCCTCAGGGTAATTCGGTTCCTCAAGCAGCTTTTGACGCTTTGGTGTTGTGTTGCAAGTTCGCGAAGTATGCTCGCTGACAACCTGCGTCGCCCACCTTATTGAAGCTTATTGCTTCTCGGTTATCTTACCCTTCGCAACTCCCATGAATCGAGCAAGGATTTTTATGGCGCTGCGTTGCGCTTGGTACTTTACTTTTGATGGTGGAGCACCTTTAGAGCCGGAAGGCATGATATTTCTGTTAGCCTCCTTAGAGGTTTTGGGTATCTGCATGGGTGCAATCGAGGGGCCTGCTTCTGTCAAAGCAACTGGCTTAGAGAGATTGGGGGGCTTCGGATTAAGCCTAAAGCTCCCTTTTTCGTTTTGCCAACCTTACTACCCTTAAACAGCAGGTTTGGTTTCCTGAACCTCCATTAGTTTTTTATGCTTGGGCCGACATAGCCTAATTCTATCCCGAGGCAGCAAGCCCCACCACCACGACAAGGTGTAGATACCCGGTGAGGAATAGGGAACTTTCTTCTACAAGACAGAGGAATGAGCTCCAACAACTTGAGCCTATCCATGTAGGGTGGTAGGTTTTATATACACCGGGGTCATATAAATTTCTCAGAGAAAAAAGAAAAAATTTCTTTTGCACTAATTCAATCCGCTTGCTTCTTTTTATCACATTAGACATTTTGAGGTCGTCTGCATAAAATAGATGAGGAATATTTTGTAGTTTAAAAGACAGATCGGAGATGAATATATTGAATAATAACAGACCTAGATGACTACCCTGCGGAACACCGGAAGTTACTTTGATTTCTTTTTATAAACATCCTTGAAATCTGACAATCTGTATTCTTTCATTCAGATATGATTTTATCCATTCAAGGGCAGGATCTGTTATTCCGAATTTTAATAGCTTTGTAATTAATTAAAAGATAGTCCTCAACACGATCAAAGGCTTTGCTGGAAGGAGTGTCAACAGAATCAATTTGATGAACATTCTCCATATTACATAGCAGTTTGGAGATTAGAATCGTAACGTGTGCGTGGTGATCGAACGCTCCTTTTTGAAACCATACTATTTTTCGTTAAGGCATTGATCGATTAGACGGACCATCTTGTCAAATACAGGTGTTTTGAATAATTTTGGAATTGACGATGTTGAGGAGGATCTCTTCCAAATTGTAGAGAACTTTCTTTGCGACAATGTTCCGAGCACCATTTCATAAAACAGAGAGGCAGATTGTCAGGACCGTGATCTTTAGCGAGTCTAAGACCGTTTAAACCGTCGCCAATTAACAGATATTGATTTTTTTTACAAGAACTGAAGTGTCAGTTTGCTTTTCGGTGAACTTGACTTCATGAAACCTATCAGCAAATATGCTGCAAATTTCATGCAACTTGAGAAGGATGTCATTAGTTTTCGGATAACCAGATGTTTTTTCTTTAATGTTAATTAACGAAATCGAAATTATTTTTGGATACTTTATGATGATGATAACATGTAGGGAAACTGCTTTCTGATTCGCCACCTCGCTGAATTTCTTTCTTTTGGTCACTTATACCTTTTACCTATACATATATGTTCTGCCATCAAGGCTGGCGCGATTTGTCGCTTCAAAGGGTGAAATTTCATTTCTCATTATAAGTTATATGCTATCGTGCCAATTCCATTCTTTTCTTCCGGTTAGCTGTATTCCAAGCGATATTTTCAGAGAGATAAAATTTGACTGCTCTCATCGAAATGTGTTCTACAATGCTGTCGATGAATTTGGCCCTAGGCTTCCGTTTCAATACTCTGTCCACAAAAGGATTTATACCTCGTTTTCTTTTACCTGTAGAATAATCTAGATTAGCGGTCGGCAACCTATGGCGGAAGATTTCCCTGAGTCTCAAGTCTTTCACATAAAAAACTCAGCACTCACCGGTCGCCAACTGGATGGGCTTGCAGTCCAAGAAAACTGACAAAAATCTAAAATATTTATCGTCGGTCCGGCCCTGAATATCTGAACTTCTATTCAATCTGAAAATTTCGTTAAGGCTATGAACATTTTAGCACTTGAATTAACAACTTGGTACGCTAAACTCTCGTCTTCGCCTGTGTGTGTAGAGAATCAAGAGGTCACCTGCAATACACGGCCTATCAAACAGACGCCTCAAATCCTTATCGCTCAGTCAGACTGAGTAATGTATGGCCTTCATCGGGCCGTGCCTGCCAACCTGGCTCAAAGGCCTCGGTCTGCCGACGGCCTATAAGTGAATGCGGACCTTAATGCGGGTCTGCGGGTTTTTCAGGATTCTATTGTGACCTACGTCGAATGATTCAATGAGAAAATAGCTTTTGCTTTGGGACGTTAGAATTGTTCCTAAATAAATGTCCGCACCTGCATATACCTTAATTGCTTTGGCCCAGATAATCTTGTACTGATATACCCCGTGTTTATATTTTCTTGTTAATATAAGATTGATATAATTATTTAAGCGCTTCAAATTAAATACGGCAACTTTTAAGCAAAGTAAACTCTTCTTTATCCAAATCGATACGGATTCCCTTCCTTTTTTTCATCAATATAATGAAGAAGAAAAAACGATAACATTTTTTTAATCTTACTTAAAAACTTTCACACTTTATTTATGTGCAGAGTAAAATCTCAGAATCTCGTTCTCCGTGCATCTTCTGCTTCTTCTATTTAAAGTTTCTAAATCTAGAAAAACTCCCATCAGTCAAACTTACACAATTTTTCTTGATGCTAGTACTTTATCTTGTCAAAAAAAAAAAATATTTAAAATTCCGCACAAAAATCTCTCGGAGAGATTGGCTTAAGGATAAAACATCCTTCGATCCCGGCACGTATTCGCCGGAATTTTAAAGTCAAACCAACCCAAAACTGGCGGAAGTTTTAATCCTCGCCGCTCTTAAAACGCATGAAAAGCTGAGCCATAGATTTTCCTCCTCAAGCTTAAAAATCAAAGAAGAAGCGAAGAAGAAGGTTAATTTAAGGAATCGCTTCCAAGCGCCTTCTTGTTTATATCGTCTTGTCGGTCGGTGTTGTTGAAGCCATCGATTTATCCCCATAACAAAGGCAGGTCTCATCCCCAATGTTTTTTGCAGATTCTAAATTCTAATTTAAATATTTTGTTAAAAACTCCCAATAACTAGAGAATGAGGTTAAATGTCGCTCAGAAGTTTCCCTTAACAAGCCGCGCGCCGGGGCGGAGGGACATGAGGAGTGCTGTTCCTTCATGACGGATTAGTGTGTCCTTGTTTATACACGGCGGTGGTGTTCTGGATTCCTCAAGCGGCGGCAGGACGAAATTTATAAAAGCGAGAAAAGTTTTCAACTTTTCAAGGGAAAAATGTTTGAATTAAGAAAATAATTTTTTTCCTTCCTGTTTTGAATAATGAAAACATTTTATTAGAGGAGGTTTTATTAAAACTTTTTGAATTCTCATTTAAAATCATTTTTCAATCAAAATAAATAATAATTTTTTTTTTTTGAATTTTTAGGTTAACGTTTAGGTGCTTGTTTTTTTAAGTAGAAATCTTTAAACTATTTTTTTAAACCATTTTTTTATTGGAAAGTCCAAGCTTAGGGGTCACCGTTTTGTACTAACAGACCGTCATGTCGTACTGGTAATTGTGCAATATTTACTAGTAAGCTTGGTTCGAAGGAGGAGGAATATAGGACAGGATAGATTATTAAGAGTCTTAGGATGCTAAAGAAGGAGGCTATGGCTTTAATATAAACCAGAACGAAAAGTTTTTGTATCCTGGCCTCGACTTCATAAAATCGATATCCTCAATAGCACCCGGCTGAACCAGAGATGCTGTGTTATTGATGCGCCGACGTTAGCGGCATATCATAATGTCTCCATTAGTATGAAATGTTTACCCGAAGAATTTAAGCGTTGAAGTCATGCAAATGGATATTAAACGTAAAAAACTTTTTAGATAGTTTTTCTATAGTGTTTTTGTCCAATGAAAAAATCAAGCTTAGGAATCAGTACTAGTAGTACAAATATCAGTTTGTCATGTCGTACAGGTAATGGTAGCTTGATTTAAAAGAAAGAATAAATAATGATAGCAAGTTTACAGCTCTTCGGTTGAAGTGCTGCAGAAATGTTACACTAATTCAAGGGCTCTACATATTCTTTTAACCCTACTGAGGGAACTAGTAGAAAAATGCTTCAGTTGACGGGCCTCAACGTTATGATTTTGGATGCGTTACAACGTACTTATTTATCGCTTCTATAACGAAAGGGTTTTCTATATCTCTGCGCAAGTTGTTATTGGGTTCAAACCAGGGAGCGGTTACTATATTCCTCAAGTCTAGATCACTAGTATAGAGCAAATATAACAAAGGCCTCATAATACTACCTTGTGGCATACTTACTTTAATTTCTCGAAGTGTGGATGTTGTACGAGCTCAGAAATACTAACTGCGAGTGATTATTTCACATTATTTCTATTTAGAAATGATATGCTATCCTGTTGAGTGCGCGAAAAGACGAGCTGCAGATGGTGGAAATGAGGTGTTGCGGGTATAAGATTGTAGAATGCTCCTCGTCTTGTTTAGTTCTAAACAGTCTGTTTTTTAGATACAATGAGTGTATGTCTACATACTGGGTGTGTTTCTTTACTCATTCCATAGAAGGAATAGAATAAAAAGAATACTTGATGGAATATTCGGAATAGAATGAATAAAGAAACGCACCGGGAATGACAGTAAACAAACTGAAGAAAAATTGTGATTTATTCAAAAGAGTTGTGTATTTTAAAAATATTGTGGGACCTATATGTAAACTAAAATAAGATTAGACTTTTGATGTCTCCTGGGGTCCATTTGAAATTATTATTATCCATATCTGAAATTATTATTATTATTAGAAATACTTTTAAAAATGATAACAAATAAATAAGGGCCATTGCTGCCGTTTTCTTGCCAAATGACACAATTATGACAGTAATATATTTATATTATGTTATATTAGTGAGGTTAATTCCCTTTATTCTAAAAGTGTTCCATCTCAAGAGGTAGTTTAAAAAGAATACATTCCGAATATTCCGAATGAATAAAGAAACGCTTCATCTGTCAATTCGAAACTTGGGAATGAATAAAGAAACACATTTTCCGTCTATTCCTTCTACGGAATGAATAAAGAAACACACCCACTGTCTAGAAAATACCTGACTCAGTTTGAGTGATTTATTCTGATTCCAAATTGACGATTTGCAATCGACTCTTCATTTGCTATTATAACCCTCATTCTTTTTGCAAAAATATTTGATATAATATACATATATTTGATATGATAAATACATATTTGCAAAAATATTTGTTATAATTGGCAGTAAAGAAATGGTTCTGTAAGAATTTAGGCTGCCCTGATAATATTTCGAATACATATTTCGTTTTTCTAAATTCGATGCTGAGCACAACCTATCGGAAAATTTTTGTACTGTGTGCGCAACAGACACTTGGACACTTGTGCCCGTAGATTTTGACGTTCCCGGGAGCATTTGGCACCATGTGCAGAACTTGCCCTATGGCGACCTCAGCTTTTTTCCCCATTGTTCATTGTGTTCGGTATATTCTCTGTTTAAATTATCATGAGACCCGATTCTTTGCGTAGATGGCAATGACCCACAGTATTTCCGTCAATTCAAGGAATAATATCTCGCGTAGACAGTATTTCATTCACGTTCCTTCGATTATATCGAGTCATGTTTTCGGTCTAATCAAATAGTCGGAGCAGAGTGAAAAAGTAGCCTAAATGCTTAAGAAAATACCGAATCATCCCGTGAAAATCCTAAAATGGGATAAGCCGTTTCCAAGCTTTAAAAGTATTTGGAAAGATAAAAAAGTTTCCACTCGCTTTTCTCTGAATATCCGCTCAAGTTTTCCGTCTAAACCGATAGTCGGATCCGAATGAAGAAAGCCCAAGAAAAAACTATTCCCGTGAAAGTTTCATCTCAATCGGATTAGCCGTTTCTGATTGTACCCCGGACGAACAAACAGACAGACACATACATACCGAACACAAATTTTAAAAATACTGTGCTTAGAAAATGACAATTATTTTGAAATTTTACATTAATGTGGAAGATGAGCATGTGGTAAACCGCGTTTCTGATATTCTACACTATACATTACAACAAACTGAACCGACATTTTTTCTTTTTATCAGAGCATACAGCATAATTTACATCGATATCATGAGAAGGTAATTGCCAAGTAGTTTGCGATCGACTAATTTCATCCCATGTAAAGTTGGTAGTTATAACTAGATCGGGACGTCCATACATTCTTACATAGCGTGCATGTAGAGAAGGATAAATGAGTATGGTAAAATTACTAATCATCCTAAGTTGCCTGTATTTTCATTTTGATTGATTTCACCTTGAAGAAGTACATAATTCTCCATTTTGAGTTTTGTTTTTTCTGATTAGTTCTTATAAAGATCATAAGAGCATAGGCATCTGTCTTGGCCATAAACAAATATTAATGGACAGTGTATCATATGTAATGTGAGACTCTGTGATACGTTGTAATTTGTTATTCTTTCTAGGAACTATTATGTCGCGGTTATCACATTGTTGATCTACCTTATAGCACAGAGACTTAATTTGTGGTTGTCGATCATTTCATTCCAATTGTAGATCCCAAAGAGCTATATTTAAATATCCAGTGGTGCCTAAAGTACAAATTGATCAGACTATAGGCAACCATAACCAAGAAAATCGGATTGGAAGATTTACTCAGTTAAACCTAAATATTTAGATAGGGCTCTTTGAAGCCTACAATTGAAATGCTGAAATAGCGTTCACTGGATTTTCTTCGACTACTGCTTAAAGTTTTCGATCTAATCTAATAGTCGGATACGATAGTCGGTGCCGACAATCGGTTTCGAAAGTCGTATCAGAGTGACAAATTAGCCTAAACCGTGCCCAAGAAAATACTGAATCTTCCAGTGAAAGACAATCGGATTAGCCATGCGCATTTTTAAGTGGCTAGCGTCAGCTTATGCCTGCACAAGATAATGTTTAATACTAAACAATTTATCTAAACAATTATTTTGAACTAAGTTTCATTGCTTTTCTACTTAGTTTCAAAAATTCGATTGCATCTTGGCATTTCACTTGAGTTTAAAATTAGATAAAAGCGAAATTCACAGGTACTACTCGACTTTAAGATTTATTTAACAAATATGAACAACAGTTTCTTTATCTTGCGCTCAATATTTTAAACATAGTCATACTAGGTCAAACATAGATAAGTTTTTAATACACCAGCAAAACAGTGTACAAAGATGGAAATAGTGCATTGAATAGTAATATTTCAAAATCTAAATATTGTTAAATAATGTAAATTTTAAAATCAAAATGAATGATTTGAAATTTGAATTATTGAAGCTGCACAAACTCTTTTAACCACTGAATCAGTGCTATTTGTTAAAAGAGCTTTGCGATTTATTGTCCACGTTACAGAAACATCTGAAAAATGTTGATATGAGACTAATATTTTGTTCTAAAGGTGCGAATACACTTGAAAATAAATTTGCGGAAGTTGTTTTCAGAAATCAAATTTGCAAAGTCCTTTTTTGATTTCTGAAAACAACTTGCGCAAATTTGTTATCAAGTGTATTCGCACCTTCAGATATTTTATAACACACCTTCTAAACAAGCGTTGCCCTATACATATATTATCACATTCTAAAATAAATCCCAATTTAATATTTTCTCCAACTTTTTACGATGCAAAACAAGGTGCTCTCTATCTCTCTGAAACCTGTACAGTACAGGCACAACAAAAATATATTTCAACACGTTTTTTTAACACTGAGTGTACAACAACACAGCATTAGTAAAAAAAAATCTACAATTGTAACAAACTACCACCAAGAATTTTTTTACAAATTTGCAAATGGTGTGTGCCAAGAATATTGAAAAAAAAACTATAATTACGAAATTTTTTTTTTATTAATTTTTTTCCCTCCCTAATAAAACGGGCAAAATAAGTTAATTTTTTGAAAAATTTTGTTTTTTGCCAAAAAAAATTACAAAAAAAAAGTTAAATTTTGTTTTTTGATTGTGCGAGTGGGCCGTGTATTTTTTTTCTATACTAAAAATATTTTGAATTAATAAAAATAAAAAATTTTTGATAAAAAATAATTCATATAAAAGCTCTAATTTTTTACTGCTGCCGGGGAACAAAAAATACTTTTTTTTAAATTAAAATTTTTTAAATGTTTAACTCTAAAACTATTTCTTGTTAAAAAAAATCTTACGCTAAGCTTATATTTATTAATTTTTTTGTTTGTTCTTAATTAATCTGCAAAATTTTTTCATCCTTCTTTTTTCGATTATTCCGCGGGCATTAAAACACGGGCAAATCAACTAAACTAACAAACAACCCCCACTCAAACAAAATGATATGAAAAAAAAAACATTTTTGTGTATATTTTTCGAAAAAAATGAATGATATTAAAAAATTTGATAAAAAAATTTTTGTGGAAACTTTTCCAAAAATCTTCGATCATCTGGCACCTATGTTATGCATAAAACTACTACTCTATTGTAATCTATCTACGTTTCTTAAAAATTATATAAAAATCTTCATCTTTGTTCGTTATGGGGATGCATTTTAGAACGAAAGAGTGAGTATTGAATAGTTTACAAAAAAAAAACCCAAAAACTTTTTTGATCTTGTGTGAATTTTGTGTTGAAATTTTTTGGTATGAAAAATAAAGATTGTTTTTTGTTGTTTTTTGTGATACCAAAGCAAAACATTAAGATTATTTGATTTTTGAATATTTCTTTTTGAGATAACATTCTTTGAGGAATAAATCTTATATGCGTGTTTAGATTTAGGATTTTTTATTTTATTTTTTGGAAGAGTGAGCAGTTTTAATATCAACTGGCTATGTTTAAGATTGATATTGTGATAAATGTTTATAAGGTAAAAGTTGATAACTATCGTCGAAATCGGTTTAAATATAGTTTAGTTTAAATAAATAAAAGGCACAGATTTTCTCAAACCATATTTTTTCCCAAATCTTGTGTAACAGATATCTTGTGAAAAGATTTTGTTATGTTTCTGAATCATCTATCCAATGGCGCTACATCCTAAAACGAGCCTTTGTTTTGAACGTTCAGCACTATCTCTGCGTCAGCCGTCACGGTGTCTATTCATCTCTTGCTGGGTCTACCCTATTTATCAATTTTCCGAATTTTCATGAACCGATTCGGAGTACGGTTGCTTTCCATCCTGATTTTATGGCCGACTAGTCTCAGTAGGTTAATTTTTGTAAAGGTGCCACAACTAAGCTTATTATTTTTATCCTTCTCTACTAGGGCTTACAGAAAACCTTTGACCATCGTACTTGTTTTGAGTTGTTCTCTTAGTTTCAATCCATGTTTTGACATAATTTCCAATTACTGCTCTCCTCCAGGGTTTTTTCGATGCACCAGCAGCTATACTTCCTTGCAGATTCCATTTAAGATCACCTTTTCTTAATTCATTATTTTCTTTTCGTAGGTTGTGCCCTTTGCAACTGGTAGTCCTGGTCATACTACGTTATGAAAAATAAAGGTGAAAGAAGGCAACCTTGTTTAATTCCAGTTGTCGTTTTTAATGATTCTTAAATGTGCTTCATCTTAATTTTTTTAATTAATTTCGTTGGTACTTTCTTATTTTTTAAAACTTCCCAAATAGCTCCCTATGGATTATGGCCAATGCTCGCTCGAAATCTACAAGGATAGTGTATAATGGTGACTTCCTTTCTAGCGATTATTCATCTAGTATTAATTTAAGGGTGTTTAAGTTATCTATACGTCCACGACCTTTACTAAATCCTACTTGTTGTTCTTTTAGACATCAATCTAATTTATCCTCAATTCTACAAAGAATCCGTGGCCAGTATTTTTGCTACCATGCATGTAAGTTCATGTAAGAGCTACTTGAATACAATCTTCGGCGTTCTTTCGATTTTTATTCTTCGTTTTTACGTTCATTAGAGTGCAAAATCCTTGTACACCCCCTTCTCATGTATCCCTTTGAAAACCTTTCTAGCTTCTGACATCCAAAAAGACAGCAGGTCTGCTTTGTTCTCAAGTTGAATCTCTCTTAGCTTGGTACGATGCGTAACTGTATTCTTTGTCACCAAATGTAATATTTTCGCAACTTTCCAAAAACAAATCTTACTTAGAAAAAGAAGCAATCTTGTTCTGGTCTACTTTTTGTTTCCAATAGCCTAGAGTTTTTAAACTTGTTAACGAAAATATGCTTTAGATCAATCATAAAAATTTCAAGTTCAATTTTGAGACCCATACTCGATTCAAAACATTATCGTGTTTATTCAGCTTCACCGTCCTGGAATTATTCACGAAACAGCTGCTTATTTAATAAATGCTCTTTGACAGCATTAACAATCTTGATATCATTCATGATGGCTTCCAGTGTAGGTTCCAAATGTTTCACAAAATGTGCCTGGCGATGGATCACACAGTGACTAACTTCAATTTTGGGTTTATTTTATCTCACGAAACCATTCATATGACCCAACATAGCTGGAGCTCCATTAACAGACACTGCAATACAGTTTTCCCACATTACCTTTGTACCGAACATACATTATCAGCTATGAATTCCTACTGACAATCTATATGTATCTCATGAAGTTGCATAACAAAGTTTTTAGCCTATTTTAGTGAGAAAATAAGCTGTGTCACATTTTCTGCTTGAATTCAAATCTTTCTTTTACAATGCTTTTTTTTTATGTGGCAGTGCTAAGCTCAGGAATCACCCTTTGTACTACTAGTCCGTCATGTCATTTGTCACGTCATGGTGCAATGTCTAGCAGTAAGCTTAGTACGGGGAGGGGGTTGGAGGGGTTATAAAGGTACGGGAGGGAATTGAAGAAGATGGTGATGAACCCTGCGTTTGAACTCTTGGATGTTGTAGGAGCTCGGAAATACTGACTGCGAGAGATTATTCCACAGCCGAGTTGTTCTATTAACAAACGAATTCATATCTTGTTGAGTGCGTGAAAGGGGGAGTTGCAGGTGGAGGGAATGAGACGAGTGGGCTAATCTGGTGTTGCGGGTATAAGAATGCCATGGAGGCAGGAGAGCGTTTAGCTCGGAGGAACAGTCACTATGATAGTAGCGATAAAATTATGTCAGAGCTGCTACATTCCTACGGTGGGGCTGGGGGTCGATGTCGGGGGTCGATGGTGGAGCAAGCGGTATCGTCATCAATTAATTTAAGGGCCTTTTTTTGGACCTTATCTAACCATGCCAAGGTGGTTATTGGAGCGCCGCCCCAAATGAGGGAGTTATATTCGAGAAGAGGCCGAATGTATGATTTATAAATAACAGCACGGGCCGATGGCTGGAGGAGGAACTTACACCTTTTAAGAAATCCCAAGCACTGAGATCCTTGTTTGGCGATTTGGAATATGTGGTCATTCCATCGCAAGTCTTTGGCTAATGTCACGCCTAAGATGTGTAAGGATGGGTCGGCCATTAGTTGAACTTCATTCACTTTCAAGGGTGGAGAGGTGTTGAACTTCTTTTTGGAGATAAGACAGTACTTGGTTTTGGCGGGGTTGAATTCAACACGATTCTTCTTTCCCCACTCTAGAATGAGTTCAATGTCGTTATTAATAGAGTTGGACATACGTTCGCGATCATCAAGACAGGATCTGGCATGAGTCTGCCTTGTATCGAAGCTGTACGAATACCGTAAAGTACCGCGTCAGCGAAGCTGAGAAGTGGGTTGGAGGGGATTGAAAGAAGGTCATTTATAAAGATAAGGAATAGGGCCGGTGATAAGATTGACCCCTGGGGGACCCCCGCCGAAATCGGGTGGGATGCGGATTTGACGCCATCCAATACTACTTTGATTGAACGGCCGAAAAGGAAATTCTTGATCCACTTCTGTAGAAGTGAGTCGACTCCAATAGCTTTGAGTTTAGCTAACAGGGCTGAGTGCCAAACTCTATCGAAAGCCTTGGAGATATCTAGAGCAACCAGACTAGACTCGCCGGATCCATGCAGACTACGGCTGAGGTGTTCTGTAAGACAGACTAAAAGATCGACAGTGGATCTTTTCTGGCGGAAGCCATATTGTCTGTCGTTTAAGAGTAGGTTGGATTCTAGATATCCCATAAGCTTTTTGTTGATTATCGTCTCCATGGTTTTGGAGAGAATAGAAGTAATTGCTTGCAGACAAGTCTCCTCTTTCCGACCACACATGATTTCTGCCATTTTCACAGCTGCTGGTTTAATCAAATCCTCATCAATAGTATCCATCCATACAATGGCGTTACAGCCCAAATCGAGCCTTGCCCTCCTCTAGGGCATTTTCCCAAGTTTGACGGTCCCTTGCAGCATGTCTCCATTTCCGGATGTCGAGCATTGCCTCTGCGTCAGCCGTCACAGAGTTCATCAATTTGCTCCTATTTCCCTAAAATTTCTGATTACATAAGCCCTTTTGGGATACGATTGTCCCCATCCTGATTACGTGGCCGGCTAGTCTTAGTCATACAACTCGTTGTTGTATCTCCTTCGCCATATTCCATCCTCTCTGGTTGGACTTATTATGCATCTGAGAACTTTGCTCTCAAACCTGTTGACTCGTTCTTCTATATCCTGGGTCATATTCCAAGTCCCGCTTCCATAACGCAGCACTGGTCGTATTACTGTTTTGTAGAGTGAGTATTACTGTTTTATAGAGGGAGTAGTATTTGTTTTTGGGCATAGAAGGCTCTGTTAGCCAGCAGTATTCGTCTTCGTAAATCGACTACTTCTAGGTTATGTTCGTCGATGGTTATATTTCTTCCCATTCTAAATCTTTCTGCTCTGGATTGCTGCATAGCCTTAATTTTTTCTTCGATTATCTTCAGGCTTATGTCCTTTGCCGCCTCTTTTAATTCGACATAAGCTCCTTTTGCTGACCTTCGCATGATGTTCACGACATCCGCATAACGAAGTAATTGTACCGACTGTGTAGCTATTGATGGACTTCGCTGGACTACCGTTTTCCTTATCATCCATTCTAGAGCCAGGCTGAAAAGATTAAGGGCTAGTCCATCTCCTTGTCTAAGTCTTGTCATATTTCGAACTCATCTGTTATAACATTTTAAATCTTTACCTTCGCCAACGAACGAGGGGACTCCTAATTCCGACAGGATCTCGTATAGTCTCTCTCTGTTTATTGAGTCATATGCCCGTTTAAAATCGACAAATATCTGGTATATATCTATATTCCTCTCCCAGGTTTTATCCAGAATTTGTTTTAAGGTCAGCAGCTGGCCCGATGGTGACCTGTTTGTCCTAAAACCAGTTTGATATTCTCCTATATAATAATAATTAATTACAATTGCCACTTCAGTCGATCCTCAGGAGGTATCAGTACTCTTTAGTCTCGTATGAAATCTGGCTGCAATAATCCGCTCTTTTGAACTCATCAAACTGTAAGCTACATTCCGATATATTATACTGCTTACTCCGCTTTCGCTTGCTCCTTGGCATCTGAATATATGAGCTTTTTATTATTTGCCTTCTTTATTTCGCCAGAGCGCAAATGTTAGAATAAGCTAGTCATATCAATTTACTTATTCCAAGTAGCATCACTTGGTATTTTTTCATCACTTCTTCGACTTGAGCTAGTCTAGATGCCTCTCTCATTGTTGTTACATTCCATAATCCTATTCTGGTCCTGTTTCGTGTTCCAAAAGTCGTTGCCATGTTTTCCATTCAATTTCGAGGCTATGTTTCGGTTTTTGTAATCGATAGGAGATAAGACTGCAACGATAGAATATTTTATTAGAATACCCCAATGAAAAGGCGGTTCGGTTACACCTCCAGACACTAGGTTCATAGCCCGGCTATATCTACAGACAGCGAAAGGGCCAGCGAAGTGACACTCGCAGCGCCAGATATCGACAGACGCCGTTTATTCACATCTAGCGTGCCGTATCAGACGACAGTTATATTTTTGTTAAAAATGTTCAAACACTTCTCAGTGGAAGGTATTCAAGAAAAAATGTCTGCACGATCCCGATGCTCTATTCATACTTCCCGGCAGACACCCACAGACACTTACAGACATGAACCACGCAGACAAAATATTCCATGCTTAATTCGAAAGAAGGAGAAGGATTTAGAAGATGCGATTTGATAGAATGATTCTGTAGTCTCCTACAGAAGAAAACAATGAAGTCTTCGTTTCAACTTTTGGATGTAGTACGAGTTCGGACTGCGGAAGGTAGTTGCATAGTCGAGTTATTATGTCCTATGTTCCTTTGACTGTATTATGCTGCAAAATGTTAGAATAAGCTAGTCTTATATTGTGGGAG
The DNA here is from genome assembly GCA_949987705.1 of Thereva unica. Classification (NCBI taxonomy): domain Eukaryota; kingdom Metazoa; phylum Arthropoda; class Insecta; order Diptera; family Therevidae; genus Thereva; species Thereva unica. Next base: position 17,266,778 of record OX465285.1, read on the forward strand.
AAGTATTCTATATTCTTTTACTAAAAAGTAAACATTGTCACAATATCTTTAGAAGAACTAAACAAAACGTACGCATTATTTTTCGATATGCTTAAGCTGCTTTTTTTTATATTATGAAAGCCCCAAAAAATCTTTAACTAAATTTTAAAAACTTAAAACCAGAAGCGTTAGATAGCTATTAACATTTTGTCCTGCATGTGTTTTTTTACTTGAAAATTGAATCAAATTAAAAAAAAAGATTCACTTAAAAGCCTGGTTTCAAGTTGATACTTGATAGCTTTCGCCGCTTGTTCTAAAAATCAAATTTTAATATTAAAACAACAAATATATTCAAATTAAATTATAAAATATCCAAAAACCCAGTTGATATTAAAAACATGTTCCCAAATGAAAATTTTCTTTCAAAAACATGTCCTGGCTTTTATATTAAAAAAACCAAATTTTTTATTTAACGTATTTTTGCTTAAATTTGCTCTCATCCCTCCTTGAATATTTTTGTATTTTGTGATATAGACGATATATAAAATAGGATTTTTTGTAGTACCATTAGAAAAACTGATACTAAATAAATAATAACATAAAAAAATCCAAAAAAGCTAGCAATCGTTTTAATATACATATATATATTTGAAAATGTGGATTTATTGTTATTTTACAAAATATCTTCTCTAAACTAACAAACAATTTTTTTTGCAACGAAATTAATTTGTTTTTTCAAATGCTACCCCCAAAAACCGGATGTTTTTTTTTTTTCTTATTAAAAATGAACCTATAATAATAAAAATATTTTTTGAATAATTGCAATTTTTTTTATAAATAATGCATAACTATTTTTTGGAGATTATAAATATTTTTGATATAAACAAATTTTTTTGGAATTGAATTTTTTTCCCTTGCCCCCATGTAAAATGCAAATTGGATTATCTTTCACCTAAAAATTTTGTATAAGGAACAAAATATGTAGTCTTGGTTTTTTGTTTTTAATTTTATTTATAATTTTTGTTTATTCTATCTATAAAAAAAAAGAAACATTTAATTCTTTTGCTATGAAAGGAATCAGGTATGTCTTATACATATGAGAACTGCAAGAAAATCAAATAACTAAGAGAATAATAATAATATGTATTTTTATTATATTATTTTATATTGAAAGTGTGGTGTTTATTGAAAAAACAAACGCTGTACTTACTTAGTTCATGTTTTTTTCAAAATGCATATGATACTTTTAAATATTATTGTTTTTTACTTTGGCCTTTATTCCTTTTTATAACTAAAAAACTAAAAACGCAAATCTGTGTGCTATTAAAAAAAATATTCGGTATTAATACTACTAAAACGATATATAAAAAAAAAACTACAAAAATATAAAACTGTTGTTAGGATTTATATATAATCATATAAAAAAAATATACCAACTTAACCTCTAACAAATAATAACTAAAAAACTCAACGGAATTATATTAATTAATAATATAAAAAAATAAACTATAATAATAAAACTAACAAAACAAAAACCGCGTTTATAGTTACAAAAAAAAAACATACGAGAGTATTCAGAAATTTTGGTAGTTCAAGCGATAATTCATATAATAATTATATTAATATTTTTATTATTACTAATTAGTACTAACTTCCTTTTTTTTATTTTACTGAAATTAACAGTGCCTGGAGATCCTCAAGATGTTAAAGCAACCCCACTCAATTCTACATCAATTCATGTTATATGGAAGCCGCCACTAGAGAAGGATCGTAATGGTATTATTCGAGGATATCATATTCATGTACAAGAAATGAGAGAAGAGGTAGGTAATGTAATAAAGCAATCCTTTTTGGATCGTGAAAATTGAATATAGACTTGTTTGATGCTCGTCGTAATTTTACTTCAATTTTTTCATCAACTTTTTTCTATGTAACTTTTACCAACCCTCGGATCAAGGTAAGCCTAGATCCTGCATCCTGGTTAAGAGGAACATCAAAGCCTTCCTCTGCCCTAATTTCAGTTCAACTGACTTAGCGGTAGTTAGACTGGAGTTTGGAGGGGAAAATGATCTTTATTTGGCCCAAGCCAAAAGGGCTCATGACCTTCCTGCACCCCCAGGGGAGTGCGTCCAGATGACAACAGCATTAAAAGCTGCTCGTAGGGTGCGACGCCAATGCGAGTCATAAGCTTTTGGGAAGGAACGAGTATAACGAGCGGGGGGAGTCATTATTCGACTATATATTAACTGAAACCTAGCGGTGTGGAACCGGAGAAAGACCCCAACCTTAGTATTCCCAAGCACGGAGAATTTCTAAGGTTGGGTGGAAGTGTTGGGCACCACGCTGTCTACACAGAAACGTTTGAGGTAGAAAACTAGAGGGTATCAGATCAAATGTCTTTCTCAGATCACCGATGGATACTCTTCAGGGTAAACCTGCAGGTTGAAGCTCCTCAACCGTACAAAAACCCAAGAAGTATTGGTTGGAAGAAGTTCGGTCAGGTCCTGAGAACGAGACTCTCTAGATAGTGCCTACAGGAAAGGATAGGCCTTATAGAGAAAATCGATGATAGGGTCAATACCACTCGACGTATAAGATATCCTGCGCATTAAGGCGAAGCAAAAAACCTTTCCGTCGTGGTGGAATGAACATCTTTTGAAACTGAAGAAGTTAACATCTTCAACGGCTGTTACAAACAGTCTGCCTAAAACTGTACATGAAAGCCATTGCGTCAGCCAAAAGAGATACCTGGCAGGGGTCTATGAGACTCGGCCAGACTATGCAAGATCCTTTCCAAAGAACACTCCAGTCCGTCCTTTATAACAAACGCGAACAGATCTTGGATAGAATCGCAGGCCTAGTCTGATTTCCGCGGTGGTCTCTGGGAAGTTTGACTTGACTATTACAGAGGTCATGAGAACAGCACTCCGAGAAGTTCAAAGATGGTATACCACGCAAGGTCTGCCAATCAACCCAAATAAGGCTGTCCTGATACCTATCTCCAAGCGTTAAAAGCTGACCTAGGTACTATTTTCTTACAGGTCTGGCATACTATCTAGCCATGTAGGACTGCGGCATCACCTCCACAACCTAAGACTGTCTCAAGAGACAGAATGCCGACTCTGCATGGAAGGCGACAAGACTTCCACACATATTCTTTGTGAATGTACTGCTCTAATCTGGCTTAGAAGAACGTTTATCAGAGTTTTTAAGTCCTGCTCAAGTCCGGTCTTCGTCAATTAAAGACCTTCTTGCCTTCGTCCGGAAGGGTGATAGTCTGTTCCGGTAGTGGGGTACGTACTCAATAGGCCTAACTTGCCCGCAGTGCTCACTATGTGGGTTGCTCCATTATTCTTTAAAAAAAAATACAAAGGAAAAGGTCCGCTGGGCGATCAATAGCTTCTCCCTCTTCAAGGCACTCAGCCCGGATGGCATACTACCAGTCATACTATACAAAATACTTGAGGTGGAAGTACCTTGGTTGTGGGTCATGTTTAAAAGCTGCGTGCGTTCAGTTACGTCCCCAGGAGTTGGAGACGGGCAAGAGTCATATTTCTCCCAAAGATAGCGAGAAAAGGTCACGAATCCGCAAAGGACTTAGGCCGATTAGTCGGACATCCTTCGTGTTCACGAAAATAGAAAAGGTCATCGACTCCTACATCTGCCAATCGATAGATGTGACTTTACCAGCTCAACATGCCTATCTCAGTGGTAGATCCACCGACACAGCTCTGTACGAGGTGGTGGGAACTATCGAAAAGGCCCTATATTACTAACAATTTACTCTGGCAGCTTTCGTAGACATAGACATAGTGAAATAATGCAATGATGCCTAAATAAAATTGGTAGCTGGGCAGCAGGCTGCGGTCTGGCAGTCAATCCGGGAAAATCAGATTTGATGCCGTTCACAGGGAAAACGAAAATCCCCCCAACTCCCCCAAGTTGGAGAGGCGCACTCTCACTTTATCCTCCAGAGTGAAATATCTGGTAAGAATACGCTCCAAGATAGAGGAGCGATGCAGAGCTGAGCTAGATAGACTTGTTAGTAAGCAAACGTGAATTTCGTTTGGGTTCCCGTGCATAGGAACATAGAGGGGAACGAGAAAGCCGGCAACCTAGCCAAGCAGGGACTCTCTTTCCGGGCCTCGGATACCGAGATAGTTGGTAGTCCAATAGGCGGACTCAAGAACCCTAATTTTCGGCCACGACCAGCCCCTGCTTCTGGCCAGCCAAAAGTAGAGCGCACTGGAGACCTGCAGTATCTCTAGGGCGACTCTGCCGACTTATAACAAAGAAAAAACAATAGACCTCTTAAACAAACCGCGACGATATATTACCAGAATCACAGCAGTCATCGCGGGACATTGGCCCATAGGAGACCCCGCCGCCAAGTTGGGCATAGCGTTCAACGTTTGTTATCATAGCTGCGGGGAGACGAACAAGAGAGAAACACTTGTTCATTTCCTGTGCATATGCCCGGCTTTAACTCAAGCCAGGCAACGCACACTAGGCAGTTACGTTTTGGAAGACTTGTTAAGCTTCCTAAATTCCACAGGATGGCTTTAAGCATCCGTCAAACTCGACCAACAACCACTGAATAGAAGGTCCACGAGTTGTGGCAACAAAACGGCGCCCCAAGTGGTCCCACTGGAGGTTGCTCTTCACCTACCTACCTATGCCCTATAATCTCCCACAATGCATACTATATCTATAATATTTACATTCTGGCAAAGCCTCTCAAAAAATCAAATCAGATGATGGATAAACTCCTTTATATGTACATAATCCCCCACGCATAGCTCACGGAATAAGTTAAGCCGCATAATCTTTTATTTTTAGAAAATATATTATCATAAATATTATCACATTTCTTTCTAATAAAAAGTTAAATAATAATTCTTTAATTTTAGGGAAAAGGCTTCCTAAACGAACCAATGAAGTTCGATGTTGTCGATGCTCTAGAATACAACGTAACCGGTCTCCAGCCAGATACACGATACTCAATACAAGTAGCCGCACTAACCAGAAAAGGTGACGGTGACCGAAGTTTGCCAGTGAATGTAAAAACTCCCGGCGGTGTACCAGTACGTCCCACAATGAGCCTTAAAATTCTCGAACGTGATCCAACAGTTTCAATAGAACTGGAATGGGAACGACCAGCTCAAACATACGGTGAATTACGTGGATATCGGCTACGTTGGGGAATAAAAGATCAACAACTAAGCGAAGAAATGATGCCCGATCCACATTCAACAGTAAAGAAAATCAAAGATCTAGAACGTGGTGTAGAATATGAATTTCGTGTTGCTGGCATGAATCACATTGGTATTGGTCAGGAGACGGTGAAGTACTTGCAAACTCCGGAAGGTGTACCATCTGGTCCGCCATCGAATATATCTGTACGCTTCCAAACGCCAGATGTAGTATGTATTACATGGGATTCACCGATAAGAGAGCATCGAAATGGTCAGATAACTAGGTATGATGTTCAGTTTCATAAAAAAATCGATCATGGTCTTGGATCGGAAAGAAATACAACACAACGTAAGGCAGTTTTTACAAATTTGGAAGAAAATACCGAGTATATTTTTCGGGTACGAGCATATACCAAACAAGGTGCTGGTCCGTTTAGTGAGAAAATACTTGTAGAAACAGAAAGAGATATGGGTCGAGCACCAATGTCTGTGCAAGCAGTTGCAACATCAGAACAATCAGCTGAAGTGTGGTGGGAGCCAGTACCATCACGCGGTAAACTCTTAGGTTATAAAATTTTCTATACTATGACTGCAGTTGAAGATCTAGACGAATGGCAAACGAAAACAGTGAGCTTAACTGAATCCGCGGATCTTTTTAATTTAGAAAAATTTGCACAATACGCAATTGCAATCGCAGCTATATTTAAGACTGGCTTAGGACGTTTAAGTGAAAAGGTGACTGTTAAAATAAAGCCAGAAGATGTGCCTCTTAACTTAAGAGCCCATGATGTTAGCACACATTCAATGACACTGAGTTGGTCCCCACCAATACGACTAAATCCGATTAATTACAAGATATCATTTAATGCCATTAAAGTTTTTGTTGATTCACAAGGATTTTCACAAACACAGATTGTACCTAAGCGCGAAATTATATTAAAGCATCATGTTAAGTCACACACTATAAACGAGCTGTCGCCGTTTACAACATATAACGTTAATGTAAGTGCCATACCAGCTGATTACTCATATCGCCCACCAACGAAAATAACTGTTACAACACAAATGGCCGCTCCACAGCCAATGGTAAAGCCAGATTTTTATGGTGTTGTAAATGGGGAAGAAATTTTAGTTATACTCCCACAAGCTTCTGAAGAGTATGGACCGATATCACATTATTATTTAGTAGTAGTACCCGAAGATAAGTCAAACTTACATAAAAATCCTGACCAATTTTTAACAGAAGATATGCTTAATAGTAGAAATAAGCCGGAACGACCTAATTCACCATACATAGCAGCAAAATTCCCACAACGTTCGATACCATTTACATTTCATCTTGGATCTGGGGATGATTATCATAATTTCACAAATCGCAAGCTAGAACGTGATAAACGATATAGAATATTTGTTCGTGCCGTTGTAGATACACCACAAAAACATTTATATACCTCAAGCCCATTCTCAGAGTTTTTATCTCTTGATATGAGAGAAGCTCCGCCTGGTGAGAGACCGCATCGACCTGATCCAAACTGGCCCCTAGATCCAGAGGTATCAGTTAATAGAAATAGCGATGAGCCAGGCATGTTGTGGGTAGTACTTCCTATTTTAACTGCACTATTCTTATCTACAACATTTGTAATAATTTATATAATACGTCGTCGCCGGCAGCCTTGTAAAACCCCAGATCAGGCAGCTGTAACGCGACCATTAATGGCAGCAGATTTAGGTGCAGGACCGACACCAAATGATCCTGTTGATATGAGAAGACTGAATTTCCAAACCCCAGGCATGATAAGCCATCCACCCATACCGATATCAGAATTTGCCAATCATGTTGAACGCCTAAAAGCGAATGACAATCTTAAATTTTCACAAGAATACGAGAGTATTGAGCCTGGGCAACAGTTCACCTGGGATCATTCAAATTTAGAATATAATAAGAGTAAAAATCGTTACGCTAACGTAACCGCTTATGATCACAGTCGCGTTCAGCTAACACCAGTAGATGGTGTACCTGGATCTGACTATATCAATGCCAATTTCTGTGATGGATATCGTAAACATAATGCATACGTTGCAACGCAAGGACCCTTACAAGAAACTTTCATAGATTTCTGGAGGATGTGTTGGGAGCTAAAATCAGCTACTATAGTAATGATGACAAGGCTAGAAGAACGCGCTCGTATCAAGTGTGATCAATACTGGCCAAGTCGTGGAACAGAAACCTATGGGCAAATGTTCGTTACAATAACCGAAACCCAAGAACTATCAACATACAGTATTCGAACATTTCAACTATGCCGTCAAGGATTTCAAGAGCGCCGTGAAATTAAACAGCTTCAGTTCACAGCTTGGCCAGATCATGGTGTTCCAGATCATCCGGCACCTTTCCTGCAATTTTTACGTCGTTGCCGTTCGTTGACTCCACCCGATTCAGGACCAGTTATTGTTCATTGTTCAGCTGGTGTTGGAAGGACAGGTTGTTATATTGTTATTGATTCAATGCTGGAACGTATGAAACATGAGAAAATAATTGACATTTACGGACATGTTACATGCCTACGAGCGCAACGCAATTACATGGTGCAGACAGAAGATCAGTATATATTTATTCATGATGCCATTCTAGAAGCTATCATATGTGGCAACACCGAGGTACCAGCCCGTAATCTGCATACACATCTCCAGAAGCTCATAATGACCGAGCCTGGAGAAAATATAACCGGAATGGAGATAGAATTTAAGAAGCTATCAAATGTAAAGGCAGACTCCTCGCGATTCGTAACAGCAAATTTACCATGTAATAAACATAAGAATCGATTGGTCCATATTTTGCCATACGAATCGACACGAGTTTACTTAACACCAATTCACGGTATTGAGGGGAGCGATTATATTAATGCTAGCTTTATTGATGGTTATCGATATCGTACTGCGTATATTGCTGCACAAGGACCGCTCCAGGAGACCGGAGAAGATTTTTGGCGTATGTTATGGGAGCATAATTCTACAATTGTTGTAATGTTAACTAAATTAAAGGAAATGGGAAGAGTAAGATTGCAATTTTCATATTTGATTTTGGTGGAATTTTATTAAAATGTTTTTATTTTTCGTTTTAGGAAAAATGTTATCAGTATTGGCCGCATGAAAGATCCGTACGTTATCAATATTATGTTGTTGATCCAATTGCTGAATATAATATGCCACAGTATAAGCTCAGGGAATTTAAAGTAAGTAATTTTTGAGGTTGTGCTTCTTTAGGGCGTTTTGAAAATATGAGAGTGAATTTTTAGGAATGTGTAACACAGGAATCTAAGGAATGTGTAACGCGAACGATATGAGCGAAGGGATGGAGGCTATGGAGGGCAAACATTTCAACTCCCATTCCTTGGCTATGAGCACATTGGATTTATTATGGGCATATGAAAATACATAACCGATGTCTGTTCACGATGTCGATGGGTAAGGGAGTTTCTATTGCGAAGCTATGGAAGGAAATAAATTTCATATCCCAGTAGTCGGTAAACTGCTGCTCGCGAGCCTCATGTGGTTCTTTGGCACGCTAAGCGTGGCTCTTCCACAAAATACCATGTGGGGATGGCACATGCACTGAAGTCGGGTTTCGGCTGAATTAAACTGGCTCCCCGTCTTGGATTTGTCTACATTGCTAGGCAGGCATGAAAAATTGCCAGAAGTTCTACCTGGAAAACGCTGGCGAAATAAAGCAGGCAGCAGTTATGTGATGGGTAAATACTCCAGCCCATACACCCCACTGTGATTTGGATCCGAGCTCTTCATCGAAGTCAGTTTCTTCGTCAGATGAAGCCGTTTTGAAAACCTTTATCCAAGCCTGACTAGCCCAAAATGGAGTTTATAGTTAACTCTTTCGAGCCCCTCTATGCACTCGTAGTTGATTAGCAATTAGCAGTACCAGGGTTCTACTCTTTCGCTGGGGTTCCTCGGCATTGAGCACCTTTGATAGGGATGTCCCTGTTGTGGCGCCGAAGAGACCGGAGCAATTTGCCCCATCACCAACTCCATAACCATCTCTGATATTTTGGCCTCTATGTCGGCCCAGAGAAGGTCCGGGAGTCTGCCGATACCAGAGCATCGGTTGGTGCCACTAGAATGTGGCCCTTCATTACTTCGCTCATTGGCCTGTTACCCGTTGAGCTTGATTGTTGGGCTGCTGAACTAAAAGCTTCCCCCACTATGGTTGGTCTTGAGAGCTTTTTCCTTTTTGGTCATTATTTGTAGGTAGGTGTTGAGCTATCTTCCCAGGATCTCTCCCTTTTAGTGCGGGAGGTTACCGCTCCTGCTGTCCTTGCGTTCTGGGGTGCTTTCCACTCCTCAACGACTGCTTGAGATGGTATCGGCGGCCTCATTATCTGCAATTCTGCTGAGAACGAAGAGAGCCTTCTCTGGCGGATGAACGCTCGTAATCTCTGTTTCTCAGATGTGCCATTGTCACTGTGACTGGTGACTCCTGGCACGCCTGATGTTGCCTGACTTTCTTCCTCAACGGAGCGGGTCATCCCCCCAGCGGTTACGCTGCTGTCGGTGCCGAAGCAGGTTCTGGTCAATTCGGCAGGTCGACCACCCTCCTCCTTTCACACCCTGGACTTGGGACCAGACAACGGCGGAGTTAACTCAATTAAGTAACCTCTAGAAGAAGAAGCTAGCGAAGTGAACATAATTTAGAAATGACGTTTATTTCAGTAGAGCCAAAGGAAGTGGAATGAGTCTACAAAAGGTCGATGGACCCACAGGCTCATAACAAACGTGGAGGGATGGGTCACGAGAGAGCATGGTTAGGCGCGGTACGACCTCGCACAGTGGATATGAGTGTTCCAGGCCTTACCTCTATCGGTTTGGATAAGTAACCCCCGCAATGCCCGGCATTCCTAAACGTGATAGAGGACACAGACCATGTCCTTTTGGAATGCCCGAAATTGGCCGAGCAGAGAACGTCGTAGATTATATGGTAAGATCGGATGGAGTGCAGTGGAGGAGATGCTAAATATCCTCTAAGGCAGAATGCTAAATATCCGAAGCTAAGGCAGAAAGTAACCAAAAGGAAGAGAGTAAGCCTTAGAAGTATCAGCAGTGTTAGCAGGTAGATAAAAGCTGGTCCAGCTGGCGACACATTGCTGAAAAGGCCTTCTCGCGAGGAATAGTGATAAGAACAATGATCTTAAGACGGGTTAAGATGCCTCGTCAAAATTTAAGATTCATTACGTTTTGACAGAAATTTAGCTTGTCTTAACAGAATTTTACAAGGCATTTTAAGCCGTCTTAAGACCATTGTAGTTAGGCCTAATGGGTCGACTAGTAGAAGATTTTAGTTAGGATTAGAACCCGGTATAACCGACAGGCTGAAGCGGGTTGGCATCATGATGCTTTCATCTATCAACGCACGAAAATTAAAAAAATCAAGAGGATTTGGATTTGTATGCAAATTAAAAATTACTCTTAAAATCACGCCAAAAAAGTATAACTTCTAGTACGCACACATAAGTACACACACCCACTATTTGTTTCAACAATCCGCATATGATTGAATAAAATGAAATATAACTCCGATATTATTTTCTAGGTGACTGATGCCCGTGATGGATCTTCTCGTACAGTACGCCAATTTCAATTTATCGATTGGCCAGAACAAGGTGTACCAAAATCTGGTGAAGGTTTTATTGATTTTATAGGACAAGTTCATAAAACAAAGGAACAATTTGGACAAGATGGACCAATTACGGTGCATTGTAGTGCTGGTGTTGGTAGAACAGGTGTATTTATAACTCTCAGTATTGTACTGGAGAGAATGCAATATGAAGGTGTCTTAGACGTTTTTCAAACGGTACGAATATTACGTGCCCAACGGCCAGCTATGGTGCAAACAGAGGTAGGGGAGATATTAATAATTTTAATAATATTTTTATAACCAACAAAATTTTCTTGTTAATTTTAGGACCAGTATCACTTTTGTTATAGAGCAGCATTGGAATATTTGGGCTCATTTGATAATTATACAAATTAAAAAAAAAAGAAAACATATTGAAGAATATTTTCGAAAATGATACTATATATATAAACAAAAAAATATAGAATATTCCTGCTTGAAGTTATTTATATACACACATTACAAGTATGTATTTATAACGAAAGGAGAAGAAAAATGAGTGCACAGAAACTGCCGTTTAATAAAAAAGTGGGTTGAAAAAACATATTCTAAGCTGAAAATAAAAATTAAAAAAACTTAACAAACCCAAAAAACCCTTAATCATTGTAGGAAAACAAAAAATAAATAATGAACAACAATTCATTTAAAAAAAAAAAACTTTAAATGCTTTCTATTTATCGAAGCAAAACAAAAAATTCAGAGATTAAAATAAAAAAGATTGAGTTTAGGAGAAAAAAACAATAAATTTAAATTATATATATAAAAAATTAAATAATAAGAAGTAAAAAAAGGAAAACCTAAAAAATACCAACATTTTTAAGGACAACCCTACAAAATTTAGGCGAAACTAAAAAAAATGAACAAATTTTACTATAATTGATATAAATTGTAAATTGATGAATAGACAAATCGTAAATAGAAAATATTTTGTAAAGTAAAAAAAAATAAAAGTATGAGAAAAAAAGTTGAGAATTAAATTTAAAACAAAAAAAATTGCGTAATAATATTTTCGAAAGTAAACAAAAAAAATTGTGTATGAAGGGATTTTTTTGAAATATTTTGTGACTTAAAAATAATATAATAATAACAAAACTTACATTTAGTGAAAGGTTTTTCTTGTTATACCTAATATACATACCTATAAATATGTAAATTTTCCGTTTTTGTCCATTTTTTTTATATATACATAACTTTTATTTCCATTTAACATCAGTATTTTGTGAATGTTTTTAGCATTTTTTTATATACATACATTAATAATAAATAGGTGATTTAATTTTTTTATTGGATTGTTATAAATTTTAAATATCTTTTTATATTTGTAATTATATATTATAAAGTTATGATTAAGTGTTAACATTTAAAAAAAAATATCATTTCCATTTTTGTCATTTTAATATTATTTTGTACTCTTTTTTTTGAGACTGCTGGCATATTCTTATGTGTTTAATTATAATAAGAGATTTTATTTTTAGTTTAAAATTTTTTTTGTACCGATAATAAATAATTTTTTTTTATTTTAATAATTTTTTTTGTTGTTGTTTTTTTTATATTGAGAAATGTTAATTATATACACACTTTGTTTTTCCGGTAATTCTGTCAGAAAATCCTAAACGCTTTAAATAATTTCGCTGCTCGCTGCTATTTTTTTGAGAAATTTCAACATGACACGAAACTGCTAAATTTTGCTGATACTACGACCACGCTTCACTTGGAACTTATAGCAAACCTTCTGGATAAAATAAATCATCATTATCAATAGCCGCACAGCTTGTTATTGCAACATCCTCCTTCAGAAGTGTCGATCCCTAGCTTGGGGTATCTAATTTCTTATACCTACGGTTCGCAGATCTTCTATCCTGTCATTACTGACTGCTACGTTGAACATGTTCTACTCATCGAATTCTGTTCATTTTTATAGTTTTTATGATGTTTGTGTCTTTATACAACTGATACAGTTCATGGTTATATCTTCTGCTTTAAAAACCACTTTCATTCATTCCTCCGTAGCTAGGATGAAGGATTTTTCTGCTTCTTTCAAAGCACCCTAGGAGTTATTTCTCATAACTTCTTAATGTCCAGATCAATTATCATATTCTGGCTATCGTTCCGTCTTTTAATTGCGACGAATTTCTCTGCAACTTTTTCAGGTGACAGGAAGCCTTCTTTCATTGCTATAATGGACCTGGCTGGTATTAGGGCCTTTTCGTAAACGCATACGTATGCTTTGCAACAATGCAACGAGTTCTTAAACGTAGATGACCCAAATTCATTCGTTTGGAAACGTAGTTGATTCAAATTTGCAGCGCAACTGTCAAAGCAACAGCGCAGCCATTTTCAAATGTGAGCGAGTAAAAATAAAATATGGCCTTACAACGGCCGAATACTGACCGTGATATATAGGCAGTGAGCATCGCTGGATGTTGTATGAGTTTATTTTTTTAGTAGCGGGCTGAGCAACATCAGTCGGGGTTAACAGGAAACAGCTTTGTCAGAGTTTTATGCTTCCTGAACTGAAACAAAAGAATTCCGCCAACCAGCCGACAAAAGCTGTGACGCAGGCAGTATCAGACTACCAGGTGAACGAAGAGATGCACCGTCCGCTAGGTGTGAACCCGACCTAAGCGGAACTTTGGTGTGCCTTATTAGGGCTACCTGCCCTTGTCTAATGCTACGGATAAAATAAAGAAGGCGCTCAATTTAATTTTTGAAAAGGCGGGACAACTCAAACGTGCTACTTATATTATTTTTCGTAATATTAAACAAATTAAAATTATTGTTCTTTATCAGGAGCTCGTTCAAAAATCTTACTATGATTAACTATGGTAAACTTTTGTCGTTCAAAAACTCCCGTGGTTAACCATGGTGTAGTTAAATTTTAACCCAACTCGGGAGGATGGTTAGCGATTTGCTAAGAAGAAGAAGAAGATTAGCAACTCTCTGACAGTTGTTTTAATAACAAATCAAAGTGGAATTTGTGAGATTATTGCAAATAAATAATTACTGGATACATGAAGAAATGAAGCAAGTAGCGGAGACTTATTTTGTGGAATACAAATTTTTCATTTTCTTTAACTCGCAGTTAACCACGATGCGTTCAAAAACCTCCATGGTTAAACATTATCTTTCGTGGTTAACTGAAGTGACGCAGCGTAACCACAGCTTACCCTGTGTTTTACCATAGTAAGGTTTTTGAACGCGCTAGTTTTCAAAAAATTAACCAACTAAGTTATTTTTACTCGTGATGTAAGCTACACAAGTGCGTGTAATCTGTCGAAGCCGAAAATCGAGTAATGCACACGCTAAGGCAGTTCGTAGAAATGTCAAAAAGGGTACTCATCGATTTTCAAGGAATCGAGTACTTTTCTTTCGATTCTATTCATTAGTATTCAATCGAGTGTTCTTTACCGATTCCGTATCCCAAATCGGTAATGGACTTTTATTTTTTAAATCATCACCATCATGAGCTCTACAGCCTTTTGTTGGTCTTGGCTTTCTCATGCGTTCGCCTTCATGGTTCTGAATCTTTATCCCGACTTTTCCAGGCTCTTATTTCCAACTGTCTCAAGTCTTCTTCGACGTCATATATATATTTGAAATGCTCTGCCCATCTAGCCAATACTTCGTCCTTATTACTTAATATCTCCCCGCTTTTACCCTTGCACATTGCCACTCTAGGCTAAAATTCTTTCCGTTGTTGATTTATATTTTTGTAGAAAGTTTAGTCAAAGTTTATTTTCTGTCTACTTAGCATGACTTGGTATGCTCGGTTTTTCTTCATTGTCACCTGGTCGCATTCTTCATCAAACCACTATACTCTTCGTCCTTGTTGTAAGAAACCTAGAACATCTGCATTTATTTCCTAAATACGCACTGGTAATTGCCAATTATTCTTTCCTATTGGTACAATAAGCGAGTGTTCACGATAATGAGAATATTTCGTATGCTACGTTCAGTTACCTGTGTAATTTGAACATTCAAGTGTTCCATTCGTCAGATAGTTCTTTATGCATTCAAATGTCTTCGATGATACGATCTTTGGGTTAGAGGGGTTAATGGGATAAACAAATGAAGCTAATTAACTATTTCCATATGCTTGCGGCGTATTATTTAAAAAATTTAAGCAGATATTCACCCCAAGCTATATGTCCACAGTTTTATGACTGCAAAAGCAAAGTATGATATTATCATATAAGCTATCATTCCACACCCGGCTTTATTATTATTTTACCATTTATAATTTAAATTATTATTATTTCATTGTAAAATTTGCGCATTAATATAAGTAATCTTAAAAGTTGGAAAATCTAGGCTGAGTATTCACCGAAAAAACGATGAACACACCGAAATGATTTTCCTAGCATATATAATTATTGAAAGGAAAATTATAGACGGAATTAAAATGTTCCTTGGCGGTTGAGTTGTTATTTTGTTAAAAAAAAAAAAAAATTATAAATCCTATTATCAAAAAAAATACAATATTGCATATCAAAGTGATTGTCAAATCAAAAAGCAATAATTTAGATAGAATTAACTTAGAGAGAATGCTTAGGTGCAAGTTTTGTAATAATATACTATATTGAATTAAATTCAAAATTTCATCATTCTTTTGATATTTAATAAATTATCTTCTTAAATAATTCTTGTACTTAGAGTGCTTTAGTCTATCTGTCATTCAATTGTTCTTAATTATATTTTGAAAATTTTTAAGATGAATTTACATTCCCATTTGGTACAATATGTTTATTTACTGTTATTGAGAATTCTGTCTCAAAAAATCAGTTCAAAGTATTTATTTTAGTTTTTAAATAACGCACAAATAACTGAATGCTCGTATTTTCGAGTATTAAAATAAAATTATGCATTGGATTTTGAAGAAATGAAAGAGTAACACAGAGTAAGAAAGATGGTAAATTTAACAAAAAAATAAAGAATTGCGTTTGGCTGGTTCCTTACAAAATATTTAAATTGGCTATAAAACATCGCATTTGCTTAAGACTGACATTTTCAAGAGAGCATGAACTTTTCAAAGCCCAAATTTTATAAAAACATTAATAGAACAAGTACTGCAATTACGGTCCTTGCAAACAGTAAGTCAAGCAATTTTAGAATGCAACATTAGTGTAAGCTGCCTTAGTGTATTCAGTCTACTATGGCAGAATTAAGAAAGAAACTTCACATACTGCAATGGGGTCCTCCATAAATTACGTGAGGCGATTTTTCACCCCCTCACCTCTCGGTGAGACGCCGTAAGATTTGGCTCGAGTCCCCCCTAATCTCACGTGAGATTTTTCAAATTTTAAAAAATCTCGAATTTACACTAAAAATACGTATTTACGGTCACTACCCCCAAGATTTAATTCTCGATAACTGATAATTCGAACTCCTACTTGCCCTGCTCTATTCCACCCGCTTTGCTGCTTGTAGTGGACACAAAGCTCGTACGCCGCAGTATTCGTCGAGTCGCGCGTTTAGCTGGCCGGTGGTGGCTAAACAATCGAGGGGCTACTGTGGTACTTTCTGTCGTTGGCATAAAATTTTTTATATAGGATTTAGCTATATCTTAAGCCCCCCCCCCCCTTTCACACAGATAAGTATCACCCCCCTTGAAGATAAGTATCACCACTCACTCCTCGGCCGCAGTCAAGAAAATTGACAAAAATCATTATGTGTGAATGGGCATTTATCGTCAGTTTGTGCCTGAACTTATATTCAATCTCAAGCCGTGAATTTACGACACGAATTCACGTCGTATTCAGTCGCAGTTCGCGGGTGTTCACGGTGTGAGTCTGGAGCCGGCTTAAGGCACAAAAAGGGAGAGAATTTCTCATACATTTAATTTCTAATCGTGGCGTCACCTGCATGCCACGGCCTGTCAAGCGGATACCTGAAGTCCTAATCCCTCAGTCCGACTGAGTAATGTGCGGACTTCATCGAGTTGTGACTGCAGACCTGGCCTGCCGGCGGCATGTAAGTTAATGGGAGTCTTTAGTGGAGAAACATGCTTTACTTAATTTAACCCAGTCTTCTAGAAATTTTAGACTGTTTCTTGAGGAAAAAATTACGTGGTAGATCTCCCTCCACCACGTGTGATTGAGTGAGACTCGGCTCGAACCCCTCCACCACCTAAACACCTCACGTAATTAATGAACGACTCCAATGCTACCTTTTAATCTTACTTCTCCTATTTAAATTAAAATGCATGAATAATAAATTTGCAGAATCTTCTCGCCTTTTAATATTATTTCTTATTAAAAAATACTGTTTTTATCTTAACAACTCAACCGTATTTTTTTTGTTTTATAATTTTTAAAAATCAATTAAAACATATCATATCGACTATAAAAAATCAATTATTATAAGAATTAAGTAATATTTAATTAGGATTATTTTTAAGTGTGTAATTTCTTTCCTTAATTTTATATCTATCAAAAACCCCCCTTTCACGATGTAATCAAAATTTAAAAAAACAAAAACATAAAACAAACACAAAGTCACATAAATATTTTCTTCTTTGATAGTGAAATTGAAGTGTGCAATTTGTTGAGTTTGCGTTTTTTCGAGAGAAGATTATTGTGTATTACCACGAAACTTAGTACTTATGTAATTTTTAATATAAAATATAAATTTAGGTTGAAGGTTTCCTTTTCTTAAATTTAACAAAAAAAAAACAAGTTAAGTGAGAACAAAATCCCTTTAAAAAAAAAGAGAGAAAAAAAAGCCGGAAAAAATGCAATAACTGATAATCAGCAAATTTATTAAAATTTAAATTAATCATCGAATAAACTGATTATTAAAATTATAACGAAAAAAAAATATTATAAATTTTTAATAAAAAAAGAATAAATAAATTCTCAAGCCCATTTTTTAAAGAGCAAGTGATACAAACAGAACAAACAAAAACAAAATAAAACAATGCCGGAGAACAAACAAATAGAACAAAATATTAATTAAAATAGTTTCCGTTGATTGTTAATAAATATTACATATTTTGTGTAGATGTTTTTCCGATTAGATATTTGTTGAAAAATGTGTTAGTAAAAGGGTAGATTGGTGGTATATTCAGTTAAACGGTGTGATTTGTTTCTTAGATTAAACTGTTCAACTAAACATCACATTTTCAAAGTGATAGTACATTACACTATACTATATTTTTAGAGGGGGCGTCTTTGCAGGCACTGCGATATTATTTGGTCTATCGTGCCAATCCCGACATTAAAAACCTTCAAGGTTAAGGCTTTCGATATAGTCTCAAATTGATTAAGAATTCCCAAATCTACCCCACGAGCACGGAAGCGAACAGTGGCCCGTCAGGAGCTTTTTTTAACGACAAACGGACAGTGAAGAATCTTCCATCGGTACACAGACGGTAGTGTCAGATACTTACATATGCCGGATTCATCGTTGCGGATGATTCGCGCCGCACTTATGTGCGCGCATACTTTTTGTATGAAAAATTGTACCTTTCTCAATTTTGGGATATTTTTTGGATTTTTTTTTTCTCTCTCAAAAAAAGTTGAACCAACTTCAACTTTTGTGAGGCGGATTTTAAAAATTGTCAAAAAAATCATATGTTTTTGATGAAAATTGTCTGAAAAACTGTCAAATCATACAAAATGTGCGGCACACTATGACTACAACAATGAATCGAAGTTCAGCTGACTCTCTTTTTGGGAAATTTGTGCGACGCGACTCATCCGCAACGATGAATCCGGCATTACTGACTAACAACTCACCAACCCTTTTGTTCATGACTTTCCAGTCCAGACCGGTACGAGCCGTAAAGGCATTTCTTCAGTCTGGCATCATTAGCATGACTCCTAAAAACGGATCCCTTAAAGGTGTTCAACAAACCCGGAACAGACAAGCAGTCTAGCTATCTAGCTGCTATCTCTCCTTGCATTTCTTTCTTGCCTTTTCCTATTTGTTTGGGGTTCGTAATGCTTAAGGTTCTGGTGGATGGCCTTTGGCACCCCTTCCATTATTCTCCACATATCCTTCGATATTATCATATGGTCCTCTTGCATATTCCGCGCCGTACAGGGGCTCACCACAAAGATGGGCAACTGGGACGAATTGAAACCCAAAAATTGCAATATTCCTGCGTACTAATCGTCTAGGGGCCCCGAAACTACTACTACCTACTAAGCATGATCTTAGATAATTTTTAATTTTCTGAAAACCACGTTCACCAGTAGCAGCACCAATTGGTATCAAAATAAAAAGACACAAGAAAATCCATAATTGAGGAAAAACACATTGAAGGCATGTGTCATAGATAAGATTGGGTCATTTGGCTTGCGCTTAAGTAGTCTCTAGTACCACTGAAGTAGTATAAGAATTATGGAAAACGAGAAAACTAACCCAGCGGGAAATGGACCGATGCGTTATCAGTTCTAGAACGCTCATTAAAAAGCTTGAGGGCGTTCCCCTTCCCATCCCGGTTTTATATCTTTTTTAATCTTGCAGTGGAAAGCACTCCTTTTACAGCTGCTTTTTTAGAATCGTTTTTAAAACAGTCACAAAAGTAGAAAAAACGTTCTAACGCTCCAATTTATGTCATAAGGCCTGTGGATAAGTGAAACAACTGCGGTGTCGAAAAGCCTTCCGAACGCGAGTGTCGACAACGGTTTTACCAAGCGGTCCCCAACTAAACAGCAAACATATCGAATATGCTGCTTGACTTTCGCATCGAACGAGAACCAGTCTATGTTTGCCCGATTTCTTTGTCCCATACAATTCCTTAAAGCTCCAATCGGAGTATATTAACATTGCTCCAAATTCGCTCCCGTTAGTAGCCCCTCGAATTTTTCCCGCTGAGAGAGCATCTGGATTGGTTCTGCCAAAATAAAGATTAGTACTGAACCCCAGAGTTAAGAACAAGGGCCTGTACAATTTTAGGCTGCACTAAGTAACTTTAGGTTCATCCGCGAATAAAGAATCGACCGTTCGGTATCTTCATATATTTAATGCTCTAAATGAACTTATTTTAACCACAAATTTTTTTAGTCAAAGTTTTTTGGAAAGCCCACAAACATATTTTAGCCCCAGGCATCGCAAGGTGGTGTGACAGGCCTCTCTTACAACCTCCAATGCAAGAAGAATATCAATAGGGATTATTCCTGCTATGACACCTGCTGCTTCATCGGAAGTAGTGCATTATGCGTAGCATGCTCGAAGAGCACTTAGCCGATAGGCAGAGATTAATTTCCTCCCGTTAACCGTTCTGTCCAAAGCCGCTGCCGCACGCCCTGGAGTTCTGTTAATTTTTTTAGCTCCCAGACCTGTTGAAATTTAAATGTTTATCGCTTTGTCCATTTAAATGAATATTTTAGCTCGACGGGCATCGTGGGTCTGGATATGAGGAAATAACCGGGTGCACCAATTCTTGATGGCCGATCGTACGTAGCAGCCGTCTAAAAGATACCGAACCAGTAAATTATGAGTTTTTCCCTACTCTTGCCTGGTCTCGGCAAATTAATTATCGATATGGCATGGGATCCACATCGGCCTAACATTGTTCTTTGATGGCAACCTGATGGATTTAATAGCCAAAAAGGCAGCTTGACTCTTCGAGAAAATGATGAACTATTTTAAGCTCTATTAATACAAGGCACACACCTGGATTGCGAGTGCCTCAGATTGAAAAACAATAGAGGTGACTCCAAGAGCAATGTCCATATATCAAAAGGTACACATGTGATTCCATTAAAGAGGGGTCTGCGATTTTGACCGACCTCTGATAATCGTCATAAACATTTTGTCGTAGTCCAGAATGTCAGGAATAATATCGGACAATTCAGTCCAAGCGAGCCGCGACATTTTCACTTTTCGTACCTTTACCAGTGTGCCGCTTTTAGTTGTGTGTTTGAACTCAGTTATTTCGTTGAGTTGAGCAGAGTTGAACTTTAACAAAAGCTCTTAACTGTGTCTGTTTCCATCACGCATAAAAGGCTCAACTCGTGGTGAACTCTCATAGAAACTCGCAGTCGAACGAGTCTTTTTAGCTTCCATGATACCGAGCAAGCCAGCTTATGAAACTTAATCAGGAGAAACTTGAAACCACTTCTGTGCCAGCTTAATCAGGGCACCCTTTCATTTGGGTCTTAACAAACAATGCAATAGATGCATAATTGACCATGGGCTTTAGGACCGTCATGTTTAGCCAAAATATTAATCTTGGGCTGAGACCCCAGGTTTTGCCTACAAGTTAACGACAGACGGTTACCCATGGCCTAGCTTCGTATTACCAGGCGACGGTTACGGTAAACCGGAGGTCCCCTGGTATTTTGGTGTTTATTGTTAGGATGCAGAAACATTTATCTCTTGAATACGATTGTTTACACCTTGTGGTTACGAGTTTTATCAAGTATGTCCTCCATCTAGATTCGCCATAATCAGTCTGTTCCATAAATCTCCCTTCAACTCTCTACGAAGCAGGACAAAGGCACCTCCAGCAGTATTTAGCCTTAAAAGCCTTCGATCTTGGGACGACAGCTCTCTAATTGAAAATGTGTTCGAGTCACACTGGTGGGCCCAGGCACAGCACAACTAAGGCCCCATCAAGTGAAAATAAATTTGACTTTCGTAATAGGACTGATCTCGCAACAGTGTGTTCATACAAAAAAACAGAGCCCTTATTTTAATGTGATAGTTTCATCTTTCGACGTGAAGCCTTTAATAGTCTAATATTTTTTTAAATTAAATTTCAATTTCTGCTATCCAACTCCCAATATTTTACAGCTCATGTGAGGTGTTCATATTATCTAAATACAATGAAAAATATTACTTACATATTTCAAATAAGTGTTAAAGCACGTATTTTTACTGTATGACATTGGTTAACATATGTTTTCTTGTTTTGTCCCAGACAGCAATATAATTGAAAAAGTCCATTTAACTACCTTTCTTGTATATAATAGTATACAACAATCTTACACTATTTTAACTGAACACTCACTACCTTTTAAAACACAATTAAATCTTCCACATTAATACATATATAACTCAGATATGTTTGATATTATGATAAACGAAAATTCTTTCGGTAATACTCATTACTTTTGTACAATTACAAATTAATTTTATGTGTTAAAAACAAAAAAACAAAACAAAACTTTTACGTTAATCGCACATCTGTAAAAAGAAATGCACGAAAAAAAGAAAACAACAAATTATATAAAAACAAAAACAAACAAAATTATAACTAATATTAAGCTATAAGTTGTAAATTTGCATATAATAAAAAAAACAAATAGAGAAAAATATATAGGGAAAATATGAAAAATTGATATGAAGAAAACAAAATGGATACAGTTTTTTTGTATGTAGCAGAATATTTAAAAAAAAAGAAAAATGAAAAACAAATGAAAATTTTTAGTTGAAATTTTTTTCATATTACATAAAAACTTAAAAATTAATTCATTTTTCATAAACATTTTTTTAGTTATATTTAAAAATGTACTTAAACACTTTTTTATACGATATTTAATTTTACAATAAGAATTGTGTAGTTTAGTTTGTCATTAATCAAAAAAAAAATCAGTGAAGAAAAGAATAAATTATAAAAAAAGAAAAAAATTAAAAAACAAATTATACAATTTTAATTAGTTATTATTTTAACTGATATATTGCGCAAATATATTAAGTGATTTTTTATATGTAATCAATGTAAGAAGAAAACGAAACAAAAAGCCATAAATAAATTTTAAACGACAAAAAATAATGGTGTTTTTGTTTTCTTTTTTAAATTATTTGTTATTAATATATTCATAGGTTTTAAGGTTTATTTTTTCCTTAGGTGAGTGTTGGGGAAACCCATATGGTGAACCCCATGGTCAAGGTCTTATGACTGTGGTATCAGTAGATTGACGATATTCCAAGAGACATTAACACCTCCTACCGGGTGGGAGAACCGAGTCCATGACGCAGCGCGCCGGCAACCGTCGACACTCGCCAAACTTCTGGTGGAACACCGAGATCGACGAATGCCGAAAGGCCTGCCTGAAAGCAAGAAGGAAAACTCGGAAAAAACGGAACCGTCCGGGTTTCGATGAACTCCTTAAGCGATATAAGGAAATGAGAAAAAGGCTGAACAAGGTCATCGCTAGAAGTAAATCCGAGCAATTCAAGGGGTTAGGCAAAGAAGCAGACTCAGACCCCTGGGACGGAGCCTATAAAATGGTTATGTCAGCGCTCAAGGTCAAGCGCTCTCCGCCGATAACCAGCCCCGCGCTGCTTCAGAGTATAGTCTACGTCCTGTTTCCACAGAATTTACGCACCGTCGGTCTATCCACCCTTCAGGTGGACCCAGAAGAGGTACCTACGGTAACCGCAGAGATTCTGGAGGCCGCAAAAAGGTAGCCATCAATAAGACCCCTGGCGTGGATGGCATAGACTGATTCTTGTTCCACACATGGCACGACAAGAGTTTATGGATAAAAGGGTGAGAGAGGGCGAGAGAGGGCGATGGGGAGGGCACACAACTTGAGCGGATATTTTCTGCCGAGTTTTGATCGGACACTTTGACAGCTCTTGCATTGTTGTTTTTTTTTTCTGAAATTCCCTTTTGCTCGCAAAGAGAATATCTAAAATAACAACAAAGCCAGCATGATTTTTTGCCTGCATGTTGCTCTCTCGTGTTGAAGCTCATACGATTTTCACCGAACACCAAAAGAGAATTGACTTCTGTCTGTCGTGTGTACGCTCGTGTGGGATCAGCCATACCAAATAAAGCTGCGAAGCTAGTAGCTACGATAGCGTCAGACAAGTTCGCCAAAGTTTTAGAGCGTGCCTAAGAGGGGATCTTCCCGGAACGATGGAAACAACAGAAACTCGGGCTCCTACAGAAGCCGACCAAGCCTTTAGGGGATCCATCGTCCTACAGATCGATATGTCTCCTTAGTTGCAAAGGCAAACTTTTCGAGCGAGTGATCTGTAATGCTAGGGCCGCATCTGCGTGTATCGTCCCGAAGCTTCGCGCTATGACACGATACACGCAGATGTAACCGGCCATTATCGGCTATCGTCGCAAACATTCGGGCTGCGTATGAGTTATCGCGCGAGTGGCGATAATATGCGCGCTAATTCGTGTAAAATGACGAAGCCGCTAATACGACCACCGCATTATCGCGATAACTTTTTGGCGTGCAAAACATACGAAGCTTCGGCACGCATTGCTTCGGGACGATACACGCAGATGCGGCCCTAGCATAACAGTATACTCCTTAGCGTCGAAAGGGTAGGTAGCCTGTCGGACAAGCAAAGTTCAGAAAGGCAAGTTCGGTATTTGATGCAGTCAACGTGGATGGTGGTGCGCATAGCAGCAGCCTCCATAGAGAAAAATCACTGCTGTGGACCGAAAACCCTAAGAAGAGTTTCAACTCAGCGAGGTGGAGCAAATTAGTTAAGACGTTGATCAAGCTAGGCTCACCAAAGTTACTAGTGCGAGTAGTGGCTGACTACCTTCAGGGTAAGTCGCTTCATTGCGATTCGGAAGATGGTCCGAAGTTGTTCGGGGCCACATGTGGTACCCTTCAGGGTTCCGTTCTGGGCCCTATCCTGTGGATCATAATGTAGAATGACTGCTGTGGCTTCGTCTTCCAAAGGAAGCAGTGGCGATTGGGCTCGCGGATGGCATCGGAGTAGTTACCGTAGGAAAACACCGAGATTCGAACTGTATGCGAACGAAGCGATCTGGGAAATAAAAGCGTGGCTAGAACAAAGAGAGCACAAAACTGAAGCTCGTCCAGAGCGCCGATTATTTTGCGATCTTTCGCCACTTCTAAGAAGGATATCGCTTTGGTTCCGTGCGTCTTGGACTTTTTTGAAACTGGATTGTGGTTGTTTGTTTCCTGTACCGTTCATTGGCGTTTAAAGCCTGGTGCACCACTAAACCGCGAAAAGCGTGAAGTTTAGAATGACTTACTTTTGCCCAAACAATGTCATCCTGGACTTTTAAGTAGTCCTCCTTCAACACTTGGTTTTCCCTGATCGGGTTAGTATGCAAGCGGCGAAGGATTCTGCTGGCTAGGTCGACTTCTTGTTGACCTGCCTTTCCCGGGTCAGGCATTATTAGATTTTTGGCCCTTCCGCAGACCATTCGCTCCTCTGATCCCCCGAAGCGGTCGTGCCTGTAGGTGTGCGCTAGGTAGCGACGGTGCGCAAAGGAGCAGATTTGCTAGTGGACGCTTGAGGAACCTTCTTTCGTGGAGTGGAATTTATGGCAGCCCTGTTTTTAACGGAATTTGTGGTCCTTTCCGGAACCAGACCTCTTTTTTTGTTTTTATTTTGAGTTTCTCCATAACTCCAGTCCACCAGAGCAGAGGTCCACCCGGAGCAGAGATCCGCAGTACAGGCTAGCTAGGACCGGAGATCCCCAGGTATCCGGAGAACGCCATTCACGACTGAGCTATTTTTTAATCTGGGTCCCCAGCCAAGCTGACCACCGGCACGGTTCGTACTACACTTTGATCCAACCCAGAGGATTGGGGATGGGTATCATTGGGAAAAAGCAGAAAGAGGACCATAAGGTTAGGGAGGACGACTGTCTGCTACGTCCGATCGTGAACGCATTGTCCAGGGTGTACCAGCGTGATGGACTCGTCACGCATACGTGGAGGTCGTCGTCATTACACCCCTATCACTCCGTGAGTCTTTCATCTCTAATTAAATTAAAGAAGATTTAAACAGAAAAACTGGAAATTTCCACCGTCGACTTCTACATATATGCCGGCCATGTTATGGTTTTCTATAGTCACGATCGCCACGGATTATGTCGTAGGCTGCTCAGGTTGTGGGTGTAGTGGCGATTACGATATTGGCTGATATCGGTGAAACGATAAGAAACCTCAACGCAGGACTTCTACAATAATCGATTATACATACTTTTTGTGGAAGCTCCAGTTAATTCAGCTATAGGAGAGGGCACAGGGTCAATAAAAATCTATTCTTATTTTCTACCATCTATATAACAAGCATAGAGAAAATTTATTTATAACAGCTAAAATACATAACATCATTTATATTTAACATAGATGCTAGTCTCTGAATATTATATAAATTTTAGATTGTTAGGTTTTAAAAATTTCAATTGTACAGTTGTAATTGTTGTTCCATTTAACAATACATATTTCCAAATAGCTTTATAGTTTTAGTTCTTTTTAATTAGGTACAATTATTATTAGACACATCCGTTCCTGTTGATTTATTATCACTATCGCCGGCTGGTGTATGTTGTCGTTCAATAACACCAAGCCATGGTACTCTCTTTTCCAACTCCATCCTTAAACATAAAACTATCTATTAAAAATTTTGCTTCAACAAAAAAAAATTTACCTATATTTTGGATGGCTAATTGCATAGACCCAAGGATCAATACATGATACAATTTTAGCTGCAAGTGCTGGAATCATTGTTGCAGTTGGTGTAAGAAGGTGCCTTTAAAACAAAATATTTTTCTTTTAATAATAATTCATCCTCAAATCAATTTTTGAATTATTTTTACTATTACCTATCACCAAAGGCACCAATCATTGTTACAACTGCATATGGTGTCCAAGCACAAACAAATAAAAAGAAAATGGTGAACGCTGCTTTTGCAATGCGCAATTCTATGCTTGTAGCATTTTCTTGGTTTGCTGATAGCGATTTAACGTTCATTTTTTTAGCTTGATTTTTAAGCATTTCTTCGTGATTTCGAACCTACAAGAAGTATACATTAACATAGTATTAGTAAATTGTAATAAAATTATTATACTTACATGGACAAATAGTTTCGAATAAAATATTAATATAAGCACCATCGGTATAGCATATGCCCAAAGGAAAATACAAATCATAAAACCTTTTGTATCATCATCATCGCTCAGATAATCAAATGAGCATGTGGTTAAGTATCCCTCTGATAAAAAATATTATTAAAAATTAATTAAAAGAACAAATTAATTTAAAACATAAATTCACCTGGAATATATCTTCCCCATATTTTAAATACCGGAAATACAGTAAAAGGTAACGCCCATAGCCAAGTAAATATACAAAAGAGTGTCGTTTGGACAAAATTCAATCTTCCATCAAGTGGACTCGATATAGTTCTTCATAGAAGATTAATTTTGATTATTAATAACAACAATTGAACAGAATTCATCTTAATGAGAAAGATCATACTTGTATCTATCAAATGCTATAACAGCATTGGATATCGCTGCTCCTATACCAGACATGCTTCCCAATGCAGCATATATAGTACAGCCTAAATCATAACCGATCAAGCGTTCTGCACAGGAATTTATTAGAAACATTGGCATTTCAGTTGCCATTAACAAATCGAAAAGTGCTAAATTAACGATGAATAGATTCGATGGCGTTCTTAGAGATTTCGACCTGTAACAAATGAAAGATTACGAGCTTGTTTTATTCATAATTCATGAATCTATATTTATTTTTGGTGAAACAATTCAAAAACAATTCAATTCTAAATTATGATTCTGTTTACAGAGTAACTCAGCTTAAACTTATCCCCCTATCCTAAAATTGTGATCAGTCATAAGTCACAAGCTTGGGCGACTCCCACTTACTTCTTATGAACTTCTGATTTTGGTTTCTATGTCAATGCTGACAGAAGGCACGTC
This sequence comes from Thereva unica, assembly GCA_949987705.1. NCBI lineage: Eukaryota > Metazoa > Arthropoda > Insecta > Diptera > Therevidae > Thereva > Thereva unica. The sequence goes on from OX465285.1 coordinate 17,294,266, forward strand.
TACATCACTAAAATCTACTTCGCTTACACTTTACTTTTTATTTAGTATAAGCTTTCAAGTTGAGACACACCATACACTTGTGATTGCGTTGTGACTTGTGACTGCTTTTAGAATACGAGGGTTAGATGAATAATAATAATAATTTATTTGCCATTGCACAAAAGAACATAATTAAATTTAGAACAAGTAAAAGTGTTCACCATACACTTTTCGTCTACGAGGCTAGATAGTCTGCTTGTTGTAAGAAGTTAGGTTTTTCAAATAAATATCCAGGGCACCGGCTGTATATTCCGGTATACACGACCAACAAACTACAGATATGGGCATTGACATTATTATTATCTGATTTCAAAATTGAATACGTCTCAACGAATAGTTTTAGATACGCCGATGTATTATCAAGACTCATCACACATGTTAAACCAGATGAAGACCTTGTAATTGCATCTATCCAAATGGAAGACGATTTTCAACATATTCAACACGAGATCATCGGACACTTACCAGTCACATTCAAAATAGTTAAGGAAGTAACACAGAAATCTGCAGACATGCAATCTGTCTGGAACTATGTAAACACAAGTTGGCCTACCGATTGGAAAAATATTGATGAGCCCGACTTAACATCACTTTTCAAACGGAAAAACGCACTTTCAGTTGTCAACGATTGTCTTATGTTTGGTAAACAATTGGTAATACCACAGCCGTTTTAAAATAGGATTTTGCAAGAGTTCCACAAGGGTCAACAGTTCCACAAGCAACAATGCAACGTAGATGGAAAGTCTTCAAACCTTTTTATCAGTTAATCGAACAACACCGAATGCAAGCGCAACGATGGGAAAATCACCTCCAGAAATCATATTTGGAAAATCAATCAGAGCTACATTCGATTTGCTGAAACAAACAAACCCGGAACTAAATCAACATCCATAAGCAAAAGCAGGATTACCAATTCAATACAAGGAACAATGGAATTTCACAATTGGTGATGAAGTATTTGCCAATGTCTACCACAACAACAAGTCTCGTTGGTGTCCTGGAACAGTACGACAACAATATGGAAAAGTTATGGATACTGCACGATGGGGACCGCTATATTCGATCACATACAAATCAGTTGCTACGAAGGACAAGTGCAATTCAACAGTCAGAGATGACAAGAATTTCGTTGGACATATTAATAGATCCACCAAGTCCTTCATCAACAATTGTAATTGGTAATCAGTATCAATTGTAATTGGTAATCAGGCGACTGGAACCTTATCTTCTCTATTAAAGGAGATGTTGGCAACCATGGTACAATAACACAAGGCAGGCTCGCAAGGAGAAGCTCTGTTTCTTGAATTTTTTTACCATTTTTACATTAGAAAAGACCTAAGTGACGTCACGAGAAAGCTTTATTCCTTTGTGAGCTAACATCTACGTGAAGTTACGGGACTTTGCTGCGCTTACCTTGTAATTATTGTATCATTCGCATTCTTGCAGAAGAGGCAAGCCGAGTCACATCATTGTAACCTGAAATATTTTAATAAATGGTATCTCCTAAACAAAATAAAGAGTTTAAAACACACTTTGTCTACAAGTTACGCCGTTGTGATCTTATTCCACCATATCTGAATTCCGTTTAAGGTTGCTCTACAATTACGAATTTCAAACGACTTGTCACGCCACACGACTCGACCAGCTTATGCAGCTTTCAGAGTCATTAGAAATAATAATTTAATTATTCCGCGCTTCCACACTTTAATTTGGCAGAATTCTTTCTTCGTATCTCTACCTAAGAAACGGTTGAACTGCAACTTATCGATTCATTTTTAAGAAGCATCTTTTCGAACTTTTAGTACGGTCGGTTTTTGATACTCCCTAGCTCACCCAAACGAATTGTATGCAAGGGGATGTCGAATTTAGGCTTTATAGGTTACAGTCCTGGCGGTTGGCTGGAACAGGGATTTAACTATATTTAGAAAACCAAGGTATTAAAATGCTTGTTTTGTGATTCGGAAAATGTGATAATTTTCTTTCAGGCTCAGAATTAATGTTACGCCCAGGAGATGTTTCAACCGACAGTTTTAAACCGGCTAGTAAAAGAGAAGGACGTTATAAAGACAGTACTTCGTTTCAGAGACTTTAAATTCGACATAATTACTTTTTTACGTTACTACTATTGTATTACGACCTTTGAATTGATAGCATCATGCACATTTATTAACACTTAAAAGCAACACTTTAAAAAATATCCTTATAAATCTGAGAAGTTTAAACACGTTTAACCAGTACGTTTGGATTCGTTAAAACTTACGTCGAAAAAATCCAAATAACAATTCCATTCCCAACAGTTGATGCAACCAACAGACAAAAATAAATTAATCCAAGTAACAAATGCGCATAAAACGGCGGAGCTGGATATCCTTGCCAATGCGGATGAACCATATGCATTGCTTCCGGTGGCAGATTCCATCCTAGCAACTTAACTTCCTGTCTGCGTATTACAAATATTTTAATCACAATAATTTTGTTTTTCAAACACTTAACAACAATAGAACAACCTGCTGAGCTGATTAAAAGCCAAAGGATTTAGACTTCTTTCGGTAACGTTCTCGAATAGATACATCGTCGCGATTTTTTAATCCTTTTTTTAGGGTTTGTTTTGTCCTTATCGTTTGAACTTCATTAACTGAATGTTCGTCGCAAGTATCGCCAATTTGATTTTTATACTGTTGAACACACTTAGTCCGTGGAATGTGTCTACAAATAGAAATGTAATACGGTGATTAGTTTGAAGGGTGCATTTTACCCTTTCTTTAATCTATCTTAAATCCCTTCTATACTTGTCAGAATTTTTGTATGGGATTAGTTAATTGTTCTTGTATTGATTAGAACAAGTTCTTTACCATGGTCGCAATGTGAGAATGTTAGCAAATTCTTAGCTTCGCTTATTGAGTTTTGTGTGAATTCTTTTGGTTAATCCAAATTAGCTAATTGTTGAGCGTTTACAATATATAAGGCGTACTCTGCACGCTTAGTATGTACTATGTTAAGGAATTTGGGATGGTGGGTTTGCGTTGTGTGTTTGCTTGCTTGTATAAAATATATTCTTATACAGTACATAGGAGAATACATTTACAGAATTACAATATATTCTAGGGACTCACACTAATACATATCGAGATACTCACAACGATTGGATTAAAAGACTTAAACCTATAAAAAAAATGTTACAAAAATCTAAACTATCGGTGACTATTTATTTAAACAAAAATAAAATCGTTTCACACACAAAATAAAAACTCTATACAAAAATCACTTAATACCCAACATTTTAACATTTTAAACAATGTTAACAGTTTGTGAAAGTTTTCCAACCCAGAAGAGATCTCCTCGTTGTGCAACAGTTGCAATGAATGATACTGGTCCTTTGAGATCAGATGGTGGAGTCCAGTTGAATGTTACTTCATTGACACCATCTCCGGCAATTTTTGTGTGAGTGATTGTGTCCTAAAAAATAATATTTAATATTAATTTTAATATTTATTATTCAATATATGTATAAATATTTCACGCACCTTTGGTCCGCTACAATCAATTGCTTGGGAATTAGGTCCTGCGGTGAATGTACCAACAGGATTATTTCCTAAGCGAGCTTGAACAAGGAATCCTCTGATTTTATCGCTGCCACCATTTCCTTGAATTGTTAGCTTAATTGAGTCTCCTGTTTTGACATCAACACTTGATACGCCAAGGCTGTATGGTGCTGGGGAAGATTGCGATGGTACACCGTGTTGTGGGGTTAGATCTACACAGGCTTCTTTGGGTGCTCCATCTGAATGAGATAGTGCAGGCGAAACCAGCATGCAGATAACAACAAAGTAATAGAATTCCATTCTGAAATATAAATAAAATTAATGTTAATAATTGTTTTATTGAAAATTGTTTCACTTTGGTTGTGATCTTATAGGGTACGCGTTAATTTTAAATTAATTTGATTTTTTTAGCTACAATAAAGAATACGCTATAGGCATCTAAAAGATATGTCGCTACAATTGATAGGGGTTACGTTCGAGCCATGCATTCGAGTCTTAGAAGACTGGATAAAAGATAAGTAGGTAAATGCAGAATTTCTGATACATCGTCCTTATCTTCCGACTCCTGGATGACAGAAGTCCTTCGAGATATTAGAGAGGAATGAAAGCCGCCTATAGATCCAAATATGGCAAACTAAAAAAATTTAAAAACCCCAATGCCAAGGAAGAGTCTTTCGACCTGTACAAACTGGTGGAGGGATTGAGGTTGGAGGAGCTAAATAGTAAGGGGCCAAGGATGGATCGTTGGGGGACGACAGATTTTAAGGAAGCTGACTTTGAGCACCAATCCCCGATTTTGACTCTCCGAGAACGTGATGTTAAGAACGCAAACATTAATTTTTGGGCTGGTTTACAGAAATTAAAGCAGTAGGCTAATTTTTTCAACAGCAAGTCATGATCGGCGCTATTAAAGACCATGGAGAAATCCAGGAGCGCTAGAACTAAAAAATTGTCTTGGTCAGGCGCAAAGCGAAAATCAGATGTAATCTTTAACCGCGCAGTATCTGCGCTTAAAATATTGTTTTGAAATAGATAGTCTAACTTGAGAGTCCATTATTTTGTCGAGCGCGTGGGCTAGAAAGCAGAGAAGACTTATTGGCCTGAAATCCCCGACGGATTTTGGATTGGCAATCTTGGCAGTAGGGATGAGGAGCACTAACGGATAAGCGACAAAGGGGAGGGTTAGTTTTATGAATTGTGGACCAACTTCATCAGGACCCACAGCTTTCGAGCGAATGGATAGTATTACCCTATCCAAATCTATAACATCGTTACAGATGAAATTGAAGTCGCTATCGAGATCACACTTAGCAGAGAGTATGGAATCTAAATTTGGCGGGTCCCTTAAACCTAAGGGGTATTCTCGAGAGTGGGGGGTGACATAGCAGCATCGGGTAAAGAAGAATTTGCGGCGAACAGAGAAGCTAATAGGTCGGCCTTGGGTTTGCTTTCTGTTATCACTTCCTTGTTGTGAATAAAAGGAGGTGTTGAGGAGGAAGTAAAATTCTTCTTGATGGCAGTTACCAAGGACCAGAAGTTTTTGCTGCCTGTAGTGGAGTTAAGAATCTTACTTCTCAATCTATCATCAAATGATGATTTGACTTTCCTGATGATGGAGTTACAGGAGTTTCTAAGTCTGACGTACTCACGACGAAGTTCCTGAGTGTTTTTGGAGTTACCGTTGGGTTGAGTTTATTTTCGTAATAGCACCGTTTCTTAATCACTAAGTTCCTAGCCTTTTTAAAACGAGCAAGAGCAGATTTTGAATTCATTGGTTGATAGATACTAATGTGGAGAGGAAACTGGCTCTTGGAAATGCAGTACGCCACCTTTTACTACTGCTCGGATTAAGGTAAGCCAAAATTCTATATCCTGGTTAAAAGGCACATTGAAGCTTACCTCTGGCCTAACTTTAGTTGAACAGACTTAAACCTAATTAGATTGGAGTTTGGGAGGGGCCTTTACTTAGTCTCAACCTACAGAGCTCATTGCCAACCTGCACACTAGATGGCGAACGCTGAGCAGGACCTATAATGTCATAATGTCGCAGAGTTGGAAGGGTTCAGTAGACGGCAACAATAGGAAGCGAACGAGAGGGGAACAGTTCTTCACTTCCTGTGTAAATGCCCGGCTTTATCTGGATATTAGATCAATGATAGGCTTCCTTAACTCCACAGAATGGCTTGGCTTTAAACATCCCCCACAGTCGCCGTAACCATTACCGAACCTATCCGTATCCAAGTTTGTGAATTCAATCAAGATCAAGATCAAAAGAAAGCATCCTTTTCCATTTGAGATAAGCTTCTGCTAGCCTAGAGACTTCAAATCATCAAACTGAGCCAATTCAATCACAGGACGGTCCTCAACGGTATCCAAAATATTCCAATTTACCGCGTTTCCGACCATATGGTTGTGAACTGATGTTTCAAATGAAATTCAGGGCATTTACTACCTTAGGTTACAAGAAACCTGTCTTGGTTCACGGATGGGTCAAAAGGACTGGTATCGCACGACCCAGCTCGGGACTGCTCTACATCGTAGGACGGTCTCAGGAGACAGAGTGCCAACTTTGAATGGAAGACTACGAGACTTCCACACATTTTCTCCGTAAATGTTCTGTTCTGGCATAGAAGAAGAAAGATTATCAGGGAGCTTCTGACTCCATCTCAAGTTCGATCTTCTTCAATTAAAGTTCTTCTTGCCTGGCGGAGGATCGACGGTTTTTTTCCTAGTTGGGCATGAGCATTATAGATCTACAATGGCGGTGTTACTCTCGAGGTGAATGTCGCTAATTGACCTGATTAACAACATAACGAACTGGTGGTAAAAAAGTGATGCCTTAGCTTATAGACTTTTATATAAAAAAACCAATTTATCTAAACATATTCCCATAAAAAAATTCATTGAATAAATATAGAAAAAAAACACTTTCTTTCAGGAAATATCAGTTTTGCAATGAAAGTGAATTCCGGCACAAGCAAGGCCTGCAATAATAAAATTATCGCCACAATCTCTGGGTTTATCCCGAGAGCAAGGTAATAAATAACCATGGCGCAATATCAAAGCCAATTCTAAACTCAATCTTAAGTGTAGTAATGGATTCGTTCCACCTGCACCGTTATCAAAACAAACAGAAAAAAGCCGCTGAGATCACACGACATAACACCATTACCATAACGACAAAAAGAATTGAATATTTATATTATTATTTTTTTGCCACCATCGAAGAAGAGTATTGTTGTAGACTTCAAGCTGTCTGACGTGCGGTAAGTCTTGAACAAGTCATGACTTCAGCTGTTTTGGAACCAGTTTTTTTTAAACGTTTTAATGCTACGCAGGTGAGATGCTAAAGAGGTTTAATGCCAAATTTGATTCATTGCCTTCAATACGGGGGGAGTGGATACACACAGTGCAAACTGATCTTACACCAACTTGATAAAAGGAAGCCAAACCCGTCTTGGTAACTCGCTTTAGAATTTAACATCCATGAATGTTGAGGAAAGGTCAATATTTATGTGTGTTTGGCGAATTTTGAAGGTTAATTTTTTTTGTTTTTCGTTGTTTGTGTGTCCAGAGACTAACTACCAGACCGAAAAGGAGGAATTACTAATTTGGTTATGCTTTAAAATGTTAAACCCCGTGTCGGATTATTCATATTTTGAGAGTTAGCAGGAAGTCTGGCTGAATGACTTTGATTGGGATTAGTATTGGCATAAATATCAATAATACAGACAAAAATCTCTTTCAATGACAATTCAAATTTAGAACTTTTCCGAGAGAAAGTATTTTATGGTTTTATTAATGTGCAAACAAGTTTTTATTTTTGTTTAAACTTTATCGTTTTTTAAATAAAAAAAGGCAAAAGTGTGTCATTAGATTGCACAATGAATTTGGGAGTGTTTTTTAAGCGGAAACTTAAGATCAAAGGACACCGGATCATGTGACCAATGGTATGAGAGCTGCTTTTAATAGAGCGAAGATCAATCTTAACCAGTTCACTTTAGCTGCCTATGAAACGATATTAACATGATCTTAGGTGTCTTGAATTCTAAGATGGTAAAGTAGGATAGGCCCATCCAGAATACGTGACGAAAGTAATGAGATTGATGTAAGACTTATAAACTTTTGCTGCAGTCTTAAATATGGTCATAAAAAGCACTTATTTCCAGCGTATTTCCAATCTCAGCAGCTAATCGAACTTTTAACCATATCAATCATGTTTTTAATTACGGTAAGCATAGTTGATCCTAGATTTTGGACTCGCAATTGGTAAGGTAAGTACTTGTTCATGAGAATGATAGGTGGAAGGAAAGAAGTGTATAATTGACTCCTATAATTTGGAATAATTTACTTACTACTAGATACGCTAAAGATCGGCATTAATGTTGTGTACACAGTTCTCTATACTAATTCAATATGATTATTTTAATAAATTTGGACATTGTCTGCTTACACGTAAAGTTTACAGCTGGTCATGACACTACTGAGGTAATTTATGTACATACTAAAGAGCAACGGTTCTAATAGAGAACCTTGTGAAGGACCACGCGTAAAGGCCCCCATACACGGTCCAATTGGTTGTACAGCGAAGTGCGGTTGTACAACCAAAACTATAGATTGTGGGCCGGTCGGCCGATCAAAATACATTGCGCTTATAGGTTTGATGAAAATCTGGTTGTACAGCCAATTTGACCGTGTATGGGGGCCTTAAGCCATACTTTTGGAGATTGATTAAGTCATTAATCCCAAATTACGGAGGCAGTTGAGGATGGAAATCTCGTATAGTCTATATTACCTTAGTAGACGCTGTCAAAAGCCTTACTGAAATCAAGCAGTACGAGAAAAGCAATTTCATCGACAGTATTTTGCCTAAGAAACCTATCGGAATCTGTTGGAGATTTGCATTTAAGTAGTGCGATAACTTCTACTTTTCTTTTTCTACTGAAGAGCAGACAGTTATTCGCATTTTCGTCAATTAATAAAATGGGTGAGAGATTTTCTGGACCAACTTATTAAGATTTGAGTTAAACGATTTATGGACTTCCGCCCAATGCCGCGGCTAGGCACTTTGCCGCCCAATGCAAATCTGTCGAGGGGCAACATTACATAATGTAATGCTCGCGGGTTTTTTTGTTCTTAAAGGAATTAGTACTGAAGATATTATTAATTAAATAAATTTTCTTTCTATTTGGCAAAGTCAACCAAGCCATTTATTAGTATAGTTCCTCTCTTAATTCGGAATCGACTTAAATGAATTAATTCATTTAATTTGATTTCTTCGCTTTCGAGGATAAGACCCGAATTGACAAGCTGAAAACGGATGACGACTTCTCTTCTTGCTGTACCACTGCCTCTCGTTTCGCCGAAACTTCTTGCTGAGCCTTCTGCTTCGCACTGTCCTGAAAATGACCGTTTCTGCTTATCGTTTCATCATTCGTTTTATCATTTATAGATAAGTCCGGTTTTTTGGTCCTGAAAGGACCGTTTCGCGGTTCATAATTAGGGATTTACAACGTTGGTCACATTGTCAAAGCAATCGTCTTCGATTGAAATCAACGCCAGCCGGGCATCGCACATACCTCGGTGGTCTAGAGGTAAGGCGCTTGACTACTATCCCAGAGGTCCCGGGTTCGATTCCCGGCGGTGCCACGGTCCCAGCCTTTCCCAATTTCCCACCTACATAAATTTCCTTCTTTCTTCTCCCTTCTTTACATTCCTGATTCCTCCTGTCATAGCCTTCGCTGGTCTTTCCCCGCTCCACCAAGCGCATGTCATCGGTTGGCTGATGAGATTCAACTCGTTTCAGGAGGCATAACACTCCAGCGAGTTGTTTCTCAAATGCCCCGATGTCCGAGTCGCGAAATGGTTGGAAGTAGGCGGAATAAAAAAAAAAAAAAAAAAAAAAAAAAAAAAAAAAAAAAAAAAAAAAAATATCGCGGCTAGGTTGTGTCAGCTCCTTCCTACTTCTCTGTCTCTTTCTACTCTCTATCTTCCGGCTAGAGCTGCTGTTCGACATTCTATACGAAAAAATAGGTTGTCGAACAGTACAAAGGGGCTTTCCCTAAGCCTCTAGTCTATCACATAAAAAAAAAAAAAAAAAAAAAAATACATATTAGTAGAAAGAAGTTTTTAATTAATTTCAGTTTGCAGAAGCTTCGTTCGGCAGATGTTACTCCAACTGGAATTGCGCATAATACGCGTAAGAAGATCACGATATTGGGAAATAAATCCGTACACCCGATGGAGCTCAGTAAATTTACAAATTGAAGTGGATTTGTGATTGAGCATCTTCGTATTCATCAGACCGAGTGGATAAAACGAGTGGTTAAAACCTGTGTCATTGATGCGATACAAGAATCCAAAACGCGTTTCAACAGCTTTAAGTGTTTTAAAATGTTCGTTAAAATAGTAAAATTCGATTCGAAAATTATCGGCCTGTTCGGCAATAGGCTCGTCGCGACTTTCGTAGCTGAATTGCTCAGTCGTCAGTACTCATCTTTCTTTTGACAGAATCAATCCAGAAACTATTCCAGCGGGAAAAATTCAAGAGTTTCTTAGAGGAGCGAATTTAGAGCGCTGTTAATATGCTGCAATTGGAACTCTAACGAATTGTATGTGGCGAAGAACGCTGTTGGTATTTAGTTGAGAGAGCGCTTGGTAAAACTGCTGTCGACACTCGCGTTTAGAAAGGACAAAAGGCAATTGCAAAAGGTGTACAAAAATTAAAAATGATAAAAAGTTATTTAAGATCATTCACTATAATGATGTCATCGACGACATTGCGGGAATGAAAGCAAGAAAAATATTGTGATGAGTAGAAGAATCATATATTTTAGTTTCAAGCTCTAGATTACTGCTTGCCTGACAATTAGACGCAGCGATATGGCGGTATTGACATTTTGTGTTTCAAACTAGTTGCGCGGCCTCTCTAGACGATTAGTACGCAGGGATGTGGAGCTGGTACGTTTGATCAAAGGCGTAACGAATAACTCTCATTGGCGGAAGTAAAGATCCAAAATGCGGTAACATTAGAGTTGGTAGTACGACAAGCTCTTAGACAAGGATAGAACTAGCCTCACTGCTTTTCAACCTCGCCCTAAAATAAATTATAAGGAAAATGTCAGTCCAGAGAAGTTCTTAAATAGAAACATACTCTGTATATTTATTTGGATATAGGTACAGATGACGTGAACATCACCCGATGGTACTTTTTAGCATCGAAAGAGGCGTTTGTTGAACTAAAGGAGGCGACAAAGGATATGCGCCTGAACGTCAACAAAGAAAAGCAAATTTGAGAAATTCCCTCGAGGAGGCCAAGGCTCAAGTTAGGCTGTACGATGCAGTGTTACATGCATAGATATTCAGATTTTTGTCACTTGTAAATATTCAAGCGCAATAGCATCTCGCATCCGAACTTTGTAACCCATATTGATTTTATCATAACAACAACATACAAAAAATACGCTATTTTCTTGCAAATCATAATTATTACGAACCACTAAAAACAACCATGAAATTCAATTTAATGATCAAAGTTTCAGATTTTAATTAGAGATCTCGCCCCAAAAAAAGACCAATTGATCGATTCCCCGTAATTGATTCACCTGTGCATAGAAAGACTTGTATAGACCAAACTAAACGAACAAATTATACGTCATCGTGGCTGAACGAAGTAAATGACTATCGTTTCATTTTCATCATATCCTTTCAACGCATCAGCATCTCACCTTTATACTCGCACGCTAAATGACTGCTATTTAAGTGATTAAATGGCGTGAAACAAGATAAAAAAAAGTGAAAATGTGAAAAACGGTGGGTGTTTTGAGCCCAAGGCCAGTAGCCCGTTTCATGCAAAAGTTCGTTCGTAAAGTTCGTTCGTTGTGTTACATTCATTCGTTCGATCGTTGTTACCTCATTGGATGCGTGCTGCATTGCCGTGCGGCGGTCGCGACGGTCCAAGCTAACAATCAAGTATATACTGTGTGAGTGGTAAAAGCTCTTTAACAAGAAATCAAGAAATTGGCACAAAAACTTGAAAACCTTGACAATCGTTAGTTTGTTGCCATTAATGGGTTAATTTTATTTAATTTTTAGTTTTGTTTTTTTCTGTTGTATTGTTTGGATCTGTTCTCATATTCAAATGTTTCCCATTTAAATCACCTTTATAAAAATTATTGTGGAATTACGTGAGTTATTAGTTCGTGATCTGGTTGGTAGCTGATTTGTATGCAAACTACTTAATTAGTCAAAAACATTGAATAAATTTGAATTTTTTTTTGTAAGCGGAAATTTTGCAATTGTTACATGATGAAAAGAGATTCAGACTCGATGACGAAAAATAATGCTACTGAATATTTAATATTATTAATAAAACTAACTAGATTATCGTTATTTAATGGTTTTCTTAACGCAACTAACTTTGATTTGGTTAACTTATTAACTTCCCTATAATTTCAACAATAACAAAAGAATCCATGATGGATACAAAATTCTATAAGAGCATGTTTACATACATATATGTATACAAAATCGGCATGTCATTTTCTTATAACATAAATCAACCTTAATAATACCGGCATTGTTTTATATGAACGGAAATTGCAAATGCCACCTTAAAACATAAAGAGATGTATACTATACAACGCGTTTTCACAATTAAATTCAAACTGATAGGAACATTTTTGATGGTTGAACGATTATGTAAACACTCCATGAGCTCTAATGAAACTCCACAATTAGTATTAACCTTTGTCGATGTATTTAACAACAGAATGTAAAGAGAACTACTTATTTTCATGCAAAAACCAAGGCTAGGAAAACCTATATATCAAAATGTAAACATTATGTAAGCAATTAATTACACAACATCGAAAAAACAATATTGATAAATACTGCCAGTGTTTATTTTTACAAATTCGTCCAATTCAAAAAGGTCATTGATATGAGGTAGGTTATGTTTCTCCTCTATTTGATAGGAAAATTTTGATGATTGAAACGATTTTGTAAACATTTGATGATAAGCTCATAATTGGACGCAAAGCGCAAGATGCACATTTGTGGATATATTTTAAAAGAAAGTGTAAAGTTCGCTACTTATTTTCATTCAATAAAGTGCAGTGTGACCCAACATAAAAGAAATACAAGCCCTATAGGATGTTGTTATCAAAATGTAAACACTATGTAAACATCATGTAAACATTATGTAAACATCATGTAAACAATTAATTATAACTCCAGAAAAACTTTATTGATAAAAATATAGGCAGGGTTCAGTCTTCTGAAAAATCGGTGATGTGGTAGGTTCTGTTTTTCCTTTATCCACATACTATACTTAATAAAACTTCAAGTATAGCCTTGAATCAGTAATATGTAAAAGAAGTTATAGTCCAGGTTTACTTGTTTACAGAATTTTCGAAATTCAGTGTGTTCAGATAAACAGGGGGCATTATATTCGGAATAGAAATTTTCATGTTAATTTTCTTTTTAGTTTACATAAAAATTAAGTGTTATAGCCATATTTATACTTGGTGCCTTTGGAAAGTCAGCGAGTTCAGATAAACAGGGGAATATAGGCCACAATAGAAATTAATTTTCTTTTTAGTTTACATCTTTGTTTACATAAAAATTAAGTATTATAGTCATATTTATACTTGGGGCATTTCAATCTGCGCTCAGAAAAAAAAAAAACAGTTCTACAATAGACCACCGTTTTACACTTAGCCAAATCTTCGAAAAAAGTTCTATAAGTTCTCTAAATATATAAAGCTCTATCGAAGACCTTTGACTCTCTATGGGTCGAAGGACTACTACTAAAGCTAACTTGGTATAAGATGAACGATACTCTGCTTCGCATAATCTTCGTCATGCTCACGGAGAACGAGTTTCTCGTTAAAAGTGGGAGCCTTAACTCACAGGTATTAGAAATTAAATAAAAACTGGTTGAAACAAGGAGCAGGGAATTCGCCGCTCCTCTTTAACATCTATATAAGCGATATAGTTTAATTTCTTCTGAATGCCCTGGCGTTCGCGAACGACCTTGTTATATACAGGACATGACCGAAGATTGACCTAATCCAGAATCTCTCTGCTCTTTTTTAGTAAACACCCTAATTCAAGGGTTAAAGTGAATTGCCATAAGACCTTACTCAGACCGGTACTCACCTACGGCTGCCCCGTATGGAGGAACATATCCCCATCATATATGGAGAAGTTGAGGGTGTTCAAAAGACGACAATGCCTCAGCGTATGGTTAAGCATGTAGCATCTAGAACGCCTGAATCAATTTTCCATGCCAATGACATCCTATATATGGAAAAGTAGAAGCTAGAACAATTTCACAATCAGATTGATCCAAAATTAAGTTGTGAGAGCGGCAGAGAACGACAATCCTCTCATTTATGGGGTTTACTACCCCAGACCAAGCTACTATGACACGGCAAGACACCATGGATATGTACCACCAGAAGCATTCCCACGACTAGATGCATTAGGACTGATACAAAATAGAGAGGGAATATCCTTTAATAGAGTTGAGCCGCACTTACACGAAGCAGTACATTTTTCCATTACACGATGGTAAATTGTACTGCAGCCTTAATTTTTTTCAATCTCCCGGCTCAAAAATAATGTCCTACTAGTATTTGAACGTGTATCGATATAAATAAAGCGAGGTTCTATTGCAAATTACGTAGTGAAGATACATTTCTTACTTTTGTGCGGCAGTAAAGTAGGGTTTAGATCCCAATAGGGTACAGATATGGGGTTATAATTGGGGTTGAGACGCGCTGCCGCCCGCGAGCCCTCAGGCCTCAAGTCTCGCGGAAGACAAAAATAATTAATTAATTTGGTTAAATAGGGATTGACTTAAAAAGTCCGTGGAGCAACAGTAAGTTAGTTAAGTTAGATAGGGAAAATAGGTTTAAGCATAGCCTATAAGTTTTATTATAACGATTGAATAAATAACATAATGGCTTTTTCAATAAATTCATAAAGCTTCTGCTTTTAATTTTGAAGGAACGCCGAAGCAGAAGTCTTAGTTCACAATTCCTATGTCAAATTCATTTAAAATTAATTCAGGTGGGAAACAAGGAAATGCGCTGTACACCCTTATCTTCAACATCATTCTGCATTCAATTATTGACAAAATAAATCGTGGCGGCAATCTAGTAAATAAATCTATGCAAATAAATATCTGCAAATGCTGGCTTAATGGCAAGAAACGCTGATTCCTTGAAAAATGGAGACAAAACCCGAGATAACCCGGTCTTAAAATAAATGAAGAAAAAACTAAATTCCTTGTGAGGACAAAATACTAAGAGAGGAAGTGAAGATGTATATGTTGGAGAAGTCAACTTAGAAGAAGTAGCAGAATTTTTAATATTTACAGTGCTTACAAAAATACTTCAGTAACCCTCGACGTGATAGGCTAATAATTGCAGCATGTAGAGCGGAGGATATTTTCTACTAACCTCGAACGTGCTGTAACGAAGAACAAAACTGAAGATCTGTAGAAGCACAATAAAATCCTATACGCTCGTGATGTGCAGAAACTAGCATCGTTCGTAAGGATACTACTAAGAAGGATTTTCGACACAGTAGTTTAGCACGGGACATATAGATGCCATTACAATCAATAATTAGAGCTGGAACTTGTAAACTACAAGTTCATCAAGTCCTAAAGATTAAGAAGGCCAAACTCTAAAATACCTAAACTCTAACTTGATGACACCAACTAGTGTGGTTGAAAGCTGTGGAAGAGTACCTAATAGAGCAATGGGAGTACGTAATTTAAGGAATAGCGCTAGCTACCACGAATCCTGGAAGGAAATTGTTGAAGAAGCAAAGATACTGTAAGCTACAAAATTTAAACGACATTTTATCGATGTAATTCTCTCCAAAATAAATGAGGAGTGACTTTTCAAAAGGCCTTATTTCCATTTAGATTAAATTTTCAGAAACCGCAAATTTCTGTGGTACGTCCAAAATATGCAAAATTGTTATTTTTTTTGCATCAATATAATTTGTCCTAGTATAACTATATTTTTACAGTGGTAGATGTAAAATATTGTAAGTGCGACTTCATTAAAAACAAAAAATAGTTTGGAAATATGCCCTTTTGTTTGAAACGTTTGGAAATAAGACTTTTTGTATGGACCTTCATAGGAAATATCGAATATTATATTTATTTTTTAAAAAGTCTTTTGCTTGAAATCTTTTAAAATACTACAAATTCACGCAGGAAATGTGGCGTTTTGTTCAATTAAATACACCGTTTATTTCATACATGGAAATATGCCTGTTTTGAAAACAAAATCTATATTGGTATCCATTTTTTATAGGAACGAAGGACTTTTCTTTCGTCCTATTAACGTGAATAGGTGATAATTTAGCCTTGCTACTGGATTCCATCGAAATTTGTTCTAAAGTAAAAAATGGAAATAAGGCCTTTTGAAAAGTCACTCCTCAAATGTACTCTATATTCTATGTTCGAGCTAAGAAGATATTTAATAAAAATGGGTGTATAAAATTCTCAAGTAAAAAATTTCTACACTATTTTTAAACAAATTAATAAAGAGTAAAAATCTATTTCGGGATTAATAGAAAGCAATGATATTGAAAAAAAATTAAGAATTACGACCACAATTGAATACACGAGAAATAGTTAAGAAATAAATTGCTTTAAGGGCACAGAACAAAAGTAGTTTCTCCTTGAACACTTATAATTATTATAATTCAAAAACAAATGATCACAACCAAAAATTAATTCACTATCAATTTTCAATATAATACAGCAGCTCTCCTTATAACAATTATTTTTCACTGTCCAACCACTAATAACATTTTTAAATTGTGCAATTATTTTCAACACTAACTATTCAACTACTTAACACAAATTCTTACCTGCAAATTCTTATAATATTTTTAATGAAAGCTTTTTGGTTTTTACTAAAATTTCGTTGATCCTCTTGAACCGAACGATAAATACGTTATAAAACCGTTAACAAAATCTCTGCTGTTTTAAAGTCCTCCACTAAAAGCTTTCGTACAGCTGTTCTCCCCGCCTAAAACAGACGAGTCTTTAGTCTAGAGCTATGCTGCGTGTGTAATGTAAAACTTGTTTGCCCACTTTGGTGGCTAAATTAAACTGAAAAATAAAGAAACAAACAAAAACAAAATAAATAAAAATATTAAACCAAGAGTGGAAGGTGATTTCCCTCACATCATAATCATGGGGCTCCAAGTTCCAGGCAATGCTGCTGGAAATGCGATCGTCACGAAAAACTAAAATTTAGTTAAATGAAATAAATTATTTTTAAAAAAATGTTTACGTTCAGTTCTAGGAAAAACCTAGTATACTAGGAAGACTTACTATGGCAAAACTAAAGTGACTGGCGCAAATTGAAGTAAGTGAACTGCGCAATGTGGGAGTGAGTACATGGGTAGTTAACAATTTTATTTTAAGACGTTTAAATTATCTTAAGACAATCAACCACGATCTATTTTGTAGTTAATCTCTTGGATAATGGTAGTAACATTTATTTGTGTAGTACAATAGACAAAGCAAACGGTCGTGATATCTACTGTTGGAACCAGTACCTCACCGAATGAAAAAAGAACATTTTATTGTACCCTTTAAACGAACTTTATATTTTTGTATATGGCAGATCAAAGCTCACAGAATCACCCCTTTTGTACTACCAATCATTGATGTTGGTCATATCATGGTACTATGTCTAGTAGGGATCTTAGTACGGGAGATGGAACTGCGGATGCCTGCGGAGGAGGAACTTGCATCTCTTAAAAAATACCAGGCACTGAGATGCTTATTTGGCGATCTGCAATATATGATCATTTTATGGCAGGCCTTTCGTTATTGGCATGCCTAGGGTATAAAAGGACGTAGTTCAGCCAATAGTTCTACAACATCTACTGACAGGAATGTGTAGATTTTGCAGGTTCTATTGGGAATACGACAGTGCTTCGTTTTGGAAGCACTGAATTTGACTCACTTCTTACGGCCCCAAATCATGCTCAATAACTCTGTTAATTGAGTTGCGCGTTGAGTTCACGATAATAGAGATAAGGTTTGCTCTTGCTTCGGCAGAAAATATACTTACATTGGAACGATACAGAGAAGATTAGCATGGCCCCTGGACAAGGATGACACGCAAAATCGTGAAGCGTTCCACATTTAACCTAGTTGCGGGTTGAGGCTGGTTTCATTGACATGAGCTATAGAAGAGACCTACTCCTGCAGAAGAAAATAGCAAAAAACTTACTGTCTTCACACAAACCACTATACCATACCCTAATGTACTGCTGGCACAGGCAACATGAAACACCATCACTGCTATGCGGTCTTATAGGCATGCTTGAGGAAGCCAAGAATATCCTGTCAAACCGCCCCAATAGCATACACATCCTTCCCCTGGCTAGTGGACCCAAAACATACAAATCTCACTCTGAGCAAATACAACACCAGCGCATTGATCTATAAGAGATCTATTGATTGCATTTTGAACACAGGGACCAATACACATAGAGTAAACCAAACATAAAATTCTTGTACACTGATGCTTCAAAATCAGACGCTGGAACGACGTACGCATTAACGGACCCTCATAGAAGTAGGTAGACTGGGCCACATGTCGAGATCACACTATCATCTATTCAGATTCCTTGGCCGCTTTAAACCACATTAGCAACCCGAAAGTCACCACCCCACACAGACGGACTACATAAAAGAAACGATCCACAAACAGGACCTTGCACTTGCTTGGTACACGATCTTCTCCACATACATATTGATTTGATCTTCTGATGCACGTTTTAAGACGTAAATATGTATCTTAGTATATTTCACTACTAAACACTACCGTTAATGCAAATACTGAATAAAAGAGGTCCAAGAATAGAGCCTTGTGGGACGCCCGCGTGAAGCAGGAACATTTGGAATTTTCGTTGAGTTATGAAAATTTGTAGGTAGTGCACTTCGTGGAGTTCTCTCTACTCCTGTTTTGGACCCGAACCCTTTTTAATATTATATGTCAGCGGGGCTTTCTGTTGCCGCCGCTTGTCCTCATCTATAGTGACAAGTCTTGCTTATTTTCAGGGCTCAAAGCGGTCAATCACACCACTGATGGCCAGTTAAGCCGGGCGTGCAGCAGCCCCTAGGAACCTGAGTTGCTCGAAGCCCTGTTCCAACTCGGCTATCGCCTTCAGAAGATAGTCCCTGTCCCTTGCACGGCAACTAGTTGTTCCGTGGTTAGAAGTGTCTCGGATAGTCAGTCGCAAGTACGCCTGTTATGAACATTTCGCAGAAGGTCGGCCCATTCCGACCAGCAGAGCCGGGAGTAGTCAGCTTTCAAAAATTGTCTAAAACTTTTCCGGACTGCGCCACACGTGCCTTTTCAAAGCATTCGTTTTGGCAGGTCGTCTCTTCAATTGACCAGAAAGTCTTCTTCTAATGAAGGAATAATCTCAGCGTACTTCACCGTTGTTTCCGGGCTCAGACTGCCCTCATTGAAGAGGGATCCCGAAAAATCACCTTCACTGGGGCGTCATTCGGCACCCTGTTGCAAGGGCTCAGACATATGCAACTGGCCTTGTAGGTCGTCCTGTTGGGGCTATAAAAATCCCATAAGTGTATGGAACGTTGAGAAGTTTTTTTAAAGGGATCTACATATATTGATCCGTCAGCATGATTGTTTACCTCATGGGAATGCGAGTTGTATCGAGTTTGTTCTCTCTAGATCCACCATATTCAATCTGCTCCATGGGCAGGCAAGGAAACCTTGGGTAGGATTTTGATTGATATTGGTGAGCACATACACTTGGCTGGCTACAAACAACGCTAGGGTGCTTGGCGAGTCCAGAAGAATACCTTGAGGGTGGAATAGTCGTAACGGACAAAGAAGAATACAAGATGCTAATAAATCAGCTTTGGATTTGGATCATTGTTTAAATCGCTAATGGCTATTTCCTTCAATGGAATCAAAAATGAACTTCTTTAATTTATAGTTCCTTCTCATCGTCAATATCGCAGATAACAAAATATCTGTGGAAATATAGCGATAGAACTATAGTCTTGTTTACGACGATATATAAAACGATATATTTTGCCAAATTCAAAGTATACAATAAATCGAGACTAAAATAGATGAAATCATTACAAGAATATTCCTTAAAAAACTTACTAGACACACCTCGCGCCTTTTCTTTAAATCACATAAATAAATTCAGGCCCTCCCTATTACGGTCGTAGCCACATGGATCTAGTCAACATCTACATACATGTATTCTTTCTTTGAATTGCTGCCTCTAAATAGAATAATGTCAAGACTCATAAAATATACAAAGTTTTCCCACGCAACCCTCCATGGCTACGGAAACAGCCAGGTCATTGCATTACTGAATGACCTGGAGTTCGATTTCAATGCCATGGTGGGTGATGTCTTTTTTTATCTAGTAAATTTCTCATTATTAGCGTTGTACTCTCGTGTAACAGCCACTTGCAAATAGAATATAATTAACAGAATTTAGTAATTAATTATTGGTGTGAAAATTTGTGTAATATGTTCTCGTAGATTTCTCTTTCATTCTAAAATGAACAATGAAATTGATGAAAAATATAAATGTTAAGAAATTTATCACAAGTTATCACAAAAATAAAAGAATTTTAATGTGTTGCAATCTTCTAAGAACCAACAATGAAGATCACAAACATTTGATTTAAGCGACAAGACATACAAGGCAGTAACAGGGAATCCCTGAAAATTTACCAAGTCGCATTTTCACTTCTCTTATCATGAAAATATTTTTTTTTTGTGTACATTTTGCACTTCTTATCACAATTAGTGACTTTCGACTTAGAAAATTCCCCGTTGTTGTCCTTCAATATCACGATTCTTTTCGAAAAATAAATCTATAATAATAAATTGGTGATGGTCTATAAACAACTATTTTATTGATTAAAATGCATGAGACACTTGGCCAACAA
The DNA here is from genome assembly GCA_949987705.1 of Thereva unica. Lineage (NCBI taxonomy): Eukaryota > Metazoa > Arthropoda > Insecta > Diptera > Therevidae > Thereva > Thereva unica. The sequence continues at coordinate 17,314,846 of OX465285.1, forward strand.
ATCGGATCGATTTAGGTCTATTTTCACTTTAATCACAGAGAAACATAATATGTAGCCCTGATTCTTTTTATAATGATGTGAAAAGAGCAGATGTTATTGATTCGATAATAGCAAAATAAACTATAATTGTACGATAGATTTTCAATTCCGTGGTCTCTGTAAATTCATTAAGAAATCTCTAACAAGACGATTTCCATTTAACGCAGTTAAAAAATTCAAGGCGAACCAACAACGTTTCATCTCTGTGTAACGCATAGTACTTCATCCGAGTCGATTTTTTTTTTGTGGTAAGATGAAGCCTAGGAGTCACCCTTTGTACTACTAGTCCGTCGTGTCTTACAAGTCATGGTTCAATGTATAGTAGTAAGCTTGATCTGAAGGAAAGATGAGATAGGATAGGTTAGGGGTCTGGAGGGTGCATGAGTAGATGTCGATGAACCTTGCGTTTGAACTCTGAGACGTTATATGAGCTCGGAAACACCGACTGCGGAAGAGAGTTCCACAATCGAGTTGTTCTATTTATAAACGAACTGCTAAAACGTAATGTGCGTGAAGGGGAGGGCTGAAGGGTGAAGTGGTGAGCCGAGTTGGCTAGTCTTGTGTTGCGGGAGAAAAATTGCCGTGTAGGCAGAAGGTTTTTGATTTCAGTGGAGCAGTCGCTATGAAAATAGCGGTAAAACTTGCTGAGTGCTGCTACATTCCTACGGTGGCTTAAAGGATCAATGCAAAGGGTGCTATCGCCAATGAGTTTGATGGCGCGGTTTTGCAGCTTGTATAGCCAAGCCAAGGTGGTTTTAGGGGCGCCCGCCCAGATATACGAGTTGTATTCAAGGCGTGGCCGAATGTAGGACTTGTAGATTGTAGCCAAGGCAGTTGGATGAAGGAGAAACTTGCATCTCTTAAGGATTGTGTAAGAAAGGACTTAAATGAAAGCACCTTAGCAATATTTAAAGATATGGATAGCTAAGTAAAAAATAGATAATTGAAAATAAGGAAATATTAAAAATTGTTTCAAGAAGTAGAATAAGGAAGTCTTGGACATCACGCTGACTACGAACACTGAAACATTCAAGGTAGAAAACTGGAGAGTGTCAGATCAAGTGTCCTATTGAGATTACCAGTGGATACGCTACGGTTAAAGTTGTAGGCTGAAGTTCCTCAACCATACAAAATTCCAAGGATTGATTGGAAGAATTTCCTTCCGGTCCTGAGAGTGAAACTCTTTAGAGAGCGCCCGCAGGATAGAATAGACCTTATAGAGACAGCCGAAAATGGGTTCAACGGTTTCGAGAACGCTCCAAATAGTGTATAAAGTAAACCTACCCAGTAGGTCGCCACCCAACAGTTACACAGGGGGACTAACACGCTGCTTTGTGCTCCGTGCCGGAACTGTGCTACACTGCTGGAAGCTCTACCACACCCTCCACGTGGGGCGACTGGAAACAGACTCCTGGCATGGTCATGTCTCTACCAGGAGTGCTGGCTAATGGTAGTCGGGCGGAAAGAAGAACACTCTTTAAAAAATCACCCCAGTCTAAGGTGAAACAGGATATGCCGAGAGACTCGTGGCCAAGGGGGTGCTTGGTCTCTAATATCCAAACTCTGGATACCTGGCGTCCTCCAGTTTCAATTAGCCTTCCCATAGCATACGGGCTCTAAGAAAAACAAAAAGTATGAGCTCGATGCAGCTCGGACAGCATCATCCTCGTCAATTGTGACGATGGCCTCATCTCAAGTGTCTTTAGGGACACAAGAGATAGCAATTGCCTCAACTAGCGGAGCCATTGGGCACGCTAGCTGTGAATCAATTGCTTTAACGAGCGGAGCCAATGGGCACGCAAGTTTAAAACCATCAACCTCGACCGGTGGAGCCATTGAGCACACTGGTTCTACAGACGGGTCGTCAGTCGCTGAAGATGAGCCTTTAGACGCAGAATCCGTCTGCAGCGCAGACTCGGTCAGTGTGTGCTCGGTCATTTCCGGAGCTACCACCATTGGCCGAGACTTGGATAAGATGGAGCTTGACAAACCCAGGTTTGTGAAACTCTCCAACCGCCAGAGGAAATGCTTCCAAGAAGCACTGGCAAAAGGCCTCTCCAGGGATATCGCCCTGGAAAAAGCTTAAACAAAGCCCTCCAAAAAAACTGAGCTGAAGAGAGTTCGCTCAGAGGAGGAAACTCCGGGACGTCCGGAACAGAAGAGGACCAAGACGGCCAAGGGGCCCACTCACCCCACCTTTAGCCAGGTGGTAAGCAGTGTCAAGCTTGCCCTCATCTCGACAGACATGGTCAACTGCCCCCTGACACCTGAGCAAATGGCACAGTTGCAGGAGGCGATCATTGACGTCGTTATTGAAAAAGCGGGCGGTGAAGTCAAGCCGTCTTTCGAGAGGAGCTTCCCAAGAAGAGGCTGGCTGCTGTTAGTCTGCTCAAACCCTGACACAGCAGAATGGGTGAGGAGTAACGTCTCCTTCATTAAGAGCAAAGGTGCTCTTGATATTACTCGGGTGGAAGAGGGTAATTTCCCTCAAACTCACGTCATTCGTGGCTATTTCCCCCAGAGTGGTACCTTAAGCAACGAGAAAGTGCTGGCTACTATCGCTGCACAAAACTCGGTTCCCGCTGATAAGTGGAAAGTGGTCCAGAGGCGGGTAAATGATAACACCCTTCACTTGGTCATGGTAGTGGATACCGCTTCCATGGCTAAGTTAATTAGTCTTAAGGGGAAAATCGCCTATCGTTTTTCTCATACCAGACCAATTCTTAAGGATAAAGATCCTTCAAAGAAGCAGCCACAGGGGCAGGGTTCGTTCTGTGACACACAGGGTCTGAAATGGCACCTCCCAATGCTTCTGTTGTCACCGAGGACTGCAGTAATGCCGTGGCCATAGGGCCATCTGACGGCGGAGCTGCTCTCGCAACGACTCCAGGTCCATCTGGCGTTGTTCCGACTTGGCAGGGTTGGGCATTGCCAATCTATCGAGAGCCCAGGAGAATCTATAAAACTATGCAGAATCCTCTCCAGAAAACACTCTAGTCCGTCCTTTACAAAATAGGGGAACAGACCTTGGACGGAAGTCCATAGAGCTACTAATTTACACACACTCGGTTTACGAGCCCCGAAGAGACTCCCTGCTTGGATATGTAATCGGCATTCTTGTTCCCATCTATAGATCTAACTGCAATGGTCTGAAGACGACTTAAGATTCCTCTCCCCTTTCTTTTAGACGGCTAATTTTATTTCAAAACTTAATAAATCTTAAGCTCAGCTATAATGTTTAAGATTCATTAAGTTTTGACGAGGAATCTTAGTCCGGGCTCCGGGGGTGAGTAAGCTTGTGCTTCCTACCGAGTCTATCTAGTATTACTAGATTGAATCATTTCTAAGCCCCGAGCTTTTTAGAGGCTCGAGGATATTCTCTGGATCGCCAGTGCTTCGCTTGAAACGTACTAGCTTGCACCTGAAAAATATTACAATTTAATCGTTCATTCGTAAACAAGGCTTGTTTCTGGAACAATCTTTCAGTCAGTATTTTTTGTAAAGAAGGAAGACAAGAAAGAATAAAAGCATCTACGTTGGAAAAATGGCAAGGCGAAGGACCATGTCGCAATGGATTCGAACCAAGGACAGTATTCGAGTACCCCCAACAAAGGTACAAAGGTCTGGACTAAAATACTACATCAAACGCGGATGCCTTCCTGAAAAAACTAAGTTAAAAAATATTGCAATGATTGTTACAACGATGATGGTGAAAGATGCAGATATTTCAGATTTATAGGTCTTATATGTAAGAGTATTATGTATCCAGTAGAGAAGAAAAGAAAACGAGAGCTTCAGTTAGAAGTAAAACGACATTTTTTGATTACAGAAGCAGTCGATCAAGAAGGTAAATATTCGGTTCATCCACCAAGGATAGAAGATCATCCACCGTTGCCTAGTAACTATCGTTAAAAAGATTAAAGGCTATTAATAAAGAGCTGAAAGCAAGCATATGAGGCAGTGCTGAACGAATGGATCCATGAAGGAATCATTGAAGAGGTATCATCGGAGCATCCTGAAGAAAGAAAGCATTACTTACCATACAGAGCAGTTGTCAAATTAAACAGTACAACGAAAATACGTCCCGTGTTTGATGCTTCGGCGAGGGAGAAAGGGCATCCAAGTTTAAATAGTTGTCTGGAAAAAGTGCCCAATTTGATAGACTCTGGACCCTGTGTTGAAATTCGTATGTTATGTCATAAGAAGTGAAGATAATACAGCGGTGTGCTGATAGTCGATTCTTGTCGTGTAAAATCTGCTGACATAAACGACAGCTTATTTAGTATGCTGACAGTCGTTTTTATTGTAGTTGTCACTTTTGGTCGAACTGCTTGCGTTAGTGACAAAGTAGGAAAATTTAAAAGAAAATACATATTTGTTATTTTGGAGTGTTACTAAAGGGCAAAGTTGCTGACAAATTACACAAATGTTTGGGAAGAAATAACATAAATTTTATGATTCTTCGCGTTTGCTATCTTCATCTTCCGAACTACTGAACCACAACTCAGCAGAATTTAACATCATTAATCTCAAATTGTTTATAATTTATTAAAATTTTCGCGAAACACAAGCTCAAAAATGTTTATTCTTCAAACTAAAAATGTTTATTCCTCACGAAACACAAAAACTTAGCACATACACTCTCTGACCCCTGTGCTGACAGTCGTAATTTTACTGAAACGACAATTTCTTCAACTCAAACGACTTGTCACGCCACTCGACTCTCAACACACCAACTAAAAAACGAGACGACAACGACATATACAAAAAACGAGACGACAACGACATATGCGACTATCATATGACTCAACTTTCAACACAGGGGCCACAAAAACTTTACACCTAAACCCTCTGACTCCTGTGCTGACAGTCGTAATTTTGCTGAAACGACAATTTCTTCAGCTCAAACGACTTGTCACGCCACCCGACTCTCAGCACACCAAATAAAAAACAAGACGACGGCGACAAACACATGCGACTGTCATATGACGCAACTTCCAGCACAGGGGTCAATATGTTGGCCCCTGTGCTGAATGTCGAGTCGTGATTTGTGACAAGTTTTTTGAGTTGAAGAAAGTGACGTTTTAATCGATTTACGATTTTCAGCATAGTGGCTTAGAGTGGAAGTGCTAAGTGCGAGCTTAGCCCCCTATGCTGAAAGTCGTAATTCGTCTGAAACGCCACTTTCTTCAACTCAAAAAACTTGTCACAAATCACGACTCGACAGGCACAGGGGCCGTTACCTCTTGTCAGGTCCATGTCTAAGATACATCTCTGTAGGGTCCGTACATAAAGGAAAGGTCCGATTTATACTAATTGAACTCACTAATCCGTTCGCATGACGTTTGAAGCCAAACCAGTAGATTCGTTGGAAGGTGGCCAACATTTTACCGGGAAGCTCATGCCTCTTGATTCCTTGGGTCTCCAGCTCAGCCTAAAGAAGAACCATCCCCTTCTTAGCTCATCATCCCTCTTGACCGGCTGGTAGTTGATTGCAGCGGTCGGTTTTGCGGAGCAAGTCCAGAAACAGCGTAGACTTGCAGAGCGATTGTGAGGCTACAGCGAGGGGATTAATTGCAGGAAGATTTGGATTTTTAACTGTGATCAATTTTAGGATATACCAAATGCCTTAGCCTCGGGGGTTTTAATGCCAAGGTTGGCACAAACGGCCAAACAGGTCGCAGTATCTGCAAAGACGCTCTCTCAAAGAAGAAAGTAGTAACATAAATAAATTTAATTGAAATCATTTCAAATTACTTAAATATTAAAACTTTATTCAGTTTTGATTAATTAAATACAAACTTATACAGTCAAGAAATTATTTTAAGACTACAATATTTTTCGTATATTTACTGTGAAATAAGGATTTGTGGAGAGAGGTCAAAGAACTTTTGGTACAAAAACATTATCTAAGTACGAATTAAAATAATATATTTAATTTTTCTTTTTTTCTTTTTCTTGTAAACACAATGAATTCGAATTGTGACATCGCGAAACGGGATATAATAGCAAGCAATAACATGTACTTTTTGAATGTGCAATGTTATTTCTGTTTTTTTTTTCTTGTTTTTTTTGTATACATTATTTAAACTTAAAAAAAAAAAAATAATAAACAGTAACCTTAACAGAATTTCCAGCGATTTCCACATTCATTACATAAAACGAATGTTGTCATCGGTTCATCAGCACTTCGAGTTTGTATTTGGTTATATGTGCAGTTACGTTTCTTACATTTGCCACATTTCAATAGATCCGTCTTCGTTCCCTGTACAGTTGCCAATTGTGCATCATTAATAGCTTCCTTAACAAAACGCTCTCGCAGCTTCTTCATTTCATCGCTGGCCATCTCTTCTGGTGTCATTTTGGCGAGTTTTGTAGCTGTTATGGCGCCGCAAAGGAAATTGCTTCGTAATGTTGGGTTTTTAGCATCTTTCAAGTTAGCAACACGTGATCGTACACGATTTTTATATTTCATATCTGTATTCTTAAATTCAGCATAAATGGCATCTTCTAGTTCTTCGGCTAATTCTTCAGCTGGTGGGCATCCTTCTGGTGGTTCATCATCAGTTTTTAGGGCAGATGTTAGCATTTCACGGCATTTTAATCGTACCGCGTCTGTCATTGAATTACTTGCGGCAGGGAAAGATTGCTGTATTTTTTGGCGTTCATCGCTTTTCTTTTCATCCTTTTTCTTATCGTCTTTTTTACTAGATTTACTTGATTTACTGGAGCTATCTTTGCTGCCAGAGCCAGAGTGGGGGGCTGGTGTATTTGCAAGAAAACGTTTCCAATTTTTTATTAATGTTTTAGCCAAGCTTATTACTTCATCGTCTTTGCTACTTTTTCGTAATTCATTTACTGTCATTCCGATTCGGGTTTTTGTTAAAATATCTAAATTGATATTTTGTTGTTGGAGGGCTTTCAGCAAGTCTAAGGCTTGTTCCTGACCCTATTATTAATGGAAAAGAAAAGAGAATTCGTGTTATATTATTACTAAATCAAGTGTGAGATTGGTATTATTCATTAGAAACTGCTGCAACTCCGTCTCCTACATCTAAATTTCTAATTTTCCCCGTTAATCGGATCTAGTACAGGAAATAAAAATATGTCAGAAGAAGGCAATCATATAAACTTCTTATTCCTAAATATTCGGAGAGTTTGAGAAGCAAATTGAATGAACTACAAGCACTTTCAGCTAAACATAAAGAGGCACGGTTATAAATGAGACTTGGCTCTATTCAGACGAAACTTGCTACTTTACCCTGCAGGATTTTTCAGCTGAATTCAATTGTAGGGATAGCTCTAGGTTCTGCTATTAATGTTAAAAAGGCCCTAGACTACAGGATAGTTTTTAACGGCGATAAGTATAATACTATTGTAATCGAAATAAAAACTCTTGATGGGGAAAACTCTGAATATTATGACTTTGTACTACAGGCCACCTAATGTTAATACTATGGATTTCATTCAATACTTGGGAAAAAAACTTGACTTTTACAAGGAACTAATGTTTATAGGTGATACTAACATTGATTTACATACTAAGAAATGATAACATGGCAGAAATATTAAGTAACATGACCTCTGCTAACAGCTACAGAATACTAAACAAAACTGAAACTGAACTGATAAGAATACACGTACAATTATTGATCACTGTATTACAGACTTTCATCAGTGCTATAGAATTCATACTTTCTTACAAACAACTGCGATATCAGACAATCTACTGTGGGCAAAATTTTGTCCCATATATTACTATCTAGGATAAGAGAGGCAGTAGACCGAACGCTTAGGAGGCAGCAGGCCGGATTAAGGAAGTGCCGCTCATGTATTGATCATATTAACACCTTGAGAATAATAGTGGAGCAGTTTGCTGAATTCCGATCCCCCCTTTACCTTGCTTTCGTAGGAGCTTCATTTGGCTGGCATTACGGCGACGTGGACTGCCTGATAAAATAATAGAATTGATAAAAGCCCTATATAAAAATTCCAAATGCAGAGTTCTCCATAATGGAAAATTATCCGACAGCTTTGAGGAGAGTTCAGGAGTACGACAAGGATACCTACTTTCGCCATTACTATTTCTCATAGTAATAAATGACATCCTTGTCGACGCTCTAGATAATAGAGCAGGTGGCATACAATGGGGTTTGCTAGACCGCCTTAAGGATCTCGACTACGCGGATGATATCGGTTTGCTGCTGGCCCACAGAGATCAGGACCTGAAAAACATGTTACGCAATTTGGCAACAGAAAGTAGCCCAGTAGGCTTAAGGCTAAATCCGACTAAGACTAAAGAAATGCGAATGAATGCAAACATCACGAACGAACAGCGCTGAATAACCATGACGTGGAACTGGTAGATAAATACTGCTACCTCGGTAGCATTATTACCGAAAATGTTGGGGCAGAAGAAGGCGTCAGTTCTTTTGTACGGTTACGAAACATGGAAAGTCACCCAATTCATCACAGGGCGCCTACAAGTCTTCACCAACAGATGCCTGCGTCGTATCCCAAAAATTCGCTGGCAGGATAGAATTTCAAACGAAGAACTATGGCGCCGTGCCGGCCAAGAAAGTATAGACGACCAAATCAGGCGAAGGAAATGGAATTGGGTTGGCCACATCTTGCGTCGCGAAAACGAAAATCTAGCCAAACAGGCCCTTGACTGGAATCCGCAACAACTGGGAAATCCTGGTCGGAGCTGTGAGCTGTCGCGCAAAACAGAATCCGCTGGAAGGCAACTGTTTCCGCCCGATGTCCCATAAGGGATTAAAGGAGCTTAAAGAATAACTGAAGTTGTCTACCTAGGACTTTTAATTGACGATAAACTGAATTGGAGAAACACCCCCAAGCTTAATGAGAAAATAGCGCTTCAGGTCTATAAAGCACATATCCTATCTAGGATTCGATGTAGTATCCTTAGCTGGTCGCTGTTCTCTCACCGAGTGAGCACAGATGTAAAATTACTTTTAAAGAGGGTGCTGAGGGCACTATATGGACTTTCACGGAGTACAGCCACTCATGAAGTTTACCGGCTCACGGGCCAATTAACATTGGACCAGATCATCCGATCAAAGTTCATGTATAAGTTGAAGAAAATACAACTGAGATCAAACTTAGTAATTGTGCAATACTCAAGCATACACAACGTTTTTTTATGTGAGACTAGACTCAGAAAAGGCCCTTTATACTGTCGACAATCTATTTTCGCCGTATAAAGAGCAAAGTCAAACAGCAGCTCTAGTCGGGGAAGGAAAGAACTGAAAGAACAAACTACCCGCGACGTTGCACGAAACAGAGACAACTATAGACCAACGCAACCTAGAACAAAGAGGACAAGAAAGGGTCTGCTTAATACTGCAGGCGGAAATTTACAACACTCTGCCGGACTACATCAAATCAGCTCCGTCTTTGGCAGCACTCACGAAAAGGCTAGAGAAATATATGATAGAGAAGTCAGTGTTATTAATTGTTCAATTTAATTTCTTAAATCTGTATTGGTATTTATTCTTTTCAATTTTTATTTATTAATTTATATTTATTTCTTTTTAACTTTTGTGTATTTCTTTTTATTCTTTTTTACTTTATTGTTCTTCTGTGATCAACACTGTGATAGCACTTCTAAGCCTTTAAATGTGATACTAAACTGATGAATGAGGGCTCCCCAGCTCTCATACTGGCTTCTCTGATGAGTGTGCATGTTAAAAATATGTAATAATAATAAATAAATAAGAATGTGTACTACGCTTCAATTTGAATTCTATTCATACTATACTAAACTGAAAGCTGATTAAGCCGCAAGAGAACATTAAGAAGACATTTTATCAACAAGATAAGATGTGGCTTAAATGTATAAACAAACATTTACTATATTTGTAACTATATCAGTATTAATCGTCTCCATACAAGGTAGAATAGCATGTAGGAGATTGAAAGGATAAATATTAGTATTTTAAGACCAAATCGACGGTTAGCCTCTAGGAAAACTGTGGAGCGTTATGTTAAATCTGTGAAACCTAGAACCATAATTACAATGATTTTTCCAGCACCTCCAAGGAATCTCTTTGATTCTTAGGATGAAGATCATGGCATAATCAACGTGCAAAAAATCTAATATTGTTGAGTGAGTGTTCAAACTAGAATTAAGCCCAAGTAGACTGCAATGTTTCAACCAAATTAAAACAATTCAATTATGTACTATACTCCACCATCGAGTTTATCTGCAGTCTATCAATCTATTAGGTAGATGCTCTAAACCTAAGCTACAAATACATTGTTTTTTATCTAATAAACCATATTCACATTTTGCTAAAATTAAAAAAGAAAAATAAAACCTCTAAATTTACGCGCCTCAAATGGCCTACTTTTCACTTTCATTGCCCGGCCAAAATGCTTGTAGAGGTTATGGGCCTATTACGAAAACAAACAATAGCGCGGCTCCCATCCCTCCAATTTCTATCAAACCTACATAAAATGCATTTCTCTATTAAAAATCCGGCATTTTCTGTTAATTTCCGCTGTCAATCATACCGTGTTGTAGAAAAACAACTTTGCTAAAAAAAGATGTCTTCCCAAAGTTCTCGTGAATAGTGAACTCACCGTCCCATCAGGAGATGTCATTTTGCTTAATTTCTTTTGAATTTTTAGCACTTCTTCTTCAACACTCATTTTGCCGTTTTATAATTGTAATTATCACGGCACTGAAGTATCAATAAAAATCCTCAGAGATTAATCTAAAAAAATATGTATATATCGAGGAGGTGACGCTCAAATAAGACCTGCTACAAGCTTGTTTTTTTACCCACAGAATAGAATTAAAATTTTTTCTAGCTTTTGCTTCTTGTTGGAAGAAACTCAGCTGGAATATTGGAAAATTAAATAACTTGAAGTTGGTTTCGGTTTTCACGTTGCCCAATTATCACAATTCCCGGTTTTTATGTCTTTTCTTCAAAACGAAATTTCAGGGAGACTCCCTGCGAAATATATTTAATATTTTTCTATACAGTACAGAAAACTGTATCAAATTCGCACCAATAATGTTTTTTAGATATTACAAATGTCTGTTTTGGAAAAATAAAACTATTTTCATATGAAATTCTTAAGTTTTCACACAAAAAGAAAACCCCTAAGAATTCTCTACAGAAGAAGAACAAGAATTATAAATTGACACCCGACATTTAGGTTATGTTTGTTTATTAATGACGAAAATATTTACATTTAAAACTAACACTAAAACGTCCCATCCCGTAAAAAGTACTGATTGTAATAATGGATTATGATAATTTCCGAATACATGGGGTGAGCATTTATTTAAAAAAAATAATTGTACTATAAAAATAATAATAAAAAAATGTCTTAGTGTCCCCGGAGTGCAATGTACATACCGAACTTCATTGCATCGGAAGAAGAACAACAAATTCTTGCACAAATCGAGAAAACTCCGAAGCCAAAGTGGACACAACTATCACGTAGACGATTAATAAACTATGGAGGAATACCGCATCCAAATGGAATGATTGCGGAGCAAATTCCGAACTGGTTACAGCAACTCATTGAAAGAATCGATAATTTAGGTAATTGTCTTCGGTGTTTGCTTTGTTTGAAGCCAGATTTTATTCTTTTGTCCACCCGGACCTTTCTCTTGATTTCTGGAGAAAGCTTACGGCAGACTGAGTGCTCCGTTCTTGGCTAACAGGTCAAAGTGAATGACTGGAGTGGAGCGGACCTAAAATTACATTTTGTCCTTGTGCAATGAAATTCCGAAGCCACCCTCCAGTCCTTGCTTTGCCCATCGACAGAGAACTGGATCAACTGTGCGGGGAGCCTTGTGGAATGTGTGTTCTAACGGTTCGCCCTCGGATTCCATTAATATAGCGTCAAGGTGTTTGGTATATGATATCAGAGTGAACGGACGTGTGCTGATTCGGTCCCTTAAAAGCGTGCCGACAAAAAAACTGAAAACTGAAACGAGCGCAGTCTAACGCGAAGGTTAATTCACCCTTCGACACCGACGAACGGCACAAGTACGTACCCTTGCTCCCTACCCTCTCTCGCATCTCCGACCTGCAGGTGCCCCGGCCAAAATCTGTCGGTATATGAAATTTGTCTCGTCTCAAAAGGCATAACACTTTGATGCTGACAAATCTTATTGACTCTGATGGTTGCGGCAAATGTAATTTCGGGAAATATCCCTAAGAATGTGGGGATTGAGCCCGCGCAACAGAAGTCCCGTTAAAGGTTGGGCTTTGTTATAGACTTCTGTAACTTTCATGGACTTCATGCGAATTTCTCGTTTGTTGAGTGACGCTTAAGTAATTCCAGACCTTCGCACTTAGTTAAGCCCAAAAATCACCCCATACTGACTTAGGCGTAACTCCGTCGAAGTTGATTCACCTCTCGGCAATTCGGACCAATGATTAATAAGCGCTAGCTTCCCATTAAAATATCCCATTCCTCCCAAAACAGTTAAGGGAACTGTATGGCATCATAAGAAGGCCAATTGGCTGGGGTTTATTCATTATTTCCAATCCACTGACTGGGACCTGTGTTTTCGAACCAAAAACGTAAACTCTTCCGCTATCCGTAGCTCCGTGGAGACATCAGCGACCGTCCGTCTCCGTTTTCTTCGTTTTTAGGCCTGGACGAACCGCGCCACGATCGACCATTCCTCGGGGCCTCGAAGCATTATCTCAATAATTATGTCGGGGGTCATGCTTCCGAGTTCCTCCAGCACGCTTCGCCCGGCCTTCCACCTACTGCGATGAATGTATGGTAGGCGTCGTCCGAAGCGGCATCCCCTAGGGGCACGTAGCATCCGCCATCTTATCCATTTTCTTCAGGTCGCCCGGAAAAAAGCACGACGAATGCAAGGTCTGGGATCGTGAACGTTCGCCATGATCCAGCTAAGCGATGCTACCACCGCCGCTCACAGTACAGGCACCTCGAAGAGCTTGTTATCAAGCATCACTCCTTTACGGCCCTCGCTGATTCGATTGTCGCATCTCCCACCCCGAAATTACGCACCATGTTGATACGCTTTTACGTGCGTAATACGATCTTCGTTTTGTGAGCTGCAAGCTCAAGTCCGCAGTCGTCCATCCAGGAGGAGATTCTACGCATTGCCTGGTTGAGGCGCATTTGCGCGGCTTCGACTTCTCTCGCGGTGATGGCCACCGCGAAGTCGTCAGCGTATCCAACCAGGAAAACACCCTCAGGCATGTGCAGACGCAGGGCCCAAATGTCGGGTCTCAGAATGAAACTCTGGGCGGCCTCAGATGTTTCCTCCCTCCTTCGCAAGCCATCGTTGGTTTCATATTCTATGAAGCGCTCATTCAGGTAGTCCCCAGTATCCTTTGCAGGTTCTGAGGGAGTCCTCTCGCTCGATCACCCCAATACCTAACGGAGTTGAAGGCGTCATTTACGTCTAGAGTGACAGGAGCACGTTTGAGGAAGAGCGGTTTACTCGCTCGGTCGAATGTGTCCTGTCCTCTTATTCTTACTGGAACTTGGCCAAAATAACAACAATACTTTTTTTAAAACTACTAAGATCGCTAGACATCTTTAACATTGCAACATATTCACGTCTCAGCGCGTCTTTTCTGTGCCCCTAGCCAGTGTGTTCTAATTTTGGTGGGTTGCATTAGGCCTTCCTGCCTTTTTTAAAATAAATAAAATAATCTTCCTTTTTTTATTTCAGGCATATTTGAAAATAAAAAACCAAATCATGTTCTAATAAACGAATACCTGCCTGGACAAGGTATAATGCCGCATGGAGACGGCCCGCTATTCCATCCAGTCATAAGCACAATTTCATGTGGTTCACACACCGTTCTTGAATTTTATGACAACATAGATAAGAGATCAGATAATTTGCAAGATTCTGCCATTATAAGAACAAACGATGAACATGAATCAGAATCTGGAAGCACTATTCGCTCTAAATTTAAGCTAATGATTGAGCCGCGAAGCTTACTTATACTACAAGACTCATTGTATGCAGATTATATGCATTCAATATCCGAAAGGACAGACGATGTTATTTGTGATAAAATTTGTAATTTAAATAATTGTGGAGAGACATTTAAATATGGTGATACATTAAAGAGAGGAACACGAATTTCATTAACCATACGACATGTGCCAAAAACTTCTAAGGCCAGAATCAAGTTGGGCCTTTAGGATTTTTTTATTGGATATATTTGAAATGTAGACAGGAGGCCTACATACAATAAACTGCATTACTAAAACTAAAAACGAGCAATATACAACAAAATTCAATGATTTATTAAAGCTTAGTTAATTGGACTAAGTTGTTTGTTAACTTCCATTCAGCATTTAAAGTATATGCATATTTTGCGAAATTTTAAAAACTATTTAAAACGTTTTTTGCTATTTATTATACATTAAGACCAAAAATCTAAATAAATATATTAAAATCAACTTGGACTTCTTTTAATTTTTGGCCCATTTCTAACCCGCTTTGTGAGTGTAATATCACTACTTCGCGCATCTCTTAAAAATTCGTTGTACTCGAGTTCTAAATTCTCTGAATGCTAAATGGCGAGCTAACTGAGGATTCGAGGGCTCCACCACTATCTAATGATAATGCTATGCTACCGCCAACAAGCTTAGAACAAGTTAGCAGAGCCATCAGCCGGCTCAAAAACAACAAGGTCTTGGGTGCAGACGGCATCCCAGCGGAGCTAGTTAAATATAAATGCCCTACATTACACCAAGAATTAATTGCGCAAGTATGGAAGCAGGAAGTGACGCCAGAAGACTGGAGAAGGCATCCTCTGCCCGGTACATAAAAATGATATCACAGCGTGCACTAATTGTCGCGGTATAAAGTTGTTGAGTACCGTGAATAAGATAAGATATACTACAGAAACATCATAGGCCAATACCAGTGTGGCTTCAGCCCAGGCAAATCAACGACTGATCAGATTTTAACCTTGAGGCAGGCTATGGAAAAATGTCTAGATATCATGCCAGAGTAGAACTCTACAAAGCCATAAGAGAATTCGACATCCCCAAATAAACTGACAAGACTATGAAGGTTGACCATGACCCATGTGACAAGCCAAGTAAAGGTATCCGGAACATTGTCCAAACCAATCAACATTTATAATGGATTCCGAGAAGGGCGCAGTCTGGCCTGCCTCCTTTTCAACCTGGGGCCGTATTTGGTTTCTCGAGTCGACATTGTCTTCTGTCGATAAACAAAAATTGGCATTTGGCGACACGATATCGTCTCTTTACGTGTCGATAAAGACGTTTGACTCAATTTATGCATACAATAAACTTTTAACAATTTATATTTTAATTAAATATACGTGGTTTGCTGCCCTTGGAGTAATACCACAATTTGATGGTTTCGTATGGCTGCGCTTATCTGTCGATTTGGTCGTGATGCCAAATATGAAACTTAGAGAAAGTCGAGAAGCTTTTTTTGTCGAGTCGATCCATCGACTCGAGAAACCAAATACGGCCCCTGGCGTTGGAGAAAGTGATCCGAGATTCGGGCGTGACATCAAGGGGTACAATCCTCCACAAGTCCACCCAATTACTGGCTTACGCAGACAACATTGACATCATTGGAAGAACAATAACAGATGTACAAAAGCTTTCACTCAGATTGAGCAGGCGCAGGAAATCTGGGACTCCACATTAACGAAAGCAAAACAGGCCTCGTCTACAAGAACACCTAACATTGGTCCCACAATCAAGGAACACGAGTTTGCAGTGGTGAATAGTAGAAGCCGACAAAGGGTCAATAGTAGCAGCCGACAATAACATGGAACCAGAAATACGCGCACGACTGCTAAAAGACAACAAAGCGTACTATAGTCTGTCAAGGCTCTTTAAATCCAAAAATCTAACCATAAGGTCTCAACTTTTACTATATAAGACGATGGTCTTACCAGTTCTCACATATGCATCTGAAACTTGGGTTCTTAGCAAAAAACACTCAAACCTCTTAGCCGTGTTCGAGAGGAAAATACTTCGGAGGATTGTTGGACCCGTATGTGAGGAAGGGCGATTCCGGACACTCTACAATGACCAGATCTACGAGCGCTATAGCTCGTATGAGTGAAGATGAGCCTGCTCGGAAAGTTCTCTGCCGTCTGCTCAGAGCTTAGCGATGCCAGCCAAACTGGATGACATCGGCTCAGAATCGGGACCAATGGAGAGAACAGTTGCAAGAGGCCAGGACCGGATCCCGGTTGTAGAGCCGTGAAAGAAGAAGGAGTGAGCATCTTCAGAATCGTCAGAGATACTGACTGAAAAGAAGGAAGCCTTGTAAGTCTTGGATTTTTTTTGTAGGATGAGGCTCATTCTTTTCTTTATTAGATTTTCCTTTTCTAAGGTGAGGACTTTTAACTTTCTCCTTGAGGGTGTTGCAGTTAACGGGGTCTTTTTTTGGACTTGAAAATCGTGCAAGCATCCTTCTTTGTGTATTTACCCCGTCTAATTATCTCCACTATCCCTTTTCTCTAAGCCAGCAAAGGCATATCTCGTCGAAGGCACTGTAGTCGCTCTTGAAGTTAGCACATTTTGCCACTTTATTGCACTCTCTGCCTTCATTGCAGTCCTGCTCTCCACATCTTCCACAAATCCTTCATTTTGATTTGCAAAAATAAATTAGGTGACCAAATCTTTGGCACTTGAAGCATCTACATAGATATGTACGAATTTGTTTACATTAAAAGTTGAGTAATTAAAATTTTAGCTCTTCCAGGGTTTCCTTTCCTCCTATGTAAATTTTAATTTTCTTGGTCGAAGTTATCACTGTCTTTCCCTCTACTTTCCTTTTCCAAATTATCCTAAATACCAAAATCAACTTGGACTTCTTTCAATTTCATAAAAGAGCCCTATTCTCACTAGTGACAATTGCGGCTGTCAGAGATTTGACAATTCTTGTGCTTTTGGGTTATGTACGAGGACAGGCTAGTGCTTTTATAAACCATGATTTTATTAAGAAGAAACCTTGTTTATAGTAACTTAAATGCTTTAAACAAACAATTTCAAAACACAAAACGTTTGTACGGTAAGCAAATCAATCCAATACATTTATATTCAAGCCAATATACTACTTAATTATCCGAAATGCAACACTAACCTATCTACCATCCTCTACTTCAGCTACTAGGAAAAGATTCTATAAAAATACAAACGTGCTGTCTAGTGACAACAAATATGAAGTTACCTTAGATAATCGGAAGCTGAAAACTCCCAACGGAAGTATATTTTCTGTAAAGAGCGAACCTCTAGCAATTGCAGTAGCAACAGAATGGCAGAACCAGAAAGAGAAAATTATGCCGTCTATAATGCATCTAACATCGCTGTGCTTCACGTCCTTAGATAATCCGCATCATTTACAGAAAACAGACATGATTAATTACATAATAAATTTCATCCAGACAGACACAGTCCTGTACCATTCCAATGTTTGTTTGATATTATCTGTATCGTCACTGTTACTAACTTAACCATTTTTCAGGTCGAAGCAGACTTGGCTGAACTGCAGAAGAATGAATGGGATCCAGTAATAAGTTGGTTTAATAAGCGCTATGGGACACATCTTGATAAAACCATGGATATTATCACTCCACATATATCCGAATCTGATAAAATGAACATTAGTAAATATCTTTCATCTCACGATCCAGAAATTCTACATGGTAAGTTATTGGAGCTACAAAAATAAGGTAGATGTAAACAATCTGACTCTATTTTAGGATTTGTCTTTGCTGTTGACACAGTGAAATCAGTTGTCTTAGCCTTTGCCGCAATAGACCAATTTATTAGCGTGGAGAAAGCAATACATTTAACCCGATTAGAGGAAGAATATCAGCTAGGACATTGGGGAAGAGTAGAATGGGCACACGACTTAAGTCAGCAGGATCTTCAAGCAAGATTAGCGGCAGCTTTGTTATTTATTCATTTTAATAGATCCGAAAATTTAATTAAAGAAAAATTAGTAGTGTAAATGTGTGTGTTATCCAACCAGGAAAACACCCTCAGGCATGTGCAGACGCAGGGCCCAAATGTCGGGTCTCAGAATGAAACTCTGGGCGGCCTCAGATGTTTCCTCCCTCCTTCGCAAGCCATCGTTGGTTTCATATTCTATGAAGCGCTCATTCAGGTAGTCCCCAGTATCCTTTGCAGGTTCTGAGGGAGTCCTCTCGCTCGATCACCCCAATACCTAACGGAGTTGAAGGCGTCATTTACGTCTAGAGTGACAGGAGCACGTTTGAGGAAGAGCGGTTTACTCGCTCGGTCGAATGTGTCCTGTCCTCTTATTCTTACTGGAACTTGGCCAAAATAACAACAATACTTTTTTTAAAACTACTAAGATCGCTAGACATCTTTAACATTGCAACATATTCACGTCTCAGCGCGTCTTTTCTGTGCCCCTAGCCAGTGTGTTCTAATTTTGGTGGGTTGCATTAGGCCTTCCTGCCTTTTTTAAAATAAATAAAATAATCTTCCTTTTTTTATTTCAGGCATATTTGAAAATAAAAAACCAAATCATGTTCTAATAAACGAATACCTGCCTGGACAAGGTATAATGCCGCATGGAGACGGCCCGCTATTCCATCCAGTCATAAGCACAATTTCATGTGGTTCACACACCGTTCTTGAATTTTATGACAACATAGATAAGAGATCAGATAATTTGCAAGATTCTGCCATTATAAGAACAAACGATGAACATGAATCAGAATCTGGAAGCACTATTCGCTCTAAATTTAAGCTAATGATTGAGCCGCGAAGCTTACTTATACTACAAGACTCATTGTATGCAGATTATATGCATTCAATATCCGAAAGGACAGACGATGTTATTTGTGATAAAATTTGTAATTTAAATAATTGTGGAGAGACATTTAAATATGGTGATACATTAAAGAGAGGAACACGAATTTCATTAACCATACGACATGTGCCAAAAACTTCTAAGGCCAGAATCAAGTTGGGCCTTTAGGATTTTTTTATTGGATATATTTGAAATGTAGACAGGAGGCCTACATACAATAAACTGCATTACTAAAACTAAAAACGAGCAATATACAACAAAATTCAATGATTTATTAAAGCTTAGTTAATTGGACTAAGTTGTTTGTTAACTTCCATTCAGCATTTAAAGTATATGCATATTTTGCGAAATTTTAAAAACTATTTAAAACGTTTTTTGCTATTTATTATACATTAAGACCAAAAATCTAAATAAATATATTAAAATCAACTTGGACTTCTTTTAATTTTTGGCCCATTTCTAACCCGCTTTGTGAGTGTAATATCACTACTTCGCGCATCTCTTAAAAATTCGTTGTACTCGAGTTCTAAATTCTCTGAATGCTAAATGGCGAGCTAACTGAGGATTCGAGGGCTCCACCACTATCTAATGATAATGCTATGCTACCGCCAACAAGCTTAGAACAAGTTAGCAGAGCCATCAGCCGGCTCAAAAACAACAAGGTCTTGGGTGCAGACGGCATCCCAGCGGAGCTAGTTAAATATAAATGCCCTACATTACACCAAGAATTAATTGCGCAAGTATGGAAGCAGGAAGTGACGCCAGAAGACTGGAGAAGGCATCCTCTGCCCGGTACATAAAAATGATATCACAGCGTGCACTAATTGTCGCGGTATAAAGTTGTTGAGTACCGTGAATAAGATAAGATATACTACAGAAACATCATAGGCCAATACCAGTGTGGCTTCAGCCCAGGCAAATCAACGACTGATCAGATTTTAACCTTGAGGCAGGCTATGGAAAAATGTCTAGATATCATGCCAGAGTAGAACTCTACAAAGCCATAAGAGAATTCGACATCCCCAAATAAACTGACAAGACTATGAAGGTTGACCATGACCCATGTGACAAGCCAAGTAAAGGTATCCGGAACATTGTCCAAACCAATCAACATTTATAATGGATTCCGAGAAGGGCGCAGTCTGGCCTGCCTCCTTTTCAACCTGGGGCCGTATTTGGTTTCTCGAGTCGACATTGTCTTCTGTCGATAAACAAAAATTGGCATTTGGCGACACGATATCGTCTCTTTACGTGTCGATAAAGACGTTTGACTCAATTTATGCATACAATAAACTTTTAACAATTTATATTTTAATTAAATATACGTGGTTTGCTGCCCTTGGAGTAATACCACAATTTGATGGTTTCGTATGGCTGCGCTTATCTGTCGATTTGGTCGTGATGCCAAATATGAAACTTAGAGAAAGTCGAGAAGCTTTTTTTGTCGAGTCGATCCATCGACTCGAGAAACCAAATACGGCCCCTGGCGTTGGAGAAAGTGATCCGAGATTCGGGCGTGACATCAAGGGGTACAATCCTCCACAAGTCCACCCAATTACTGGCTTACGCAGACAACATTGACATCATTGGAAGAACAATAACAGATGTACAAAAGCTTTCACTCAGATTGAGCAGGCGCAGGAAATCTGGGACTCCACATTAACGAAAGCAAAACAGGCCTCGTCTACAAGAACACCTAACATTGGTCCCACAATCAAGGAACACGAGTTTGCAGTGGTGAATAGTAGAAGCCGACAAAGGGTCAATAGTAGCAGCCGACAATAACATGGAACCAGAAATACGCGCACGACTGCTAAAAGACAACAAAGCGTACTATAGTCTGTCAAGGCTCTTTAAATCCAAAAATCTAACCATAAGGTCTCAACTTTTACTATATAAGACGATGGTCTTACCAGTTCTCACATATGCATCTGAAACTTGGGTTCTTAGCAAAAAACACTCAAACCTCTTAGCCGTGTTCGAGAGGAAAATACTTCGGAGGATTGTTGGACCCGTATGTGAGGAAGGGCGATTCCGGACACTCTACAATGACCAGATCTACGAGCGCTATAGCTCGTATGAGTGAAGATGAGCCTGCTCGGAAAGTTCTCTGCCGTCTGCTCAGAGCTTAGCGATGCCAGCCAAACTGGATGACATCGGCTCAGAATCGGGACCAATGGAGAGAACAGTTGCAAGAGGCCAGGACCGGATCCCGGTTGTAGAGCCGTGAAAGAAGAAGGAGTGAGCATCTTCAGAATCGTCAGAGATACTGACTGAAAAGAAGGAAGCCTTGTAAGTCTTGGATTTTTTTTGTAGGATGAGGCTCATTCTTTTCTTTATTAGATTTTCCTTTTCTAAGGTGAGGACTTTTAACTTTCTCCTTGAGGGTGTTGCAGTTAACGGGGTCTTTTTTTGGACTTGAAAATCGTGCAAGCATCCTTCTTTGTGTATTTACCCCGTCTAATTATCTCCACTATCCCTTTTCTCTAAGCCAGCAAAGGCATATCTCGTCGAAGGCACTGTAGTCGCTCTTGAAGTTAGCACATTTTGCCACTTTATTGCACTCTCTGCCTTCATTGCAGTCCTGCTCTCCACATCTTCCACAAATCCTTCATTTTGATTTGCAAAAATAAATTAGGTGACCAAATCTTTGGCACTTGAAGCATCTACATAGATATGTACGAATTTGTTTACATTAAAAGTTGAGTAATTAAAATTTTAGCTCTTCCAGGGTTTCCTTTCCTCCTATGTAAATTTTAATTTTCTTGGTCGAAGTTATCACTGTCTTTCCCTCTACTTTCCTTTTCCAAATTATCCTAAATACCAAAATCAACTTGGACTTCTTTCAATTTCATAAAAGAGCCCTATTCTCACTAGTGACAATTGCGGCTGTCAGAGATTTGACAATTCTTGTGCTTTTGGGTTATGTACGAGGACAGGCTAGTGCTTTTATAAACCATGATTTTATTAAGAAGAAACCTTGTTTATAGTAACTTAAATGCTTTAAACAAACAATTTCAAAACACAAAACGTTTGTACGGTAAGCAAATCAATCCAATACATTTATATTCAAGCCAATATACTACTTAATTATCCGAAATGCAACACTAACCTATCTACCATCCTCTACTTCAGCTACTAGGAAAAGATTCTATAAAAATACAAACGTGCTGTCTAGTGACAACAAATATGAAGTTACCTTAGATAATCGGAAGCTGAAAACTCCCAACGGAAGTATATTTTCTGTAAAGAGCGAACCTCTAGCAATTGCAGTAGCAACAGAATGGCAGAACCAGAAAGAGAAAATTATGCCGTCTATAATGCATCTAACATCGCTGTGCTTCACGTCCTTAGATAATCCGCATCATTTACAGAAAACAGACATGATTAATTACATAATAAATTTCATCCAGACAGACACAGTCCTGTACCATTCCAATGTTTGTTTGATATTATCTGTATCGTCACTGTTACTAACTTAACCATTTTTCAGGTCGAAGCAGACTTGGCTGAACTGCAGAAGAATGAATGGGATCCAGTAATAAGTTGGTTTAATAAGCGCTATGGGACACATCTTGATAAAACCATGGATATTATCACTCCACATATATCCGAATCTGATAAAATGAACATTAGTAAATATCTTTCATCTCACGATCCAGAAATTCTACATGGTAAGTTATTGGAGCTACAAAAATAAGGTAGATGTAAACAATCTGACTCTATTTTAGGATTTGTCTTTGCTGTTGACACAGTGAAATCAGTTGTCTTAGCCTTTGCCGCAATAGACCAATTTATTAGCGTGGAGAAAGCAATACATTTAACCCGATTAGAGGAAGAATATCAGCTAGGACATTGGGGAAGAGTAGAATGGGCACACGACTTAAGTCAGCAGGATCTTCAAGCAAGATTAGCGGCAGCTTTGTTATTTATTCATTTTAATAGATCCGAAAATTTAATTAAAGAAAAATTAGTAGTGTAAATGTGTGTGTTACTTATTATTGCAGAGTTTAAATCATGAAAAAATATTATTATTGCTTTTGGCTTTCATTTAACTAATCAATTATA
This sequence comes from Thereva unica, assembly GCA_949987705.1. Classification (NCBI taxonomy): domain Eukaryota; kingdom Metazoa; phylum Arthropoda; class Insecta; order Diptera; family Therevidae; genus Thereva; species Thereva unica. The sequence continues at coordinate 17,337,782 of OX465285.1, forward strand.
CTTAAGGATTATTAAAATGCCTAAAGAGACACGGAGAACTTATTAAGGAAGAAAAAACGAGATTACTTTAGAAATAGAACCCGCCCACATCATGATAAGAAGAGAGGATGGTGCTATAGCTAGTAGTATCGCTAACGGATTCGAGGTGTGGGAAAAACACTTTAAAGATTTCTTTAAAGATAACATAAATGTAACCCAAAGATAGGTAGGTGAAGGAATGCTTCCAGTGCAACCGGAGGTCCAATTAGCACAATTCGTGTACTTTGTGTTCAGTGGTGGTTTGGTAGGGTGTGACGGATGCCTAAAGCCATCCTGTGGGCCCAATTGCGGATCAGACCATTATCTTGCTCGAGGGCAATTACAGTTGCGATTACAAAGAACGAAGAAAACGGGGCAACCACCAACCAAGTAGGATTGGGCGTGCCTACCATCGAGCGAGAATGTCAAATGGCATTATCCAACAAATTCGCGGCGATCGCAATACCGGACGATATCGATCTAGAAAAAAGGAAAGGAGTCTTTGTGGAGTGTGCAATGGAGATGTGTCCACCTATCATAGCTGTCTGGGCCTCGTCGATCAACAAAAATGAATGGAAAACGTCGATTTCAAGCAATATCGACGATTGACGTTGCTTTGCCACTTCTCTTTAACGTTGTGATGTGTGAAGCATTCGATGGACGGCGCGATATGACGACAACAACTTCGTAACCCAGTTAATGTTCGCCGACACAATGGACATCTTATACGACATTTCTCGTATCGCCTGGGGCCGGTTCACGTAACTCGACAACGAAATTTTTTTTCGTTTCGCGTTCACGTAGCTCGAAAAAATTGCAAATTTTCGTTTGTTGACTCGAAAGCTCTTATGTTATCGAACACTTGTATTATTAAGATTAATTTTCCAATTTAAAAGTAGACTTTTATAAGTTATTACATATGTAAATTATTTTTAAAAATTTAATTAAGTTGATGCCAATAAATTGTATAATTTTACAGCGGTTTTTGTAAAGAAAATCTTGTTTCAGTAATGTGGTTTCCTTAAATTTTCTTTCGAGCTACGTGAACCCTCAATTTTTTCGAGACAAATTTTTTCGTATTCAAATTCGTTTCGAACGATTATCGTCGTTCGAGCTACGTGAACCGGCCCCTGGTCTTACGAGTTTAAAATCAATGCAGAAAAAACAACAGTTCTCACAACGGACGGATCGACGTTCTATGTTCCGTCCTCGTACCATATTCCTCGTTAATGAGGAGAACGAATGAAAGTCATCCATAGGAACGCCGGATTTTATGCCTGAAGACACTGAATAAGCTTCTCAGGTTCCAGATTTACTTTAGGCAACTAGATGAAAGCTGTAGGTCTCCTCGGGATATCCGCAGCTGGGATTAGCTTGAAACTCATGTTTTCCCATGCCTCGCAGATCTCATTGACACATTTGCTTAGGAAGTCCCTGGAGGCCTAGTCTTCACATTTGATTACCCTCAAGCCTCTGACTACCGAGGAGGAGTCAGAGCATGGCGTCGTTCCTCCCTTGCCTGAGAGGATGTTATCCAACACCATCTCCGATAGTTGGGCTTCCACCTCCACCCAGGTTTAGGGGCTGATGCATCTGCCCCAAAAGCCTTCTCGTCCATTAAGGCTACTTGCATGCGTTCTCTGACCACCTCGCTTTGCAGCCTTTCTAGGCCCGGCTGTGATTCTAATGCCACTACTGTACTCGCTACAGCAGGATTCTTCTTGAGGGGATCTTTTGGCATCTCGCTCGATCTTCTCTTTAGGAGAGGATCGAGGTGTTTTCTGTACCTCCCGCGACTCGAGATGGTTGGCTTGGTTTACAATCGACTGGAACTTAATTTTTGCAGACTGATCTCCCTCATGCACAGTACCGGCCTTCTCATTCTTAGCAATCTTGTGAAGCATTGAAAAGGGTCTCCGGTACTGGCTTAGTATGCGCATACCATCTGAACTTTGAAAAGCACAGGCTTTCCCAAAACGGGTGTACTATGGCTAGGACTCACCTCGAATTGGTGGTCTTTGCAATTATCGTTTCTAAGCTAAAGGTGAGTTACTTTAGTATTATGGCTGGTACTAGCTGCACAACTGGCGATTGCCTCCATAATAGAGGGAAGAAATTTTTTATTTTTTAAAGATCCCACTAGTAATGCGGAACTTACCAGGATAAGGCACTTATACACTCCGACTTTGGCAGGACATCGGAGGAAGCCGTTCACGTCCAGCACTCTTTAACCACTAGCTGGCCACGCAGCCATCGGCACGGTAAACACCTTGGCTTAGAAGTGTGGAAAAAGGAAGAAGGGGGAGGGGGATGTACCCTGCTTTGTCTGGTCTCTTCGCAATTAGCCTGTTCGGCATGGGTGTACATACCGGTGGTTAAGCTAGGTTAATACCCGACCTAAGTGGAGCCTTCGTACCCTATTATTAACCGATTAAGCCATGCGCGAACTGCGTAATAGGCGCGAAGGCCATCCACACTCTCGTTCATGCTTGTTCACACTCTCGTACATGCTTCTCACGGCTTTAGGGCTGCTAACTACAGCTAACGGCAGTGGGACAGTCAAACTGAAAAAATGCCTTAGATGAAGCCAAGACTCGATATAGGCTGTAGCACCATTGCATAGATGGCACTTAAGCGAGAGATTCTTAAAAACATTACATATTTTACCGTAGATGATGAGATGTTTACAATTCTATGTATAATCGTATATCGAATCACCAGCAGAAAACTAGTTAGTATAATTTTTATTTACGTGCATAAATTAAACATGGGTAGCCTCAGACTTCATCTAGACTCTAGAGTTCGACAAAGAAAACTAATTTTATTTTGTCTTTTTTTAACATTCAAGAATCGATCGATCACATTGTTTGTATCCCATACAAGTTTGCCAAATGCAAATCCCCATTTTCATACTCTACAGTCTGTGCAAGTATCCCAACAAAAACACTTCTAATGCTGTTTCATTAATTCCAAATTACGTAACAATCCATTCATTATCTAAATTCTTGAGTGGACAGAATCTAGAGAAAAAAACATTTGTCGCTTTGGTTGCGATGACTACGCGCAATTTGCCTTATGTGCGAGATCATATCAACGCCAGGGGGAATTGCTCTTATCTACAATAAAATGAAGATATTATCTAAATATAACAAGCAACACAGTATTAACCGATTGAATGAGTCCAACTGCATATCAGTCACCTAAGCGAAGCTTTTGTAGGCAGGTTAATTGCGCGGAGCCTTTGCCAAAATTCATGTTTCGTGTTCTACGGGTCAAAGTTTGAGGAAATTAAAACTGACATTTTTTTTGCGTTTTCTTCTACCTTGCATAAGTTTTGTCAGCTACTGTCCGGACTTAAAACTCAACAAGTTCAGAAATTTAGGAGTGAGGAGACAACAGCAGAAAGCGGGCAAAATCGCTCTTGTCCGGCGTTTTTTTTAAAGTTCTGTGCGGGGATTCACATTTATTTTTTAGTTGATTTGTTTTTGAAAGGATGTTTTATTAAAGTTGATAATTTTCTAGATTTGTATTCAATTTTTGTGTATTTTATTGTATATTTTTATAAAGCGCTTAGTAATCATGACATCTGAAACACGGAAAAGGAAAGTAAGTAAAGAAAGGTAGTTTATTTAACCTGAATGGAGGTGATAACAGATATTTGCTATTTTAATCGAATTAAGTAAAGTAAACATTTTGTCTTGCATTGTGCATTTTGTGTTATTTTTCGCATTTCTCGTTCTTTGGCGAATCTCCATCTCATAATGGTGTGACGTCATCGGTCATCACACATGTCCAGCTTAGGTTTACCAGATGATAATCGAGTTCTGTATTTATGTTCGAAATTTAATCAAATATCAATGGAAAATCCCTTAATTTCTATTTATTTTGGCTATAATTTTTAATTAATATGTATACAAACATTTTCCTGAATTATTTCTTATTCAATTACTGTAATTATGTTAAAATTCATAAAACTACCTAGGCACACTTCCTATCAACTCATAACAAACTACCGTCGTGCAACACGAAATTTTCCAACATGCGATTTCGAATGAAAATTTTGACATTTTTATGACTTTTCTCGTCTAGTGTCAAGTTGTCTGTCATCCCGGTGGTCAAACAATACAATTTTTCCGCATATATTTTCGCAGACTGTGTTTTTGTATATATCTTATTTATAATAAATGCTTCGAAACGCTTTAATTGAATAAAATATTAGTAAATATTGTCCCAATGAAAAGAATCTAGTCATGAGAATTGAATACGAATTGGTATGTACATAAACATGTTCTGGATTGAGATTTGTGGATGTTTATCAAGGATTTGTGTTTTTTTCTATTCTCAAAGGATTAAGAAATTTTTTAATTGTTTTTACTTAAAAGATACATTAATCCTACATTATTATTGCTTATGTTCCCTATTTTCGTGTTTAATCACCTAAATAAACATTTGAATGGAATAGTTTCGTAAACTCTTATTGATATTTGACAACATGCTTTATGTACTCAACAAGGCCTACATAGAACCCGAATCTAGAGCACTGCCAATGTTCCGCTCGTTTAAAATAACTAACTGGTCAAATTTCAACAGAGACTTGAAAAGGAGTCGAAATACGGGAGCCTCCCAGAAACACACAACCTGACCGCCCAGCAGATAGAAGCGCACATAGAAAGGCTAGTGTTGGAGATCTTGAACTGCGTATCCAGGCACTCCAAACTGGTAGATAAACGTTAAATATAAAAATATTTTGCAGATTACGCTAAATTAATAAGATCCGAAAGGCAACGGCTCCAAGCTCTAAGGCGCATCTTCCTGAGGACGGGAAGTAAACTAACGGCGGAATACATGGAACTCTCAGCCAGAATCTCCTGCCTAAGCAGAATAATCAGAGAAAGGATCAAACGTGACCTGAACAAAGGGTATATCGAACTCTTCAATACAATAAGACCTTCACCCCAGGCTTTTAAGGTCATTGACCGCATTACTGGTAGAAAGCGATCAAAGGTTAATCCAATCTTTTCTCCCATAACAGCTAACGGGATAACCTTATTAAAGTTGGAGGACAAGATAGAAGAATTTAGAAAATACTTCGAGAACACATTTCAGGCCTCACGATACAACAGAGACTCCTACACATAGGAAATGATAGACGAAGTAATGACCATATTTGATTACGACACCTCGCCTCATGAAAACAAAAAAAATCCTCGGGCCTAGATGGGCTATCGAACTATGTATTGAAGAAGTGCATGCCTGCCATAGCGACGCAACTAGCCACAATTTGTAACAACTGCATTAACAATTGCCATTTTCCTACAATCTAGAAAAAATCCAAAACTATCCCAATCCCAAAAAAGCTCAACAGCAAAGAATGTTGAAGAATTTAGACCGATTTCGCTCCTCTCCAACTTGGGAAAAATGCTCGAAGGAATCATATTAAAAAGGCTAGAAGATTTCTTCACAGGAAAACGATATCATTCCGAGATTCCTAGTCGGCTTTGTAAAGGAGCACTCAACGGAACACGCCCTGCTACTCCTAAAGAGTCAGTGATGACGAAGTTCAGAGACGGTAAATGCTCGGTTGCATGCGCCCTAGACCTAAAAAAGAACAGTGACAGTGTATGACACCGCGGACTCATATACAAACTAAATCACCTAGCTATTCCTACTTGTCAAGCTATACTCATTCGTAATAGGCAGAACAGGGGAAACCCAAATTGGAGACCTGATCTCCACACCATTACGCTAAAAACAGGGTGCCTCAAGATTCCGTCCTGGGCCCCATGTCATTTAACATATTTCTGTAGGACTTCCCGCCTGAAATCCCCACACTTTCCTCTGCTTGCATCCAGTACGCAGATGATACAATGATGTGGTCCAAGGCAAGGCAGGGTGAAAGCGGTGGTGTCGAAGAGCAGGCGCAAAACCAAAAGAATTTTAAATTCATATAGTAGTAGTAGACTTGAATAAACGGATGTGCGGACTAAGGTCCAACTAGAATTGTAAGAGATCGTTATAAGGCCCTGAAATATGGGGAAGTCGGCCTCTAATGCCATAGTGTAAGAACCACGTCAAAAAGAAATGAAGCTCAATAAATTTTTTTCTTAAAATTAAATTAAATCAAGCTACTATTAATATCAATAAAAAACCGCAAGTAATATCAATAAAAAACCGGAGTAGATTAAATATTTACTTTCTTTAAAGGTCGCGCAAACAGAAAATGAAGACAGACCGGCGGCGAACAGACGCAAATATAATAATAGCAAAGGACTACCGCAAGGAATGAAGCTATCATTTCTATGTTTAATTATTTGCGTTATTTTACTACTTTTGGTTTTTGGTAATTATATATAAAACTATATTTGTATATTTATATAAATCATTAAAACAATCAACAGGAATTTATATGGACTCTATGAGCCCAATAGTTGAAAGATTGGTATCTAAATTTGGATATGAAAAATCTCAATTTGCTGTTATTATTGATGCTGGCTCAACGGGTAGTCGAGTTTTGGCCTATAAATTTCATAGAAGTATTCTAGGTAATCCATTTATTTATATATATTTAAATTTAGATTTTTTAATTTATTTTTTATTGTTTTATAGACAATAAATTAGTCTTAGATGATGAATTATTTAAAGAACGCAAGCCTGGTTTGTCATCGTTTGTTGAGAATCCAAGTCAGGTAAAAGAGGATTTAAGTTTTTTAAGTATTCAAATTTTTTATAAATATTTTTCTACTTAAAGGCCGCCCATTCCATTAAATTGCTACTAGATGAAGCAAAAGTTTTTATTCCAAAAGAAAAATGGTCAGAAACGCCACTTGTATTGAAAGCTACAGCAGGTAATTTTAATTATTTTTTTCTTGTATTAATCTAGTTCTCTAAATAATTGGTCTGAGGCAGCAAGGAGTGTATACGTGTGTTAATAAGGTCTCTAAAATACGCGATAATAAAAAAAATAAAAAACCCGAATAACGGAACAATAAAGAAAAGTGAAAAGTTTTAGAAAACGTTCAAAAAAACAGTGAAAACAAAAATGAAAGCGATGCAGTCTAGACCGAAGGCTTCATCGCCCTTTAATAGACAACACTCGCGACCGACGAACGGCACAAGTCTTGCTCCCTATCTTCACTCGGATCTCGGACCTGCAGGTGTCGCGGCCAAAATCTGTTGGCCGATGAAATTTGCCACGTCTCAAAAGGCACACAACTTTGACGAGGACAAATTTTATTGACTCTGATGGTTGCAGCAATTGTAATGCCAAGAAGTATCTACATGTGAGAACGTGGCGATTGAGCCCGTACAACCGAAGTCCTATTACAGGTCACGATTTTTATTGATTTCTGTAACATTCATGAACTTTATGCGAATTTCTCGTTTGTTGGGTGCTACTTAAACAATTTCAAACCGCCAATCTTCGTACTTACCCGTATATCACCCGCTACTGACGTAGGTCATTACCGGGTGTCGGTGTACACTTTAATGCACAATCTCTCCTCATAGAAGTATTGCTATCTATGTTAGCGATGACGTAGCTTATTATAAAATATATCGTCGCTTATCCAGAATAGTGGCACAACTCAAAAATTTCCAAATTCGAGTTTATTTTAAGAATGTACATATAGCTAAATATGCATATTTTTATGTAGCAAAAATCCATATTAATACTTCTAAAAATGACCGCTGGAAACCCGCTGGAATCCAAGATCATAACATGGGCTTGTATGAAACTAAAAACTTTCAAATGGCTCCCCTGTAAAATTCATTGTTTTTGAGTTGTGACACTATTCTGGATAAGCGACGATATGTAAAAGCACATTTTCAGATTCTAACTACCTCTGCTTCATATACAGCATTCCTAACAGAAATAACGAAGTCTCCACTTCATCATTTGATACTATTTCCGAACAAATCTCGGAATTTTTATCGTTCAATCTTGAGTGTGAAATCATCGTTTTGGGTGTTTTCACTGTTCACAACGTACACTGGCTGACTTACTCAAATGGCGCAGGCGTTTCTAGAAAGCCAGTCGAGTTCTTTGCAGACCCCAATAATTTACATCAAACCAGTTAGGAAAACTTTATGGCATTATGGAAGGCCAATTGGCGGAGCTTATTAATTATTTCCAGTCCACTGACTGGGATCTGTGTTTCCGAAATAAAACGTCAACTCTGCCGCTATCCGTATCATCAGCGAAGTAAATTGAGAAGTAAATTCCATAATGCAACCTCGGGTAGCAAAAATTTCTGGTCCTTAATAAGTTCCATCACGAAGAATTTCACTACAACTTCAACTCCTTCCTTTGATGAGAATGTGACAACAGATTGCAAATCCAAGGCCAATTTACTAGCACCTCTGTTCTCTTCAAATTCTTCTTTATCCGAAACTGATATGTTACGCCCGGTTCACGAGCACAACGCTCATTTGATAGACAGGGCATTCTGCAGCACGTGTGAGGTATACACCTGCCTCAATGAGCTCGATGCGAACAAATCCACTGGACCCGATAATATACCCCCCATCGTCGCAAACTTTTTGCCCTATCATACTTCTCCGGATCTTATCCAGACTCTTGGATACTTGTAGATGTTCAGCCCATACCGAAAAAAGGTGACTCCACCCTTCCCTCCAACTACCGCCCAATAGCATTTCTGTTCTCATCTTCTTATTCCCCTTTAATCCCTCAAGGGACATAGGGCGGAAACAGTTGCCCTCCAGCGTACACTGTTTTGCGCGACAGCTATCAGCTCGACCAGGATCTTGCGGCATCTGTTAATGGATTCTTCTCCACGTTGTTCTAGGTCTTCCGGCTTGACGGGATCCTTGCGAATTCCAGTCAAGAGGTTGTTGGGTTAGATTCTCGTTTCTGCGTCGCAAGGTATGGCCAACCCAATTCCATTTCCTTCGCCTGATTTGGTTGTTCATCATTTCTTGGCCGACACGGCACTATAGCTTTCCCCAGAATAGTTCTCCATCTGCGGCTGATGGCCACGTTATCTAACTGGTTTCTCGTTCTACCATCGGGCGATATCCAGGTCTCCTTGTGTATCTTTTTGTGACAAAAGTAAGTTCCATCTACCATGAGTTGGTGGGAGCTACAAAAGTCAACGAAAAGCTCACCGTTGCTGTTAGTGACCTGGCCTATACCTTGATTTCCAATTGTGTGTTGAAAGCCGGTGTTGTTGGGCCGATCTCTGCGTTTAGGTCACCCATTAAAGCAATGATTCCCCTTGGAATAGAGTAGAAAACCTCATTCAGTCACATGTAGAAATCTTCCTTGATGGCGTCGTCTGCGTTGGATTAACGTAGTACTTCTTAGTCTGGTACGCAGGCGCATGGTAATAATCTTCTCAGAAATTGGTGACCAGCTAATGAGGCTGGACCTGGCTTCTTTGGTGAGTATTACGCCAACGCCATTCCTACGGCTTTCAGTTTCATTTCTGCCAGAATATAAGAAGGACTCGCCATTTGGGCCGATATGTTCCCTCGCGTCGGGCCATCTAGTCTCCCATGACCCTGATTTTATATCGATTCATCTCGCTGAGGACTTCATCCAGCCGTCCATCAGCAAGCAGTGTTCTCACATTCTATGATCCGATTCGTGTCCTGGTTCGAAAAGCAAAGGTCGTCGTCGTGTTGTCCATCCGGTTCCGATGCATTCCATCCATCCATCCAATGGCGCTACAGCCCAAATCGAGCCTTGGCCTCCTCTAGGGCATTTCTCCAAGTCTGACGGTTCCTTGCAGCAGTTCTCCAGTTCCGAATGTTCAGCATTGTCTCTGCGTCAGCCGTCACAGAGTCCATCCATCTTCTCCTGGGTCTACCTACTGGTCTGTTTCCTGGAATTTCGGCCACCATAAGCCGTTTTGGGATACGGTTATCATTCATCCTTATTACGTGGCCGGCTAGTCTTAGTCTGTTGATTTTTATAAACGTTGAGAGTTCTGGGTCGTCAAAAATTTCATACAACTCGTTGTTGTATCTCCTTCGCCATATCCCATCCTCTCTCGTTGGGCCTATTATGCATCTGAGCACCTTCCTCTCAAACCTGTTGACTTGTTCCTCTATCTCCTGGGTCATAGTCCAAGTCTCGCTGCCATAGCACAGTACTGGTCGTATTACTGTTTTGTAGAGTGAGAGTTTCGTTTTTCTGTGCACAAATCTTGAGTGCAATATTTGTTTTTGGGCATAAAAAGCTCTATTAGCCAGTAGTATTCGTCTAGTTACTTCTTCCTTTTCATCGTTTCTTTTTGTAATTGTAGACCCAAGGTAGACTGTTTTATCGACTACTTCCAGATTATGTTCGTCGATAGTTATATTTCTTCCCATTCTAAATCTTCCAGCTCTGGATTGTTGCATCACCTTCGTTTTTTCTTCATTGATGTTCAGCCCTATGTCCTTGGCCGCCTCTTTTAATTCGACATAGACTTCTTTTGCTGCCAAGAAGGACCTTCCCACGATGTTCACGTCATCCGCATATCCAAGTAATTGTACAGACTGCGTTGCTATGGACGCATTTCTCCGTACTGATGTTTTTCTTATCACCCATTCTAGGGCCAGGTTGAAAAGCATGGGGGCTAGTCCATCTCCTTGTCTAAGACCTTGTCGCACTTCGAACTCTTCTGTTATTGCATTTTGAATCCTTACTTTCGCCAGGGAGCTATTCGTTGCGCATTTTATCAGTCGTACCAGCTTGGAGGGGACTCCTAATTCCAATAGGATCCTGTACAGCCTCTCTCTGTTTATCGAGTCGTATGCCTGTTGAAAGTCGACAAATATCTGGTTCCGATGCATTGTTTGCTGTTTAAGACGCAGAGAACTCAGGGGGCACCGCGGGGAAGCGGGATTAGGACTTGCTAACAGAGCTGCTAGGTGTTCGTCTGTAGTGACTCTTCTCGGATTTAATCGGGTGCCACCACCTTCCTAGGTCTTTGTTAGTCATTCGCCCCCAATCCTATTCATGTTTTTTCAGAAACATTCTTTCTAATTTTGACATTTTATATTTCCAGGACTACGATTATTACCACAAAGTAAAGCCGAAAATATTCTAAATTCTGTTCGTGATCTATTTGCTAAATCAGAATTTATTGTTGATCAAAATGCTGTTGAAATAATGGAAGGAACCGATGAGGGTATCTTCTCATGGTTCACAGTGAACTTTTTACTTGGCAAATTATCAAAAACAAATCAGGCAGCAGCATTAGATTTGGGTGGTGGCAGTACACAAGTAACATTCTCCCCAGCGGATCCGCAACAAGTACCAATTTACGAGAAATATGTTCATTCTGTTCGGACGCTTAACAGAGATATTAACGTATTTACACATAGCTACTTGGGGCTGGGCCTAATGGCTGTAAGACATGCTGTTTTTACACGGCATCATTCTAAAAATGATGTTGTAATAGATAGCGAATGCATTAATCCAATTATTAGAAATAAAACTTTCACATACTTAAATACGGAGTATCACATTAGGTTGGGATGAAAGTAGTGAATAATATAGAGCTCTATTAATTTGTAATTTTCTTACAGTGGTGCTGACAATTCTAAATCAATTTTAGAAAATCCAGTTGTAGATTTTGAGGCTTGTTTGGATAGTATTAAGAGTATTGTTATTCCGCTTGTTAAACCGAAACCGTTGACACTGAAACAACATACTATAACTGCGTTTAGTTATTACTTTGAGAGAGCAATAGAAACTGGTCTAGTTGATCCATTTGAAGGTGGTGAAATTTTTGTAGAAGATTACAGAAATAAGGCTAAGGAGATCTGTGCTATTGCCAATACAGAACAGCCGTTTATGTGTCTTGATCTGTCTTTCATATCTGTTTTACTTCGAGAAGGATTTGGCCTCAGTGATAAAAAGAAAATAAAGGTGAACATCAATTTTCTTGCTAATTAATATTATTAACAATATTTTTCCTTAACAGCTTTACAAAAAAATTGATGGCCATGAAATATCATGGGCATTAGGCTGTGCTTACAATGTACTCACAAGTAGCGAACGGTTTAATTCCTAGGAGTATTATTTACTTAAAATAAATAAAAAAAAAAAAGTTTTCGGCAAGGTGCCTTAGAAATTGTAATATTTGCGAAAAAGACAAAGTTTAAAATCTCATTTTTACATATCCGTTAATAATAATCTATTATTATTGGCAATTCACATTTTGTTCATAAAATAATGGTTTTTGGGTAGTGTTTTTTTGTTAATAATTAATGATGATTTTAATCCTGTTTTTTTCTTTATTATAAAATATACTGACGAAAAACAATTTGTCCTCCTGTTAGATAAAATTTAATAGTATAGTATAAAAATTTTACTATTTAGACTGTTTATGAGATTTTTTTATTTGTCAATTAAAACAAAAAAAAAACGTTTTTATTATTTATCAATTGTGGTTTTATTTAATGTCGGGTAACATAAATTATTAATGTCCCCATATCAGCGTTTTGGAATGCAAGCTGAGTCGATCGATAATTGCATAAAACATTGAAAGAAAATATGTTTTTAATGAGCCATTTAAGTTTTTTAATAGCATCGAGATTATATTTAATGTAGCGTGCGTACGACCGAATACAAGGTCTGCTAGTGAGCTCTGTAAGGCTGTTGATTGCCGTGCAAGTGTCTAACATGATGTAGGGTAAGTCTTCACTCCAATGAGTAGTGCTGTCCCTTCTTTTATGTTTTAAACTTTGACTTAGAAATCACCCTTTGGACAATGCAGTAGACGCCGTATTTGAACGATAAAAGACAATAGAATAGGTTAAGGGATATGAACGTCAAGGATGTGAACGTCGGAAGGACAAGTAACCAGATCGATGATGTACTCAATGAAAAGAGATCAGCAACAAGTATATAGGATGTAAGGTGCTTAATCGTGTCTTGAAAGTGGCTGGTGAAGAGACAGTAGAAGTAGACTTCTCGTGCGGCGACTGGAAACAGACTCCTGCCATGGTCATGGCCCCTGTGCTGAATGATTTGTGACAAGTTTTTTGAGTTGAAGAAGGTGACGTTTTAATCGAATTACGATTTTCAGCATAGTGGCCTAGAGTGGTAGTGCTAAGTGCGAGTTTAGCCCCCTATGCTGAAAGTCGCAATTCGTCTGAAACGCCACTTTCTTCAACTCAAGAAACTTGTCACAAATCACGACTCGACATTCATCACAGGGGCCCATGTCTTACAAGGAGTGCTGTCGGAGTCGGGCGGAGAGAAGAACAGTCTTGAAAAAACCACCCCAATCTAAGGTGAAACAGGATATGCCAATATACGCATGGCCAAGGGGCGCTAGGTCTCTAATATCCGAACTCTGGATAGTTACAGGTTGAATTAGCATTCCAACAGGTCTAGCGGAGGATAGTGGGTTAATAAATAACCCCCTGGGATATCTACTGGCAAGGGAATTAGTTAGTGGACTAACCAAGAGAGTACACTAGCACGAGTGCCCAAACAAGGCGTGTACTGGCATACCAGTCACTGGCAACAACCAGTAGCCACCACGTACTTACCCTTTGTACTCGCCAATGTGAATGCCGCTTTAAGCTTGGTCTCATATCGACTGATATGGTTAACTGCCCCTGACACCCGAGCAAATGGCACAGTTCCAGGAGGCGACCATTGATGTCGTCATCGTAAAAGCGTGCGGAGAAGTGAAGCCGTCTTTCGAGGGGAGCTTCCAAAGATGAGACTGGCTACTGTTAGTCTGCCCAGACCCTGACAGCAGAATGGGTGACGTAACGTAACGTCTCCTTCATTAAGAGCAATACTGGGGTGGTAGCACATAAGTCGTTTCAAGCGACCTCTTCATACAAAAATTCAAGATTTTTGTATGGAGAGGTCGATTGAAACAACTCACGTACTACCACCCCTGCTCTTGATATCAGTCTGGTGGAAGAGGGTAATTTTCCTTAGACTCATGTTATACGAGGTTACTTCCCCCAGTGCTACCTACGACAACGAAAAAGTGCTGGCGACTATTGCTGCACAAAACTCGGTTCCCGATCTTCCAACGAAGCAGCCACAAGGGCAGGGGTCGTCGTGTAATGCTTAGACCATAGAGTCCGAAATGGAACCTACCAATGCTTCCGAAGGACTGCAGTAATGCCGCCACCTTGGACATAGGGCCATCTGGAGTTGGAGTACGGGGTGAATCAGTACCGCCACAGACAAAGGCGGTAGGACGAAGGGTCCTAGACAAGCCAAGAAGACCGGGCTTGTCAAACAATTCTTGGAGAGAAAATGAGCGCCATAAGGGCACTCCAAGTTAATTTGCACCGTGCGAAAGGGGCATCCTCCACCCTGTGCGAGACTTTCGCGCAGAGGAATCTTAACCTTGCTCTTATTCTTGGGTAACCGATGGCTCTTTTCAGACAGCTAAGTTGCAATCAAGGCACTCTCAACGTTGAAGTTTTCTTCCAAAATAGTTCAGGGTGTTTTGACGTACTTCAGAGCCAGGCCTGAAGAAATAAGGTCTTTATCTGCTAGATCCCCGGACACTGGGATATAGAGGTTAATGAGAATGCATACAGCTTTGCGAGGAGGGGTCTGAGACGTTAACCCAGGGCCCAGAACCCTTCTGGGGCATCTTCTGGCCTACCTCCAAGTCCCCGATAGAGGAGTGTATTAAAGGACTAAACCTAGCAGATTTTAAAGAAGCATAGAAAAGAAAGAAAGAAAAGAAGGCTTGAGAATAAAAATGAAAAACCCACAATAAAACGAAGAGGTAGAACAAATTAGTAAGAGAATTCTACTCGGACACAAAACCTTTTTCGCACGCCGTAAATTGCTCGAATCTCGAGCATTATATCGAAAGACTAAGTTTACGCTCTATAAGACGCCCTGTTATATGCTACGACTACGAGGGTGAAATATGGACGCAAAGGATAAAGGACATGCTAAATTCCTTGGAAAAAGAGAAAAACAATAGGCCCAATTTGTCAGGAAGGAATGTGAATAATCAGTTATAACAGCGAGAGTTATATCAACTCTATGATGACTTGACTGGACTAGACTTAGTAACATTCGCAAAATTCAATAGACTTCGCTGGGACAAAAGCGGTAGTAGCTGAGGCGAGGACACTTCTCTACATATAGAAATGGCGAATTTCAGCCAAAAATCGAGAATACTCGAAGAGAAGATTAGGTTAGGGGTCTGGGGGTACCTGAGCACCCTGAGGGGAAGGTTCAGTCGTCCTTCTCCTTGAAGTTTTTTTAGGATCGTCATCTTAACTTGTATTTGCGAATTTAGAGGACCGGCGGCAGTACATGCTTGCACTCAATGGTACCCCAATTCCTTGCAGGATGCACCCAGTTGACGTTCGATCATCTGGTTCCGTGAGGATCGCAGTCAATTGGCCTGATTTATTGCGTACCGAGCAGTTTGGCAACTTCATTGGAACTTGATTAGTTGTGCGTTTAATGGGTAAGTCGAAACGAGGAATGAATTCAGTGAAGAATATTTTTGCCACTGTTGAAGCTGAGATATCCCGAAGGGGCTCAATTTTCGATTGTAGTAAATCGAGTCGATTTCAGTCGATGACAGTTCAGGATTGGATTTAGATGGGCGAATGCGCGTGTTGTGTTTATTTTATTCAACTGCGTTACGGGTTACCTATCCTTTTCACAATCGAAGCAGCTTTCAATTCTCGATCGATTGGCGAATCGAATTTCGGACTAGGAGCCATATTCAACTGTTATTTGGAAGCTTGAAGGCTACAAATGGAGAATTGGTATATCGCGAAAATTTAACATTGTGGAAACCAAGACACGATCAAGGCCACTGATTGCATTCTTTATTGATAGCTGGCCAGAAGCCTCGTCTTGTAGCTCGAATACCAACCAGGATGAGACGGGCTATGTTCTAATAGGTTACCATATTATCAGTACAGTGCAACGAATCGAGTCTGATCTTAATACTAAACAATGTAGTCGAATCGAAAGGAGAATGTCGGAAGTCTAGATCACCGGACGGTGATGTAGGTTGCGTTCTTTGATTGTGCTGATTGTATTCGCCATCAAAACTTCTCAATTACTTTACTTACGGTTAAACGTATATGCAAATGACTAAACATTCCCGCCATCATCTCATAAAACTTAAGATATTACCCACGAGAAAACCCATAGGAATTTTTTAACACCAGCAGATGGTGCCTAAAACGACCGCACACTAACGTTAAGTTGAAACTGCATCAACAACAGAAATGAAATTATTTTCTATTATAGACAAAGTTCGGACATAAAGGTCGAACTATTTGAACGTTCTTTCTCAAAGTTTTATATCGCCCTTAAATGAATGGCAGCATATACTCTATAGAACCTTGATGAAATCGTTCCAGCAATAGAAGAACGAAATGCTACCCTCATCGCATATGTGTGTTCACGTTGTTGTATCCATCCTACAAACGAACGCGAGGTATGAATCTGTCAATTCAAGAAGAAAAAAAAGCACACACCGAGCGAAACGTAAAGTCCAATAGGTTAAGGATGGGTCTAAGATGGAGGGGGTTTTTTTTTATTTTATTATATCTGAGAAGGATGGAAAAAACTCTCCAATAAAGTTTCCCAAATTGATACATTCGTAGGGATATATGGACCCTTCGTTGGGAATATTGAAATTTTATTAAGGACGAAAAATATTTTTTTTGATTTGCTTGAAGGAATCTTCATCCTATAGAGGAGGGATTTTCTTTTGAAACCTTTTTCTGATCCTGTCCAGAAGTATGAGGATTGCGGGGAGGGGGTTGAAGTTATTTTAAGTTGGCAAACGTTGTGGTATCGATTTGAAGCCACTTAAGAGGCTGAATATGCCGTGGAGACGAGTTGATTTGTCCTATCTCAACTTGTTTAAGGCTGGATTCTTGTGACACGAATTTTTATGTTTCACTTGGTTAAAGAAGGGGACCCTTCCGGGGTGGTTTTTTTATTGCTGCTACTGGTATATAAGTATCCAGAGGTCAGCTTGAAGGAAAATGTTTGCCTGTTTATGATTCAGGCTTTATGGTTCTTTATAGGTAACTTGAAATGGGCTAAGGACATCTTTTAGCTTTGATTGAAAATGGACAGCCGGGATAATGATATGAACATAAAGGATTACAATAAAGGGAATAATGAACGTATATTGTATTTATTATAAAAAAAAATGATTATATAGATGTAGGATCGGGTATGGAGATGTGGGGTTGTTATAGCAACCGATGGAAGGGCAGACATCGGGAAACATGAGGGCACAAGATATGTGGAAGTGTTACGGATATCCCTCAGAATTCCACAGTTTTGGGAAATCTGGTTCGTGTCCCTTAACAGGTTAAAGATGTAGTGCTTAATTCCCCGGAGTTGGGAAAATATGGTAACTTTATGTAGGATGGGCTTGTTACTCGGATTCCGATGAAGCCAAAATGTTAACTGAGTTGTCGTCAGGAGACAAAAGACTTTCTCAACTATTAAATGAGATGCGCACTGTGATCTTTCGAGAAAGTGAGGATTACCTAGAGGCCCTATTAGCACTGACTGACAAAATTCTCGAAGTCAGCGATTTCAGCGTGTAGGTAGTGGCCGTGAGCAAAAAATCAGCGGGTCTATGATCTAAAGCCGAGAAGATAAATGCTGAGAAGAATGCACGATAAACCATGATGTACAGCAAGCACGCGATCAATACAAAGGGGCCTTCCCTAAGTCTCTAGTGTGTCACATAAAAAAAAAGGTACGCGATCACTCCCATCCTGAAAGCTGTGACGAACTGATACAGATTGAAAGGGAGGCTATTCAACAGTCTAACAGATGTACAAAGAAGGGATGATCACCCAACAGGGAACGTAGCTCGTAGTCTCTTCTTTCTTTTTCTTTGATTCGTTAGCTGGCGATCCGAGCGGGACATCCCCACAACGGATACGCTGCTGTCGGTGCCGCTTGGTCTCGAACTCGATTCACGATGCGTTTCCATTCTTGCCGATTTTTGTCGACGTCTCGAGCCTCGGTAGCTGATAATCGTTGATTCTTTAGGTCGCCCTCGATATTCTTTAACCATGTTTTCTTCGGTGCCGATTGCTGATTTCTCCAGTCTGCGGGACGGTCTTGCCAGAAAAAGTTTACGTGGCAAGCGTTTGCCATCCATTCGGCAAATATGTCCAAACCACCGTCCACGTTTTTGTATTTTTTCTTCGCTCAGTGTCTGCTGATCGCATCTTTGTCTAACTGTCTCGTTTCGAAGGCGATCGCGTAGTGAGACCCTGAGAATCTGTCTCAAGCATCGCATTTGGAAGATCTTGAGGTTCTTGTCTTGACGTCCGGTTTGAGCAGCGTCCACGTTTCCGATCCATAAAGAAGAATCGGAAGGATCAACGTTCGGTAAAGGCGTACTTTCGTTTTGATGGCAATATTTGTTAGTTTACATATGCACCACTTGAGAAAAGCGAATGGTGGTGTTACCTGGCCGATGCGTCTGCGAACGTCGGCAGTCGATGCCACTTTCGTTTCCTCAACCAATGATACAAAATATTTGAACATCGAAACCTGTTCGATTTGGGCTCCATCGAAGTGAGCACTGGCCCTCGATCCGTCCCATGTAAGAACTTTGGTGTTTTCCGCATTGGTTTTTAACCCGTATGATTGGGCGATGCGGGTAATGTCGTATAAGATATCCGTTGCTTCGGTATTCGTGTCGGCGAAGACGGCTCTATCGTCGGGGAACATTAAGTCGGTTACGAAGTTGTTGTCGTCGTATCGAGCTCCGAATCATCGATCGAATGCTTCATGCATTATTGCGTCGATCACAACGTTGAAGATAAGTGGCGACGTCTCCCTGTCGGACACCCGTTTGAATCGGGAACTCCTCTGATTTGTTGCTTCGAATACGAACGCTGCTGGTCGAGCCATCGTACGACGCTTGGAGAAGTTGGATGATTTTCAATGGCACGTGTTCGGTGTCAAGCTGTTTCAATCGATGCAATAGAAAGCAGATTTGAAATCGATGAACGAAGCCGCAACGAATTCTTTCTTTCATTAGCGGACGGAGTGCGAATATTTGATCAATACATCCTCGATGTGGTCTAAATCCAGCTTGTTCTTTCTGACTCGTTTGCTCTCGAGGTTTCCTAAATTGTACGATTTTCGTAAATACTTTGCCGACGATTGAAAGGAGGCTAATACAGCGATAATTCTTGCATTCCCGACTGTGGCCTCTTTTCAAAATTGGGTTAACGATCACTTTCTTCCACGTCGACGGGACACGATCCGAATGCGATATGTGTGTTATGAGGACATGGAGTTGTTGTGATAAGACATCACTTCCGGCTTTGATCATCTCAGCGGCTACTTGGTCTATCCCCGCTCCTTTTCCATTTTCAGCGATTTTATTGCCGTCTTCACCTTGATAATTGTCGGTTCGATTTTCGAAAAACTGATTCGTCCGCATGTTCGATAATCGGCGGTTCGAGTGCTGGACCTTGTGGCGTATCGTGGTTGTATAACTGGTGGAAGAATACTCTCCACCGCCGCAGACGCCCATGGGCAGAAGTCACGAAAGTTTGTAACGGTCAGTTTTGCTCAAAAATCTCTAAATAATTACTTGACTAAAAATCACTGTCGAGAATGAAATTCAGAAGTTGTCCGAAACCAAAAAGTAATAATAAAAAATATAAAATTTAGGAAATTTTTCTTAAACTAATTATGTATGTATGGTCAGATTATTAACCATACGAATTTGGATGAGTACCGTAAAAAGGAGAATAACTACGTACCTTTACAAGCCGATAAAGACGATAAGGAAAACTCTGATGGAATGGGAAATTGATTTGACGAAGACCAAGATTGTCAAGTTACAGTAGGAAAATAGAAAAAGATAAGTGCCGGGCAGGTAATAGCTGCCGTGACGTTACTTGTTCAAGAAGTTCAATGTGGCAAAGTGAAATCGACCCTGGGCTTACCAACATTGATCCATAGGACTCAGGAGGTATCGACAGGCCTTACCGAGTGCAAGCAACCTGCGAAATCGGATGATATAATTCAGTCGCATAAAATGTTCTAGTTGATATACGAATACTTTCTTTACGAATACTTTCTTTTAGAGTACTGTTGTGTCTATAGAAAGGATTGTCCCTTCTAGTGCGTAATCTGACTTTGAAAACTGCACAAGTCATCTATAATTATGGACAGGGACCGTCAGATAATGCAAACTTTTCTTCGCGCTGACAGTTACTGGTAACGGACTGCTGGGAAAGTGAAGCCACAAGGAGAAGCGAGGCGGTGGAAAGGTAATGGTGCCACCTTTGTTTACTATTCGTTTATATTGTTGTGATTTTCGGTATCCTGGTATTAGTTACTATCCTAAGACAGAATGTATTAAGATAGGGAATTAGACATGAGTTTTATTGTTGAATGGGTAGATATATGAAATTTGTATCCGTTTTTATTTTCGTGGCGTGTTAAGCCCACTTCCTTTTGTCATTCAAAAGTTATTATTGGAAGAGATTGTTTTTTGAAAAAAAAAAGAAAAGAGATAAATAGATTCAAGTCGAAATTTTGGCCAATAGCAGACACTAGTATAAAGGAGGAACTGTATATTCCATTAATACCAATTGATATACCGTTCGATAGTCAGGTAATTAAGCCAATACCTATAGTGCATCCACACCAGCTGGATCAGAAGAACAAAAACCACCCCAAAAAAATACACAAAATACAATAACAAAAATTTTCTTTTTGCTTTAATTTAAAAAAAATTTATTACTAAAATAATAATTTTAATGGTAGTTAGTATTAACTTTATAATCTTCTTTATAATTATTTGTGAATTTGTTTTGCTCCTTGTCGGAAATATTTTATTCTTTGTTGGTTCCGGTAATTTGTTGTTCCGTTAGGTTACACGGTCGTTTATAACATCGTTTGTACAAAGCGAGGAGTATTGGCCATTACTGCGCGCTTTATTCTTATTTTGAGCTTCATACATATGTACCTAAAAATAAAATAATGTAACATTGATTGAATTGAATGTGATCATTTAATGCTAATATTTGACAAGGACAGCTCTACAGTACACAGCCAAAAGAGTCTAAGTGCAAAATATGTGTTTCGAGAAAATCGCCTTCAAAGATTTTTTTAGATACAGAATTGTGCACAAAACCACTTTTGCCGGTCCGATAACTCAGCAACCACAGCTCAGTTTGAGACAAGAATTACAACAATGATTAAGAATAAAATACTGAATATAAAAATGCAATAAACTCAAAAACGTCAAAAATGCACTTAAGCACTTCTGGCTGTGTACTGTAGAGCTAACTATTGTCGTGGTTGATAAGTATTCATTGTATTGTTTGTGTTGATGATTACAGGATTATTAAATGATTATAAATACTAGAATGTCCAGGTGGTAAATTTTTTTGTGGAATGGTTGAGGGGGGGTCATTCCTTTTCAGGGTTTGACGAGGCTCAGGCGATGTCCGGAGAATGATGGAGGCGGAATTCAAAGTTGCACAGACACAGGTAAGTGGTGAACCAACCGCGGTAAGCCCCGGCCACACACCCCACGACCCCTCCGGCGAGCTAGATAACTCCGTGTGGCCGGCGTAGGAGTTCCGGAATTTTGTTTCCTTTCTTATGTATGGTATTGGCTCCTTGGTCATGCTTTTCCGGGCTTATGGCTAAGGGGGTAATACCTCGCATAAGTGGCGCCCAATATTTTATCGCGCCATTATGCTATTACAAGTTCCATCCAATTTTTCGATATTGTTGTTTCTTGATGTCGTCAGGTGATGAAGTAGCAAATATTCAAACCATGCGAATATGAGCGAACATTCAATAATAGACTAGAGAAAATCACAGCTCCTCTTGGGCTATAGTGCCATTGAATGCATGCAACCTTAAATAATTTTTCAAGGTTTGTTTAACCTGTGATACAAATTACTCAAATTAATAAAAAGTGTGTGTAAACTGAAGAAGAAAAGTAATAAAATATATGAGCTCCGAAATTATTTATCAGAAAGAAAAAAAAATTACAAAATAAATCACAAAAACCGCGAAAAACGAAAAGGATCTAATAATTATCCAACTTTGAGAATTTATATCTTAACTCCAGCAAGAAATATTGTTATAGATTCAGTCCTTATTTTTTTCCTTTCAAGAAAGAAAAACAAAAGCTTCCTTTCTTGCTGCTGTTTGCTGCTTATATTCCCTGTACCTTAATTTATGACACCCTTGCCGGCGTTTCGCCTTATTTCAACTCCATGAAAAAGTCATGTTCTAACTTTCAATAAAACAATCGATGATGTTGGTATGAAATTCAGGAAGGAGGGTGCAGAAAAATAATGGTAAAAACACCACAAATTAAAGAAAAATAAATAAAAATCCAATCCCTCATTTTCTGTTTGGTGTAGGGAAGTGCTTACAATCGTTGGCCAACATCCAGGCTGTGGAAGCAACTAAGTATAAACTTTTAAGGATTGCCTTTTTTTTACTCTTAACACACACACATACATACTCGTACATGTATAATAGAAAAGAGTTGTTGAAATTTAGGGTTGATTCCTTGAAAGCAAAATTGAATGCGAGCACACACTTAGCACTTAAAGAGCAACGACATTTTCGCAGTCATGGGAGGATGTATAGAATGCGTAAAGCATTTGATGAATTGCTTTTAGGATGTGTGTTTTTTGGTCTTGTGAAAAAGTATTCAGAAAATTAGCATTGTGTTCTCGAGGTGAAAGGTAGTGATTTAAGAGTTTGAATACACCATTGTTTGCTGAAGGTTGTAATTGTTTTGAGGCGTGAAACTCTGAAATGGCAAACATTGAATTGGGTGGGCGATTTATGTTAAGTTCATTTTTGCTATTAGAAGCCTTTTCTGAAAATGTATTCTTTTATTGTTTCTAAAGCAACATTTACATTTTCATATGTATAAAATATGATAACACCCCGGATTCACCGGCATCAGTTCAATAAAGTCCATTTCACTGTGCTTGAAATTGTTGTTGCTTTTTCGCCAAAAAAGGCTTGATTCTTCCTGAGTTCAATATTCGAAAATTTATGGGAACTGAGGCTAAAATTGAAATTCAGTACACCAACTTGCTCGAACTAACGCAGTTCGGCCGGTTCATTGTGAAGTTCCAATGTACAATGACGCGTTCGAGCATTTCGAGTGGTATTTGAGCATCGACCATAGCCCAAAGGAGACGTAATATCGGGTGAATTCAAAAATTCAACACTGCCGCAACACTGCAGAATTCAGCAATTAGAAGTCTGTAGCTGAATTCTGCAGTGTTGCGGCAGTGTTGAATTTTTGAATTCACCCATCATATGATCTAAGGCGGCCAATTAACTGCTTACTGAATATTTCTATCAATAAAGCCACGGCTTCACGGGCTGGGTTGCAAGTAGCGCCGTCTTGTTGGAACCTAATATCATCGAGCTCACGAGTTTCAATTTCAGAAAAATCGACTGCACTATCCAGTCCATAACCAAACTGTTGATTTGTCTGGATGTGTTGTGGCGTGCAAGCCCTAGGCTGAGTGCCCCAAAAGGTCAACCTCGAAGAAAAAAATCAAATTAAACACTGCCACTACGAACAAGCCGTCCAGGCAGCTGTAGGGCAGTACTCCGGGCCTCAAGATGGGAGCTGGCTCGCCAGATGGGTCGTGGGGGGAGTGAGAGTCCGGAGATCCTACCTTAAATTCATGCATCACCACTAACCTGATGATCGAATGAGCCTCTCTATTGGAAAAGGACTAAGAACCCTTGGAGAGAGCAATGAGCGAAAGTTCAGCTGACGGAGGACCATGTTCCGTTGCTAAGCCATCCTGTCGTTCATTTATCTGGACATCCGGACGGTACACACATGTAATGCGCTCAAACCAAATACAATCTGAAAGAGAATTAAAAATTTTGAAAATTTTTATGTAAAGTATATCAACTAAATGAAGAGATAAAGTGTGCTAAGTGAGAGAGCATGACATTTGAAAAAAACTTTAATTCAAAATCGATCTGGAAAAACCCGCCCTGATACCACGACGTTTTCTTTCTTAAAATTACACCTTTCAGTTGAGGTTTGTTTTTATATGATAGTCTAAGCTTAGGTGTCATCCTTTGTACTACTAGTCCGTCATGTCGTACACGTCATGGTGCAATGTCTAGTAGTAAGCTTAGCTCGAAGGATAGAGAAAAAGATAGGATAGATTAGGGGGAGTCGGGTGGGTGTTGGAGGAGATGGTGGTGAACCTTGCGCTTGAACTCTTGGGTGTTGTATGAGTTCGGGAATATTGACTGAGGTAAGTTGTTCCACAGTCGCGTTGTTCTTGTTATAAACGAATTTCTAAATCGGAGTGTGCGCGAACATAAGGGCTGTAGACTATAAGGGTGAGCCGAGCGGGCAAGTCTAGTGTTGCGGGAGAAAAGTTGCCGTGGAGGCATGAGGTTACTTATTTCAGTAGAGCAATCGTTGTGGTAAAATCGGTAAAATTTTGCAAGGGCTGCTACATTCCTACGGTGGCTTAATGAGTCAATTGAGGAGCATATGGCGCTATCGCCAATAAGTTTGAGAGCGCGACTTTGCACCTTGTCCAGCCAGGCTAAGGTGGTTCTCGGGGCCCCAGCCCAAATATACGAGTTGTATATGGCGGGGACGAATGTAGGACTAGTAGATTGTAGCCCTGGCCGACGGCTGAAGGAGGAATTTGCATCTTTTAAGGAATCCCAGGCATTGCGATGCATGTTTAGCGATTTGGAATATGTGGTTATTCCACCGCAGATCTTCGGATAGTGTTATGCCTAGGATGTTCAAAGACGGTGCTGCCGTTAGGTTTTTATTGTCCACTGAAATAGAAGGAGGGTCGGTGCAGGTTTTATTGGAGATGAGACAGTACTTCGTTTTTGATGCATTGAATTCGACACGGTTCTTGCGGCCCCATTCAAGAATTCGTTCGATGTCCCTGTTGATTGAAATGGACATGAGATTGCGATAATGCAGACAAGGTCTGACGCGTGCTTGTCCTACAGTATCGAAGCCATAGGAGTACCGTAGTGTACTGTCGTCGGCAAAGCAGTGTAGGTGCGGAACAACAACCAATTAAGGTCAAACTCAAAAGTTACTTAATAA
The DNA here is from genome assembly GCA_949987705.1 of Thereva unica. Taxonomy (NCBI): domain Eukaryota; kingdom Metazoa; phylum Arthropoda; class Insecta; order Diptera; family Therevidae; genus Thereva; species Thereva unica. The sequence goes on from OX465285.1 coordinate 17,362,879, forward strand.
AATCTATGTGAACCAGAACATTTAAAAAAAAACTGTACACAAGTCACAACTATTTAAAGCTAATAAATACTATTTTGTTTTCTTTAAACAAAGTGCACATATTGTATTGTATTGTAGTGCACTGTTCTTGTGCAGAATGATGGGATACTTCTCATCGCAATAATTGATGGTTGTCAATGAAGGGATGTAAATTGGGTAGTGTGCTAGAATCCTGTAAGTCTGCTTTCCTCTTGATGCTTGAAGATCAGTATTGAAGGCCGTCTGTTGAAACTGTCCAAACCAGGCATGGAGTGTTACATCAGTGTCGCGAGTTGTTAGGCTGCCATGAATACGTAGCGGCGAATATGTTTGGCAATTTTGCACAAAACGAAAGCAATAAGCTGTTGCACGGAGGCGGCGTCGTATTGCATTTAATACGACATTCTTCATCTAATTGTATGGTAGCAGATTGTCTGGCTTTGGGGCCATTGGCTGGAAGTTTGGGGTAGCCATGGCGACCTATCCACCAAAGATCGAAGTTAGATCGCTGGAATCTCCCGTGTGATGTAGTCTTCAGGGTTATCACTCAATTGGATATGATCCCAGCTCGCGTTTCGAAGTCTGGGTTGGATAAGTGCCACTCGGTTGGCCGCGAAGACATTCCACTTCGAAGGGTGGTGATGCATCCAAGCCAAAACGGTAGTAGAATCCGTCCATAGATGGACAAGTTCGGTTGTAAGCTCCAAAGTTTGCTGATCGTAGTTGACGCGTTTGTTTAATAAGACAGCACCGCACAATTCGAATCTGGGAAACAATACTGTATGAAGAGGACGGACTCTGGTTTCCGCAGACACAAGGGAGACTTGCACGTTTTCCGAGTCGCGGATGACGCGCAAATAGATGATGCAGCTCCGTAAGCGGAGAGGTATGAATCAGAGAATCTATGTACATATCTCTAAACCAAAATAATTTCGATGCATTCCTGTCCATCGGTGGATTCGTAGTTTGCTCAACAGCTTAAGTTCATGATTATAGGATGTCTAAGCGGTTTGTATGTCAGTAGATACGCAGTCATCCCAATCTAATCTAGCTATACATGTCTTTTGGGCATTCGTTTTGCTGTAGTAGAGACAGGAGACAGCCAGCCGAGTGGGTCATAAATTCTGCTTATATTAGCGAGTACAGAACGGAGGTGATGCTCGAGCCTGTCAGCTGAATATGAAATTGAAATGTGTCAGTAAATGGACACCAAGCAATACCTTGAGTCTTAATCTCTGCATCACTGACAATCTTGATTGGTGCTAGATATTCCATGCCTTATTCTGAGACATCTGCAACCAGGTCAGTCACATTAGAAAGCCATTTCCTTAATATAAATCCACCTTGAAGGAGGAGATGGTTTACTTTGGCACGACGATTACGAGCTGAATGTTTGTCATAGGCTACAAAGAGAGCATCGTCGATATAAAAAATGTGGCGAATAATTTTGGCATCAGGATAGACTGTTTCATAGTCATCAGTTAGTTGATGTGGAGGTTTTGCATGACAAATAGGGCGCGTTGTACGTAACTGTCCGTAATTTATAGCACAGAGTCGGTTGAGGCGAATCAAAGCGCTTTAAGATTCTTGACGATATATCTTTTCAATATCAGGTGTACATACTATGTGATACCTAACCTAAAGTCGCCATTTTATCAATACGGTCATGACGTTATTCTGGAGTTTTGGACCGATATGAAGAAAATCTTTCAACGTGAAGCCTGAGGAGGTTTTCTGTGACGCGTTGTACTAGTTGGTTTAACCAAAGCATGGTGAGGTAGGTAGTAAGTCTTATCCGCAGCGGTTGTTTCATCCCTGCCGGCTTAACCGGTTAAATAATAGGGTAACAAATTTCCGCTTAGGTCGGGCCTTCACCTAGCGGTCGGTGCACTTCCTTGTTGGTTTGGTAGTCTGGTAGTATTGGCGTCACGGCCTTTGTCTGCTGGTTAGCGAGATTCATTTGTTTCAGGAGGCATAACACTGCAACAAGACTGTCTCCCGCTAGTCCTGACGTTTTTGACTCACCCAGCTGCTAAAAAAATGAACACCTACAACATTCATGAGTGCAAACGCGAGGCTTACTGTCTCCTCCTCATGCATCCCTAACCTTAACCTAACATATTCTTTATTTTCTATCTTCAGGTCAAGCTTGCTGAGTTGAACGACAATGGTACAAAGGGTGATTCCTTATCTTGATCAAGTATAAAATTTAAGTTATGCAAAACCGTAAAAACCACACCTCATGCACGGATTTGGACGGTTGAACGCTTTAGGTAAGACGACCAGGTTCTTGGAAGTTACAAGAAAAAAATTCTCCGCAGGATTACAGGGGTAGAGGATGTTTGGTGAAGAAGATACAAAAGTCTGGTGCTGGTGAAGAAGATACAAATACGAGTTGTACCAAATAAACAAAGAGCTTGATATAGCTATAAGCATCAAAATCTCACGCCTATACTTATTAGGACATGTAATGAGAATGCCTGAAAAAGGACTCCCAAAAATCCTGTTCGTCCAAACGTCAGAGGGAAGAAGACCACAAGGAAGACGTTGGAAGAAGATTGCTGATAAAGCCAAGGCTCGCAAGGCTTTTTCAATGAAAAGGATCCAGAACTGTAAATATATTTAGCTTTTAGATATATGTAAATAGCATAAGTATGTTACGCACTGTAAATTTGTAGCGAACGAAAAAAGCGGTATGTGAAGTTTTGCATTAATAGGGTATTTAAAAAGTCAATATTTTTCTCACAGTTGCAGCCAAATTGCCGTCATCACATTTTGGCGCCACGGCAAATGTCTGGGTTGCTCATCTCTAGAGCGGGCAAGCTAGTCTATCTCCTCCTGGGTCTGTCTACTGCAGCCTTATTCTCGTTGTCGAGTGACGTGACATATGTCTCACTTCGACTTTAAATTGATATTCGCAATGTCAATCTAACAGGTTTCTGGCAAACAAATCGACTAAATTCGTATTTAATTGTCGCAAGGTAGCGGGTGAGGCGACATTTTCCTCTATACGCGTGAGGGCATCGATAGTTTCATTCCACCGGCTCCCTCGTAGTCACGTCGTCACTCGCCAACGAGAATACCACCTCTGGTCTATTTCCATAGATGTCTGTAATCATCCTAATTACTTGGCCGGCTAGTCTGTTAATTTTTATAAAGATTGAGAGTTCTGCGTCGTCGAAAATATTAGCTTTTCGTAGAGTGAAAGTTTCTATTACCCACTAGTAGTAGTAGTAGCCTTGGTTTCGTTTTGAAATTGTGTATAGACCCAAGGTTGTTTACAAGGCAGGAGATTGTTTTATCGACTTCTTCCAGTTGACAACGACTTCTAAGAAAAAACCAAATCATAAAATTAAACCTACCCAAACAAGCAGTTTTTGATTTCTTCATTTTCTTGTTTATTTCTTCCGCTTAGTATTCAACACTTATAAATGCAGTTTCCTTCATTAAGGAAGTTTTTCATTGTGGAAATTTTCTATAGCATACAACGAAACGAGAACCAAAAATGCGCTGCTGCTGCTGCTCTCTCCAACGAGAAACAGAAATGAAAATTAATCCTAAGTGGGGATCTAACATTTTATCATAGAGCCATCCATCTGCAATGGTTCTCCAAGGAAGTTGTATCCTGGGTGTAATTTCCTTTTCTCTAACTCCGGGAGTTTTCATTCTTTACAACGCTCTCTCCTTTACGAATGAGTCAAAGTAAAACTTTGTGAAATTGTTAAAGTTTATAAACTTTTTGTATGTCTTGGCTTTTTATTCTTTAGATATACATATTGTATGTATATATGTATATGTATTTATATATATAAATTTTTTTTTACTCTCTGTACTTTGTAATGTTCTAGGTTACATCAACTTTAGACAATAAGCTCATAATTTATCATTATACTTGAGATATTGAGCACTGAACTTTGTTCCATTTAAGTTCTTCAAGAACTTTTTACTCCTCTTTCAAGTTACTCCTTAAGTAAAATGTTATGTATGTACTGGAGGATGCTTTTCGCATATTTTCATGAATGAGACGTTTGAGTTTTGTTACTATGTATTACTCACTTGTGCTCGATTATTGTTGTTTTTAGTTGGAAGTTAAGCAATTTTCTAGAAGCTGTTTGCATTAATTTTTTTAACTTTTGAGTTTTTAACAGGTTTGCTAATTAAGTGTGATTTACTTTGATAACTTTTATGTAGGGATGCCTTGATGAAGCTTGCACAACTCATGCAGAAAAAAGCTGTATATCCAATTTAAATGAGTCTGTTGAGTACTGATCATAAAATTACTTAGAAACCATAGTATCAGTGGAGATTTTGAAACTAATTGAAAGTTTATATATGGAAGTTTAAGACTGCATAGAAGGATGGAGAGCAAGAATTGTAAGAACAACTGCCCGGGCTTATATGCGAGAATTGGGAATGAGAGACTCCACCAGACAAGTAAAAGAAGTGTGTCATATGCCTACTACAAAAAAAGAGAAAACATACAGAGGAATCGCTCTTCTCTCTGTTGGCTACAAAATCCTTACATATATTCTAAAGGATAGATAAGAATAATTCCCAGGAACGATCCTAGGTGATTATTAAACAGGCTCCAGGAAAGATCACTCGGAAACCGACAAGCTGCTGAGACAAATCCTTGAAAAAAGCTAGGTGAAGAACGTAAAAATATTCCAGATCTTCTTGGAAGAAAACTCATACAAATTCTGTCGGCACTGTCATCAACAAATCATGGTAGAGGTAGAAAAGAGGCTTGGATACAATTAGTGCAGAGGTGCGTAAACTAGAAGAGTTTTTAGATTCACATCCGTCATATTTAGATATCGAATAAAATCTCATATTTGGAACTTTGAAACATCCCCCTTTAAAAAGAGAAAAGGTTTATGTACATTCTAGATCGGTGTGGAGAAATTCATGGCAAATTCATCAGTGATATCGTTGCCCTCGACGTTTCCGTGAACCGTTATCTTCTGAAGAGTTACCTTCCGGCCAAGGAAAAACCTCCTTCTGGCTTTGAAGTTATACGGGACGAGCCTAACACCTACATACATCGAAGCGCGGATGTACAACCAAAACTATCGGCCGGTTGATCGACCAAACTCGTTGCGCTTATAGGTTTGATGAAAATCTGGATGTATCAATTTCACCGTCTATGGGGGTCTTTAGGCACGATATGAGCTGTACCCGATTACCATTTAAAGGAGGCCTGGCTCATACAAATAAATTTTTGGAGAAAATATTCTACTACAGCTGACCTCCGCCTTCAAAAATGTTATAGTTATTAGGCAGCACGGGTTTAGGTAACCAATCTTTTAGGGTATGTTAATTACGTACTAATTTTACTAGGTGGGAAAGGAAGAAACGTTTGGAATTTAAGCTACAGATTTTGAGGTTGGAAGCTTTGATGACGACAGTTCCAATGTGACAGAAAGTTAGTTTTATATCGTTTCGCTTCGCTCAATGGGACGAAGACAGCTTGATCGAGGATGAGCATTTTTACCGAAAAATCATCTTTTCAAATGAAGCTCATTTCCACCTCGAAGAATACGCCAATCAGGGCCGGATTTATATATTGCGGGGCCCCAAACACAACCTTGTGATGGGGCCCCCCACAATGACTAACGCCCCCACCCCTCCCCCACACTAAATGTTCGTAGTTATGTTTAGTTTTACATTTATTGTTTCCCAATGATGATGATGACAATTTTTTGTTTCCCAAAATTGAAGATGATGACATAGACGACATTTGGCTTCAACAGGACGTCGCAACGTGCCACACAGCCAAAGGAGCAATCGATATTTTGCGCGGCAGAACGGGCTACTGTAGAGGCCGCCATGGCAGTCATTCCAGCGATATTATGTTCCATGTTTAATTTCTATATTCTTTCCAATAAAGCAAAAAATATTGAAAAAAATATACATGCGTTTTCATTTTTTAGCAAAATTAAATTCCATTTTTTAAGTGGCCCACCCTTTCCATGCACTATACACAGACTTTAGCAAGGCCTTCGAAATGGTAGACGATGGAATTCTGCTAAAAAACTGAGTCTTTTTGGTGTAAGCTTAAAAGTGCTACAATGTGGTCACCTATCAAATGAATTTGATGTTACATACGGAGCGAATGGTCTGCGGAAGGGCCAAAGACCTGAAAAGACCAGACCCGGCAAAATCAGGTCCTAAAGAAGGGCCCACAAATCCCGTTAATAACAAGGCTACGGCACCCCCGAGCCAACCCAAACCTAGCGGAGGTGGAGTCACAAGCTCCACCCCTCTAATAAAGGCCCCAGAAGCGACCACTAGCAAACCTGCTCCTCCTTGCGACTACGTCGCTGCCCAGCGTACACCTGCGGGCACGGCCGCTGCGGGGGGATCAGGAGAGCGAATGGTCTGCGGAAGGGCCAAAGACCTGAAAAGACCAGACCCGGCAAAATCAGGCCCTAAACAAATCCGCAAAGCCCGCAACATCCTTCGTCGCTTGGCCACCAACCCGATCAGGGAAGACCAAGTGTCGAAGGAGGACTTCACCAAAGTCCTAGATGACATCGCTTGGGCTAGACAAGTCATACCAGACTATACATTGGAGTCTAGAAGTGCACCAGCCTCTAAACGCCAACGATCTGTGGAGGAACCAAGTACCCACAGTCCAATTCCGAAAAGGTCCAAGACGCATGGCACCAAAGCGATATCCTTCGCAGAAATAGCGAAGGATCGCAAAATAATCGGCGTCCTGGACGAAAGTCACGAGAATGGCAAGATCCCCAAACACCAATGGCGGTGGGTTCAAGTTGCCCTCGCCAAGGTGGCTATGGAGGTCCTGAAAGACAACCCTGGACCTCCACCCTTATGCTTTGATGCCGGTTGGTATCAAGGCAATATAAAACTTACGGCCTGCGATAATACCAGATCTGCAGAGCTTTATAAAGCTGCGGTAGCTAGAGTTGGGGAAGTTTACCCAGGCGCCCGACTCAAGGCAGTCAATGCCGCGGACATACCATCTCGTCCGAGAGCCAGAGCATGGTTTCCGGTGGCTCCATCGGAGCCTGAGGAAATCATCGCTATGCTGAAGGCCTTCAACCCTCACATCTACACCGATAACTGGAAAGTTATCAAAACGGAGCAGACTAACAGAGCCACAATGCATGTAATTCTGCTCCTAAATGAAAAATGCCTGAACCAGCTGGCAAAAGAAAATTACGCCGTGAACTACGGCTTCCAACAGATCGCACTCAAGGTCTACAAAACCGACATAGAAGCCGTAGTTAACCAAGCGGCCTGCACCAAGACCACTGGCGAGGAACCAGAAAACGTGGAAACCGATGGCGAAGGCGCAGCTCAGAGCGATGGCGATGTATCGACAGACTCCGAGCTGGGCAGAGCCGTCGGTAACCTCTTCACGGAGCGACAACTCCTTAGTTCGGACTTCGACGAAGACAACTCCAGCGACGATGAAGCGGATGTGACTGTCGTCGAAACAAATCACCCTGAAAATGGTGCAAGTGATACAGATAAACCTGCACCATTGTAAAGCAGCATCCGCTTCGCTTCTGCTTCACCTGGCATCAGGCGAAGTCGATGTTGCTCTAGTCCAAGAGCCATGGATCTCTGGTGACAGCATCTGTGGCTTAAGGACACCTAAATTTAATCTCTTTTATACCAAAGGAAAGGGAAAACCCAGAACATGTATTCTGGTCAAAAATAACATAAGAACCTTTCTTCTCCCTCAATTTAGCAACGGAGACCTTACTGTGGTCGACCTAGAGTTGAAACAGAAGAAAATCAGGATGGTATCTTTCTATCTAGCCCACAATGATGAGGGCCCTTTACCCCCTATGGCCTTTCAAGACCTGGTAAGATTCACCCATCCTACCACGGTTCTGGTTATGGGGGGAGATGCAAATGCGCACCATACACAATGGGGCAGCACGGACACCAATGATAGAGGGGAAGCTATTTTTAACTACCTACTGAACACCAACCTTGCTATTTGTAACAAAGGTAATGACCCCACCTTTATTACCAAGAACAGAGAGGAAGTTCTGGACATCACCCTTGTCTCGGACTGCCACTCCGACCGGATAGTGGTCTGGAAGGTTTTGAAGAAACACTCCTTTTCAGATCATAGATTTATAGAGTTCCAACTGCAGGACTCGAGCCCAGCCACCCCTTCCAAAATAAAAAACCTCCAAAAGACAAATTGGGGCTACTATACTAGGCTTATCGCAAAAAACCTTGCCCCCAAGCCTCCCTTTATTCCCAAAAACCGGGAACAACTCGACAGCATTGTGGACATTTTCACGAAACAATGCACTTACGCCATTAATAAAGCTTGTCCGAACAGGCTACATAAAGAGGCTTCCAAACCCCCATGGTGGTCTCGCGAACTTGAGACACTCCGAAAAGAGTGCAGAAAGGAATTTAATTCAGCGAGACGCAGCAACAGTGAAACCGCCTGGGGCTGCTATAAGTCAAAGCTGAATAGATACAAAACGGCAATAAGGAAGGCCAAACGTACCTCCTGGGCTACCTTTTGCAGTAATATAGAGTCCACATCGGAGACCTCAAGGCTGCGTAAAATATTAACTAAAGCGCCAACAATGCTTAGTTATTTACGCAAAGAAGACGGCGATTGGACCGATTCAAGCAGGGAATCCCTGAAACTACTTATGGACACCCACTTCCCGAGTAGTACTACAGTTGATACAACTATCACGATGAACTCTTCAGCCTCACAACAGCTGATCAGATCTATCATAAGTAGAGCAAAAATAAAATGGGCTGTAAACACCTTCCAGCCCTACAAATCACCAGGCCCTGACGGCATAGTGCCGGCACAACTGCAGCACACTCTTAGTTATATTATGCCCTGGTTGCAAACCATGTTTACTGGGTGCCTCCAAAATAACTGCATTCCCTCTAGTTGGAAAGAGGTTAAAGTAGTTTTTATACCCAAGGCAGGAAAAGCCTCCCACGTAACACCCAAAGACTTCAGGCCAATCAGCCTATCATCCTTTCTATTAAAGACTCTGGAGAGGCTAATCGAAATATATCTGAGGCAGACCATATTGACTTCGGAACTCTCTGGCGCACAACACGCCTATACAAAGGGCAAATCTACTGATACTGCTCTTCACTCACTGGTCTCAACCATTGAAAAATCCCTCGAGGTTAAGGAATATACATTAGTAGCATTTCTTGATATTGAAGGAGCATTTAACAATGTTTTGCCGAATGCCATTACCTTGGCCTTGACAGAACATGGGATCGAGACATCGTTGGTGTCTCTTATCCACCAAATGCTTACTGGCAGGATGGTGAGCTCGATCTTGGGCGATAGCTCGGTCCGAAAGGCCGTAAATAGAGGCACTCCGCAAGGAGGAGTACTCTCCCCGCTGCTATGGGTCGTAACTATGAACCAGCTGTTGCGACGCATGCAGGCAGAAGGACATGACGTCCTGGCGTACGCAGATGATGTTGTTATCATCAAAAAAGGAAAATTTCCTCAAGTCCTCTGTGATCTCATGGAGGCAGCGCTACAAACCCTCTCAAGCTGGACTGCTACCCGCGGACTCAGCGTTAACCCAGTAAAAACGGAGCTGGTCCTCTTCACAAGGAGGTATAAGACCTCTCCGTTAACACCCCCCCGGCTTAACAATGTTAGGCTCAAAATTAACAACAGTGCCAAATATCTGGGAGTAATCCTGGACAAGAAACTCCTCTGGCATGAAAACACAGAAGAGCGCATTAAGAAAGCAAACATCGCGCTTTTCGCCTGCAAAAAATCCATTGGTAAGAAATGGGGCTTCTCCCCTTACATTGTGCGATGGATCTACACAGCGATCGTCCGCCCAATTCTCCTTTACGGGGTTTTAGTGTGGTGGCCAACTCTGAGTAAATCCACCGTGTTAAACAAATTACAGAGAGTACAAAGATGTGCGGAATTATGCATAACAGGAGCACTTCGCTCCACTCCTACAGAGGCCTTAAATGTTATGTTATACCTCCCTCCTTTAAATCTCGTGGCAAGGGAAAGCGCAACCATCGCAGCCCTTAGAATAAAAGAATCCGGTTTCTGGACTGGAACCAGGGGAGGACACACGAAGGTACTGAACTCAGTTACTATCCCCACAAAAACCGACTTCTGCATTCCCGAAATTACCTTCACGAGGAACTACGGAGTCCACATCCCTTCACGTCGTGAATGGATAAATAGACCACATAGGTTTCAGGATGCCATAAACGTTTTTACTGATGGCTCTAAGCTCGAGGGTCGAGTGGGAGGAGGAGTATTTTCCCCAGAACTTGGGATTGAAATCTCCTTCCGACTTCCCGATCACTGCAGTGTATATCAAGCGGAGATTCTAGCCATACAAGAAGCTGTTCTGCAAATTAACCAGCAAGGCGATGGGAACCGGACTGTCTACATCTTCTCAGATAGTCAGGCAGCTCTGAAAGCCCTGCGCTCCTGCACAAACAGCTCTAGAACTACCTCTGAATGTCGCAGATCTCTTAACGAGATGGCTCAGCAGTTCAGGACCCTCCTCGTTTGGGTGCCCGGTCACCGAAATATAGAGGGAAATTGTAAAGCTGACGAACTGGCTAGGAGAGGCACGACCGCTACTCTCCTTCCAGAAAAGGAAAGAGTTGGTATGCCTTGGGCCTCCTTTAAACTCCGATGCAAGCAACACACAATTACACAAGCGAAAAAGCATTGGAGGGATCTTAATAAATGCACTTTGGCCAAATTAACCTGGCCCTCCTATGATCTCAGGCGAACTACCTTATTACTGAGCCTTGGGAGACAAGAACTCTCAGTTATAGTGGGCGTCTTAACCGGACACTGTCTGATAGGGACGCATGCGACCCGTTTAGGTCTTGAGACACACGATTTCTGCAGAAGCTGTAAGAACCTTGACGAGGCGGAAAGTGTACTACACCTCCTCTGCCACTGCCCGGCCCTAAGCAGGATAAGGCTAACCACATTTGGTGAACCCTTTCTAAGCAACCTTGCGGAAATCTCGAAGTTTGGGATCCCGCAGCTTAGAAGATTCATTACTTCCTCGAGATGGTTTAACGAAGAAACGACATTTTAACATCAAGTTTAAAGTGGGATCACTATGGCATCACAATGGGCCTATCCTTCTGGCCTAAGTGTGTGGGCTTGAACCAAAAGCTCAGCCATATCTAACCTAACCTAACCTACATACGGTGTCCCTCAGGGTTCGCATTTGGGTCCAACCTTTTTCAGCATATTTATAAATGATATAGGCTAGCTCAGAATATCAATTCTATCTAGTAATGAATTAGATCTTTACATCCTGCGATTATGGAATTGAAAACTGAAGAATAAGTTGTCATTAAACAAAGAAATGTGCAGTGGTCTAGCGATCTTTCAACAATTGCCATCTATTTTTCTACTTGATGGTCAAATTTTTCAAACGGCTAAAGGACTTGGCAATATACCTAACAATGATACAGTTTTATTTGTAGAGCAAGCGAGATATTCAGGGGCGTGACTAAGTGCCAGTGCATATGGCCATGCCTCCAACGAAACATCATATAAAGAAAAAAGGGCATTTTTAATTAGAAAATAAAATGTATGCATCACGTTAACATGGCATGTGTATAATATATGTAATGTGAAACATGATTGACCACATAAAACCTTACAATGTAAGCGGGGTATATCTAAAACTTGCTCTTGCAGACGAATATGTCGTTTTGGTTTTGCGCAAGAACAAGAGCAATACCATTTTTGATCATCACTAAATAAAAACCTGAATGTGGTTCACTTAATTAAGAAAGATGCGAATTATTCCCAGACTTCCGATGTCGTAGGGCACCGACGATCTTAACTCAGTACTCTTCAGGCGTCCGCGAAAAACAATATCGGTGGCAACTTTTTTTGTAGTTTATCCCGAACGTGAAAAATATTTTTTTAAATTCAACGGAAAATTTTATAAGAATTTAACAGAAATTTAGGTTAAGTTTATATGAAATATACTCAAACTTGTTTCTTACTACTACTTCCGGAAGAGCCCATCTGTGTCGAACCCAATCTGTCCATGCTAAATTCGATGATGCACTTGAGATCACTGTCCAAATTTCAAAACTAAAACGTCGGAACTCATTGAACATTGATCACAGATACGGAAAAACTGTGTCAGTGAAAAATTTATCACGGAAGCCACTGACACGGAAAGCATCGGCACTGTGTCGTTACGGAAATATGTGGATCATCCTTTATCTGTATTCGACGCTCTTTCCTTGGCAATTTCTTCTTCTTCTTTAAACTCCTTTAATGGGACATAGGGCGGAAACAGTTGCCCTCCAGCGGACTCTGTTTTGTGCGACAGCTCTTAGCTCCGACCAGGATCTCCCAGTTGTTGCGGCTTCTTCTAGTAGGGTTCTCCTCCACGCTGTTCTAGGTCTTCCTACTCGATGGGAACCTTGCGGATTCCAGTCAAGGGCCTGTTTGGCTAGATTTCCAATTTAGCCGCCTTTTATTTTGACCGCCTACGTGGGCAGCAGCAGCAATGAACGCTGGCCAGGCACGGCCCTGCTGATATTTATTCTTACAGCGTTCGTCAAGTTCATATTGGAATATGTATCGGTGGTCTGTTCTCCGTTTACTGAACAATAAATCAATTGTATTGAATAGCTCCAAAGTAAGTTCGGTAAATTATTACGCTCAACAATATAAGCTCAGTTAGCCAGTAGTGTCGTATGTAATTGGCCGATCGTAAGTAAATAAAGAGCACCTTAATGAGAAGCAAGATAAAAGGAGCTTTGCAGTCTGTTGAAACCCCTTTGAAATACTAATTCTTAACATCATTAAGACATCACAGCGCAAATATTTGCATTTTCGGCAACAGCCAAGCGCAAGAAATTAGTATGCAACCTTGAAACTATGCAAAATTACTATACAAGTTTTCTCCAAACAATGTAACACAATTTGGAAATGTTTAGGGAAGAACTCCTGTGCGGAAACAAAAGAATGTTTCATCACAATTAATTCAAATCAATTTCCAGATCTTTTCATCAACTCTTACGGAGTAACCATAACAATACCCTACGGTGTTGTGTGCAATCTGGGGCCCTGGCTACATTATAAATCGATTTCTAGTCACTATAGGGGCAATCCCGAGGGGAACTCTGTTAAGGCAGTAAAATTGATGCTACCCAGTGCATTTTCAGGAGTTTCCTATTTGTGTAAAAGGATTTCCATATAATGTAGGAGAGTATATGTGTTGGAAGTTCTTCTTGAAATCATGCAAGCATGATGCTCTTTCTCTATATACCACTCACTTGCAATATAATGCAAAACTGTAGAGGGTTTGTTGGGAAATATCCAATTTATTGCATTCGATGAAGAGCTAGAGAGAGGAATAAGACGAATTGCTTTTCGCATAGTTTTGCTTAACTACAAACTTTCATTTTTGTAAGTATATAGTGCAGCGCCCCAGAATCAACTTTTGACTTGGAATCCCTTATGTTTTTCTCTCTGGTGCTTGTGTGTAATGTCCGTCAATTCTCGGTGAATTTATTATTTGTAAACGTGCATGCAGAGCTAGTCTCGAAGAATGCTCGAAGTTATTACTCTCGATTCATGGTGAAAGAGAGATGGCGCTGGCCCGCTCGGCATTAAGGAGCAAACAAAGATGTAAGAACTCCTTGCGTCTTATGGGAAATCTTCTCATAACGAGTGCAAATCTTTGAAGTATGTGAAACGAAGTTTTTAGCTGTATTTTTTATTTTATTTTATTTTATATCTTCTTATTCTTTTTTATTTTATAGCACATCCCAAAACTGGAGTTTTATATCTCGGTGCTTCCCTCCTTGGAATTCACCCTCTTCAAAGTCAGAAATATAGTAGGGACGAAGGAAGGAGCATGTGTTTGTGTATGCACTGCGGCTAGAATAGCAGAAAGGATATACACTTTCTCTCCATTCTAACTTGCTTGTATTGCTCCAACCTGCCACTCATGTTATCTGTAAAATTCCCATTCTTTATATTCTCTCTGACTGAGCTTAATTCATCCCTTCAAGAAAAGACGAGAAGCAAAAAAAAAAAGAATACCATCAAAAAGTCACCGAAGAAATGATAAACTAAAGCCCAAAGGAAATGAAAATTAGGTTTTATCTAGTTACACATTAAACGTGATTGTTTTCCTAAATATCCAGATGTCCTTGTCTCTCGATGTTCGTTTTTGCGGTGTGTTTTCTTGAGTCGGACTTCTTGACTGGGGTTTTTCATCTTTCCGGGACTGCTCCGGGAGAAGGAAAAAGTTAAATTGTAAGCAGAAAAAAAATAAATATATATAGATATATAACATAAGTTTGGGGTAGTGGATAAAAGGTTTTCTTCGGTATCATCTACGTATAGAAAAAGAGAAAAGTCTACGTGAGATGGAATCTTATAAAGTTGAAGAAATTAGATTCTATTTTTTTGCTGTTTGGCACTTGTTGCCTTAAAATATTAATTTTTGTTGAGTTTTTTTTTGTAGTAATGAAATGTGTTGTTCTTCTGGATTTTTTTGGGGGTCTAGGAGGATGAAGATCTCAAGAGAATGTATGGAAATAATAATATTGTAAATCATATTTTGTGTAGGAGTCGGTAATTGTTGTAAATCAAAGGTTATTTCGAGTCCTTAGTAATGCTGCAGATATATTATCTTGTCTGGATTTCGTTTTACTTCAAAAAATGTTGACAGCATAATCTATAATTTCAAATATAAATAGATCATAACTGACACTATAGCCCTCTGTGTGCCTTGAGTTCGTCAAGAATCTTCGAGTGAGTTCGACAACGCCAAACTGTGGTACGAGGTGTGACAATTAAGTAATGAGACTGATTATATTGCCGCGATTGTGGTAACCCTGCGACCTTGAAATTCCCTTTCCCTTCTCTCGGCATCCTTCCCCTCTCCATTGATATATTTGCCATCGCTCTAGCTTGTTTAGTTCGCCTGCTCTGTCGTGTTGAGTAAACGTGTGTTCGTGGTGCTCGTCACGAAAATGGAAAAACGGGCGGGGGGCGTGCGGAGACAACCATTGTGAGCTTTGGCGTTTGGTTTCCGGGTCGTATTGAAAAAACCAGCTCTCATCGCCTGTAATAACTCGATCAAGCAGCGTGGGATCGTTTTCCACTTGTTCCAAACAGTCTTCTGCGACGGTCATTCGATGCTGCTTTTGCTCCTCGGAAAGGTTCCTTGGAACCATCTTCGCGCACAATTTTCTCATCCCTAAATCGTCGGTTAAAATTTGTCTGACTGTTTCACGGTTTATACCCAGCTCCGACGCCAACATTCGAACTGTTAAACGCCGATCTTCACGGATCAGGGCGCGCACACGCTGCGCATTCGTGTCAGTCCGCACCTCGAGTGGTCTCCCGCTCCGCGCCTTGTCTTCCACGCTTTCACGCCCCTCCTTAAACTCTTTTTGCCATCGAAACACCTGGACACGACTAAGAGCACTATCACCATGCACTTTTACAATTTTAGCGTACTTTTCCGAAGCTGTTTCGCCCAATTTGACGCAAAATTTTATCGCGACGCGTTGTTCTAGATTTCGTTTTTCTATTTTCGGGACGAGCACCACGAACACACGTTTACTCAACACGACAGAGCAGGCGAACTAAACAAGCTAGAGCGATGGCAAATATATCAATGGAGAGGGGAAGGATGCCGAGAGAAGGGAAAGGGAATTTTAAGGTCGCAGGGTTACCACAATCGCGGCAATATAATCAGTCTCATTACTTAATTGTCACACCTCGTAATACTGCAAATGAGATGTTCAAAAACGTTAAACCTGATTCCACCCGAGCCTACACACGACACGACAATAATCGGCTATAAAAGTGGTTTATGGAGAAGAGCGTGAGAGAGGACGATGGAATGGAAACAATTTCCAAAGCCTTCTCCCACTCTCTTCTCCATAAACCACTTTTGCAGCCGGCACTTGTCGTGTCGTGTGTACGATCGTGTGAAGTCGCCCTTTCCATACGAGTGCACATACGACACGAAAAGAATCGGCTGAAAAAATTGTTTATGGAGAAGAGGATGAGAGAGGACGATGGAATGGACACAATTTCCATTGTCTTCTCCCACCCTCTTCTCCATAAACCACTTTTGCAGCCGACACGTGTCGTGTGTAGGCTCGTTTAGAGTCATCCTATCGAATTGCAGAAAAGTCTGCATCTGCAGCTTAGCAAGTTCAGAGTTCGGAAATACAGTATAAACGTAGCACTGCAGTAAAGTTGTGCAAATAGTGCAATGTCTGCTCCCATCTATCAAAAACTGTAAAAGTCAAAGATTCAACCCACCAACTTCCAGAGTTATTAGTCGTCAAAGTCAAAATTTTGTTTGTTTTACTAAAATTTCAACTGCAACCACCTTTTTCTCCTAAAAAATATGTAGCTAATCAATATTTTACAAAATTAAAAAACTTGGACAATTTCCTATGAATAATGTCTAACAACTTTTATGCTACGGCCTCTAGTTTTGAAGTTATAAGCAATTTTAATGTTTCTTTAGAACAGAATCAATATACCAATAGCTTGGAGTTTAGTAAACAGGGCAGGGGTGGCAAACTTTTTCGGAAGCAACGGTGCAATTTAAAATTTTCATGAACTTTGCGGGTGCAATAATATGTTTTTTTGGTAAAGTTTTAGAATTAGGGCACCAGACAAAAATCGCTTCAAATTTTTTTTGAATTATTCAGAGTGATTTTTGAGTGCTCCAATAGTAATTTCAAGGCGGGAGAGATATAAGTATTTTTATATCGCAGTTTGGAGGTCCTTACCCATCCGTCGACCTGCGCACAAGACCAGCCATTCAATATGCCGGCACTCAAAAATCACTCTGAATATAATCGCCACATAGGTGGTGTTCAGTGCATCCTCTTCTTGTTAAAAATTAAAATCATCCACAGCAGCGTTGTAAAGACTGCGTGCCTTAGCACACCTTAGGGCGGACTACTCTCACCGCTGCTATTTTCACGTATAGAAAAAAACTCCCTGATTTTAGTTTACCTATTATGTAGGCATTTACAGAGCCTATTCATTTGGCTTTATTTTGGACCGAAAGCTGTATGGCAGATTAAACATCATATAAAGGGCAAAGAACGCCAGTATAGTTTTCTATGCAAATAAGCTGACCTTCAGCAAGGGATGAGACCTGAAGCCACACATAGGTTTACATGGCACTGATTAGACCATTACTGATATACAACTCTAGTGTTACATTCTTCTAAAAAGTACAAAAAATCCAGACTTAAGTGAAGCCCAAACTGTGTCATATTACGAAGTTAGGGGATGCGTACAACCACACCACCTTGAGAGATATAATATGATCTGATATTTGAATATGACAGGCTGGATTCAAAGTCACTCCAAGCACACTAACATGCGCTTGTGTAAAGGCTTTTGACGAGCTCCTTCAGCGCAAATTATGTAAATATGTAAATTTTCATTCATCTGATTCAAATCAGTTTCCATTTCCAGATCCCTTTTTATCTCCCAAGTGTCCTTAATTTTTTTTATTTTCTTTCGAGTTTTATTGCATCAACCTTAACGCCATTTTCTCAACTTGGCCTTGGTTTGTCAATTGTATCAGATTGTACCACATGAGAAGGTAGTAGATTCAAGGTTAGGGTAGACGCCCCCGAGTCATCAATTACTTGCTTAAGGACATGGAAAATTTAGGGAGAGAAGTCGATACCAAGGACACCGATTACCACAACAGAGGAAGAAAGTAGTAGGATCCTGCAAACAGCGTCAAATTCATCCATGACGGCCAGGAAAATTGGAACTGAAGTCGGAGTAAATGGAAGTTTACCCACTGGCAGAGGATTTTAAAGCGCTCACCAGTTTTGCAACATCGTAGACTCAAGGAAAAGCCGCTATTATTATCTACACAAGGAAAAACTTGTGGTATTTGATCGAGCACACATAGGCTGGAAGGAAGAGTGCAACCAAGTTATCACGGTACTGCCTTAATGGACCGGACGGTAAGGCATATTATTTCCGTGATTTATGAAAGGAAGAGAGGTTTGACTCGACAGCACCGCCAGAGTATTGATATAGGGTACCATTTCAGTTAGTGGACCAGCGGAGCTCAAATCCATCGAGAGAGCCCAGATTGGACTAACGTACCGGGCCAGGGACGGATTCAGAAAAAATCCTATGACTGGGGTCAGCGTGAAGACGTATTCAAAACTCGCTTTTTTTTATTTGAAAGCCTAAGTTTAGGTGAAGATATAAAAAGAATATGATAGGTTAAAGGTTGTCTGGAGGACACATGAGGAGGAGGCAGTGAGGCTTGCAAGTTAGGACGAGACGGGTTTTTTCAAGCGTCAATTCTCCTACAGGGCTGTTGGTGTAAAGAACTTTATGCAAGAGGACCAAGGCCTCGAAATGTGTCAGAATTAGAGACAACAACCTTGAGCCGAATAGAGCCAAAGTTTACGCAATGTGCTATACATAGAACTTGGAGTGAGACATTTTTGCAGCAAGATAGTTTAGAGTTAATGGCAATGCTAAGATTGTTGGCACAGTCAACAACAGGAGGAGGAACATTATTAATACAAATAGTTGGCTTACACCCAAGAGACAAAGAGCAATGACTAAGAAGGAGTACTCGGGATTTATGAGGATTAGTGTAAGGAAATTATCCAATTATTTATTTCCCCAATACAGCATATAATCTGGTTAGGAGGGTATGAAGAATACAGCGATGGGTAAGAGAGGGGAGATCATTAACACATAATACGAAAAGGATAGGATCAAGGATTGAACCTTGTGGAACTTCCAAGAGCATAAGTAGAAAGGATGATACAACGCTGTTGTGGCGAAAACATTGAAGTCTATTCGAAAGAAGCTGCTGACTGCGGTTCATCTCTTTGCTTGATCAACTCTGCTGCAATGTTATCAATTCCTGGGGATTTGTTGTACTCCTTCCTAAGATAAGTGTGTGGCATTTTCATTCACGTTCAGAGTATCGCTTTCAGTTCAAACTATTGTCCCTCGACTGTTACGGCATTATATACGTTACACCTATTTTTTCTGCTGGGGTTGCCTGATATTTGCCAATACAGTCTATTCTTTGAGATGATCAATGTATTTTGTTTTGTTTGTTGCTTCTTTTACTTGAGTGGCGCATAACCGAGGTGAGTCAAATCTAGCTTTTAGTAGGAAGTGTTCCGATTCACCAATCGAACTGTCTATGAGTATATGGGCTATTTGATAACAGCATTTTTCGTTTTCGAGATTGCCATGAGTCTTGATGATAACACGAATGTCCATATTCTGCCCTATTTTCAGATAAGATGATTGCGTGACTGACATTATCCGTGTACGGTAGAGTTTTCATAGATAGTCTTCATACCCATATCTGCTGCCTTACTTTATGTATTAAACTACCCTCCACTTTGTCCTGCCCTAAGTGCGCTCTTTATTCCTTTAATGAATAATATTCCAAAAAAAAACAAAAACTTATGTTTTCATGCCAAAGTTTTTCTTCACGGTTGATCTTAAAAATCCACGGAATAAAATTCTTTGAATAGTTCTCAAAAGCCAGCGCAATGTGAATTTAAGTTTTTTATTTAAAATGTTTACTACATACCAAAATAATAAAAAAAAGAACCTTCCAACTTCCTACCTTCCAGATAACACGAAAGTTTTCATGGCTTCTCAGACTGGAAGAAGGAAGTGAACGGAAGTTTCGTGATTTTTGAGAAAAGAAAAGTAGAATAACAAAAAAAAAATCAAGTTTCATTCAGCCCACATCAAGACGTCGCAGGAGACGGTTGACTTGTGTATAAGGAGCCGATGCGATGTTAAAGCTGGTGTTAAAGAAGAAATAAAACTTTTTAAAAAGAATTTAAGCAAATTTTTTTGCTCTTACTCTGGCGATTATTGTTGTGGATTCATAGAAAAATGCTCGGCGCTTTTTAAAAAAAGATTTCTATTAAGGATCAAGATGAGGACAAGTTCTCTTTTTTGGTAAAAACGGTTTCCTTGACGTTTTCTTTCGGTTGTCTGACGAAAACTTTGCATTTTACATACTTTATTAAATGTGAAATAAAAAAATTAATTTTTGTGGCTGTTCTAAGCTTAGGAAACACACTTTGTATTTCTGGTCCGTCATCTAGTTGGTCTAGATGGGTCACTTATCATCGACATCATAGGTAAGCTACTGTTGGCGGCCATTGGATGCAAGCTCTAGCCGGAAAAGTGGTAGAGAGTCAAGCGATTTAACTTGAACTCCACCCGCTACCATGCAATACAATCGCGATAGATTCCTGGATTCGATGATCGAAGAGGAAGTGGTTTCTTCGATTATTATGCTTTCAGCCGGATGCTGGAGAAAGGGTATGCATTGAATCGGATCACAGACCTCTGGGATGGTAGTCGGGTGTCATAACCACAAGAATTTTATTAGTAGTAACTGGTGGCAGCGGTGGGATGGCATTTTTTTGCCAAGTAAGGCACTTAAAACAAATGATTACAAATTAAATACAAAAAATACGTAATAATTAACGTAAAAGGAACAATGTGAGTATTTAAGTATTAAACTAAGATCTAGATCTAAGGTGTTAGTAAGGGATCAGGAGGACAGTAGGGAAGTTAGTCTTCTTTTGTAGGACATTTTGTTAATTGACGGAGAGAAACAGGCTGCGTAGGTATTGAAGATAGTATTTAATTTTATCATTTGTTTCAACATTTGGATTATTCTTAATTAACTTGACCTTTTTTACATTTTAAGGTTTTAAGTTAAATAAACTAATAGCCTTCAAAGCTATAAATATAAGAATTACCTTTTAAGCCTTAGTAGTTTTAGAAACCACTCCTTTAGAATTGCAGTCTAATATCATAAATTAACTATAAAGCCTGATTAAAGAGGTTTATCCCCATACATAGATTTACAATCTATTGCCTATAATTTTCAGCCATTTAATCGCGAAAATGATTATTTTCTACCAATCATAAAGATATTGGAACTTTATATTTTATTTTTGGAGCCTGAGCTGGAATAGTAGGAACTTCTTTAAGAATCTTAATTCGAGCTGAACTAGGACATCCTGGAGCTTTAATTGGTGATGATCAAATTTATAATGTAATCGTTACTGCTCACGCTTTCGTAATAATTTTCTTTATAGTAATACCTATTATAATTGGAGGATTTGGAAACTGACTTGTTCCTCTTATACTAGGAGCACCTGATATAGCATTTCCTCGAATAAATAATATAAGATTTTGATTACTACCACCTTCTTTAACTCTCTTATTAGCTGGCTCGTTTCTAACATATTCATTGCGATGCGGGTACTCTTTAAGTAATTTGCAATGTCTTGTTTGTCGAGTATCATTAAATTTGATGGTGTCCGACAAGAACTGCACCTTGAGGTTATTGTGCAGGACATCAAGGGTAAAACAAGATATATCCTAAGGGATAGTGGCAAGAGTTGAAGGATTTTGAGCCTGTCCGTATAGTGAGGAAGGTTTTGAAAATCCGAAGGATTATAGAGGTTCCTAAGCGCGACAAGAAGGAACTTGAAATATGGGGTCCCAGATCTGGCACGAATATTCAAGAATAGGACGGACTAATGAGCAAAACAGGGCTTTAGTAACCCATACATTGTTGAACTCTTTAGCTCTTCTCTTAACAAAGCCTAACAGCTTGTTCGATCTGGCAATATTTTTTCATAATGTAAGTTAAAGTTTAACTTGCTGTCGAGGACAACGCCTAAATCAACAATGTGATCGACATGATCCAAGAATTGTCATTGAGATAATAATTTTGCAGCTGTTTTTTTTTGTTTTCCTGACGAAGATAATTTCGTGGAACTTACTGGTGTTAAGAAGAAGATTATTAGTGGTGCACCAGTTTTGTAGTGCATTAAGTTTCGACTGTAAAAAGAACACATCAGTTGGAGACCTTATAGCACTATAAATTTTTAAATCATCGGCGTAAAAGTGGTGCGGAATGCCATTTAATTTTTCAGATAGATCGGAAATGAATATGTTAAATAGAAGTGGTCCTAGGTGGCTGCTTTGCGGTACACCTGAGGTTACATTGATTTCTTTTGAAAGGAAACCCTGAAATCTTACCACCTGAGTTCTTCCGTTAAGATAGGATGTTATCCATTCCAGAAGGGGGCCGGATATCCCGAATCTTAATAGTTTCATAAATAAAATGTGGTGGTCGACCCTTGCTGAAACCAGTGTAGACAGCGTCAAACTGCTGGCCTTGTTCCATACCGCATAACAGTTCGGAGGTCAGTATCATAAGATTGGATGTGGTGGAACGACCTTTTTTAAAACCATGTTGCTGATCGTTTAGGTTCGGAACAATTAAAGGGGCAATCTTGTCATAGATAAGTTTTTCAAATAGTTTAGGGATAACAGAAAGAATAGCAATGTTCCTATAGTTGTCCACCGCATGTTTATCACCTGATTTAAAAATTGTTGAGAGGTAGGATTTCTTCCATACCGAAGGAAACTTACCGACAGATAGTGACTTATTAAAAATTAGGTGAAGAGGGAAAAGAATGAGTTGGAGTAGACAGTCCGGACCTTGACCTTTATTGACCTCCAGATTTTTTTAGACCAGTCATTATATCTTCATACGATAGAGATATATTGTCTATAAAGACCGCAGTTTCAGAGTTCTCGCTTGGAGCAGTGTGCGCAGTTGAAGAAATGGGGCAGAAGATTTCACTGAACCTGTCCGCAAAACATGTTGGAAATATCTTGAGGGAGTGAGGAGTATGTGACACCGTTTGTCATTGTTGTCGGATAACCTGATGTTTTCAGGTTATTTTAAAGAATTTTTTTTGATTACGTATAATATTTCCACCGACAGTCTTTGGGTAGGTAGTATAGGCCTCCCGTGACCGACCTATAATTAAATTCTGAGGCTAATCTGGCGTATTCAGATTTCAGCTCAGCACTAACATTTTTGTTATTTTTCACTACGCGGTACAATTTATTTCTCTTATTACGAAGAGACCGAATTTGATATGGGGTTGTCTTGGAGAAATAGGTAATTTCAAATGAAAAAGAAGTAAAATACCTCGGATCAGGTGGTCCACAGACCCTGTGATATAAGGTAAATCCTAACTAAAAAAAAAACTGGTGGCAGCGGTGGGATAGTATCCTGCTAGCAGATTGTTCTGAAGTAAAATACCTCGGATCAGGTGGTCCAGAGACACTATCCCTGTCCCTGTGATATAAGGTAAATCCTAACCACAAAAAACTGGTGGCAGCGGTGGGATAGTATCCTGCTAGCAGATTGTGCTGAAGTAAAGTACTTCGGATCAGGTGTCCAGAGACAGTATCCCTGTCCCTGTGATATAAGGTAAGTCCTAACCACAAAAAACTGGTGGCAGCGGTGGGATAGTATCCTGCTAGCAGATTGTTCTGAAGTAAAGTACCTCGGATCAGGTGGTCCAGAGACACTATCCCTGTCCCTGTGATATAAGGTAAATCCTAACCACAAAAAACTGGTGGCAGCGGTGGGATAGTATAAGTGGGATTAACCCCTTAAAAATAAAATGGAAGAAATGTAAAATTTATTGAAGACATAGAATATCTGAGACATCGCATTGCACCCTAACCAGGTAAGACTAAATCAATTCGAAATTGTTCCAATACTAGATTCAATTAAACGTTTGCAAAGTTGTTTAGGTTTGCTGAGTTATTTTCAGAAATTCATTCCGCAGTTTTCTATAAAGGCTGAATCCCTCACAAGGTCGTTAAAGAAAGATGCAAACTTCACGTTCGGAAAGGAACAAAGAGATGCGTTTCATTTGCGCTAAAACGAGTTATACCTAAAACAGCGAAGCAATAATTTTTATCAAATGATATCCTTAATGGTTATCATGCACCCTAAATATATCTTTTGTGATGCACAACTATGTATATTCCGTGTAATATCACTAAAAACTCAACATTGTAAACTTCGTAAACTGCTCAAGGTTGAGTTAACATTGAATATCATTTCTCCAGAGATTTTTACTTATTCTGATATAAAATTTGTATCTTCTGTGTCCTTATATAAAGCACGCATAAGAATCCTCTTTTATGTTCGTGCTTATTTTTCGAGACTTTTGTAGCTGTAATTCCAGTATGTATATTTCTTTAATACATTCCATTAACTTCTAACGAGATATCCTCCAATTGACTGAGAGAAGAAAAAGAAAGGAAAAGGGCAAAACAAAAATATATCTGTATATTAGTATAGTATATATAGATATGTTTGAAATTACGCAACGCATCAAAGTACAAAACAAAAATGAAAATCAAAAGCTTACAAAGCTTAAGAAAATG